>OZ020609.1:25696953-26323300 GCA_963971545.1 Philophylla caesio | reverse complement strand
ACTCAAAAGCATTTTTTTAATTAACTTTGTACCCTAGAAAAGATTGTCGAGAAGCAGTTTTCGGGGAGCAGAAGTGGAAATTCTCCAAACTAATGTGTAGTCTATTTCACGGAAACAAAAACGTCCATGAAGCATGGAGCGATATTTCTTCCGCTATTAATCTGCACGAAGTCGATCCAACGGCGTATGAGCATTTTTGCAAGAATGGATATCAACGATTATTCCACTTATGTATGCATGTACATACAAAATACCACAAATATGGTGCGTGTACCGATTCCGATTACCCCCAATTTTTTTTTGTAATCGAAATGAGAACGAGCCTGATTATTTTAAATTGAAATACATTTGATAAAATTACAGTTTTTATTTCTGGGATTTAAAATTTTTTTGTAGATTAATAAAGTATAGTTCATAATTTAACGAAAAATCGTTTAAATGAGATTTTTAACTTTAAACAAAATTTATAAAAACTCGACAAAGGTCTTTAAATTTTTATATTTTTTGTTTGTAGCCAAAACAAAATAAAATATTTTTATAAAAAATTAGCTATTTATTCGAATAAAATGACGTGAATCAAAATAATTGAAAAAATAACTTTAGCGAATAAGAAAAAGTCAAACAATCAAAACGAATCAGTGATGTCAATTTACTATTTTCTGTTAAAAATTTAACTTTCTACCACAATTTGAAAATTCACACAAAAACATGCTTAGAAAATGCAACTATGTTAAATAAGATAGACCACCTGTTACGAGTGAGGGAAGGCTGCTTAGTTATCCAACCTTTTATAATTGAATCATGCTATGCATGAGTAATTATTAAAAATATAAGTAATAATAAAAAATTGTATATCTCGTGACAATAGAAATGTAATTTCCTAGACATAGCTTAAGCTGCTGGCAGGTTTCGTCAAGCCTGCATAAACGGCATACACAGAATTTTGAATTGACCTGTGAAATCTCGATTTATTTGCAATGTTTATTCGAAGACCAAATTCTATATTCACTCTATATTTCTGGAGCACTGGCGCCTCTTAAAATTTACATCGCAAATTACTGCGAATTTCATTGTCATCCGAACACTGTTTCGCGCTGTCACGTGGGTGTTCAAAATGAAGATGATTATTAACCGTATTTAGGGTAACATAGGACCACAAATTCTTGAACGCACAAAGAGAAGGAGAGTGAGAGAGCGAAAGTAAACGTAGTACGAATGGGCTTGTGGGGCTGAGTGGCTAAATATAAACGCGTAATAATAAAATTATATTTTTGGAAGCGTCTTATACGCTGCGAAGAGAAAGCAACCCTAATGAAATCATTACCGTCCAACACCCCTTACACATAGTGGGAGAGTTAGAGAGAGCAATAGAGCGGAAGGGTGAGAGCTTGAAATTTGTGAAGCACACAGCAGGTGTTGCTGACAAACCAACTTGCCGCTACTACCTCCTACCATGCAAAACAAAAAAACCGGCACAACAAGGCTGGAAGTCACCAAGAGTAAGCGACATGGAAGCTATTGGAAAATTGTTGCCAAGCCAGAAACAGCTGTTGTGAAGTGCCACTAGCCGGTGTTGGCGAGAAAGGGAAGTGTGCGGCCGAAAGGTGGTCGAGCGGAAATTAAGTAAACGACGGCAGTGGGTATAATGTAAAGAAACTTGCTGTAGCAGCAGAGCGGTGAGTGAGTGGTGAACACGTGATTTTAGAGCCGGTGTTTCGGGGCAACCGCAAATGGGTTGAGTGCTGCTATATTGAGAGGCATTGAGGAGACCGGCTTTCTGCAGCCATAGAGGACGAGCAGAAGGTGCATACATAGTTCTTTTTTTTTTTTTTTTAGATTGAAAGGGTTGGTGAATGTTTTGTAAATTTTATGGGAAATTGGAAAGAAAGTGAAAATGATTTTGGAAAGTACTAACGCAAATGTGCTGGGTATGAAAATGCACATTTATACATATGAATGTATGTACATATGTATGTAATGAGGGGGTTCTTTCTTGTCAGTTGGCTGCCAATTTCCAACCTTATCGTGGGTGGCTGGCCAATTGATTAATATGTAAGGTTTGTGGTCGGACTCCAGACAATGAATTGGGCTACATATTGGCATGACTGCCTACAAAAATACTATGTTTTTATTCTTGTACATGCACATGTTTGTATGTATGGTATGTAGCTGCAATGCTTCATTTAGATTTATTTTCATGTGCATGCTTTAAAATAACTCATTTATTGAGCATATGGATGATTGTGTGCGCCGAGTAAATAAGCTTTTGCTGTTTTCGTTTCACACTTTTTTACCTAATTTAATTACAAATTTTTATAATAAATATTATGCGATTAAATTTATTAAGATATAAATTATCTTTTGCCAGTGGGCGGAATATTAAAAAAAAAAATAATTAGCGTCATCACAATTGAGATATGCATCACGCTCAAATCGTCACAATTATGTAAGTGAAAAATTGTAGAGATAAAATCAAATAAAAAAATATGTGTTTGAAGAAAACACGAAAGTTTAAGTCATCAGCTTTATTTCATTCTTAAATGAAATGAGCACTATAAGTCGTTTTTAAAATTAACCAGACATGCATTTATGACAATTCGGCTGATTATTCGACACTTACTCATCTCTTCTTCTAGGGATGAGCAAATGAAAAATATATATCGAAGCGCATAGTAAAAATTATCGATTTTTCGATATAGCGATATTTTGACATCAAGACGCAATAACTTAGAGTTTTGTCAAAATATTTGGTGGTGAAAAAAATTATTCTTATTTGGCAGTTTTATTAATTATTAAAATATATATTTAAGTAACTATAAGGGTGAAAAGCTAAGTAAAACTATTAACAGAGTCAAAATGTTTTAATCAATGGTTTGTTTTCAAAATTTAAATCAAACAAGTATACTTGGGATATAGAAATCAGAAGTAATCTTTCTTTGATGTGATTCCCTGTTAACCTGCTTCTATTATCAGACACAGCTTAATTTCTAGCAGAAGCAAGCGCTTCGGACGATATTGAGGAAGCTTGACAGATTCAATATTTTTAAGCAATTTCCGAGAGCACCAGCACAAACTATAAAGGCAAATTATACGCAGTTACGTTCAAATCAAATCAAATTCAGCTTATAGAGAACTTAAAACGATATCGAATTTAATACAAATTTATAAATAATAAATAAAATTTTATAAAGGAGTTCCCCCGATTTTAGTAAGCAGCCTCTGCCTCTAATAGAGAAAAAAGACACAATTTTAGACCTGTTGGCATTCATTAGTTTCAAAATAAAGTCTCTAAATTGTGACCTGGTGGTGAGCAGGGCACAACAAATTAAAATAAGAACAAAAGCGGAGTGAAAGCGAGGAAAGCAATAATCTCTAGCTCATTTTGAGACTTGAGATTATACCAAGTTTCTGAATTCGGACATTATTAGTTGCTGTTACTGCTCTGACCTTATCAACTTTAGCATTTAACTTTGGTGCTTTGGTCAACACAGCGGAGGCTTCAAAACTGTATCATTATCGACACTAATCTGTTTTTTCTTTCCTTTCAAACACACAATCAGCAGAGAACGTGTATTGACAGAGAAGCCTTATCTCAGTCCATTCCGACACACATTCCTCTGATTTTGAGGGGTACTAATTTTCTTGTCGTAGCTCACCACGAAATATTTTGTCTTAGCTCACCACAATTCGACAGCGATAGAGAAAAAAACTAACATTGACAGAGCGGGAATTGATAAAACGAGAGTTTTAATGTATTTTCGTTATGTTATCGGTGGAGCTGAAAATTTATTTAAATTTTGGCAAAATTCTATCACTTAAATGTGAACAAAATTTTAATGAAATAATATTTATCGAATCAGTTACAATTTAAGGCAAGTAGTACTTTGTACTTACATACATAAGTATGTAAATCTGGCCATATGGGCATATTATTTACCTTTAAACCATAAATGTGGATTGATATACATACATATGTATATTCCCTAATTTAAATACAATAATACAATTTACTTTGTCTTCCCAAACTAAATTTAATATCTTACATGTTTAAAATATTTTATCAAACAAATCTAAGCCTAAAATTCATCTTATGTGCAAGCAAAAACACAAACGCATATTTTTTTGCACATATGTATGTACATACAATAAATACAAACGTACATTTGTTCACGTGCCCGCAAACCACCCTTGAGTTCTAAATGTTTGCATCTGCTCGGATTTCCGACAATTCTGCTGCGAGTAGAAGGCAATAAACCACCACCATAAATTAGAGTTGGGTGCAAATACTTATCGTTTCGCAGTAGGTCCAAGGAAAAATAAGAGTAATAAAAAAATATACGATTTAACTCTCAGAGACGTTTAACTGTGAGAAAATCAATAATATATAGCTGCTTAATACTTATTAAGGTGAGATATAGTGTGATACATTTTTTAAATAAATTAAAAGTGAAAATTAATTATCAATTTTTGTAACTACTTTTATGAAGTAGTAGATTTCCTACTCCGACTACAAATTGCAGTAAAAGGTTTGCAAATTCAGTGATGACCAACACTGTTGTTCAAATGTGACAAAATTCGGCTACATATTTACATATATATATAAGCTCATACAAATGTACACAGCGCGTATTGAGGTGATGAAGATGTGCTGAGTATTTCTCTAGGCAAGGCCGATTTTGCGAAATAATACCGAATGCATTTATATATTTTTATTGGTATTTTACAATATAATCGTTCGTAATGATTAAATATTCATAAATTAGATATGAATTTGGTAAAAGAGTATCGTATTAGCTGAGGAATGTCTAATATACATATTTTTATTTATTTTTCACCAACACATTTGCCGGACTGGGCCAGAAATAGGCAACGCCCCTGTACTTGCAAAGCTGAAGACGAAAATGTTCAAATTTATAAATTTTTGCAAGATCGCGAAAAATGTTCTTCGCTGGCAGATTTTAAGTTGTGCTGCAATTTATGAATGAAATGAGTTTTACGCACGCGCAATTTATGAATGAAATCGTTTAGGATTTATGGCGCCGGTGTAACTGTTGATGTAGCAGTTGCTGCGGGAAGTGAGGACAGAAGTGTGCGCACGTTGATGTGTAAATATGTATAAATATAAGTATGTGCGAAGACGTCATTTGTCCTTGAATTAATATTTTGGCATGTGATGTATGTAGGTCAAGGTTGATTTATATGATCTTGTAAGTACGAGTACATTTGATTTTATATATTTAGCTAAAGTATTTATATATGTAAATAGGCACGTACATATGAACAAAGTTAGTTCTGCATTTTGTATACAAAGCGTAAAAATTATGTGTCAACAAATGCAAATCGCCGACGGCATTTTAGCATTTGCGTTTGCGCACCACCATTATAGCAAATCTAATCATATCATATGTATGTAAGTACGTACAAACAAATTACACAAAAGAGGACTCTTCATTAATTAATAAAACCAATTTTATTATTATTTGACTTTATTTTTGCAATATCCAACGAAATTCATAATTTTCCTAATACGTAATGCCGTCGGCAAAACAACAGGTGGATTATGCTCACATTTGTGCATTAATTAAATCCATATTCATAAAACAAAAAAGAGGCGGCTTCAGCCATTAATTTCACAAATGCACATACATATGTAAGTATGAATATACATTTTATCAAACATATTATAATTATTCTGCTTTTTATTAAATTGTCAAAATCCACCCAAAATAAGTCAATTTTTCTTACATACATATAGGTATGAGAATATACAAGCTGTTAAATTTCTTTCGGCCTCACTCAGCTCTGTTAACTTGCCACTCTCGCTATTTCCCCTGTTAGCTCTGGCGCGGTGAAATAAGACAAGACATTTACTTGGATTTTGACAATTCACACTGATATTCGCGTGAAAATCTTCTCTGTCAAATACAAGTTCTCTGAAAATTTTCTGTTGGGCAACATTATGTGGTGAGAGAGCACTCAGCTTACACGGCTTCACAGGAAAAATCTAAATTTCTCAGAGTACACGTCACGCGGAACTGGGAAAATTATCTTTGCCGGCAAACCAGAGAACGTGTATTGCGATCCATATCCATTGATTTCAAAATTTCTAATTATTTTGCAATCCGTATTACTATACATCAATATTGCATGCTGCACGTTAAAAAAATAACACGGGACTTGGATCACGTCAAAAAATAATGAACGTGTGACAATGCCCAATGCCATAAATCTGTTACCAATATCGTGATATGTATGTATGTATGTATTAATTTACGTTTTTACAAATCTATGCACTTTTAAATGTTGTATATTTGGACATATTCAGAAATCTTCACCATGAATATCGAGCTACACATAATTTGATGTAAATTGTGAGGTCTTGAAGTAGCAAAAGGCCTTCGCAGCTGCTTTATTGGCCCTGAAATCATAAAAAAATGTGCTTTCTTTTTGATTATGCATGCAGATGAGCCACTTAAACTATTCTATGAATACCCTGCTTCAGTTTATGTATAGATGTAGTTTCGCTTGCGCTCCATGCCAGGCAGTTATTTCCATCTAGTAAATGTAAAAATGCTTCAGTTAGAAGGAAATTAAAATATTTATTTGCAAAATTACCTACTTATGTTTACAAATTTAACCAAAACAATTAAAAGAAACGAAGAAGATAACTCACCACCGAGAAGTTTGCTACCCAGGGTTGCTTTTTTTATTGTACACGTTGGTTGTAGGAGAATCGTAGAGAGCCGTTGAATAATTATTAAAATACGCAAATAAAAACAGCCGTCACATATTTTGGTTACAAATTTTGCGGTTTTAAGTAATAATTATAAAGTGTATCTTCACTGGTTAATGCAAATATTTCACATTGCACAATATTTTCTATTTGATTTTCAAAGTTTAATATGAAATATCATTGCATGCAACTCTGCTATAGTTTATTTTCATTATCTACCATCAAAACTCTTATCCCTGAGAAGGACTTCACCACAGTTTTACTACTGTATATAATGTGGATGTACTGCAAGATTGATAAATAAGAGAATGCGGACCTCGCGCAGGTCCGTTACCTTTTTGCTTTACGATATTGGCAATCAGCTGATCAAAATGACGTCACATCGGCAAAGTGTTTAATTCACAACAACAACACAAATATGTTTACAAAATAACAACGCGAGTGTGGTGCAATTGAATATTTGGTGTTTTATTTATTTTAAACGTTTTGTTCGCCATTCAAATACAAGTTCTCTGCCCGCAGTGCAGGAGAAAGAAGGCAAACTTACAAGGTAAACGACTCTCTACTACTTGCGGGCATACATACGAACATATTAATATACTTTACAGTAGCGTACAGAAAAACAAACATAATATTCACTTACTTGATTTTTGTTCTGTTCATCGGAGCGGAGTCCTACGAAGCGAAGAAGGCCTTCCTGCTTTGTTGTTGCCGCCTCAAAGATGATCTACGTTTCTTTGAAGTAAAATGCTCGCATTGTATGCGACTAATATAAAAAAAAATATGTTTGTTTCCTTAGCTTTGCATTTAAGCGTAAAATATTTGGTAATTTAAAGTCGACCCGGTACTGTACCGCATACATACATTGCATAAGGTGTAAGCGGGAATATGAAAGAAGCTTAGAAAAACAATTAAGCTTTCTCTCCGAAATTTAAAACTATTGAGAACTTATGTTTATCTCCATATGAAGGAGAAAGAAGATGTAAAGAGAAATAAACTACAAAAACATATGAACCCTTTGTTGAATTAGGTCAGTTCGCGGACCACGCGGATTCACCACATGGCAATATTGAAATTTAACCTAATTTTTATTACATGTGTACTATATGTTATGCAAATGTATATTTGTGTATACATACGTTATTGCAGCTATGTACATACATATATATGTAGTCTGTTAACTACGTAGATATGTATGTATGATCCTTAATATGCAAGCGAATCAAATGATTTAATTAAGTTTGATCAAGTAAATAAAATATTTATGAAATTGATTTATAGACATTTCAATAGAAAGGAATCACATTATATCTTCTTTTCTTTCTGAATTCTGTTAAAACTATATTAAAGAATACCGCTTCATTTTCGTTCGGGATTAATAAAGTTAGTTCATGTTACAAGTATATGTGCTATGTATGCTTAGTTATAAAAACAGAAAGGTATTTCACGGTTTATAAATCTAGTCCATGGCTTAGAAATATGTTGGGGGAAAAACAAAATGTATTTAATTTCGTTAACGTTTCTTGTTGTTAAATCCCTTAACTGGTAGGTAAATACGTCCTTTACTTAGGTGATGTCTCCAGTAAACGTCGATGTAAAGTTGTATTAAAGTTGCTGCCCAACGAAAAGTTGATCTTGCCAGTCCAAAAAAAACAAAAGGCTCTGCATATGGTATAGCCAGTTGAAAAAACTCCCTCCACGATTGACTTTGAGGAATCGTTTCCAATATTATTTCACAACAATTGAGACTAACACTTTTTTTTCTTACTTTACATAAATTGAATTTAGGTTTAAATAAACTTTTCTTTTTTCTTAGTT
Source organism: Philophylla caesio (assembly GCA_963971545.1). Classification (NCBI taxonomy): domain Eukaryota; kingdom Metazoa; phylum Arthropoda; class Insecta; order Diptera; family Tephritidae; genus Philophylla; species Philophylla caesio. The sequence goes on along the minus strand of OZ020609.1, from coordinate 26,314,749 downwards.
ATTTCGCTGCTTCTCCTTCAAGGTTCCGATTCCAAAAAAAACCTTCAGCCGAGCGGAAATTCGTTGTAAGCAAAAAAAAAATAATATCAAGTAATCGATTTTTTTTTGATATCGCTCTACTTCTGATCGAGGAGGCGTTTAGAAGGGAAGTTTACTGTAGCTACTTTATATGCACCACAGGGTGGTTGAGTTTCCGTCAGAAAAGAAAAATAATAAAACATCAAAAAAAATTTATAAATAGAAATTAAAATGATAAGTCATGTACTAACAGTACAAGCGGTAGACCTTGTAACAAACGCATGCAATTCTGCGTTGAGAGTCTCCTGCCCTAAGACTCTACCGAAGGGTAAAAAGGAACCCCAGTGGTAGAATACAGAGATTTCAGCACTCAGGAAAGAGAGCAGGCAACTCTTTAACCAAGCCAAGATTACGGGTGTTTGGGAACCATACAAAGACCTTCTTAAAACTTTCAAGAAGACCATTAAGAGAGCACAACTCAAATCTTGGCGAAACTTCTGCAATAACATAGAAGGAAACTCCGGAGCCAACTGGCTTAGGAAGGTTCTTTTGAAAAATGCTCCAACGATAAATTATATTCAAAAACCAAACGGAGAATGGGCATCTACAACAGACGAAATGCTGGAGTTACTAATCACCATCCACTTTCGTAACCAACTCACTCTTAGGGAATACCGCAGGGGATATAGTGAGGTACGACAAAGTGGAATGGGCAGTAATGTCCTTCGAACATTACAAATTTCCAGGGCCAGACGGAATTTTTCCCGCACAACTGCAAGCAGCGAAGGACCTTCTTTGTCCCCTGCTAACACAGATTTTTACAGCATGCATCAAATCACTCCGTATGGTGGGGATACAGCAGGGACTGGTGGACTTTGTGAGGCTCCTACTCAGGATCGATCTTCTCAACAATATGGGACAGCTCTAAATTCAAACATGTGGCTAGAGGTACACCCCTGGGAGGTGTTATGTCACCTTTACTCTGGAACATTACTGTAAACGACTTACTCTTAAACCTAAAAGGCAATGGCTGCAAGGTCGTGGCATATGCTGACGATTTGGCATTCATAGCAACGGGCAAACATCTTCAAGTCATTAGTGATTTACTGCAAAACGCTTTAAATATCGTTACTCGCTGGTCTGTGGAATGCGGACATAACGTCAACCCTACCAAGACCGAAGCAGTGCTCTTTACAAGGAAATATAAAATCCCCGACTTCAAACTACCATCTGTAAACGGAATGGCACTTAGTCTTTCAAACGACGTCAAATATCTCGAAATTGTACTATATAAAAACCATGACTGGAGGCACGGGAGCACTGCCCTCTACACCCACCAAATCTCTGGAGATAATGTTAAATCTTCCACCAGTGGATCTCTACGGCAAATTTCTGGCGGCCTGCAGTGCTGCTAGGCTAAATGCGATCCTTCTTGACTATGTGCACGCAAAGGTCCTGGAAGCTCAGCCCGACAACCCGAGGAAGTTGGATTACACTCTACGCCCTCCTTTTTCTGGAAATAGGTTCTCCATAAAAATCAAGAGAGGAGCGAATGGATAAGTATCGTGGGCCTGGATTCAGGAAAGACGGCTGTATACACAGACGGCTCCAAGTTAAACGAAAGAGTAGGAAGCGGGATTCACTCACACTAAACCTCAGTATTCGTTTACCGGGCCACTGCAGAGTTTTTCAGGCCGAACTAATCGCAATAATGGAAGCAGCTCGTGGCCTTACAACGTGCACGTCTTTAGAACGAGGCATTACCATTTATTCTGACAGCCAGGCTGCTATCAAATCTCTTAACTCGTACGGTGCAACCTCCAAGGTAGCCATTGAATACAGAGCGGCTGTGTTGTATGGGTGGGTCCCTGGCCATAAGGACATTCCTGGCAACTGCCTGGCTGATGAACTAGCAAGGAAAGGGACGGAACTAACTGTGATAAACTCTGCTCAAGAGGTGGGTTTACCCCTAGCATTTTATAAACACAGACTTAGGTCTGAGCTTTTGGGTAAGGTAAATTTAAGGTGGGCATCGGAGCCCACATTGCCACATTACCAGACAAATCTGGCCAGAAGTTGATGGGAAGCGCTCTAAAGCTCTCACTATGCTTGGCCGCTCCTCTCTCAGATTAAGAGTTGGGTGATAACCGGGAACTGCCTTATGGGCACGCATGGGGAAAGACTAGGTTACCCAACAAATGACTTTTGCCGCAGTTGCCGAAACGAGGAGGTGGTGGAGAGTATTGAGCACTATCTCTGCCACTGCCCCGGCTTGGCCATGACGCGCTGCAAATTTTTGAAAAGTTACTTTTTGGACTGTCTAGCCGACTTGGACTCGGCAAGCATTTCTAACTTTCTACTCTATATTAAACGCACAAGATGGTTCAATTTTTACAAAACGAAGGGAAGGAATGCATTGCTTACGCCAGTTTTATCACAATAGGCTTCTTACAGCCTAAGTGTGTCATCGTGCTCTTGTATGGTGGCAGCCACTCTAACCTAACCTATTTTAAAGAATTAAATTAATGGTGGATTAACTTTCTGTAGGTTCACTTTGATCGCGAATAAAACCCGGTGATCACTAGCACTAAATGCTCCTCGATATCGAAGAAAACATTGTGCTTTGACACGGTGGAAGGCACTTTAATCTCTCCTTGAAAATGCGAACAAAACTAATTAAACCCTAAATAAAATTAAATAAAACCCTTAATATTGTAACCAATTTAATATATGAATACTGCTCAGAAAATTAAACGACTTTTGCGACAACAGCGCTATCTTGGATTGGGCATGAATGATTCCAGTGATTATTAAATTTTATGCACATGTAATTTAAATGCCGCTTTACAACTGGTATGACATTAGAAAACCGTTTCTAAAGAGCTTACCTCAATCCAGTTAAAAATGTTTATTCCAAAAAAAATTGGTTAGAAGCCACCATCAATTTCAAACCTTACTTTGAAAATATTTTAAAGAATAAAAAATAAAATAAGTATTAAACATATTTTTTATAATTTCGACGGTATTGATAGCTTCTTGATGGAACATTTCTTTGGCAAAATGCTTTTACTGGCAATATAATACAGAGAAAAATAGAGCTTTTGTGGTTAAGGATTTCGAAGATATAGTAAAACGAAAAAAAAATATTGACTTAATTTAGTTATTGGGTTCTATAAATTCAGACACAAAATGCCAATGTTATGGAAAAAGCGCTCGCTTTGACGGTTTCTAGGTCCATTCGAAAGTTTTCTGTTTTCTTTTAGATGCTTACCTTAAAAATAGCTTAATAAAGTTTATTTTTCCTTGCTGCCGATCCTTAAAATGCAATAGCAAAAAATGTGTTTCAATCAAAATCGACGTAAAAATGTAAGTTTATCAATTTCTGATAAACACTCAAGAGAAATTGAATCAAGTACAAATTGAAGGAGGACTCGAGTCAAATAGCGAGCAATATATTCAATATATAACATTTTTAATGCATTCTATTTTTTCTGTATCCTTTGACCCTCACTTATGTACACTTATATGGTAGATTTAGGGTAAAAGTTCATCTGCTACTAAATTAAAGGTATTGCAATCTAGAGCGTGAGCTTGTGTGAATGAAGCGTGCAACATTGACTGCCACAAAATAAGAAATGAACAATGCAACAAAGCTGGGCAATACTCTTATGTACGGGTATATATAGTATACATACACACATAAACTTGCATGTACCTAAATATAAATCTATAAAGATTTGAATTTAATTTATAGTTTTTTTTTAATTTTTACATTTCAACACGCTTTTGTTTGTGTTTCTGTTTTTGTGCTTGCAACAGCTCGTGCCTTTTCATTTGTATCAAAATGTAATTAGGCAAGCCAACACAATAGGCGCTTTTATCTACCTTTTTTCTAAATATATCACCATTGAAATGTTGCACCCAACAAATGAAGTAAGCATAAAGACTAGCGTGCCTATGTATTTGTTTGTTGTTGAGCGCAGTGTTTGGATTTTCTAAGTGGCTAACACATACTTAAGCCACTTGGATGCTGTGAAGTTGGCGGTTTGGCTGACTGCCTGCCTACGAGAATGATGAGAGCATATCAGTGGGTTTTTTACTATGTAATTGCATTAAATATGATATTAATCATGCATGCGTTCTTATGTGAGTGTATATAAATGTATGCATTGTATATGTACATGTATGCATTTATGTATTTACACTATTTTTACTTGAACACCTAAAACGTTCACTTGCACGCAGTCAATTACTGTCACTTCTGTTTTGTGTGAATTTGTGTTGCAATACGCGCGCGCGTATGTGTGTGTATACATTAAGCAATTCCTGTTAAATTTCCAGTTTTATAAAATCTTATCTACGTAATGAATGTTGTGTGTTTACACGATTTTTTTTTAAATTATAAATAACTATTGCAGTTCGATTGTGAACATTAAACTTTAAAAAGTGTTTAGAAAAAATTTGCTAATGATTTAATTGCATTTTGAAATTTACTTAGGGATTTTAAAGTTAAAAAGAAAAAATTTGTCACTTCAATTAATTTTTCATAAATGTACTGATTTTCAATATATAGCAGATACAAGTTACTATGCTTTGAAGTATGTTTTCTTAACTCTTATTTTTTATGATATCTCTGCTTTTGAGGGCCGTAAATGAAAAAAAAAACTTTACTTAACTGTATTATATTAAAAGCAAAGAGGTTAAAAAACACAATTTTTATTCGTATTTGAAATATTTACATATTTGAAAATATAAATTTTTCAACACTCCGAAAAGAAGAAATGTCCCGGCTGAACTTTGGATTTGGGTATCAGCGACATTCTGAGTTATAATAGCTACACACATGGAAACAGCGGCCACAATTATTTAAGTAAAATTAAATTGCATACTTAACTTTAAAAACAAAAATAGTATTTATAAAAGTTTTTTCTTTTGATTCAAACTTGTTGAAGGTAACAATTTTCGTTCATGCAATTTTCATTTAATTATAAACTTCTTTTTCTTTTATGGCGGTACAACCGTTTGTCGGTTTAGGCTGAGGCAAAAAAACTTCGCCAGTTCCCTCTCTCTTTCGCTAGATTACGCCAATTACTCACACAGTGTGAAGGCAGGTCCTTCTGCACTTGGTCTTTCCATTGTGTGCCTGGGCGCCCTTGCCTTCGTTGTCCACCCATGGGTGCCGATTCGAAGAATTTTTTCACTGGAGCATCATCATCTATGCTTGACTATGTCCATATCATTAAAAAGCTCGAACAGTTCATCATTCCATCTTCTTCGGTAGCCGTCGCATACGCGAACAGGACCATGCATTTTGCGAAGAACATTTTCTCGAAAACCGCCAAAGCCTGCTCATCTGTATTCAACATCGTCCACGTTTCTGCGCCATATAAAAGGACGGGCATGATCAGGGATTTGTACAGCGCCGACCAAAGTAGCACCTGTTGGCAAGTGATATTCTTCGATTGATTTCTAGGCTGACATATTGGTGGTGTTTATGCTGGATCCAAAGCATATAAAACCTTGACTACTTCAAAGTTGTAACTGCCAACAGTGACGTTGTAAAGGTCAACAATGTCATATCATCCGCATACGCCAGCAGCATCGTACTTTTGTTATATATAGTGCCACTGCGGTTCAGATTGCAGCTCTTCTTACAGTTTCCAGCATCTATTTGAAGAAGTTGCACGAAGGGAGTTGCCTTGTTTACAATCTCGTTTGGTCTCGAACGGTTCGGAGAGGTCCTTCCCAACTGGGACGGAGCAAAAAGTTATGCTCAGCGTCAACTCAGCCTTTTCGTCGATAGGACCTTATATGCGAAGGCTTATCAAACGGTAGTTGGCTTATCCCAAGGGTAGTTGGCGCAAACAGAAGGATCACCCTTCTTACGGATTGGGAAAAGTACACTAAGGTTTCAATCTTCAGGCATAAACTCGTCGGACCAAATTGTGCTTAACAGCTGGTACATGCTTCCTACCACCTCTTCGCCGCCGGCTTTGTACAGCTCACCCGGTATACCATCTGCTCCAGGCGTCTCACCTCGCCGTGGTCGAGGGGCGGGACTCATTGCTCATCCTTACAGATTATTCTGGGTTCCTCTTCTTCAAACAGGCCACCGAAGTTCATATTCAGTAGCGTTGAGAAGTACCTCAAGCGTACTCCGAACGTCCCATACTCATCATTGCAGGAACCAGCCCCGGTTTTGGAACCACTTACTTGCTGCTTTAACTTTTGATAGAATTTTCGGGCCGGATTCCTGCTTGCCAGCAGCTCAAGCTGTTCGCACTCACGCTTCTTCCACTTGAAAATACGTCTCTCTTCTCTTCTATTTTCCCGGTATCGCTCGATTGTTGCACACGTTGTAATTGGCTGCAAGGTGGCTTTCGTATTTCTCTGCAGCAGCGACTTGGTGCTCGTCGTCATACAAACTGTTTCTTCGTGGCTGGTAGTAGCCAACCACCTTTTCCGCAGCGGTACAAAGAGATTGGGAGATTTTATCCCATTGCTCGTTAATGTCGGGGCGATGAGGAGTTGCTTGCCTTAGCAGGATCGAGAGTCGAGATTGAAAATCCTCAGCTGTCCGTTGCGATTGCAGCTTCTCGACGTCGAACTTTCGTCGCGACTCTTTAATAGCGTTCTTCAGTGCAGAGAGGCGCATGCGCACCTTAGATGCAACCAGGTAATGATCCGAGTCAACTCTTGTTCCTCAGAAAGTACGAACATTAAAGTCGCTCGAAGAATATCTCGCATCTATCTTAGCGTGATAAATTTTGTTTCGCGTTCTTTATTCAAGGGACACCCAAGTGGCTTGGTGGATGCTTCGGTGTTAGAATCTGGTGCTACTTACTTCTCTCCGTTGCCAGAGGTATTCTCATGAAGGCTGAAGTTTCCGAGTGTTTCACCACAAATGCCATCTTTGCCCACATTAGCGTTAAAGTCGATATACTTCTTGGTGAACGAACGCTGCAGACTTTAGTGAACCCTTAAACTGAATATGTCGGAGTGGCTCCACTAAAGCTCCCTATCAATTAGCCATAACATGGGTTTCTTACTTTACCCAGGGTTCACGAACGTGGACGTAAGGTTTGGGTTTGAGTACAGCCGCGCAACTGTAGCCGCGTACCCAGAAGCACCGCTGTAGTATATCTTAAAAAAATGAAAGGTTTAAAATTTTTATACCCGAGCGTAATTATACACAAGGGTATTATAACTTTGTTCGCATAACGGTTGTTTGTAACAGCAAAAAATAGTCGAGATATATATAGACATACATATGTATATGTGGGGTGGCAATCCCAACCCTAATATAAAGCAGTTTAAAATGAAGAAAGATGGCAACTACTGGTTGAACAACGCCAAATTAAAAAATGGAATAAGAAGAACGAGGAAAGAGTTATAACGAAGACGGCAAAAAAGACGGGTCACTTCAAAAGACGTATTTGTAACAAAGCTGAATTTTAACTTTATTTCAATTTCATTTAGTTTTATTAAATATAAATCATTCACGTGTACTTAAATATACTATTATTAAACTTTAAATAAATAACTACCATAAATATTGGGGGCTCAACCAATGCCTTAAAGTGCGATGGTGTAATTTATAAAAACACTCTAATTTCGCATTCGTATGATACCTGGCTTGAAGCAAACAAATAACAACAATTATGTGGCTGAATTAATGTGAATAAATAAAATAATTTTGCGTTTCACAATGTCGCGTTTGTTTGATTTCGAGAATGTTCAAAGAATTTTGCGTAGCTCCAATAAGAACATGTAAGAAAAGCAAAATTCGGCCGAAACCGATTTTTATATACCCTCCCGATATATTTTTGTATGGTCGGTGACCATGATTTCATAAAATTCCCGCTTGTTTGTTTCAAACCGCTGCTAGTATTAAACTTTACTCAATTTGTTCCAATAAATACTGAAAAACGAACTTGTTTGCATTTTTCAAAATTTCCGTTATTTAGAAGTAGAGCGTTGTTATAGTCCGATTTAAAAACTTATTGACGGTAATGCTAATGGTATCAAGGACAATATGTTCACCAAATTTTGTGATGATACCTTACATCGTTGTTGTGGCAACGCCCATTTTTCAAAATTTCATAAAATTCAAGTTTCTTAATTAAATATCTCTCTAAATATCAAATTTTAATTAATATACTCCAATAGAAAAAGAAAAAAACGACATTTTTGCATTTTTCAAAATTTCCGTTATATGGGAGGTGGGCGAGGTTATGGTCCGATTTCAAAAATTTTTAACGCTGATAACAGTGATATTGAGGAAAATATGTCCACCAAATTTTTGTGACGATATTTTATACTGTTATTGAGATACACAAAATTTTTCATAAGTGGTCGTGGCAACGCCTATTTTTCAAAATTTTATAATTACCTAATTTACTAATTCAAAACGCTCCAAATACCAAATTTCACTCAATTTGCTGTAATAGATACCGAAAAAACGGAGTTTTTGCGTGGTGGGCGTGGTTATGAACCAATTTCAAAAATTTTCTGCGGTAATAATAGCGATGTCAAGGAAAATACGTACACAAAATTTTGTGACGATACCTTACGCCGCTATAGAGATACAGAAATTTGTTCCTAAGTGGGCGTGTCAACGCCCATTCTTCAAAATTTCATAAACACCTCATTTCTTTGGTCAAAATCGATTCAAATACCAAATTTCACTCACTTTGCTTTAATGGATACCGAAAAAACGAAGTTCTTGCATTTCTCAAAAACTTCTGTTATATGGGAGATACCAACCTACCCTGTACCAAATTTCATTGAGATATCTCAATTTTTACTCAAGTTATTGTAACCACGGACAGAGGGACAGACGGACGGACAGGCAGTCAGGGCTAAATCGATTTCTCTTTTCATTCTGATCATTTTAGTATATATATGTCTATATCTAAGTCGATTATTTTATGCTGTTACAAACAACCGTTATGCGAACAAAGTTATAATACCCTTGTCTACAAGTACGCTCGGGTATAAAAATATGGTAGCTTTACATAAGTGGCCGCTGAGGTCGAGTTGGTAGCGGTGCGTGCTATAACTTGATATGCCGGTGAGTTCGAGGTTCGAATCTCAGTCTGGATAAGCAAAATCTTAATAATAGAAAAAGTTTTTTCTAATAGCGGTCACCCCTCGGCAGGCAATGGCAAACCTCCGTGGGTATTTCTGCCTTGAAAAAGCTTCTTATTAAATACATCTGCCGTTCGGAGTCGGCACAAAAATGTAGGTCCCTCCATTTGTGGTATAATATAAAAGACGCACACCAGGAATGGTAAGAGAAGTTCGGCCAAACACTGAGCTATATAGTGTACGCGCCAAAATTATATATTATATGCTTTACATAGGTAAGTATTTGAGGAAGAAGGCGGCAGAGACAACAGAAAACGTTTAAGAGAGTTAGCTCATTTTGATATCAATGAAATATATAAAAAAGTACTTGTATATTAAACAAAACTTAAAGCAGTGCGAATTAGTTTCAATTTGTAATTTGCTTACAATTAATTACGATGAGGATGATATGATATTGAAGAGGATGAAGTATAAAGCGAAGAGAATATCAGCGAAAACGAATCGACTGGCTATGCCGGCGCTAATGCGAACAACGAGTATAAGCTACAAAATGGAAACCCAGAAGGTTGCGCATGGCGAAAGCGTCAGCAAAGTGAAATGAGCAACGATTGCTTTGTGTCCGTAGAAAATGAAGAGAACAGTGTTTACAAAAATATAACAAAAATGCAATTACCAAAATGCGTAATGAACTTCCGTAACATCGAGGACTCTATTCGTATGTTTGATGGCACTGCAAAAGTGCTGATGAACGTGTGGATAACATAATTCGAAGAAAATGCAGCGACGATGGGGTGGGATGATTTTCAAAAATTCATAGCAAAATTGTTTGTGTCTAGCGAGAGGGGTATAGTTTCGTGGAAGATACTGAAGGCTTCATTACTTAACGAATTTAAGACAACCACAAATAGCGCAACGCTTCGCAAACTACTGTGTGAAAGAAAAATAATGAGCGATGAGTCTATCCAATAATATTTTTTTACAATGCGTGAATTATCATCAAGGAGAAATATTGATGACAAAGCGTTGATGCAATATGCCATTGATGGCATACGCGATTTGAGTGTTAATAAATCTATTTTTACAGGGTGTCCGAAAACTCAACGTCAAGCCGAAACGGGGTGACAGGATTGTTGTAACCATCATGAGAAAAACCAAAAAAAAAATGCAGTTTGAAAATTATGGGCATTTAAGAAAAACCTAGAAATTTGGTCAAACTGTAACCATTTTTCGGTTATTGTGGTTAATTTTTATTATTTTTGTTCATTCAAATTTTGGAACCTTAACCCTAAATAACATTTCTAGAGCCCAAGCCAAAAATAAGGACACAATTGCCCCAAGTTTTCTAGAATTAAGACTATTTGTTAAACTATGAATTTAAAATGTTTATAATGCCGCAAATTTACAAGATTTTAAAAGTAAATTAAAATGCTTTGAAAAAACTTTTGAGAAAAATAATGAGTTTAAGGCTCAGGTGAGTGACAAGAACTCAGTAATAAATAAAAGAAATACAGACATTAATTTTTTTACCTGTGGTGGAAAAGACAATATTTCAAGCAATTGCGAAAACAAAACGTTAGGCCGAAAGTGCTTAAAATGTAATAAATTCGGGCACATTGCCAATGACTGGGGTTTTAAAAAAGATGGAAAAATTTGGTTACAGAACGTATTTGAACGTTTGAATAAGCCAAAGCTGTGTGAAGTACAAATTCATTATTTAGTGGGTGTTGGTGAAAAGCGTAATGAATGTAAAATCAAACCTATTGGTAGTTTCAAGGAAGCTGTTGAAATTGATGACGATGATTTTGAAATGAACTTTTTGGTAATTCCGTCAAAGTGCATAGTAATCAAAGTTATTTTAACAGGCGAAACTCCGATATGTTCAAGACCGCGAAGGTTACCATTTACCGAAAGAAGTATCGTCGAGAATAAAATTGATGAATGGCTGAAAGACGGTATTATTGAACCAATTGGGTCAGACTTTTCTAAACCAATAGTACTTGTAAGAAAACGCGATGGATCACCTAGACTCTGTATCGATTACAGGCGAATCAAAAAAGTAATAATCAAAGACAATTTTCCGTTGCCTCTTATCGAAGATCATCTACAGAGATTACAAGACGCAACCGTATTTATCATGATTGACTTGGAAAATGGGTTCTTCCACGTTCCCGTGGCCTAGGCTAGCCGAAAGTATACATCATTTGTGACGCACAATAGTCAGTTCCAGTTTTGTAAAGTTCCTTTCGGACTGACCAACTCACCAGCAGTTTTTCAGCGACACTTACACGCAAAGGCATAGCACTACCATACGTTGATGACATAATTATTCCAGGTAAAGAGGAAGACGAAGCATTAAATAATATGCAAGAAAATATTAATTTATGTGCTGATTACCAATTGAAGCTATATTTAAAAAAATGTCAGTTTCTGAAAAGGAAAATCGAGTTTTTGGGGCATATAATTGAAAATAGACAAGTGCCACTATCCGAGCCACAAAATGTAAAACAATTGCAAAGTTTTCTAGGTTTAGCAAGCTATTTTCGTAAATTCATTAAAAACTTTGCTGTAATAACCAAACCGTTGACAGACTTAATGAAGAAAGACGTACAATTTGAGATTGCCCAAACCAGATAAATCTTTTAATGTTGTAAAACAAATATTGACTGAAAAATCTGTACTTAAACTATTTAATCAAAAGTACGAGACGGAAATCCATACAGATGCCTCCATCGATGGTTATTGAGCTATACTATTACAAAAATGTCCAGAAGACGGCCAACTTCATCCCGTGTTTTATAGAAAAACGTGGGAATGCTGAGCGGAAATTTTCCAGTTATGAACTGGAAATACTTGCTGTCATATCAGCGTTGAAACAAGTTCGGGTCTATATCTTAGGCAAGCACTTCAAACTGGTTACATATTGTAAAGCTTTTGCAAAAAATCTTGAGAAGAAAGACTTAAGTACACGAGTTGCAAGATAGGTGCTTTTTTTACAGTAGTACGACTACAAAGCAGATCGGGAGATCGTATAAAGCAAACAGATGCACATACATTATTTAAAATGATAATGTTTTAACAAAAATAAAAATAGCGCAAAACCAAGATGAAGACTTAACGGCAGTAACCTGCATCGTTCAGGAGAAATCTACATTTAACGACTTTTTTTTCAAACGCGATTTACTTTATAATATTGTTGACGATTCTGAACTGTTGGTAGTCCTTCGAGAGTAACAGCGAGAAATAATTAGGAACGCACATGAAAGAGGTCATTTTGCTTTAAAAAATACTAATGATCTCATTACAGAAGAATATTTCATTCCGGATTTAGAAGAGAAAATAAAACGACACATATCTTTCTGTATAACTTGCATTATCTCAAATCGTAAACAAGGCAAAAAAGAAGGAGTTACATCCTTTCCAAAAAGACGATATTCATTGTATACGTATCACATTGATTTTGTGGGTCCACTGGAAACGACGTGCAAACAATATAAGCATATATTAGTTGTGGTAGATGCGTTCCCCAAATTTTGTTGGTTATATCGAACAAAGTCAATGTCTACCGACGAAGTTATTTAAAGATCGCAAAATCAAAGTGTTTTTTTTTAAATCCTTTTAAAATTATATCTGATCGCGGATCTGCTTTTACATCAGATGTATTTAAACAATTTTATAATAATAATTTTGGCGCGAACACTATATAGCTCAGTGTTTGGCCGAGCTTCTCTTACCATTCCTGGTGTGCGTCTTTTATATTATACCACAAATGGAGGACCTACAGTTTTGTGCCGACTCCGAACGGCAGATGTATTTAATAAGAAGCTTTTTCATGGCAGAAATACCCTCGGAGGTTTGCCATTGCCAGCTGAGGGGTGACCGCTATTAGAAAAAACTTTTTCTATGATTAAGATTTTGCTTGCCCTGACTGAGATTCGAACCTCGAACTCACCGGCATATCGAGTTATAGCATGCACCGCTACCAACTCGACCATAGTGGCCACCTAAACAATATTGCGAGGCAGAAAATAGGTGGAACGAATTAACGACGTTGTGAGAACAGTTTTAACTAAACTTAGTACATATGACCCGACGAATTGATACAAGCATATTGGAAAAGTTCAGCAGGTTCCTAATTCAACATTCTCCAGAAGTATTGATATGACGCCGTTTGAACTGCTCGTACGTGTCAAAATAAGAACAAAAGAGGATGTCAGACTTATGGAATTAATTGAGAAGCAATTTGTTGAATCATTTAGCGAAGAACGATTTGAATTACGTAAGCATGCAAAATCTCAAATACTAAAGAAGCAAGCTGAATATAAAAGAAGTTACAATCTACGACGAAAACCACCGACAACATACAAAATCAACGACGTAGTGGTGATAAAGAGGACGTTTGGTGGGGGCCTTGAATTAGAGCAGAAGTATTTTGTGCCATACCAAGTTATTAAAGTTAAACGAAGCGATACTTATGACGTCATCAAAGTGGGCAATGACAAACTGTATATTACGTAAATAAATTAATATTTTTACAATTTTATTGAGCTCAAGGCCAGTTTATGGAAGATTTTTTTGTGAAAAAACAACAACAGTTTTTAATGGTTGAAGTTATAGTACTATTTCGGAAATCACCACATTTCCTCATCAGACAACAGCCAACTCGGCTAGCGTAGCACAATAGGTAGCGTATTGGCTCTGCAACTCCGAGCTCCCGGGTTCAAAGCCTGAGAGAAGTGGTTATGAAAAATTAAATTCAAATTAATTTAATTTAATAATCAAAAAGAAGTCTGATGAGGAAATGTGGTGATTTCCGAAATAGTACTATAACTTTAACCATTAAAAACTGTTGTTGTTTTTTCACAAAAAAATCTTCCATAAACTGGCCTTGAGCTCAATAAAATTGTAAAAATATTAACAGTTACTAGGCCAACAGAAAAATTAGTAAATAAATTAAAAAAAAAAAATTTTCGGAATACCGGCGCTGAAATGCCGTGATTCCTTTACACGAAAAAATGGCCGGCTCTCGAGATTAAATGGCCCAGTCTCCAACAACAGTTAAACCAAGTGTGGTATACAAATCTATTCAATAACACTATAACTGACGTGCCTTTTGCATGTGTCACCATTGCATGTCTGCCATGGTGTTGCCATTATTTCTATTGCAGATTGCATCATTTCAATAGCTTTATTGCTTCATTAGATTAATATTTTCGACTGTTCATTTGAAATTACAAAAAAAGGATACATACATATGTATGTATATATAAGATATTGCGCCAACCTCTGTACCGTATTGCGTTCGTTCATTGTCAAACTTTTATATCCGTTCGCAGGAACTTGAAAAATTATGGTATTGTTAAGTAGAAAATGAAAAAAGCAATTCAAGAGCTTTGAGCTGTCTATTTTTTAGAGATTATAACTTTTTTAATTATTTTACTCAAACTTCAACAACAAAAGAAAATCAAACCTACGAGCAGCAGTTCACGCGTATTTCACATTCATTAATTTGCTTCCTTATACTTATTTTGTCATTCATGCATCTCATAAGTACGCGCAAACTTTTCCATATGTTATTGTTGTCCTTTTGTAAGTAATTTCTGCACTTATGTATGTGTTAATTGAATACGCCAACTTACGTTTTCTTGGTAGCATGTGCTTCTCTGGCTCTGAAAGATACCTTTGTCGGTGGCTTGTAAACTTTGATGATCGTAATAGTTATAGCAGCCGTGTCATTTTTTATGACACACACTTTTTGTATCACTCTGTAAGCTAATAAATAGGTCGCGATATTGCATACCTCCTGACAAGGTCCACTTCATAAGAAATTTTGACCTTGAATGAGATGAAATGAATGGTAAAAATACAACATTATTTTTTATCACCGCCGTAATATTTGAAAAAGGATACTTAGCATCTTGGTTAAAAAAATGGTTAAACAATATATTGGTTGTTATCATTTAAAGTCTCCTGAAGATAAACAGAAAATTACTAATTTTCAAAGATTATTTAATTTAGAACGCTTTGAACAGTAATTATGTACTTTCTTGTGGTAAGAGCTGCATATGAAATACTGATAATGATAAAAAAACTTATACAAATATAAAGCCAAATGCGTGGTCAGAAACTAAAACAAGTGTGAGAAACAAATACAAAAAAACAAGAAAAAACAAAACAATTTTTAATAGGAATTAGTTATAATTTATTGACTAAAGTATTAATGCATGAGCGCAATACTTGAGCGCGTAGTAGCAAAATACTCATTTACAGTCCTTGCCTAAACTCAACTCGAAAAAAATATTTTTATTTCTATTTGTACAATTTTCAAGAGAATTTTTAAACAAACCCATAAAAGCCCACGTTTCAAACTTTAAACAAGATTTATAAATAATATAATTTTTTTGTCGAGGTTTTTTCGGTTTTTTCCACCAAAATAAAAATTTACATTTCATTTATAATTGTTCATATTTTGCAATTAAATTTTAAACAATTTTCAAACGAAATCCCTTAGAACCATAGCTTTTAAATTTGTACACAATTTAATAAAAGTATACATTTTCTTCCACATTTTTGTAGAGATTTGGGGGCATGCAGCTTTATAGCCCTTAGTTTCAGTACAAAAAACTTCAAAAGCGTTAGTGTTATCGTTGATTTTTGACTACTTTGTTAAGGACGCTCTTCCGCAATATTTTCCTATAACTAATTTCAGACATATTTTTTAAATAGCTGCACCATAATTTAAAAAAAGTGTTAAACATCAGCCATGATCTGCACATACTTTCAACTTACTGAAAATGAACGAGCAAAATAACCGTTATGATTTTTGTTAAAGAATCAACTATATTTTTATTGAAAAATATAAAAAATATCTTTAAATAAGTTGATTTCATAAGCGCACCAGACAGTCAATAAGCAAAAATAAATAATAAAAAAGGCTCCAAATCTTCAATGCTAACTGTTTTTTTGAATACCGAAAAGTTTGAAATTTATGCTCGCCACGTACCTAGAGTTGTATTTTCATTAATTTTTTATATGAATAAATTTCATGAACCCCAAATCCAAAGATTTTAAGATAGGAAAAAACTGTCGACTATCAATTTTGTATAGAAACTTGTTAAATAAAATGTTAGTTTTAATTGCATACAATAAATCGCAAAGCGGTGCTAAACAACCTTAGTCAAAACCACTTCTCTACTAAATCAAAGCATAATCAAAAGTACAGTTATAATAAATTAATTCTTTGTAGTGCAGTACATTAAAACTATAACACAGTACAACAACTAATCTGGGGGGTGAGAAATTCCAAGTCAGGGTGATGGTACTAGGTCAGTATAGTAAAACCCTCAAAGGGTTTGGCGTTCGTATGTGTCAGTTTTTTTTTATGACCTTTTAAATTTTTTCCTTATCTTGATGTTTTTTCGCTTAGTTGTAACATTTTGGCAAAAACGTAGTTTAACATAACTCGAGAACCACTTGTCCGATTTTGATGAAACAAATTTAGAAAAATTAAGAATTACAGTTTCTCTAATCTGTTTCTATACCGTTTTCCTATATGTGCAACACTTTTGAAGTTAAAAATGAATGTATGAAGGGAAAAAAGTATTTTTTTCCTAAAAATTTAAATATTTTTTTGGGAAAACTTTCCAATAAGGAACCACGCTTTGAAAAAAACGTCTTATAAGGGGAGGTAGAGGAGGGTCCTCTGATTCTAAATCTGAAAGTCCCACCCTCCGGAGACTTATAGTTTTTAAGTTATTTGCGTTTAAAGTTGCGAAAAATATCAATTTTAACCACACTTTCTCCTTTGTGCAGCAATGAAATGAAAATACCGTGCTGCCACACATGATGAAAATATTTAATTACAAAGTTTTAATGTATTATTAGATATTGATTTATTTAAGAAAAGCGACGCAGGCGAGAATTTTTAATAGAAAAGCGGGCGATTTTTAATAAAAATGTTCAATATACTACGAGATATTGTTTTATTTGAGAAAAGCGGCGCGATTTTTTATGAAAGATATGCAATATTTTACGATATATTGATCAGTTCGAGAAAAATGCCGCTGGGGAAAATTTTTATAAGATTTTGATTCATTCGAGAAAATTTTAAATATTTTACGAGATTTTGATTTTTATGAGAAAAGGTCCGCTGGTGAAAATTGACAGAGATATTGATTTATTCTATAAAAGCGCCGCAGGCGAAAATCGCGCGATTTTTTATTAAAAATTTTCAATATTTTACAAGACATTGGTTTATTCGGGCGATTATAATGGGCCATTTTATATTAAAAGCGCCGACTTTATCTTGACTATGACTACAGGCCAATGTGTTTACTTTTAAAACGTATGGCAGCACACTTTGCCTCATACTGTCGGCCATAGTTATTTTTGTTTGTTTGCTGAAAGTGGTAAAAATTGGGTACACATTTATAAACGCGTTTATTAAGTTAAATATAAATAAAAAATGTTAACAAAGTACTATATACGCACGTAAATAAACCAAATATTGTGTATTAAATAAAATATAAGCGACAAGTGTTATTTTGACAGCACATTTGCTGGTGGTAGTGCAGAAACTTTAAAAACAAATTTCTTAAATAAGAATATTAATAAAATAAAAAGAGTTATTAAATTAGACAAAGAGGGCCTCCCCCAACATCCCCACCAAGTTTCGTGACCAAACTCCTTCTACATTCGCTGAAATCGCGAATGGTTCCTTATTGGAAAGCCAACCCATTTTTTTTTTTAATTCATAAAAAATCCATCAACACTGGTTCTGTAATGTTCACATAAAACATGCATTGTCATTATACTTCTTCTCTTTCTCACACTGGTTCTGTGATTTTTGTCATTCAACAAGTGCCGACGAACGCGAACAGTAAAAGTAATTTTTCTCAAATTTTTTAAAAGTGAACAAAAGAGAACAAAATATGGAACTGTGCAAGCCAGATATAAATAGCTTTTGCTACTGCTGTGGTCAATATGTCTCAACACATAAAAAAAGGGGAAATTTCAGTACTGATTTTGTTCAAACATACGAGATGTACTTCAACCAAAATGTTATAGTAAACGAAAATTGGGTACCAAATATAGTGTGTAAAAGCTGCTACAACCGTCTAATGGATTGGAAAAATAGAAGACGTGAAAGTATGCCATTCGGTATCCCAATGACTTGGACTAATCCTGGCGAAGGTCACAATCCATTGAATTGCTATGCATGTGCGAATAAAAGAGCCGCAAAAAGGATAAGAAAATCGTATAATTACGTTGGTGTTGCAAGTGCCGCAACACCATTGCCTCATTCGGACCACATTCCTGTCCCAAAAGCTTCTAGCCCAGATATTTTTTTTTTTGACAGTTCAAAACTCAGCTTGAAGGCGGTTTTACTGCATAAGACCAATAAAAAACCTTCAGTTCCAATCGCCTATAGTACAGAAACGAAAGAAACATATGATGCACTGGAAAATATTTTAAAAATGGTTAACTACGCCAAACATATGTGGCGCATATGCTGCGATTTAAAAGTTGTAGCAATGCTTTGCGGTTTCAAAGCGGCTATATAAAATATATGTGCTTTTTGTGCGATTGGGACACACGATTTTCCGGTGACCAATATGCATGCCACGGATGGAAACTCAGAGAGCAGAGAGAAGGAGAAGATATTGCTGCCTCCACTGCATATTAAACTTGGAATTGTTAAGAATTTTATCAAAACTGTCGCCAAAAGAGATGAAGTTTTCTTGTTTTTGAAACTAATTTACCCGAGACTCAGCGAAAGTAAAATTTAAGAAGGAAAGTTATAATATCACATTCATTTCCCATGGTTTTCCATCTTAACAAATTAATTTTTTCCAAACAGGCGTACTAAATGGTCCAGATATACGAAAGCTGATTAAAAGTGACGCATTCAACAATATTTTGATTGACGCTGAATTGAATGCATGGCAGGCAATCAAAGAAGTAATAGAAGGCTTGTTGGGAAAGCATCCTTCTAACAACTACGATGTTTCTGTCGCAAGGATGTTAAGAGCATTCTCGGAAATTGGTGTCCACATGTCCTTCAAAATCCATTATTTACATCATCATCTGGACTACTTCAGCAAACAATTGGCTACCGAATCTGATGAACAAGGTGAACGCTATCATCAAGTTGCTATGCCATTTGAAATGAGGTAATACTGATTTTTTATTTTTTCAAACTCATTTTAATAAAACAAAAACTTACAGATATAGAGGCAAAAAGTCGCCGAGTGCAATAATTGCGGAGTAAGCTTGTGTGGCAAGACAGGGATGATCTTGATGGTAAAGAATTTTCAGGAGATGCAGAAGGGCCAACAGTGGAGTCACACATTGACATTATGTGTGGTTCAGAAACTGATGATAGCGATGAATGCGATGGCACTAGTCCTGAACAACCACCATCGAAAAAATCATAAAAAAAAACTGACACATACGAACGCCAAACCCTTTGAGGGTTTTACTATACTGACCTAGTACAATCACCCTGACTTGGAATTTATCACCCCCCAGACAATAATCCCAAAAATGTTCCACAGTGTAATTAATACAAGGAATAATGTTATTAACACCAAGCCTGTAATGAGTGACTGCAAGTCAGCCAAGTAACATCATTTAATTACCAACATTTCGCTCGACATTTTGCAGAAATCAAGCAAATGTTATGCTACATAAACATATTTACATAAATGCTTCTTTATGCTAATGTATGAATGCAGTCACGTGTCACCAAACCATTGGCATTTGCATGCACATTATTTTCTAGGCCGTCGAAGTTGCCGGCAAGCGATTATAGCGAACTACGGGCGATGCAACATGCAACACACAGCTGTGGCTGGAAGTATTTATGGAGTTATATATTTTAATGCTTTTCATTCAAATTTGTTGTACCAGCAACATTCATACATATGTATATACATATAAAAATATTTACATAAATAAAAAATGGCTCAAAACTAAATTGCATGTCACATATATGTACATATGCACGAGTACATCAGATTGTTTATTGCTCTGTGGCAACAGTAAGCAGCCGATGGCTGTCATTAAGTACATGCTACATGCTATAAAGTGTCAGCCTAAGCGTGCCACCATCACTGGCTTAGTTTAATTTTTGAAAGGTAGGCGACAAAAATTGATTTTCTTGTTGCAGTTATCGCATTTAAAAACCGCCTCTTTGCTTTGCCAAGTTTGCCGCTTTAGTCTTTCGTTATCATTAACTAGGCTTTATGGTTTACTGAGGGCGAAAAGTGTGCGATAATAAAATAATCTTTTGCTTTCTTTTTGATATTATCATTATTTTTTTTCATAATAAAAATGCAAATGCGAGAAAGCTTATGTGATTCTTGAATATATAAGATTTATTTTGAAAGTGGTAAAAAAGAGAATAGCGGTCATCAATTTCTTTGGGATATTTCTATATTGGCTTTTAAATAAATTAATAATATAATTTAACGTCGTGAATGGGAGAGGGTACTGGCAAAGTGACACACGGTTGGACAGAGTGGCATGTAAGAAAAATTTCTATATAGTCAATGACTGCCGAAATCGTCATTAATAAAAAAAAGTTTCCTTAAAAAATGCTGAGGTATTTTTTAACAAGTCGAATTCTAATTAGATAGTTATAATAAGAAAAAAATAGTATACAATTAATGTACCTTTATTACTAGAGAAAAGAAATTCAAAAGGTTCGCCAAAACGCAAACGAGGTTGAAAAATTCATATAGTGGTTCACAAAACAACTATGTAATTAAAAAACATCACATATTGACAATTTATTTTTGTTTCATTCAATTTTCATTATTTTCAATTTAAATTAAGTTCATTCTCAATCAAAGCCTTTTAAAAACCCAGAAATCGGACTTTGTTATGATTTAATAAAATCATCGAACCTTCAACCTTTTTCGTAGTTAATAATAATAATAATCTGGCGCTTACACTATACAGCTCAGTGTTTGGCCGAGCTTCTCTTACCATTCCTGGTGTGCGTCTTTTATATTATACCACAAATGGAGGACCTACAGTTTTGTGCCGACTCCGAATGGCAGATGTATTTTATGAGAAGCTTTTGCTTGCCCTGGTTGAGGTTCGAACCTTGAATCCAGCGGCATATCGAGCAATAGCACCTATCTTATGTACATACTTACAGCATTAATTGTTCATGCAACAGTTTATAGCAATTATATTATGGGTATTCATCTTACCCGCAAATGCCTCGTAACTGGGTAAACCTCGTAAGTAAATCGGGTTTTCATACAATAATAAAAACGTTTACGAGGTTTATGCGGTTGCGAGGCATTTACGCGTTTAGATGAATACCCCTATTATGAATTGTTTTTGGCCTCCATACCAACCCAGTAATTTCATATGCATACAAAGTTTTGTAGGCTGTGCGTGTGTATCTACATTAGTGCAAGCATGGACATAATTTTTGCACTTTAGCATAAGTCTACAACATATACATACATAAACACAAAAATGTATACTTTTATATTTGGCGGCAACACTGCAATTAGATTTACTCCCTTCCTAGTTTGTTACTTAAGTCTGTCGGATTGCTGTTATGTTAAGTTATTGCTGTTGGCTGTATGTTTGATCGCTTCACTGGCTTTTGCACTATCAACTTGCCGCTCATATGTTTGTGCGCCAAAACATTTATGTAGATGTTATTATTTGGCCGCTTTCAACTCCTCCCCGCTGCTCTTCGGCGCTCTTTACTTATCGCTACATTTTCACTTGTGCAAGTCATAACATTCGCCTAGGGCACACTTTTGCATCCATGTCTTTTTTTGTTTATATTTATGCTTTATATCTAACGATGCTTTAACTAGTTCAATCGAATATAAAGCATTATGTGCCAGCCACATACAGAAATACGTAAGCAAACTGAAGGAAAAAAATATCCGCAGCCGTGCAACGTCCACGCGCATGACCTTTCGAGTTCAAAAACGTGGGTGACACAATCACGGGCGGTTAAAATGTTTCGGAACATCATAACAAATCGTTGTATTGTGGGAAAGTGTAAAACAAAATACTCAACAAGTTATGATGTTAGTGTGTGTGTATGTTTGCGCAACAAAAGTGAATAAGTAAAAGGAACCACAATGGAAAAGATTGCGAGCATCATAAGGAAGCACTAAGTTCGAAAAGATAAAAAAAATACCTAAATATAGTTTATATAACTTAGTTTGATTGATTTTGATTGTTAAAGATTGAAAGTTAGGTCCTTATTATTTTTAAACAAGAAAACAAGTTTCTTGCTAATACAGTGATTGACTGCATATATGTAGATTAGCTTTAGCTCTCTTAGCGGTCCGGCATTTGGGCCGAAACGAATATATTCTGATCGATAATTTTTGCCAAAACTGAATCCCGTTTTATATCTACCTAATAAGGCCCCTTAACCATACTTTCTTCTACGAGATCGAAGATTCTAAAAGTATAAAAGATAAATTAATACAAAATTAAGTTAGGTAAAAATGGCAGTAAAAACGTTGCCTCCTTTCCTACATACATGACAAAATTCATCACATGCCATAGCTAAGGGTAACTTGCGAATGGGATGTTTTTGGCGTAATAAATATTCACCCCTATTGCGAGTGTCGATTGGCAGTAGAATAGACATTTGTCGATTGTATTTTATTTTGGTATTGTATATATTGATCGATCAAAAAATGTACCATTGTGATTGGTTCGTTGAATTTCAATCAGCTGTTTGGTGTTTGTTTACATTTTTACATTGGCGAAAAATTTTTCACTTCAATTTAATTTCATAAGTGATAACTTAATAAATAAATAAATGGATACTATAGAACTGTGGTTTAGTGATAGTGAGGAGGATGAAGATGCATGTTCAAAGCTAATGGACCTAGCTAGAGAGAGGAGAAAGTTGAGGGACTCCTCCAATCCTCTGGAGTTTGAGGAAAAAATGTTTGTATACGATATACTTATATGTTATATTTTCTGTGTTGACAAAGTATTAAAACTTCCGGTTTTTAGATTTTTGAAAAACTTTCGTCTGCCAAAAGCTGCATTTACGCATTTGCTTTCATTGTTAAATAGCAAACTACAACCAGGTCTGAGAAGAACATCAGTTCCGACGATTTTAAAGCTGGCAACTGCTTTGAGGTTTTGCGCGCAGGGTTCTTACCAATTAAGTGTAGGGAATGATTCCAATATTGGACTTGGCCAATCGACGGTATCCCTAATTTTGACTGAGGTGTTTACAGTATTGGAAGAACACATGTGTAGGGATTGGATATCCATTCAATACTCTGAAGAGGAGAAGCGCAAAGCAAAGCTTTATTTCTTTGAAAAAAGCGGAATACCAGGCGTAATAGGTTGTATAGATGGAACGCACGTCAAAATCGTTGCTCCAAAAAAAGAGCTGCAGCATTTGTACTACAATCGCAAGAGATATTTTAGCTTGAATGTAATGATAGTGAGTATTTATAAATAAAATGCAATTCAGATGATAAGTGTTGTACGATTATAGGTTTGTGATGACGCCATGAAAATTCGGTTTATAAATGCAAAGAATCCTGGAGCAACGCATGACGCTAACGTGCTTAATATGTCTGCATTGAAACCACAATTAGAACACGACTACCGTAGGGGCGAACGTAATATATTATTAGGTATCTTATGCTTAAATAGTTTTCACATTTGGATGGTTCTAATACAAGTAAACATTTATCCATTTAGCTGATGCAGGTTACGCGTTACAGCCACACATGCCTACGCCATACCGAAACCCTGAAGCCGGATCATCTGAAAGTATGTTTAACAAAAAACATTCCCAAGGAAGGAATATTGTTGAACGAACCATAGGGGTGTTAAAAAACCGATTTAGGTGCTTGTTGGGGGCTCGGGCGCTCCACTACGAACCAAAAAAAGCTACAACAATAGTGAACGTATGCGCAGCTCTTCACAATATTTGTATATCTTACAATGCTCAGCTATCGGATGGAGAAACTATTGACTATCAAGACACAAATGACGAAACTCAGGATTAC
The DNA here is from genome assembly GCA_963971545.1 of Philophylla caesio. Lineage (NCBI taxonomy): Eukaryota > Metazoa > Arthropoda > Insecta > Diptera > Tephritidae > Philophylla > Philophylla caesio. The sequence goes on along the minus strand of OZ020609.1, from coordinate 26,290,612 downwards.
ACAATTACTGAAGGTAATGGAGTGGTGAACGGGGAAGCAAGAGCAATTAGAAATAACATTTTACAACACATGCAATTTCAGTTTTAATCATTTTAATTAAATATTATATTCAGTTCAAATTCATATTGATTCCATTTTATTTCATGTTTTAGTAAGCTTGTATTCAAATTCAATTCACTATTAAAACTAGGAAAGTAAATAAAACGTAAAATGTCAATTCAGGTATATAAGTATCACTTCATGTTTGTTAAAAATTATCAAAATATCCTTAAACTACTAATTACATTGATATATTATACTATTAAAACAAAAAAAAAATATATATTCATAAATAAAACTTAAAATATCACTTCATTTAAATAAATATCACTTCATTTTCACTTACAAAATATTCTTAAATTACTATTTACATTAATATATTACACACTTTTTCTTTCTCCATTTCCAAAAGTTCAACTTTCAATTTTAGTTTGTCAACCCTATTCCTCTTCTTATTTAAAAGTTCTTCCTTATAGGTATAAGTCCAGCTTTTCTTTTTCTAATTTTATTTTTTTCTTCTTTAGAGCCAGAGCCTCCTGCTTGAGCGCAACTGACTTCTTGAAATGGATTTCAATATTTTTCAGACTTTTTTTTATATTCGTCGTTTGTTTTTGTATTGTTTTGAAATATTTCTCCTGGATATTCATTTGTTTTTCCAACAGCGTTATTCTCTTTTCTCTTGCATTTGCTTTGGGTCTTCTTGTTGAAATAGCTTGATGGTCAGTTGTTTCCTGAGTCTCTACGCAGCCGTGCTCTTCAGGTGCTTCCTGTGCTTCATTTTCAAGTTCTTCAACAGCTATCTCATTAGAACTATAGACTTGTCGTTGATGACATTGAAAATTACTGATTCCGATTTCTTTACCGGGTGGATCGACAAGAGCCTCAAAATTCAAAAATCCTATCACAGCTTCCTCCAGCGCCGTGAAAGTGTGTAAATTGTTTGGCCCCCCACCTGTTGCTCGAAATCCGGCCCGGTTTTCGGAAAACCTTTTCTTGGTTTTGCATTTGAAATCTGTCCACACCTACAATGAAATACTCGTATTTTATTTATCAAAGCTATGTACATATTTTTTTACCTTTAACCACTTTTCCCACGAACGCAATGGTGGTCCCAAGCTATTCAGTTCAGTAGCTATGAGCTCCCAACTTGACTTTGCTTGAGTTTTTCCACAAACTCCTTTGCCTAGGTCGACGTTTTCCTGCATCAACTGCACTAAACGCGCCATTTGCTTTTTGTTAGAAACAATTTTCGTTCTGTAATTGAGATGTTGATATTTTACTACCATTACTTAAATGTGATATTATTATTTTCACTCAAAAAACTCACTTTTTTCCATTATTGTATCAAACTTTTAAAATCGACACGCTCAACGACTACAAAATGGCTTTAGAATGATGATCGACAAAAAATTATTCACAGTCGCTTGCTGAGCGAGAAATCGACACTCGCAATACCACGATAGTCGATAATCGCTCAATAGTCGATTATCTATTTTTGATCGACACTCGCAATAGGGGTGATTGTGTATTGAAAAATGTAAAATGGTTCATTTTTATATTCATAAGTACATTTTTTAGGTATAATATGCTTGAATAATTGCCCAATAATTTGAATTAAACAAAAAATAGTATAAAAAATAAAAAAGGGAAAAACTGTTCTCAATATCAAATGAAACAAAGCGCCAAAATTTTTAAATATCTATTTTTTTTTATTCTTTTTATTTTTAATGTATCACTTTGACAATTAGGTCCAATTCGTGAACCGTGCAGGCCTTATGTCTTTATTTCCTATGACCGCAAAGCACGGCAAATATTCCGAAATCCAAGCGACAAGCCGGTCTCCGTTCTCACTCGTTAAGCATTCAAAACTATATATCGATACCTTCCCATAAGAATGTATTAAGCGACATTTCTAAATTTAGTTGTGTATTTTATTGAACGGAACATATTTGGAAAGCGATTTTCAGAATACAAAACTTGACATCATTGCAAAACCAAAATTTTAATCAAATAAGAAGTGTTTGTAGCTTAGTACATTTTCGTGGTCAAGACATTGGCGCTTGATAGAATGGTAAATGGCGCTTAAAACATTGACATGGACACAAAAAATAAAGGTTTGAACTAAATTGTGTCGTTTAATTCATTTATTTTTTGTTTTCTGTTAAACAATAAAATAAATAAAAATCTATATAAAAAGTAACAAAACATTTATTTGAAAACAAAAATTCAAAAAGGACACTTTAGGATTATTGATTAACAGTATAATAAATAAAAATCTGTATTAAAAGAAACTAACATTAATTTAAAAAAAAAAGAATTCAAAAAGGACATTTGAGGATTATTGATTATGATATAATAAATAAAAATCTATATAAATTAATTTTAGAGATCAAAACGGAAATTTTAAGATTATTAATAATCATTTTGATTGTCAGACAAATCATCTTCTTCGTCTGTCTCTGCCAATTCGTCTTCTTTCTAACCAAATGTATTTTTTATAATATCCTCGTATTCTTCTACGTATGAGACAAAAAAAACACAAAATAAATGGAAAAAAAGCAGTAGCCTACTTCATAGAAATATTATTTAAACTCAAAGGCATTCGTAATCTGGAGTGTTATAAGAGACAAAAATGGATCAAGTTCTAGTTGGATGAGTGTGCTAAGCGACAATTTCGGTTAAACTAAGCGACATCTAAAAAATTTTTGTGTGGACTTTTTGTTGCTTACGACAATTCGATTTTTAAAAATGTCGCTTAGCATAATTTCTTTGGCGGATAATACAAATTTCAGGGAGCAACATTATTTGTAGAAACATTGCACATATTAAACTGGATTATGTCACTATTAATCAATGTAGTAGCAAAATTTGCAAGTGCCATATGTAAATATTTGCAACCCACAACAATTTTTGTTTCTTCAGTCCTCCCTGAAATTTGTATTATCCGCTAAGCGACATTTTTAAAAATCGAATTGTCGTAAGCAACAAAAAGTCCACACAAAAATTTTTTTAGATGTCGCTTAGTTTAACCGAAATTGTCGCTTAGCACACTCATCCAACTAGAACTTGATCCATTTTTGTCTCTTATAACACTCCAGATTACGAATGTCTTTGAGTTTAAATAATATTTCTATGAAGTAGGCTACTGCTTTTTTTCCATTTATTTTGTGTTTTTTTTTGTCTCATACGTAGAAGAATGCGAGGATATTATTAAAAATACATTTGGTTAGAAAGAAGACGAATTGGCAGAGACAGACGAAGAAGATGATTTGTCTGACAATCAAAATGATTATTAATAATCTTAAAATTTCCGATTTGATCTCTAAAATTAATTTATATAGATTTTTATTTATTATATCATAATCAATAATCCTCAAATGTCCTTTTTGAATTCTAGAGGTATTTACATATACAATTTTCTTAAAACTAACGATACAGATCGTCAATGGCTGATTTAAAAACAGATCTCGGTGATGAATAATCAATATTTAATCTCTTTGAAATTTTATTAAACTCTAAAAGCGCCCTAAATATTGGTGCATGAGAAAAATAATTGCCTGTGACCACATGAAGATAAAATGGTTTTTGAAAACGAAGAACTTTGCTGGGTATATTAAAACTGATCAGCCCGAGTAGTTCGAAACAGTCAACGAAACCATTAATTACATCATAAACAAACATTAGAGACTGGATTATTATTCTACTCTGATTTCAAGCTTATTAACATACAGCGAGCACTATATGGGGGCAGCGGCTCTTTAAATTTTATCGATTGAAGGGCAAAGCGAATTAACTTGCGTTGCACCCTTTCAATTCGAGTAGCATGGCAATTATAAATCGGATTGCATATAATAGCGGCATACTCAAGCTTTGAACGAACAAAGGTACTGTAGAGAAGTTTCCTAGTATACGGATCTTTAAAATCTTTGGAGTAGCGGCGTAAAAAAGCAAGATTACTGTAAACCTTAGGTAGGACATAACATATGTGATTTCTGAAAGTAAAACGGTTATCGAACACAACTCCAAGATCGACAAAATCTTTAACTGAAATAAGTTGGTGATTAAAAATAAAATAGCACGATTGCCGAAACTCCGGAGATTTAGAAATAGACATATGGAAATATTTATTAATATTCAATGAAAGTTTATTCCTGCGACTCCATTCGACAAGATTATTTAAGTCCTGTTGTAGGAGATGAGAATCAGTCTCGCAGGTTATACTACGAAAAGACTTCAAATCATCAGCATAAAGCAAATAATTTTAACTTTTAAAACAGGAACCAATGTCATTAATGAAGAGAATAAATAAAATTGGGCCAATAATGCTACCTTGTGGGACACCCGAGGACGCAACAAAAGAATGCGACTTGCAATTTTCTATTTCAACAAATAACAACCGATTCGATAGATAAGATTTTAGCCAAGCCAAATAAACAGAGTGGGAACCAATACATTTAAGTTTATGCAATAAAATTGCAGTGGGGAACTCTATCAAAGGCTTTAGAGAAGTCTGTATAAATGGTGTCTATTTGTAGCCCACATTTAAATGCTGAGATGCAGTATTGAGAGAAAATGGCTAAGTTACTGACGGAAGAACACCCACTGACAAATCCATGTTGATGCGGCTCTAAAATGGATTTTATAGCGAAAGTAATTTTTTCTTTAACCACCTGTTCGAAAAGCTTTGAAAAAACTGTTAACTTAGAAATTGGTCTATAATTGTTTATGTCATTCCTACTACCTGATTTATAAATAGGGGTAATGGAGGCGACCTTCCATCGATTTATAAACACACCAGTAGAAAGAGATAGATTAATGATCAAACATAGAGGCCCACAAATAGAAAATTTACATTGCTTTAGAAAATAAGAGCAAAAACCATCAATATCGGGTTTCAATGAGGTCTTTAGGGCAGTTATACCATTCAGAACATCTATATCAGAGACAGACAGAAACCCAAAGTCCAATGATTGGGTAGAGTCAACACCGACGGGCGTACAAACAGAGTCATCATCAGCTACAAAATTTGACTTGAAAAAGTCTGCAAAAAAATTGACAGACTCAGGCAGAGATTGTGAAAGCAACCCATTGAAATTCATGCATGTTGGAATATTGGTACAACCCTTTTTGGAACGAACGTATTTCCAAAAAGCTTTGAGGTTGTCCTTAAGTTCGGTTTCAAATCTACAAATGTATTGATTGTATAAAAACTTATCTAGAACATTGAACTGATTCATATAAAAAATGTATTTTTCTTTTAAATTTAAATTATTACTTTGAGCTTTATATAATTTGTAGAACTTGTTTCTTTGATTTTTTAACTTTTTTAGATTTTTGTTATACCAAGGTAATTTATGACTACGAGGTGGAATAATTGAAAGGTTCTTCGAAAAAACATCGCTAGTTTTGTATAGAAAACTTTCAAAACAATCAGACACATCACTAGTGTCCCAATTTATTTCGGTTAAGGCAGCGTTTAACTTTTCATAATTAGCATTTCGAAAATTTAAAAATAATGCACTTTTCTTTACAGTAAACAACAACACTATAGAATTCCAACATTATGATAGGAGGCACATGATGTTTATCCGATCTACTTATTGGAAACGAGCATTCAAATAAATTATATATTATGTTTTCATCAACGAATACAAGATCCAAAATTTTACTTAAATTATTAAATAAGGTATTAATTTGGATAAGGTTAAGACTAAGAAGGCTATCTAAAAGGTGCATTTCATGAGATCTATTAACACTAGTTGGTGTTAAGATACCATTATATTGTTGGGCAGACCAAACGATATCGCTAAGATTGAAATCACCTAATATGCAAAAATTACAATTAGTGCTTTGGTTCTTTTAATTTGGGTAATTTTTGTTAATTTACAAATTGTTTTAATAATTGCTTTTGTTTGAGGTATTTATATATATTAAGTTTCTATTGTTTATTTTGTAAATATTTCGACCAATAAGGGTTGGCGTTAGTGTAAAAGTGGCACGTGGTACAACATTATGCTAATGATTTTTTTATTTAATTTTTTTTATTTTCGAATTCAACAAGATAGGTAGACATAAATATGTATTGAATTCGACATAGACTTTAACCTAATCATTTTATGGCTTACAAACACTTCGGTTTCAACAAATACGGATATTTGTGGTATATTTGTTCATCTTTCTTTTTTGCCTCAGCGTTTTCTGAACGACGAACGATTTTAAGGCGAACACAAAAATAATCGCCGAACGTAACGTGACATATTTACATACATACATAAGAACATATAAAATTAGCACCCACTTGCACATTAATTACAGTCAAACACAAACATTTCAAGTAAACCAACTTTTGTTTTTAATTCACTTATTTTAATTGTTACTCAAAATTGAAAAATGCAACAAAGTGTGAAATATATATATTCGCAGCCAACATCTACTAAACAAATTGCTTAGAAAAGATGTCGGTAAATGGATGAAGTGAGATGCGATATTGAGAAAAATGTGAAGAGTTAAATATTATTATTGAGTTTCTGTAAGAGTAAAATGTTTGGTAGGCTTTTTAAACCAGTAGTAAACATGAAGCTCTAAAATAAATTCCGGCATTATGTGTATTACAAACATTGTAATATAGAATTAACGTAAATCAATGATAATATAATTAGCCAAATATAACGATTTCTGGATCACTATGCACTATTTTGAGTCTGCCAGGTTTTTTTTAAACCGGTATGAAATTTGAAAACAATGATCTCAAAACTCCTTTTGGTTAAGAATTCTACGTAAAACCGTCATTATTATAATTTTGGCCAGTTTTTTCGATTTCGAGACCACTGTGAGTCGCATGAAAAAGCAATTTAATGGAGCTACAACCTCGAAATATCAAAATCAGCGGCAATTTTTAGCGCTGTTCACTTGGTGTTTTTTATACATCTCTGTGATTGACATGCAAATAAATTTTAGAGATTCCTGAGAGAATCGTGCAGATCTCTGTATTTTTAAGTTACTAAGGTTCGGCTTATGCTTTAGAAAAATTCAGTTAATATACTATAGTGCAACGAGGATTGCATCGTTAAGGTAAGGCATCTGAGGATCGTATCTGGAAAGCTGGTAAAATAGTTATAGTTTTGGAACAACTTTTCGGAGTTAATTATATCAAGAGTTTTCAAAGACTAGTTGAGAAACAATTCTAACATTGCTCTATCCGGCCTTTTTCGAAAACACTTGCTTATTTTACAGGAGTCAATATTGCGCCAGCGGTGCTCATGAATGATGTCGAAAAATTATTCAAATTAAATAAAAGAAAAAGAAATAAATACGTACGCTATTTTGGCACCACATTAAAGCTTCCTATTCAAGCGATTTCACTTGAATACTAGTGATCGGTTATATCTATAACTAAAATATATGTATAACTTAAATTTATAATAAATCTAAGTGATCTCATTGCAATACTTAAGAGCTCCAATTCCAGCGATTCTCTTCAATTCTTTTCTTCAAAGAAAAACGCCGGTCAACTTAGTACCAACCCTGGCCAAAAAAGCCGGCTTAGTACTGAAAATACTTGCTCGCGCTAAAAAAATAGTCAAGATACACATACACACACGCATACAAATAAACACACAATGAAAGCCAAGAAAGAGTGCTCAAACGCCTCTCCACAATCGCTCAAGCAACTGTTCGAAAGCCCCCCTCGAGAGCGGCGAGCGATGATGTCAGCGTAGAAAATTTATTTAATGCGCGACGTAGTCAAGCAACTCTTTTAGTACAGCGTTGGCGGGCAACAGTGACGGTGCAAAGCTAAGTCAAGAAAAAATGTGTCAAAGGCGCAACGAAAACGGTGAAACAAGTTTTTTCTATTCTAAAAAAATTTGTTTTTCTTATTGGAATAACTGGCGTAGGAAATTTCATAAAATAGGTTTTTTTATGAAAAGTTACTCAGAATATCATATTTTCAACAAATTGGAGTGGAAAAATTGCTTGCCTGAATTTGTGAAAATTATTAGCAGCAGTGAAAAGCTCAATAAAAGTGATAGCAGTGACATCAAAAATAATAAAGTGTGAAACAATATAACAAAGCGAAATGAAATAAAGTTAGCTTGACATAAGAAAGCTGAGGGTCGGGTAGAGGTGATTTTAGTGTTGAAATTTTTTAATTTTCGCACAGTGATTTTAGATATTTTTTAGATTTTAGATTATGTACACTGGATATTCACAAGTTAATTGATATTGAATTCTACTAGGAATATGTCAGCAGCGGATGTAAAATATACTTAAATACATGAATTACTTATAACTTGTATAAAAAGATGCACGTGGTAAATTGTCAAGAAGACGTAAGTCGATTGAGAAAGAGTCAGTGTAAAATTCCCAATAACTTTAAAATTAAAAAATATTATGTAAAAGAAAAAGATTTATTCGAAAGGCTAAACATTTTCCATATGTATGTAAGAATTTAATAGTAAGATAACAGGTACTCTTATTTGTATCAAAGTTCTTGTTAAATTAGTAATGGTAACAGCCTTTATATAGCTTTTTTCAATACCTTCAATATTTTGTCACATACGATATCTTTCATGCATAAAATCTTCTATTAAGGCATAATCAAAATGTGTTGAATTTATCCCGTGTAGTAAAAAAAATGTATGCCAAGAAAAGTTTTGTAAGAGTCCTCAAATATAGGACAAACATTTTCTATTAGACCAAAAAATTCAAATATGGGAAATTTCTACTATAGTTTTGTAAATTTTTTTTTTACTTTACTCGTCCTATAGTTTGTGCTAGATGAAAACATAAGTCCCAGATCACGGTCGTACAGTGTTTTGTCCGATTCACCAACTTAAAAAGGTTAAAAAGACGTTTTTGTAAGACATTTAATCCATTGAAGGCCTCCAAAGGTTAAAAAATGAGTGTCTTTGACGTTCGAATTAGATTAAGATAGAAAAAATTGCATATAGTTTTAAGCCACTAAGCATTGATTAAATATTGTTCAAACTTTCTTTTGATTAATGTTTGTAATATCTCTTAACATACAATCCCTTTTTATTTTATTATTTTAAAGCTGAAAATAAGAACACAGTTTTAATTCAAAAGACTTTTATTTAATGTGGTTAAAATTTTCTTATATACCTTTGTGCGGTATCGGGATAGAATCGTTATGACCTATTATTTTCTTTTTTCAGGGCGATATGTGACTTAGATGTTTTTTTTTCAAGTTTAAACTGACAACAATGCTTCCTTTATTACTACTCCCTTCAGCCATTGTTTAGAAAAAGACATACAAATTCTTCCTTTTTGCTACCATTCAAAAGGTGAAATAGACAAAAAAACAGCCAAGTTTAGCCAACTGTGTCCAGGTAAGAAAATACAACAAATTTACAACAATGTATAAGCATAATAACCAATAAAATATATAGCAACGGGAAAAAAATATTTTCGGCAGTTAGCTGAACGAAAGAAAGCGCAGTTGAATTAGACTCGTATAGCGTTGAGGCTATTGTTATGAATTCAACTCGTAAGGGTGCAAAAAAGCGAAAGGTTAAAATTTGAGGTGGACTTACATACAAAGATTATAAGAAATGTTAGGGAAAACAAATAAATACAAAAGTAAATAAACTTATGTTTTATAAAAAATTAAAATATGTAAAATTTTAGAATAATAGGAAATTGTTCGAGAAATTTTTTCAGCTTTACCACTGATGAAAGGTACCAAATATGGATTTTATATATATGAACTTCTAGAAAAGCTATAAATACAAACGCGAAGGGGTAAAAAAGTAGCAACACAGGTACGTGAACCAAAAAGCAACCTAGAAAGGAAATGACAGTAAAAGACGCAAAGTCAGTTTGTGTTTTTGATGTCGCTGCAATTGCAATGAAGTCAGCAATAGTGGAAGCGATAAGCGCTTGAGGAGTATTTTTTCAGCGGCTACGTCATCGCCATATATTTCCGTTTGAAAAAGCGTTTACAACGCGGCGGCAGTAGCAGCCAAAACGAGTTTCTTGCACTTGAATAAATGAAACAGCTGTTAGTTTAGATACACATAGGCCTTATAGAAATACAAATATATGAGATTGGAAAAAATACTTGTGTTTATATTTTGTGTTTATATTTTAACATTTTTGTTTTAATTGTAGATACTTAAAGTGTACAAGTTATGAAATAAGCTATGTTCATTTCGCTTTGCTAAGGAAAGTAAAACACAAATCTGGCATGAAATAAAATAACTATATGGGACGGGGGTGGGGTGAAAAAAAAACTGGAAAAATATTAAAGACTAAATAGAAAAATAAAAGAGGAGGAACGCAATACTTAAAAGTCAAAATTTCAGTTGGTATTTTTAAATATTTTTTTTTTAATTTTAAAAATTGTAAAGGAAACTGAGCTAGTTTTCTTCAAAATTTTCAAACATTTTATATTAGACTGTACGAGTATACACCGTTTTTAAAAATATTTCAAATTAAAAATTTAAACCTTGGATTTCAACCTAAAAGAAAAAATTACTCAAGGTTGTCAATAATTTTTACAGAAATTTAAAAAATTTTTGTAGAAACTTTTGGAAAGTTTCTACTTTAATTTTTCTTAAATAATTTAATTTTCCAACTAAGTATTTTAATTTTAATTTTCCGTTCATCTTCACTGCACTCTGTTAGGTCGAAATCTAAGTGAAAATATAATCCATCTAATACCACTTTTATTGTAAAATTAATACAATATTTTCATTGACCTTTCCTGCTTCGTGCTTTACATAAAAAATAATTTAATAATAAACATATAAGTTTGAAATAAGTCAAGTTAAATTTAATTAAATTAATGGGTCCCGGGGCATAGGGACATTTACGGAAATGAAACGGTGGATAAATTAGCGAGGTACCGATCTGCAAGGAAATCAACCACAAAATTGCCGATATTTGTCACCATAAAAGGATAGGCATGCCCTTTAAAAGGTTCTGCCGCAGCTGTGAAGACCCAAGGTCAAATGAGACAGTTGAGCACTTTCGATGCGAGAAGTTAAAGCCACTCAGCAAACCCTTCATGCAGAGTATTTCAAAGTATAGCAGCCTCTCTTTGTATTATGTACTGGAAATCATAAAAACCGCCAAATGCCTGCAGGAGGTGTGGAATCAAAATGACAATCAAACCAATCAGATTAAAGTTTAAATATACCAAAAGCAAACTGAAAATCAGAAAGGACCCGCGAGAGAGAGAGTAAAAACATATATAAACCATACAAAAAAATAAGTTAAGCTTAAAAACACCAAAAAATAAACGAATTTAACTAAAGAAAATGAATTGAAAATTAAATAAATAAATTAAATCAGAATATAATAATGCCCGCTGTGGTCGAGTGGTTAGCGGTGCATGCTATAACTCGATATGCCGCTGAGTTCGAGGTTCGAATCTCAGCCAGGACAAGTAAAATCTTAATCAAAGAAATATTTTTTCTAATAGCGGTCACCCCTCGCTGGGTAATGGGAAACCTCCGAGGGTATTTCTGCCATGGAAATTTAGTATAATCAATCCAAGTAAATATAACCAAATTAAATTAAATAAACCGCCAAAATATAACAACAAATTTAAGTTAAAGTCATATACAAAATAAATAAAATAGTTAAAATAATATTAAATCAAATAAATATCTTTAATTAAGCATATATTAAAGAAAAGAAAAGTTAAATAGGAATAGTAAATGTATTTAGTTAAAAAAAAAATAGAAAATGTAACTAAACAAATATTAAATTAAACATGTTTGAATACTAAAACAAGTTTAAATAAATAAAAAATTAAATAAAATAAAATTATGTTGCCGTAAATGAAATTAAATATAACTTTTTTATATAGAAAAAAAAAAAAATAACTATGAATAAAATGAAAAAGGTATGAATTTATGTATAGAAGAAGTACAAATTCAAGTGAATTATAATATATAAAATGGCATATAATTTTTTTTATTATACCATTTTAATTCACCCAATTCTATCCCTTTCTGTATATCAGATTTACAAGGTATTATTGCTGTTGCCAATTTATTAAAACAAACAATAAATTACAGTAGTTTTAATCCAAATTCTGTGCTGCTTACAAAAATCAAGCTTAGCAACAAACACAAATGAATGTTTACTGTAAAAAATAAGCACGGAGTAAAAATTTACAAAAATTCACAATCAATAAAGTGGTGTTGGGCGTGAGTGACTCCGTTACTGTTTTCATATTTATTTGCATACTTAAACGAGGCACAAGGCAACAAGACACGAAAAGTCAAAAAGAACCAGTTAAGAGTGACAACGCAAATTCAGCAAGCAGCAAATGCTGATAAGGTAGGTGTATATAGGATTGTTATTTAATAATTGATAAGAAAATAGATATTTAAAATAATTGTTTTAAGTTTAATTTAATATAACTTTAATTTAATATAATTTAACTTTAAATGTGTAATATATCAAGGTTTTTATTCTCTATATTATTATTTAATTCCATTCTTACGCTTGCCACTGTAAGCTTTGTATACCGCCCTCGCTTGCTAACGTACCAAACGACACTGATGCAAATAAATTTTCGTTTATTTTGTTCTCTTTGTTCGTTTTTTTAGCCAACCGCTTATTTATTGAACACTAAGATCTTAACGAATTCACTTTAAGTAACTTTGTATATAACGGCAAGTAGTGGCATTGATTTTAACCACCTACTTCATTTTCTCATGTTTATTAATTTTAACGACTCTTTTACTATTAAAAACAAAAGACTTCTGCAGCGAACCTACCAACAACTGCAACGCAGAAGCGCACCAGTTTTGCAGAGATGACTAATGATAAATTTTCATTAATAAAATCGTAGGAGCATCATTAAATTTTGTGTTTGCAACCAAGACATTCAATATTCATTTGTTAAGAACAATGTATGTACACTAGTGGCAAAAATAACACAATAGCGACATTTTGACAATTGGTTGTTTTTTATACCCGAGCGTACTTGTACACAAGGGTATTATAGCTTTGTTCGCATAACGGTTGTTTGTAACAGCAAAAAATAATCGAGATAGATATAGACATATATATCCTAAAATGATCAGAATGAAAAGATGAATCGATAACTTGAGTAATAATTTAGATATCTCAATCAAATTTGGTACATAGATTGCTCTTTGGACAGGGTAGGTTGGTATTGAAAATGGTCAAGATCAGTCAATAACCACGCCCACCTCCCATATAACGGAAATTTTTTAAAATGCAAAAACTCCGTTTTTTCTGTATCTATTACAGCAACTTGAGTGAAATTTGGTATTTGGAGCGATTTCGAATTAAGGAATTAGGTATTTATGAAATTTTGAAAAATGGGCGTTGCCACGCCCACTTAGGAATTATATCTGTATCTCAATAACGGTGTAACGCACCGCTATCAACTCGACCACAGCGGCCACCAATTACATTGGACTTGTGGAGTGCAGTCGTTGATGTTTGCCCAGAAGCAGAACACGAAAAAGCAACATGTATAAACTGTGACTGAAAAGCCCTTGCCACGATTACATTGATCGTAAAACCAAGTGAGCTTATACGCTTGTTGAAAAGTAAACTTGTTCAAAAAGTTGGTATGTTTTAAATTTACAAGTGGCGAGAAGTTCTCAGTTTGGCTCAACGAATTCTGCTTCACGATCATTATCCATTACAATACCAATTTCTTATAAATCATACAGTAATGGTCATGTAATGAATAATCTTTTTTTCAAAAGCTCTGCTCTATACCAGCAGCCAGCATTTATATCTAAATAAAATTTTAAGTATGAAAATGGCACATGTTTTAAATGTGCAAATACCGAAGGCGTAAGATACATAGCAAGCCATAAATATACGCACAAAGGTAAAAATTTTGCGATTTGTGCGGACCGATTAGTGTCAGTTCGTTGGGCGGGGCGTTTGACTTTATAACGTTTATCGACGATTACGCACGGAATATAACGGTATATTTCCTGAAAAAGAAATCGGAAGCTTTTGAAAATTTCAAACCTTTTGCTGCGACAGTGGAAACGCAGACAATGGGAGATAATTTTTTAATTCCGAATTCAATAAATATTTAGCTGAAAGAGACATAGAGCATCAAACAACAGTCGTGTAAACTCATTAGCAAAAGGGTGTTAGTGAAAGGGCAAATAGAAAGTTAGTAGAAACGGCGCGGTGTATGCTAAATGCACCCGGAATGCCACAGACATTATGGGCAGAAGCCATTAGTACAGCGAAAGTTACGCCATATCAGAGATGGCATGGTTGTAAGTCATTCGTACCTCACTTAAAAACATTTTGTTGCGAAGCGGTAGTCCTACAAAAGGGACCGAAACCTCGCGACAGGTTTTTACGAAAGTTTTGCGGATATTAAGATAAAACGTGTAGACTATTTGATGTGAATACCAAGCAAATAACAATCGGGCATAATGTTATATTCTTTGAAGATTCATTTAAGGAAAAACAAAGTTGTGACGATAACAACGAATAGCCATTTTGCATGGATGACTAAAAGTTTTGATTGAAAATTTAGAGGCGTAGATAACACGATGGCAGCAGACACAGGGTCAGTGAATGTCCAATACGAAGCGGAAGACAACGACAGGTAAGATGAAGGTGACACTTATAGTGAAGAGCAACCAACAAGCGAAGGAGAGTACGGTTATGAATTATGCGAACGGGTGACAAATGAAGACCGAGGAAGGTTTATTGTTATCATGCTAGACCTGAAATATAATCACAAATGGGTGTGGGCACTGAAACGAAAGTCTGCAGAGTATCGTGAGACTTTTGCACCAGTAGTTCGTCACTCAACAATATGCTTGATCTTAGCATTACCTGCGAAGCATAGATTGTTGGTAAAACATGTTAAAATTGCATAGGCTGGTCGCGAGTGGAATAGCAAAGTGAGAGAAATTATATTAAAAAAGAAATTTGTTAGATGCAAGTCGGACATAACCGTATATTTTCGTCGTTATAGTCATAAAATCTGCATTATTGGTTTATACATTGATGGCATGATGTTAGCGTAATTAAGTAAAAATGTTATGATAAACATTATATCAAATTTAAACAAACTTATCGAGACAGTCGATCATCGCTCATTCATTTTCTATTTAAGTACGGAAATTGAACGCAATAGTGATCGAAATCATAATTCTTCAAAGGCGGTATGCAAATGATATTCTTCGGCAATGGCGCATGGAAAATTGTAAACCAGCGCCGATTCCATGGGCTTCTGGTACGCTCCTAAAAAAGTTTGAAGATCAGTGCAGCGATTTGGAAATAAAGCGGTATGAAAGCTTGATTGGTGCACTTATGTAATTAGCCGTTTTATAAGAGCATATGAAAATAGCTCAAAAATTGCTAAGATATTTGGCGAATAATCCTAGTGAGAGTTTTGATCGGAAATCGTATAATAGTTACGTTCTCCTGATGGCAGGTGGGTCTATAGCCTTGGAATCATAGAAGCAGTCTGTTATTGCCTTAACTTCATTTCCTTGTGTCAGGAGACGAAATAAGTAGTACTTTATTGTGAGACAACCAAAGTACACAATTTATGGTAAAAAATCCGACGGTAGCATAAAAATATAAGCTACCACTACATTCGAGAAAAAATCCGAAGAGGATCAAATTAAGGTGCATTATCTTATGTTTCGATAGATGGAAATGCAGCAGACGTACTCGCGAAGGCTTTGGAAAAGAAGAAGAATATTGATGCTTGTAGATTACTTAAAATTGAATTGTAAATCATTTGAATTGTAATTTTTTCATTATTTAAAGTTTTTAAGGGACGATTTTTGAATTCTAAACGCAACTCGGCAAACTTAAACTCATTCTTTATATATTAATTGTATGTAATCACTATGTACTCACAAGCTAATCTCTTATTATCACGTCTTTGAATAAAGACTTCAAAACGAACGAACACGTTTTATTTCCTCTGCGAGAAATTTCTAAAAATATTATGTTTATTATTGTATGCAGTGATGTAGAGTTTTATAAAAAAAAACTATTTGTTAGTAAATAAATACAACAAAAAAAAAAGGAAAAGCTTGTCAAAATAAAACATTTATATTATGTTTGCTACAAGAGTATTTACATATGTTTTATAAAAACTATAAATTGGTAAACTGTGGTCAAGGGTAACACTAATACTATTTATTTATTTAAATAAAGAAAGCGTTGTAATATACATATATAATATCTGCATGGATATTAACTTACAAGAAATGGCTAATTTGATATACGAGTATAGGCCACTTTTGGTGTTTAATGTTGAGATTATTATACTTGTTGTAACAAATTACTTGTATCATGCATACATGAGTCAGTACGTTGAAATTTATGGGGTACATAGGGTCATAATCATAGTCAAGTTAAAGTGGACTCTAAACTTAGTAGCAGCATTTTGTTATCGATGAGATATCTGTCAAAATGCGATATCTAGCTGATGCTAACTTTAGAGTCGACTTTAACTTGGCTATGATTATGGCCTATAAATATTAGTTTACCTACATATGTGTATGTCAATCAATTACGTAAAACAATTACACGTATAATTTTTATTACGAATCGGTAGCTGTTTCGTCACTTTTTTAATTCTGATTAAAGTTCTGTTTATTATTTGGTGAGTATCTGTACTTTTTTGTATGGTTTCACTATATAGCCCCAATTCGTTTACTACTTTGTTATTCTTGCTTATAAGCAAAAAAAAAAAATATATGTAAGTATCTAGTGGCCGCTGTGGTCGAGTTGGTAGCGGTGCGTGCTATAACTCGATATGCCGGTGAGTCCGAGGGTATTTCTGCCATGAAAAAGCTTCTCATTAAATACATCTCCATTTGTGGTATAATATAAAAGACGCACACCACAAATGGTAGGAGAACCTCGGCCAAACACTGAGCTATATAGTGTACGTGCCAAAATTATATTATATCTAAGTATCTAGTTTGCATATCTTTGTGACGATTTGCTCTGAATTTTTCGTTAAGTTGTCGTCTCAAAAATAAAAATAAGTAACTGAAGTTCGTGGAAGTGAGCTTACACAATATTTATGTACATCATCCGAAAAATTTGTCTTGTAGAAAGAATAACACCATCATTAGTTTACTTTAAAGTCATTGCATGAGTTAAGCTTTATCGACACACTCATTGCAGCCATTCCATGTGGGAAGGTTGATAAATCGGAGATGTGTTTTTTTGTGGGTAATTTTTTTTTTGTTTTTCCTGAACTTTTTTTTTAGTCATACATTCTAGATATTGACTTCTGTATTTGTCCTCTACATTCTAGAAAATGATTTCAGTAACTGCTATTACACTTACAAATTTTTAAAGTCAAACTTATTTAGCGGTGGTAATAAATTCACGACGGAAATCGTCCATACAGGGATGATGCATACAGATATGATAGAAGACGGCAACATGTACCTTTTCTGCTCACCATATCCGAACTCACCAAACTTAAATTCGTCGTAGCTAAAAACACCACACCTACTTTATTCTTTATTATGCTTTGTTGAGTTATACATATGTTATGTTATGCTATCATTTGATATTTTATATTATGTTTCATACAATAGAGATAGTAGAAATTTTAATATGAAGATTTACATCGTAGGACACCTCAACAAATGTTTCTCCTTCTCCCAATACTAAAATCATTAAACTTTAATTCTTCACACATACACTTCCTATTCTTAATTTCACCACATTTGAACATGCCACTCATAAACTCACCTCCCCATAGTGGGGACACTACACCGGAAATTTTCACACGTTAACTCTTTGCGTCATTTCACCTTATGTTGTATTACCTCACTTCAGCTGAAATCATCTCACTTCACCTCAATACAGGAATCGAAGCTATTCGTAAATAAATTGATTTCTTAAATTGTGTTTCGATCAATTGTTATTTTATTATTTACTTGAATATAATCTTCATAACATTATCACCTTAACTTTGTTGAAGTTCAGTGGCTTTTGTCTTTGAAATATTAAAATACAGTGCTTTTAAAATATTTATAAAATTATATTTATTCGTAGGCATTTAATTTATTTGAAACTCCGAAGTCTGACTCATGAGGTGTGCATCTTTATGTCATACTAGAAATAGAGGGACCTACAGTTTTGTGCCGACTCCGAACGGCAGATGTATATAATGAGAATCTTTTCCATAGCAGAAATACCCTCAGAGGTTTGCCATTCCCTGCCGAGGAGTGACCGCTATTGGAAAAAAAAATGTGTATGATTAAGATTTTACTTGCCCTGGCTGAGATTCGAACCTCGAACACAGCGACATATCGAGTTATAGCACGCACCGCTACCCACTCGACTACAGCGGCAAACGAAAAAAATGTTTTAAAATGGCACTAAAAATTGCTAATGTTAGTGTCAAAGTGTCAAAATTGAGGAAAATCTAAGTTGAAAGTATCAACACTACAGGCAGCAAGTTTGTTGCTTAAGTCTTTTGAACACTTGGTCGAGTGTACGTTAATGCATTGCATCAACCAACTTAGCACTCACTCATTCACTCTGAACTCATAAAAGCCAGTTAGACAGGCCCGCCAAGTGCATTCGAAGTATTCGCAAATGAGTTGGTGATTTGCCAGCTGTGCTTGAACGTCAGTCACAGCATTTTGTAGTACCCACTCTTTGTCTGGCGCTGGCTATTTGACTTAACTGTAAGTTTCAATTACATACAAATTGCAAGCATTTTACTAGCCATTTAAGTGAACAATGCAGTTATAAAAGAAAAAGTGTAAGCAGAAACAAATATCAAAATTGCACGCAAAAACGGCGACCACACTAGCAGCTAAAAAACACGCACTGCCCTCTGGCATTTAAGTCCACGACACTTGGTGGTGGCCAAACATGTTGGAACCTAAATAATTTTTCGCACGTTTATTTTTTTGTCTATTGTGCTCGAGCAGCCTGCGCGTCGCTTCAGCTTAAGTTGTACGCGCATGCGTGTTAACGCAACACCCATTGTTGTTGCACGTTTTTGTGAAATGTAAGCTGGCGCGCTGCCACACAGCCCACTGTTCATAAAAAACATACTATAAGCAAATCGGAGTGAGTGTTAAAATCGTGACATAAACTACGAGTGTTTCGTTTAGTTCAAAATTACTTTTACATGGCTTCAAAAAACGAGGCCGGAAATGTTTTGAAATTCGGGAGGGCACGTTTAGTTTTATTTTGCTAGAGATCAAGCCTGTCACCAAAAATACCATGCCTAGCATTTCTCTGCGACTAGCATGTGTAGGAAGACTAATGAGTTTTAAACGACTTATATATGGCGGCAGGTTGTACTGAGAATCCCACCGACAATTTCTTAAAGCAAAAAGCATACATTTTTTATTTAAATTTAAAAGATCGCGCCTTTTTATTTTTTAAATTTCTTAGTTCTTTTGTAAACCAAGGTTGTGATTATTACTTTTGTACGCAAACACGTTTGGGTACAAACTTTTGAAATAAGCTATATATAGTAATATTAAAATGCTGGACATAACGTAAATTGGCTTTCGCTAAAATAAAACGAGCTTTTGAGCTAGTTGGTTTATCAACATTATTTCCAAAATCACCTACATATAATCTCGCAATTTTGCTCAATTGCAGGGTGATAAGAGTCCTCTGGAACAACAAATCGTTCGCACCTGATTTAGATATATCATCAATAAAAACAAGATCCAGAATGGTTCCAAAATTGTTTGGTGTTAAAATAATCTGATTTAGACAGAGCTCAGCCATATCTTCCAAGAGCACATTGTATCTATTCCTTGATGAAATTGGAACGATAAAGTCGTATATGAGAGTCCATGATATGCCTGGCATATTGAAGTCACCAAGTACAATCATCGTGGCCGCTGTGGTCGAGTTGGTAGCGGTGCGTGCTATTACTTGATATGCCGGTGAGTTCGAGGTTCGAATCTCAGTCAGGGCAAGCAAAATCTTAATAATAGAAAAAGTTTTTTCTAATAGCGGTCACCCCTCGGCAGGCAATGGCAAACCTCCGAGGGTATTTCTGCCATGAAAAAGCTTCTCAGTAAAATACATCTGCCGTTCGGAGTCGGCACAAAACTGTAGGTCCCTCCATTTGTGGTATAATATAAAGACGCACACCACAAATGGTAGGAGAAGCTCGGCCAAACACTGAGCTATATAGTGTACGCGCCAAAATTATTAAGTACAATCATCGAGTCATGTGCAGTTATCATCGAACTTAAGGATATAACTAACGCCCTATGTTGAGAAGATACCGATAAGTCAGAATTATGAGGGGTGTAGCAAGCAGCTAAATAGAAGAAACCATTTTCTACCATAACTCGTATTGCTTTCAATTCGATTGCCTCGATGAAGGGGATATTGACATCTTCGAATGGTATAGAAGAATAAACTGCAAAAAGAACACCCCCTCCGATTCTGTCCTTACGGTCATTTCTATAGATTTGATAATTTGATATTGATGAGAAAGAATCTCTGAATTAAAAATATTCGGTTCAAGCCAAGTTTCAGTAAGCAAATTACGTTATAGTTACAGTTTTAGCGTAGCCACAGCGTTAGATTTTTGGTTATTTATTACTGATTAGCTTAGCGCTATGAAATTGCGCCCGAATAAAGTGGCACAATAAAATCTGAAATCGTTTCCATAAATACTTTAGTACTAAATGAGAAGTATTTATTTGCATTTTAGTATTTGTATTAATTTGTATTTGCATTTATTTTAATCTTTATCCCCTGCTTTCCTTCTTATGTGCGCGCTCTTAGGCACTTAGTCGGATCTGACCACCTGCCTTCCAGCAGCTGCCTGGTGCGCGCTCTTCTGACCGTAGTTAGACAGATGCCGTGCGCCGGCTACCGATGGCTTACGCTGTTGGTTCGCCCGGTTCCGCTCTCGCCACCAAATTTGGGCGGCCTAGTTGGTGCACTCCGCCTTATATATCCGCGCAGATTCGCGGTGCTTCACTGGTACAGCTCGCTGGCGTGCTCCAGATTAGGAGAAAGCCGAAACGGCGTTTACGCTCACCTTTTCGCTCACCGAAACAATGCGTCTACTAACAGTCGTTGATTCATCGGCTGGTTTTGTCCGTTGCCCAAAAAAAATAGCTCTGCCGGATGGATGTTGAGAGCTTTAAAACCTCCCGAAGGACCTCGGCACCAGAAAAATGGCAAGTTTACGCTTGATGCTTGTCGATAAAACAAACACGTCTTGCTGGCTGGTCTCTGTCGTGGCGAAAAAAAAAATGGAAAACGGAAAAGCCCGCTTGTCAGCTATGACACTCGCTACCGACAGCTGTCAACCCCTTGAAAGCGTTCAGAAAGGTGTTTGTAGGACAGCGTTCACTTATGTAGCCGTTTTTTGAACAGATCGTCGCAGGGTGATCGCAACACACACCAAACATGTAGAGTAGAATTATGTTTAAGGGACTAAAGTATGCCGCAGCACTCCATATCATTTTCAAAATCTCGACGAAATTTTGCTAAACGATCATCATTAGCGCTTGCAAAATACTTTAAACATAAAAAAAAAGTACAAAATCAGAATGAATCGCGAACCGCATTAAAAATGTGAAACCGCGTTAAAAAAGATACGGGGAATTGCAGAATAATCCGTGTTTAAAAAATTTGCGTTTAAAAAGTAAAACCGTGTAAAAAGAGACAATTTGGGATTGCAGAAAACTCCGCTTTAAAAAAATCCGCGTTAAAAGGAGATCGACTATATGTATATAGTAAGACTTACTAACAAAATTAAAAATACCTTCCCATTTCAAACATATACATGTATTTCTTTAATTTGCATTAGATGCTTTAATAGTATATAATTAAATAAAGGTTTTAATAAAATCATTCATTACATGTGTGTATGCCGCTCACTTTAGTTATACCGAAAATCTAGGCATTCAAAAAATCGTTGATGCTTAATAGTATATTAATATTTCATATCAAAAATTTGTGGTACTCGGTATTTTAAGCTTTTAAGTGCCATTGGCGCGTGCGCCACGAAAGCGGCTTAAAGTAAGGCATAAAAATAACAATTTTAATCTAATGACTCTATGCCGCAATTTATTATAAAATATTCAGAATGTATGCATAGTTATGTGTATGTTAACAATCTCGTGCATATTTTCTAATTGTTTGGCACCCGACACCCAACAGGATTAGACGGTTGGGCAAGAGTTCCACGCCTAAATTTTGCACAGACTTTACTCGAACATAGATTATTTTACTGCTAAATAAATTTTGCTGCTTTTGTTTCTTGTATTTTTCTTTTGCTGGATTTGGTTTTATTTTTCAACTAAAGTTACCACATTTTTTTAGCACAAGTAATGCATTAATGCCAATCACCTCCGGTTGTGGAGCAATTGTTTCGTGGCAGCAACTTTTATCTTAATAAATGATATGAAAGCATGTAGGAAAATATGAATGAAATAAGTGTTAGTGGGCTTTTAATATATGTTTGATACAAAACCCAGAAAATAGAAAATAGTTTTTTCTAACACCAAGTTTTTCATTTCAAAAGTTGTTCTCCTTAGAATTTTTCCTCACGGCAAAACAAATGTCTTCTGTGGCTTAAACATATTCTGGGTACTTTTTCTTTGTTTATCTCAGCTGCCTGTTTGCCTTCATGTTGCCGTCTGTAAGCATTGCGCTTGCGAGTCTCTTTATTCGTTTGTCTTAATAAAGCGCTTTTAAGTTCTTGCTGTGAAATTTTTTATTTGCAATTCTGCTACAGTTTCAATTTGCGAGTCTGCCTATGTATAGGAAAAATCTATTGTAGTCTTGCAATATATAATTTATTTTTGGTATTTCAATCGAACGCACCTAAATAACTATATGCCTTCTTTAGACTACGGACGCACAATAACTAAAATATATTTGAGTTATAAAATGTATAAAAATACTATACTGCTCCCAAATTTTTTGCACAAATTGTTGCATTGCATTGTCACACCTAAATTTCCTCATTTAATTGACACCGCGTAAATGTGAAAGAGTCAAGACCGAAGGTTCGTTGCTTAAGTGTTTAGTTTGTTCTGTGCTATTGGCGAGCATTTTGTCGAGAGCGTAGAATGTGCATTGCCCTTTACTCGTACATTGAATTAGAAAATGTTATAAAAAAAGTATATTATACGATTATTTTACAGTGGACCACAATAAATACAAAGCTTTGTACATAAATTAAAGAAAACCTAATTTTAAGTGCAAGTAATTTAAATAAATTTACAATCAGCAGCAAGTCATATCTTTAGCTTATTCGGCGTGAAATGAAAAAAAGTAAAAGTCGCCGTGCCATGGTATATTTTTATTGTCTTTGATCTCCGTAGCAATATAGGCGAATGTCAAACGCTGAAGGGCAATGCGGTAAGGATGTTAATTATGCAGTAAATAAGTCGACATAAAAGTAGTTCATGGCAGCTTTATTATTTTTATGAAAAATGCTTTGATATTTAATGATGTTAGTCAAAATTTGCTCGGAAATAGAAAGATGAACGTTTTTAAGCCACTACCTGTGTTTTTACATTTAAAATATGTATATCAACCAACAGAAAACCAATACATAGAGAGCATAAACTAAGAGTTTAGGAGTTTTAACTGCAAGTATTTTTAAATTAAGATTTCAATAAAGCAAGCACTCGGTCATCTAAAAATTACGCTCCTACTTTCGGGTTTGAAGATTTGAATTAATTACATTTCATTGATCGAAGCAACATTTTGCTAAGATGAATTTGCCCTCAATAATGAATCGTTAACTCTAAAAGGGTTATTGGAAACTAATATTTCTTATATCAGTATTCCATCATCAAATGAGAAGTGCTTTAATTTAAGTGTTTTGAAATTGGCAATTGCCGCAAGAGTAAAATCTACCACAAAAAATTTAAAGAAAAACATAAGGGGCACAAAATATTGCTGAAATAAAAAGATTAACAGTAACCGTAACAACTGTTAAAAAGCAATAAAACCATTAAAAACCACAAACCAAATTATACCTGCTTATGCAATGCCAACACAAATTGCTTTGTTTTGAGGGTCTAGGTTTTGTGCAAAGCGCTGGCTTCTCCACAGATGCATTTTTCGTCTCACTACTTTGTGCATACCTTTACTAACTAGTCTTATTGCTTTTTAAATATTAAGTGATTTTTCTCTCTACTCTCTTTTAAACATAATTTATAATTTTTTTAGTAGTTCAAATTGCCTAACATTGCTTCCACCTTTGTCACGTTTGCCAATTCGCTACACTTAATTGCTGGTTTTGCTTACAAAATTGAACGGGTTATAATGCAGCTGCTGTTGGCATTTAAATGTATGGCATGAATGTGCCACACTAGTAACTATCTAAAATTTTTGTTACACCGATCAAATGTGTTTTGCAAAGGAAAAGCTGTATGGAAGCTAAACGCAAGAGAATAGACACAACTAAAAAAAAATGTTAATATATTTATAAATGGGTTACTCTTACCATGTTTAGCGAGACCTAAGTGTAGAGGGGTTT
This sequence comes from Philophylla caesio, assembly GCA_963971545.1. NCBI lineage: Eukaryota > Metazoa > Arthropoda > Insecta > Diptera > Tephritidae > Philophylla > Philophylla caesio. Next base: position 26,266,095 of record OZ020609.1, on the reverse strand, counting down.
AATATCATGATTTCTTTTGGTTAGCTGTGTTTTACAGTTTGAAGAGTATTGTTTAAGTAATATGAAGTTCTTGATATATTCATGGGTTACCCTTTTCTATGAAAACTAACTCGTAAAGATTTATTTAAATATTCAATATTTGACCCCTAACCTGCTATGGAATACGAACAAAAAACAGTTGTTGCAGGAACAAAAGTTCAAGGCTAACACTCTATCGAAATAATTTTACAATAACTTGTTTGAGCTGATCAGTGTACCGAGATTAACCTTTTAAACTGAAATTTCGATTAATATTTATGCCATAGAATTATTTGTAAGTATGTAGACCGCCAACCTTATGTAGTTCTTCCTATTGCTGTCGTTGGAATACTTGCTACTAGCGGATGGCTTAAATGAGCTGTAAGTAAATATTACATATTTATAGGCATATGTGTATATTTAGTGTACCATTTTATTCTTTTTGAATTTTATTATTTAAAATACGCGGGTTAATTATTTTCTGATAAGTATTTGGAGCTTATTTCAAGAATTATAGCTAGCATTGAATTATTTTTTATGTCTATATGATGACTAGCTTTTGACGTATTTTTATTTAACCCTTTATTAAATATGCTCTTTTTGTTTGGTTTTTTGCTTAGATTTAATAAGAATCTTAAGATTGACTAGCTTAGGTTAGGTTGGAATGGCTGGGAAGAGAACCCTCCCTTGCACTTAGGCCTAGCGTGGCCCATTGTACTGCCATATGCGAATTCGCTCCTCAATTCTCCTGCACATCGGGCTCAAACCATTTTGTTGACTTGATGAATTTCGACAGTGCTTTTGGGTTAATTAGCGCTATCTCCGCGAGGCTTTGTAGAGTTGGTCTGCCAAGCGTGCGAAGTCTTCTTCTACTTAAAGCTGGACATTGGCAAAGTAGATGTTCCACGTTCTCTTCTTCTTCGTCGCAACTGCGACAGTGCTCCGGAGCATTTACTCCTAGTCTTTTCGCATGAGTACCGATTCGACAGTGTCCTGTGAGGGTTCTTGTTAAGGTAGAGACTTCGCTTCTTTTTAGCCCCAGAAGGGTTGATGTGCACCTTTTATCGTAGGACGGCCACGTGAGTTTGGAGATTTCGCAGTGTGGGAGAGTACCCCAACGTTCATTCGCCACCTTTGTGGTGTTGTGTTCAACTTGTAGTTTAAAAGTGGCAAGTGGTATACCTATCCTGTTCCTCCTCGGAAGGATCGTGGTGGTCGTACCTTTCCTTGCCAATTCATCCGCTTTACAGTTGCCCTCAACATCACGGTGTCCAGGCACCCATATGAGTTGAATTCTATAATGCTGAGCCATCTCGTTTAGAGATCTGCGGCATTCAGTGAGAGACTTTGTATTGTCTATACAGGAGTCTAGCGCTTTCAGTGCAGCTTGGCTGTCAGAAAATATAAAGACCTGTTTATTTTCTTTAGGGTTTTTGATTAGGTGCTGCGTAGCCTCCTGGATGGCCAGCACTTCCGCTTGGTACACGCTACAGTGGTTGGGGAGTCTGAACGATGTTTCAAGTTTTAGTTCAGGGGAAAACACACCTACCCCGACTTTCCCGTTGAGTTTGGAGCCATCAGTGTAAATGTTGATGGCCTTATGTATGTGGTGTGGTCTTGTGTACCAATCCTGTCGGGTTGGTACGATGACTTCATAGTTCTTTATAAAGGAAGCTGATGGTGTACAGTAGTCCGTATCTGTTGGTATTTGAATAGGAGCCATTTTTCTTAGAATTTCTGTGTGGCCAAGCGTGCTCTGGGTCCAGAAACCAGCTTCTCTAAGCCTTAGAGCTGTCATAACGGCTACCTCTTGAGCGACTACATCAAGGGGTGGCAGGTGTAGTATGGTATTTAGAGCCTCAGTGGGTGAGGAGCTTAAGGCTCCATTTATGCAGAGCTCCTCGCTTCTTTGTACTCTTTGCAGTTGTTTAAGCGTTGTTGATTTTTTTAGCGTGGGCTACCAGACCAAGGCTCCGTATAATAGGATTAGGCGGACGATGGCTGTATAGATCCAGTGTACTATCTTAGGGGAGAACCCCCATTTTACACCAATAGCTTTTTTGCAAGTGAAAAGCGCCGTAGTGGCTTTCCTTATTCGCTCCCTTGCATTGTCCTTCCAGTACAGTTTATTGTCTAAAATCAGACCCAGGTACTTCGCGGTGCTTTTAAGAATTAGGCTTTTGCCATCAAGTTTCGGTAGTGTGAGAGTGGGTATCTTATACCGTCTGGTGAATAGCACTAGTTCTGTTTTATCAGGATTCACTTCTAGACCACAGTCTCTGGTCCAGGTGACAAGTGAAGTGAGAGCTGTTTCCATGAGTTCGCATAGCGTCTGTGGAAATTTTCCTCTCACGATTACCGCAACATCGTCGGCGTACGCGATCACCTCGTAACCGTCTCCTTCCATGCGTCGCAAAAGCTTATTTACAGTTACCACCCATAAAAGTGGAGATAAAACTCCTCCTTGTGGAGTGCCTCTGTTTACGGGTCTGCGAACGGTGCTATCCCCCAGCTGCGCAGACACTACCCTGCTAGTGAGCATTTGGTGAATGAGTCCAAATAGAGAGCATCCATACGCAGATCCCTGAGAGCCGAGGTAATCGCCCGCGGGGTTACATTGTTGAATGCCCCCGCAATGTCGAGAAATGCAACAAGTGCGAATTCTTTTTCTTCTAGGGATTTTTCAAGCTTGGAAACTAGTGAGTGGAGTGCTGTCTCCGTGGACTTGCCTTTGGTAAAGGCATGTTGCGCATTAGACAATAGGGATGGACTAATCGAGCTCCTAATATACATACATCTCAATTAGTCTTTCGAAAGTTTTGAGTAGAAAAGAGGAAAGACTTATAGGCCTAAAGTCATTTGGTTTGGTGTGTGAGGCTCTACCTGCTTTTGGTATAAACACTACCTTAACTTCTCTCCATAAAACGGGTATATTGCCGAGTCCTAAGCAGCTGGTAAAGATTGTTTTTACCCAAGGTTTGGTGCGCTCCATGGTTTGTTGTAGCTGAGCTGGGTAAATACAGTCTGGCCCCGGACTTTTGTAGGGTTCGAATTTGTCTATGGCCCAGCAAATACTTCTGTCGCTTATTATCTCGTTTATAAGCTGCGGTCTGACATTCCTTTGTTCTGACTCATTTCCGAGATCATTGGTGTACTCTGAGAAATGGTTGTCTAGAAGCATAGTAACTGTTTCAATGCTAGAGTCGGTCCAGGTCCCATCTTGCTTTTGAAGATTGACTAACGGCAGTGTCAACGGATTAAAGTAATGAATTTATAATAATTGACAATTTTATTGAGCTCGAGGCAAGTTTTATCGAAGATGTAACTTGGAGAAAACAACAACAGTTTTTTAAATGGTAGAAGTTAGAGTACTATTTCGGCAATCACCACATTTCCTCATCAGACTTCTATTTTTAATCAATTATATTTATTCTTCATAACCACTTCTCCAAGGCTATGAACCAAGGAGCTCGGAGTTGCAAAGCCAACACGCTAAATGCTGTGCTACGCTAGCCGAGTGGACTGCTGAGTCTTTTCCATCATCCCTAAACAAACCAACTACAAACAAGATAAACTGATCTGCCGCTATTTCAACTTGTTCGTGTGGTTGTTGTTTGTGTGTAAATTTTTCATTGGTTTTAACCAATTCTTGTAATTCTTATAACGCATTTCAGGTGTGCTCATCCAATTATTAAAAAAAAATTTTAAAATTAATTATGGAGTCATGAAAAATTTATATTTTTCATTCGACAAAGACATTCGACTTCAGAAGACATAATAACTAATTGTGAAACTTTTTTTATACTAACTATTTATAACAAATAAAAAAATAAAAAACGCTTAACGTGTTAAGCTTCATAATCGTTATCGATAAATTATGATTTCATTATTAGTGGCACATCATTTTTGTCTTTTTTTTTGTTGGTGCGGTTTCATCATCGCTATTGCTGTCCCTTTCATTGAAACTTTTTTTATCCACCTTGTTATTGATATTTTTTATCTTATCAGATCTAATGATCACAATCAAATTTATTTTACATGAAAAATACAATCTAAATGCATTTGGATTCATTAAAATCGTGTAATATGTTCGTGATTTTATCGCGATGGCCAATTGACAAGCGACATAAATTAATTCCTTCAAAATTGTTTGTTAAAATTTTCAATATCAGTTTGATTTTTTTTTTAAATGGCGATGTACGCAACAGCAAAGGGAACACATTAGGGAGTGTAAGAGAATTGTGTTGGAATGCGGAGGCTGGATATTGACTGATTGGCATTCTTTTACAAACAAAACTTGCCTAGAGATAAACATATAGATAAAATTGTGTTAAAAAAAAAACTGGAGGTGGCACAAATGGGAGCAGTAAAGTAAGGTGTAAGAGAAGTGATTTTTGTGATGAAGTGAGTGGAAATTTGAAGTTGTAACGTTTTTATACCCGAGCTTACTTGTACACAAGGGTATTAAACCTATGTTCGCATAACGGTTGCTTGTAACAGCATAATGGAATCAAGATAGATATAGACATATTTATACCAAAATGATCAGAGTGAAAAGAGAAGTCGATTTAGCGATTTCTGTCTGTCAGTCCTCCCGTCCGTGCAGACAATAACTTTAGTAAAAATTGAGATATCTGAAATTTGGTACATAGATTGCTCTTGGGACAGGGTATGTTGCTATTGAAAATGGTCAAGATCGGTCAATAACCGCGCCCACCTCCCATTAAAAGGAATTTTTTTTAAATGCATAAGCTCCGTTTTTTCGGTATCCATTAAGGCAAACGGAGTGAAATTTGGTATTTGGAGCGATTTTGAACTAAGAAATTAGGTATTAAGGGAAATTTTGAAAAATCCAAAAATTTCGTTTTTTCTTTATCTATTGGAACATATTAATTAAAATTTGATATTTAGAGAGATAGTTAAATAAGAAACTTGATTTTTTTAAATTTTGAAAAATAGTCGTTACCACGCCCACTTTTACAAGAAAGCGTCTGTAGGTATCTCAATAACGATGTAAGGTATCTTCACAAAATTTGAAAAATTTTTGTAAGCACATACATATGTATGTACTCGCATTATACATATGTATATATATTGAAATACAATTCGTATTTTTTCTCCGAGTTACTGGTTTGTAGTATAAAAAATCAGATAAATAAAAGCTGAACATCTAGAAGGAGAAGAGATGCAATATTTTATCTAACAATATATATTTTCCACACTGCAAGCCAATACCAAAAGTATTAGCATAAAAACTGAATTTGTAGCCGATTGCCTCAGCAGCTAGCGCTAATTCACACCTTAAATTTATAATTTAATTTATAAGTTTAATAGAGTAAATAAATAAATAAATAAATAAATAAATAAAAATGAATTGAATAAAATGCAAAAAATATACTCGTGTTTTGCATTGTGAAATTTATAATTCTTAATAGTGCTGTCTGAGCTTTGAAGTTTCCTATGTGTTTTATAAACGAAAAATATATTTTTTCGTAGACTTGCTATAAAATCGTAAACAAAATATTTTTTATCGAATATGAATAAATATATTTGTTTGAGGCAAATTTAATTTGTAAGACCTTTTTAAAATCCGAAAGATAAAGTTATAAGAGGACATTTTCATAATTTTTTAAACGATTAAAGTTTAATTTTTCCTGAATTTATATACCATTTTTCACTTATACTTCCCCTAACATATAGTATTTATTATAGAAAAATTAGTACAAGCTTATTAACAACTATGCAAACGTTAAAAGTGAAAAGCCAGCGTTCAAACGTGAAAATTCAACCACAATAACACACTTAATTCAAGGAGAAAGTGAAAATTATAATTGCATTTGTGGTTCAATGCATGACAATATGAGTGCAAGTTGAGGAAAAAAGGAAGAAAAAATTAAATAGGAAGTGTTGTATGAAGCAAAGAAAATACAAAAAAAGATTTTTCAACAACGAAAAACTAATTCAATCATTATTGAAAAATGTATAATGATGACGAAATCTTAAACCGCTCTAGGTTGTTGAACTATAGCGACTACTTTTCGTCTCTTCTTACAATTTTAATGTTATTTTTGTAATCTTAATATTTTTTTGTTTTTATTCTCTCGTTAAAATGTTAGCACGAAAAGCTCAAAACACTCCTTACCGACAGCAAAAGCGAAAAATCTCTGGAAAACTATATAAAATATCAAATTTCAAATGACAACATTTGTGGCTTCACTTCGATGAAGGTATTAAATAGAGAGTGAAGTGGTTAAAAAGTGTCTACCATTTTTTCAGTTAATGTGCAATATATATACAATTTCGAGAAACTTTAAAGTATAAGTATAGAAGGCTTGTTGTTAAGCATAGTTTTGTATATCTATAATAATTCTACGTTATCAATTTTTCGAGTGTTCTTTTTAATGGTTATTTCGTTAATGATATGTTTATCATTAAATTCACAGCCAACTTGATTGATAATATCGTCCATATGTTAATCGATAATGCTTTCGACTTAATTATCATTAGTGCCATCATATACGGTTTAGTTATCGTTATAAATATTGTTATCGATACATTGATTGCCATTAATATGTTATCGATATATTTATAATTTTTTAATCGATATTGTTTATATTTGTTTTACGAATAATTTCAATGTGATCGTTTAATTTCGTATCTATTGCTTTTTCTATTTAAATTTCTAAAACGTTTGTCGTCATATAAGAAGTCGAAACCATTGACCTTTGTTGACGTCGTTTAGATAACACAGATTCATAAATTAACAAACAACTTACCATTATAAATCGAAGAATTGGTATTGCCTTTAGTTTTTTTTTATTTGAGTTATCCAACTAGTGTGTCAGATAAAAAATAAAATATAGTATTTTTCAAAGATCTTTTAATGTGCTTAACATGTATAAAAACTATTGAACCGCTTTCATCAATTAATCAGACAGTAGGGGTTATGCCAGCAATAATGAAATGACTGACTTGAAAAGAAGAATACGAAGAAAATAACTACTTTAAATAAAAAAAATTTACATAAGCATATCGTTGATAGAAGATCAATGAAATTTGCATGTATAGATTGGCTCTGAATAAAGAACAGCGATAATGACCAAGCAATAGTTAAGTTCGATTTGGAAACATATGCAAATAAAAACTGAACATCATAAAGTGCTAATTTTGCCAATAAATTAAAAGGTGAATTTTGCCAAATTAAATATTTAATTCATGAACAAATTTGCAAACATGTGCAAATAAGGCGAAAGTGTGGTCGAAAAGGGCAAATAAGTATAAAATTTAGCTATAGAGCTATATGTTAAACTGATGTCAAAGTAAATACTGCGAAAATTCGATTGTTGATATGCACCATAAAGCATGAAAATAAATTAACAAACGCTCCAAGAATGGATAATTTTTATTAACTAGATCTGCAGAATTAGGCAATTGTCGATCTAAATATGATTAAAAAGAAAACTGAGAAATGTTGTACCAGTTACCAGTTCACAGTATAAATGGAACATGAAAATTTACTTTTGGCAGAGCTAAGATATTTGCCTTTGGCAGAGTGAAGAAAAAAAAAAAATTTTCGTTTTAAAGAGCTAAGAAATGTTGCAGCTTCGAATTAATGTATCTTAATTCGTTTACGTTTGACATGAAAATAATTATCTAAATACAAATTGTGAAAAAATGTGTATTGAATCATACACATTATTAATATCATTAATTCTAATCCGTTGATTTAGCAGGTCAAGGTTTCTTGATTGCCAACTTACGCAACATCCACCGTTTACATCATTCACGCTCATGTATAATTATGTTTCAATATTTAAAAATAATTTGTCAAAACATTGTTATATTGTGCTTAAGCGTAAATTAGCCGCAAGGCTTTTAAAAATTTCTAGGTCACAATAAGTTTACCATTATCGAAAGTAAATTTTAGCATAAAAGTAACCAAAAAATAAAATAAAAACAAAAACTCGCGCTAAAAAGTGACGACTGAAAGATATCAAGAAAACTATGAAATAAATATTCATCGAACTTATAAATGCTACTTTCTGTCCAAATTTTTTCGAATTTCTTGAAATCAGTTGTTTCTAGGGAATCAATTTCGACTCAAAGTTGATGTTTGAAACCTATATTGGCTATATTGTATTTAACTCCTATTTGATGTTAATAATAATATTTCTGCGTCAGTTTTAAGTGACTAAAAATTACCCCCGATTGTTAAGAATTTTGAATTTTGATTTTTGAGAAGTTTGACTAACTTTTCTTTAATGTTTATTTTTTAAATCTACGGGGAATTATTCTAAAAGTATTTTCATCTGTTAGATTTATAATTTAAGAAATTTAGCTAAATCGAATTAAAGCCCAAATGCTTTGTAAAAGCAAAACAGTTGATCTATTGAGTCGATTTCGATGATATTAGTTTTAAAATGACATATTCGAGCTACACCAGAATATAGGGGTATTTTTAAACTGAAATTTTAATTGCAAATATGTTTAATTGCAGTATTAAGTTCTCCTGCTTAGAGAAATCACAAAGAGCGCTCTAATATATTCTCTTTTAATGCTCAGCTATCACAGCGCCCTAGAATATTTATGCAATTAGGTGGTTTTAAATGAATGAGGTGGCATGAATGTGAATGGGGTGCAATGGAGTATACGTATGTACATATGTTAAGTACGTAAATATATACGTGCTAGCAATAAAATATTTTAGCCAAATGCTTACGACTTCGATCAATTTAAGTAAACATGGCAACCACAAAACGTGTGTTCTATTCATAATATATTTAGTATCTAATACATATATGTTTACATATTACGTCTCTAAGGGCGTGCGTAAGGTTTTAAGGGAGGCTTATCGATTGGCGTGTTTCCGATTATGTATAATTTATATATATTTATATATAATGTGTTCGAAATGTTTACGAATTAGAGAGAGAACGAATGTACGTAAGTACTCGTTAATCCAAAACTGGGTAACCTTACAATAACACATATCTTTTAGCATTTCGTGATTTGGGAGAAGCTAAGTGCATTTTTTCTTCTTTGCTATTTCAAAAGTGGACTTAACAACTATTTGCACTATGCCAACGATATATAGTATGTCATTTCAATTACAGGTAGAAGTTATCTCTTCTCTATATATATAAAACTTATTTGCATATGTATAGCTGCCCTTAACTCGAAAACGGATTGTCCGATTTATGTAGACATTTTTAGTTGTATTTGTCTTTGAGAAACTCCCGATAGGTGGCGCTGAAATCGTTTATTACTAAATATCGTATTCATAATCTGATTTCAGTCATATTATATACATACTCGTATATGTATTGTTTCATGGAGCGCTAATGTCGAATATTTATAAAAATCGTATTTCTGAACCGATTTTGACGAAACTCTAATGCTACTTGCATGATAAAAAACGGTTTTTCGAAAAATAGAGTTGCTTGGTATCGTTGGAGTTGAGACATACAGAAAAATGTACTTCTTAACGGGGACACATTGTTTTTATATTCATCAAAGCTGCATTTTTAACTTTGAAATTTGTCATAAAGTAGGAAGCTTCGAAGAGGGATTAGCAAACGAATTTATCCGCCGGGAGGCGCAGGAGCCGAGTTTTTATCAACAACCGTATTTAGAGTCCGATTTATAATGGCCTGACGGGATTTGAAAGTGCGGTTTCAAAGGCAATACAACGAATAACGTAGTTTACAACAAATAATTTAATTGATTTAAAAAGCTATTCCCTCAACCTATTTATATTCCGTACAAATAAAATACATTAAATACGTATACAATAAAATTCAAGAAGTGTTTTATTTACTTCTAATCAAGGCACATTCAATAGGTAGCAGCAGTAGAAAAATTCGAAATAAAATATTTGAGCTCTGTATACTTTGTTTTTGCTTTGAAAAGCTAAAATTTCAAAAATATTTTATCAACTACCTAGAATTGTACTGAAAGCATTCTTATCACAACGAAATTCAAAATTTGACAATTCAAATTAAAATAAAGTATGAAAAAAGTTCAAAAATAGTTTGCTGCGGCTTCCTATTTGATGTGCCTTCTAATCAATTGGCTGAGGGACGAGGTTCGCCGGGTCTCCTAGTATTTATATATACTTGAAACTGGAAATAAAAAAAAAATTCTACCGATAAACAATAAACAAAAATTAGCACTAATTTTTAGCGACTTGAGACTTGGCATAAAAGCTTTTCATATTTGTACAGCACATCCCTCCCTTCGATTTCTCAGATTCCATAAACATAAAACAGTAAAAAACCTCGTGAATTACTTGAAAACTCGAGGTTATCAATCTTATTTCGGTCAGTTCAATTGCGATTTTTTTACCTTCGAACCAAGCAAAAAGAGGTGTTCAACACGGCAAAAGTGTACGACAAAAGCTAGAGATTGTCATAGCGTTCATTAATGGAATAATCCGTGGCTTGCAGAGGGTCTTTATGATCACATGTGTGCCTGAAAAGATGCATGGAAATAAGGATGATTGACTCTGTTTTTTCAAACCGTTATTCTTCTTTTTTTTAATCTCCAAAACCGGGTTTTTACTGGTTTTAAACTTTGATAATAGAAATAGAACAGCACATCTACTTATTTTCACCCATTATATTTTTAATGAAACAGAAACCACAGTGTTTATCAATTGATAAGACATTACATATATTCGTAATCCTAATAATTTGCAGAAAAAACGCAGCAAATGTATTTTAGAAGATTTTATATATTTAGACAAATGTCATAAGAGTCCTTCTAGCTCACTCAATGTGCTCAATGTGAAATTCAATAATTTGGTATAATCTGAAGTTTTAAAATTTGAGACTATTGCCCGAATTCAGTAACTTGGTATTATCTTAAGTCTCAAAATTAGTTAGAGAATAATGCTTTTCCTCGCTTTTAAGTTTTTTTCTTTTGTTTTTATTTTAATTTTTTGTGACCTGCTCATCACCAGGTCACTATTTAAAGACTTTATTTTGATACTAGAGGCTAACTAATGAATGCCTACTGGTCTAAAATTGTGAATTTTGTCTCTATTAGAGACTGAGTTTACGTAATGAATTCGGGCATTAGAGACTGATACTGTTTACTGAATTTGGACAATAAACTACATTATATTTTAAAAAAAAATTTCTTTCATAGTGTAGGATCGTGAGAGTTTTCACGACCGCAAGTTATATTAAAAAATATACCAAAAAGCTAGTTCCAATAAATATTGAATTTAAATAAAAGGCAACCGATGCGCTTCGTTTGATTTTCAAAAACAAGTGGCCATATAATTAAATTTTAAGTTACAATTACTGCCCTCTCACAACATTACAAGGAGTATGCTAGTTAACTTAGGGTAAGTTAATACCACCCAAGCTGCCTGACACATGACTCGCCGCCATACATCCAACACTCCAGACCGACATATTAGAACCACCCACGAAGACATCATAAACTAAAAACCGAAACCAACCACTTCTACAAGATGTCGTAAATTACAATAGACCCGCATTCCAGAGGATCGAATAACGCATTCATATTCCGTTATTCGATCACTAATCATAAACTGGCTACACTAAGTTGACCCATATCAAAACATTTAATGGTCAACTTAATAAAAGTCAATACTGCACATGTTGCCCGAAATATGATCACTAATCATAAATTCGGCCGCATTAACAAACGCATAGCAAGACGACAATGCTAAGTGGCACACAGCTATGTGGAACGGAAATCGGCAAACAACCGACTCAGTCGAACCGCACTTGTAAAACCAAGTGCAATTATAAACATGACCCGCTCAACAAACAAACATGTGGGCCACAGTCGGAGTCAGCACAAGTGTGACCGAAATTAATGTTGTAAACATTAATTGTACAACCACACCTATTTTTTAAGTCTATGGTAGAGCCTACGTATGAGAAACAAACATTCTAAACTTAATGAAGATCGAAAAACGGGACCATGGGAGAAGCGTAAGCGCAAAAGCATATGCAAATTTTCTCTACGGTATCAAAACTGGCACTGAGCCTAAGCTTGTCCTTGACGTCTAAACCTCGAACTTAAAAATAGAAGTGCATTAAAAAATATTTCTTACCGATATGGTCGGGTATAGGGAATTTCGTTCCGACAATGGTTATTAGGATTGATTGGTTTTAAGACAAACCGGTTATTAGGATCTTATCGTTACGTACATAACCGGTATCCTTATTGATAACGAAATCTATTACATGGTATTTCGTTACAGTGGATTCCTTTATTTAATTTGTATATTGATTGTTATCGATATTGCTATAAAGATCATCGATATTTTTTCGATAATACTGAAATTAATTTAGTTATAATCGATGTTTTGGTGGTTATAAATATCATTGTACAATTTTTTATTAATATATCATGTTCGGTATATATGCTATCGATTTATTTCGATTCAATTAATATTACACAAAAATATAAATTTATTTTTATGCGGTATTATTACCATTTCCCTTCATTGGAACGCTCACGCAATAACCCACTCAGTAGACGTAGTCAATTTTTACTTGAACTAGTTATTTGCAATTAAATTTAAACTTGAACTTTTCGCAAGGAAACTATATGTATAAGCCAACAAAAAGTGCCCACGACTAGTTTTGAAAATTACAAAATTGTTTGTGGAGAGCTAAAGTAGGCGCAGAAGTGCCAATAGCAAAAATGTTGCAATTACAGTAGAGGCACAATAATAAAATGCATACTCAGATACATACATACATATGTATGTGCATACACACAAATATGGCAAGTGCAAAATGCATATAGCTTTTTTTTTAAATAATGTATGTATGTGCTTGTGGCGTGAATATCGCAAGCTTGGATGGAGTGTATGCAACTGAAGTTCGTATGTAACACAGTGTATAAATCTTCGTGTTATTTCGAAATTAATGCAATATCTCGCGCTGTAGGACGATTTCAGATACAAAAACAGAAATGAAATATTTAATGAATTCATTAATAAAGTTAAACAAAATAATAAAGAATTATGTCAGTATTTATTGGTATTAAAATAAATAAGCACAAAGCCAAGAAAAAAAATATTGCTTTTGATAAAGCAACATCAACTTTTTTTTTTTTTTAACATACATATATTTATTTATTGAATCGCTTAAACGTTAAAGCCTAACAATAAGTTTTCAAATCTTAATCTAATGCTTTCTGCTTAAAAGCCCGTGAACAGGGCTCCGTTGGCTGTGCGTGTCTCCATCAAAAGGTCGGACGATCTCTCTTTGCAGGCATGTTTTTTGAGTTGTGTCTGCTAGAGTATTTGCAAGAGGATTCGGGTGCGATTGCAACTTTTCGAGGTATTTTGTTCTAATGTTACTGATTTCTTCTTTGACTGTGGGTATTTCAAGATCTTTGTGAATGTTTGAATTCTTTATGTAAGTGCATACCAAGATACGTAACATTGTTGTCCTGAGGAATCATAACACTGTTCAATGTTATAGGTGGACACGTTTTTGGCTTAAGTGTAAAAGTCACATGTTTCGTTTTATGCTCGTTTACTTTAATAGTAACCAAGTTTTAAGATGGAGTTAAAAATAATGAATATATATGTAGGTGATAGCAGTACTCGGTAATTCAATTAACATTTTTGGAGTAAATCGGTCATAGCCAGGTGATTTTTTTGGGTCTAGCGTTATTTTTACATTTTCAATTTCTGATTTTGACGTAGAAATTGGGCTTATACTTCTACTATTGGATTGAAGTGGGAGCATATAAGATGTTGATGCCGAATTGGGGCGAAATACCATCTCAATATGTCGCGCAAAACAATCAGCCTTTTCCACTGAGCTTTGAGCCCAGGATCCATTTTCATTTCTTAGCGGCATGTCAGTTTTTACAGGTGGCTTGATATTTCTTTGCGCTTTCCACAAAGAACTCTTTTGGTGCCCATTAGGGGATAGGTTTTTAATAAAGATATTTATATTTTGATCATCTTCAATTTTAAGCGCTTGTTTTAGTATTTTTTCCGCTGTTTTGAGTTTGAGTTTTGCTGCAGGCGATCTTGAATTTTGCCACTCTGTTCGGAGTTTACGTTTTTCTATAACGAGATTTGCCTGTTGGTTTGTTTTTCAAAGAAACTTTTGTCTGATGATGGCTGAGGTGTCGCTACTGTAGCAGCTGTTATAAGCAATGTGTTCAGAACGCTAATATTGTCGTCAATATCGTCCTCATTATTAATTTTAATGTTTGTGTGAACGTGGGTACTTAAAAACTTTTTGTATTTCAGCCAATTTGTTTTGTGTGATGTCAACTTCAAGAGCAACCCCAATATCATCACTAGAGCGAATATATTTACCATATGTAAAATAAAATGACGCTTAGGCCCATTAAATATGCTTTAAAAACTTATAAAAGCCTTAAAATAACATTTTCGAACAAAAATGATTTGCGGAGCTCCGTCGAAAATGTTTTCTAAATGCGAAACGAACGAAACGTAAAAGTTTCTGAGGCGAAAACTGGCTGTTTATGTACTTAAATTGATTCCGAACTTCCTTTGTTTATAACTTCGTTAATTTCTTTTAATGTTTAAAAGCCCTCGTTTTTAAGCCTTTTATAGAAATTATATATTAAATGTGGTCCGATGTTTGTAAGTACCAGATGGATAAGAGCTAAACCCATCAAAAATTATACCGAAATTATCAGGATGATGAGCTGAGTCGATTTAGCCATGTCCGTCTGTCCCTCTGTTTGAACGCAAACTAGTCACTCAATTTTAAAGCTATTTGGATGAAACTTGGCAGCCAGGTGCCTTTTTATAATTTATAAGACATTTGACGGAGACCAGATCGGAAGACTATAACGTATTTTGAAGCCGATTGTTTAGATATTATATTTTTCTCCATAACTCCTCTATTTGAGCAGATTGAAATTTTGCACAAATATCAGTTATTATAAGGACTCATTTAGCAGAAAATCATTTATTTTGGAGAAATTTAACATATAGCTCCCATACAACCAACTATTCTGATATTTCATTTCATCCTTCATTTAATCAGCTAAAGGTATGTTTAGCCTCTTTTATATGTTATTTATAACGGCGTCAAATTTGCCTTTCGTGGCAATGCAAAGAGGAACTCGTTTTTTCCAATAATTCTATGGATTCCTTTTAAAGCATATTATTGGTTTACAATACTTTAGTTGACCAAGCCAAAGAACAAAGGTTTGTGCGAATGTATGAAAATTCCAATTTGATTTTTGCACTAGAAAACAATGCTTTTGATGTCTTAATGGCTTCGAATTTTACCGCTTCCCATCTTGTAATGCAGGGACTAGATGGGAAAGTTGAACCTAGGTTTAATTCTTTAAATTTCAGTTGTAGGCACCTAGAAATAACATAATTGCAATCATTGAAATAATAATATTTTAACCCTTTACCTTGACAAAAACAGTTTTAGTGATTGCAATTAAACTATTGACTTTGGCAAACTGCATTCTTACAAACTCTGCAACACAGTGGGCTAAACATGTTACGTGGATTATCCTCGGATACAATGTTTTTTTAGCTTTTAATAGCGGATATCATATATGGCGCGGCATCCGTTAGTCCCACTAGAACATTGTTGTATTGGATGCCGCGACAAAGAATATACATACGAGGATATTGAAACATATTTTTAGTAGAGTGAATATGATATATTTATACTATCTTTCCACAACAGCATGAAGGAGTTATTAAAAATGCGGACATGCTGCTGGTGTTGCAAACTTCTTTTTTTCATGTTAAATAAGTAACTTATAGTTATTTCCTCTGCACTTAAAGCGCCAAATACAAAATCTGCGACCATTAAGGAGTTGCTGTCGGTAGTTTCAGCTATTACTACCCATATAAAGGTATCTGTGGCTATTTTATTATTTCATCCATACATTGCTTGCACTATTTCAATAGGTCAAAAACAACTTTTGCGCGAATTGTGGATTTGTTGCAGAGGAGGTCATTAAATGTCTGTAAACGCAGATGAAAGCTAGACATTTTTATTCAAGATTTATGCAACTTTAAAAACGTTAGGTACCCCGGCGTAAGCCATTGTCTACCACTTCATAGCTCGCAAAATATATATATGTTTCATCAAAAATATTATTATATTTATTCTATATTAATGCTTTTGACTGATATGATAGTCCTAATAAAAATTAATATTTGTGCGAAATTTTAAGTCTTTAGCTGATTGAATGAATGAGTTAAAGGAGCTATATCCGATCTTAATGATTTTCACTGCTAAAATAGTTCTCATAATTACTATTATTTGTGAAAAATTTCAAGACTTTAGCTTCTCAAATAGAGGAGTTTTATATGTTATATTTATATGTTCTATAGTTATAATTCTTTGATCTATACGATTTTCACATATATATGTATATAGAGCATATTTATATATAGAGGTAATAATAGCGGACCTTCTTGCAAAATTTCAAGCTTCTTGCTGCTTAAATGAAAGAGTTATGGAGCAAAATATAATATCTAAACAATCGGCTTCTATATACGTTATAGTCGCCCGATATGCCGATTCCGACAAGTGTCTAATAAATTTTAAAAAGGAACCTGGCTGCCAAGTTTCATTCAAATAGCTGAAAAATTTTGTGACTAGTTTGCGTTCAAACAGAGTGACAGACGGACATGGCTAAATCGACTAAGCTCATCATCCTGATCATTTCGGTATACTTTTTGATGGGTTAAACTCTTATTAATTTGGTACTTACAAACATGGTCCCATGAAAGGTATAAGAATCTAGTTGCTGAAATTTTTGTGACCTTAAAACTTTACGACATTTACGACACCTTGTGAATCGCCAAATTCAATGTATACGAAAATTCAAGGCACATCAAATACGTAGCCGCAGCAAACTTTTTTTTTAACTTTTTTCTTATTTTATTTTAATTTGAATTGTCAAATTTTAAATTTTCGTTGTGATAAGAATGCTTTCAGTACAATTCAAGGTAGTTGATAAAATATTTTTGAAATTTTAGCATTTAAAAGCAAAAACAAAATATACAGAGTTCAATTTTTTTTTTAATTTTTTTACTGCTACTACCTAGTGAAGATGCCTTGCGAAAATCTAAAAAAATTGATTTTTGGCGTAAAACGCTTTCACTTGGAAGTGTATAATTCAGGTGCTTTACAAAAAATTTCTTAAAGCTTGGAGGATATATCTTCTTAAGGGATATATAAGTCTCTAAAAGGGCCTTTGTTAAGTCCATCCCTACCAAATATTTAACACAGTTGTTCTTAAATTCAGTAAGGAATTTCTAAGAAACGCATTTTTTGCGCTTTTCTGCAGCTTCTGTGTAGCCAAATGTGCTTGACCTGAAAAATTCAGTCCGCGTTAACTTGACAATAACACAAAATACAGAATAAAACTGGATTGTCTGTACGAAAGGCATATTTGTGCTCATGCAAGCATGATAACTTAGAAGATTGCGACATTTCTACGTCATAGCGTACGGAATATAAGTATGAAGAGAAATGAAAATACCAACATGGCGGCGAAATCGTAGAAAAACACGCTTACACCAGTATGCAATTATGAAGCATTTATACATGTGTTGTGTTTTATGCATGCCAACAATCAAAACAGCGGTAATTCAGCGAATATAAAGCAATTGGTACATAAAAATATGTGAAATAGTGATATTCCGGTGTTGTTGACTCAGCTTATGTTGTATTTATTCAATTCTCAAAAAGTGGATAAGGAACATTAAATTATAAAATCCTTTTGTTTAAACATTTTCATATCAAAATATAGTGAAAATGCAAGGGTTTCATGTTGTCGTTACCACAATTTGCCACTGTACACTTCGTTTATTAAAAAACCCTTAATTAATTGTTTCATTGTTTTGCACGCGAATGTAAATTTTCTGCTTCTTTTCCCTTTTGACTCGATATTCTGGAATGCTATGACGTCACACAGCTGTCAAGCCAAAACAAAAAAAACGGGACAAAAGTGTCGCAATCTTCTAATTTATCATTCTCGTGCTCATGCACCACCTTTAACAAAAATTATTTTGTCGTTGTTATTGCTTAGGCTTTTTATTTAACTGGTTTTCGCGCAACAGCTGATCGGAATATGTTGGTTAACGAGTTGCCATTGAAATAGAAAACTTAACAGAAGATTTTACATTTCAAAGCAGGGTGGTTCAAGGATAATAAACTCTTATTAGGCATGTCAATCCCGGGATCCCGGCCTTTTTTATCTCCCGAATATCTCGGGATAAGTCTATTCAAATTCTGGGATTGCAAAAAACAGTAAATCTATTAGCATTTATTTCTTAAATTTTGTATTTATACTATTATACTATTTGGGAAATGTTTTGGCTCTAAAGTACTTAATCGATTTTAATAATTCTTTTTTTAAATTTAGCATTGGCGAAAAGCATATGAGTGCCATTATTATATATTAATTCTTGAAATATAAACACTATTATTTTTGGGAGTAAAGTTACAAAAAAGTACAAAGACGTGTAAGCATCAACCAACCAGTTGTATTTAATTCGAATAAAGACATGTTGGCAACACCAAGGGTAAGTGCTAGTCATTCATAAAAAATTCCAAAACCAAGCCTTTAGAGAATTCACAATCCGTGTTATTTGTCGTATTTCGATAGTCCGCTATTAAAATAACATTGGAGCTTATTGACGCACTATGTAATTTCGTTTACTATTGTTAATTGATTGTAATTGAATTATTATAATATTCAGGCAATTATTCAGCAATAAACCGCGTATAATAAATTTGAGAGGTCGATTTCTTAAAAATATGTCTATGCTCTTTTCCATTTAATTTAAATTTATTTTATTTCAAACACAAATAAACCAGAATGTTTGGTAAAAGAAATTGATAGTTTCTGTAATGGGGTTAATGAAGGATATTTCCTTTTAATTCTTAACTTTTTGTCTGTAAGTGTTGAGGCGGAGCAGTGCTTCTCCACTGCAGGTTTTATATGTAACAAATTTAGATCCAGGTTGGAGGATAAAACGCTTAAGAATTTAATTTCTTTAAGATTGCATTTTGATCAAAATAAGTAATAATTCTGCCTCGGTCAAAATGGAGTGGGTGATATATTTAATGATAACGGATTGAGACTGATCGACTTCGCCGGGGCCCGAAACATGGTAGTTTGTAGTACCAGGTTCCAGCATAGGAGGATACATCAGGCTACGTGGCTGTCTCCAGATGGTAAGACACGAAACCAAATCGACCATGTTGTGATAGACGGAAGGCACGCTTCCAGTGTCCTAGATGTGCGCACGATCCGAGGAGCCAACATCGACTCGGACCATTATCTTGTCGCAGCTAAGATACGCACGCGCCTCTGTACGTCAAAAAGCGTGCGGAAAAGCACACAAGGAAAGCTCGACGTCGGAAAGTTGCAATCACAACAGACAGCCACGCACTTCGCTACTCGACTCGCACTCCTGCTCTCTGAGAGCTCTAATCAACACAGCGATATTTCAGAGCAATGGAACCACATCTCTTGCTTTTTACGTACCGCCGCTGAACAATCTATTGGTTTCCAGCGAGCCCGGAAAAATGACTGGTACGATGAGGAATGTCGCGTTGCCACGGAACGGAAAGATGCTGCCTACAGGGCCACGTTGCGATCGGGCGCAACGCGAGCCTTGCGGGAGAGATATCGTGAGTTGAAAAAGGAAGCGAGACGCATTTTTCGAGAGAAGAAGAGAAAGGCCGAAATGCGTGAGTGCGAAGAGCTTGAAATGCTGGCCGACAGGAAAAGCGCCCGAAAATTCTTTCAGAAAGTACGACGGCTAACAGAAGGTTTTAAGACCGGGGCGAATTCCTGTAAGAACGACAACGGCGACCTGGTAACTGACGTTCAGAATATACTTAGTTTATGGAGGGAGCACTTCTCCACACTACTTAGTGGTAGTGACAGAGACCACCTTGGAGAAGATGATGATCCCGAAACCCCAATCAATGACGACGGAATTCATGTTCCGTTACCCGACTGCAATGAAATCCGTATAGCAATAGCACGGCTAAAGAACAACAAAGCGCCCGGAGTTGATGGGCTGCCAGCTGAGTTATTCAAATAAGGTGGAGAAGAGTTGGTAAAACGCATGTACCAGCTTATCTGCAGAGTATGGTCGGACGAATGCGTGCCTACTGATTGGAATCTAAGTGTGCTTTGCCCAATCCATAAGAAGGGTGATACTGCAATTCGCGCCAACTATCGTGGTATCAGCCTTCTTAACATTGCATATAAGGTTCTGTCGAGCGTATTGTGTGAGAGACTAAAGCCCACCGTCAATGAACTGATTGGACCTTATCAGTGTGGCTTTAGAACTGGTAAATCTACTATCGACCAGATATTCACAGTGCGCCAGATCTTGCAAAAGACCCAAGAAAGAAGAATCGACACGCACCACCTTTTTGTTGACTTCAAAGCCGCTTTCGACAGCACAAAAAGAAGTTGCCTTTATGCCGCAATGTCTGAATTTGGTATCCCCGCAAAACTTATACGGCTATGTAAAATGACGTTGAGCAACACCACCAGCTCCGTCAGGATTGGGAAGGACCTCTCCGAGCCGTTTGATACCAAACGAGGTTTCAGACAGGGTGACTCTTTGTCGTGTGACTTTTTTAACCTTATGCTGGAGAAGATAATTCGAGCCGCAGAACTAAATCGGTCAGGCACTATCTTGTATAAGAGTGTGCAGCTGCTGGCGTACGCCGGTGACATTGACATAATCGGACTTAACAACCGCGCAGTTAGTTCTGCCTTCTCCAAACTGGATAGAGAAGCAAAGCGAATGGGTCTGGAGGTGAACGAGGGCAAGACGAAGTATCTCCTGTCATCAAATAAACAGTCGGCACATTCACGACTGGGATCAAACATCACTGTTGACAGTTATAACTTTGAAAAGGTAGAAGACTTCGTTTACTTAGGAACCAGCATTAACATCAATAATAATGTCAGCCTCGAAATCCAAAGGAGGATCACTCTTGCCAACAAGTGCTACTTCGGACTGAGTAGGCAACTGAGCAGTAAAGTGCTCTCTCGACGGACAAAAATTACGCTCTATGAGTCTCTCATTATGCCCGTCCTGATGTATGGCGCAGAAGCATGGACGATGAAGATATCTGATGAGAAGGCTCTGGGAGTGTTCGAGAGAAAGATTCTCCGAAAGATTTATGGGCCTTTACGCCTTTGCGATGGCGAATACCGGAGAAGATGGAACGATGAGCTGTACGAGCTTTATAACGACATAGATATAGTGCAGCGAATTAAGATTCAGCGGCTTCGCTGGCTTGGTCATGTCGTTCGAATGGATGAAAGCGCCCCAGCTCTGAAAGTATTCGACGCGGTACCCGCCGGTGGTAGCAGAGGAAAAGGGAGGCCTCCTCTGCGTTGGAAAGACCAGGCGGTATAGGACTTGGGTACGCTTGGTATTTCCAACTGGCGCCAGTTAGCGAAAGAGAGAAATAACTGGCGTGCTGTGCTAAGCTCGGCCAAAATCGCATATGCGGTTATCGAGCCAATGAAAGAAGAAGAAGAAGATATATTTAATTTTTACTTAATGTATTTCTTTTTTTACTAAATGGTCATATATTAATTTTTAATATTGGTTTCAAACAGTGATTAAAAGTAATTTTACTTTATGTAGTTGCATTTGCTTCTGTTTGTTCTTGAAGAACAATAAATACATACAAGAATTACAACAAATCGCTCTTCTTTGTTATATAAATGTTATTTTGAAAACTTCAAACCAGTTCACATAATTGAACAAACATTAAGTGTGTTACTACAGGGTAGCTTATCTCTAAAAGACTAATACAATTTAGTTAATAAAAAATAGACATTGTTAATCAACAAAACAATACTGTACCCTCGGTAATAATTCCGAATTAACAAATGAACTGAATAAAAAGAACAGGGACCATGCTTTAAGAATTTTCATAACGGGTTTACGACCACCCTTATCAGACATATTATTTTCATTGGCTCCATTGGATTTGCCAAGTTCTCTGGCAAAAGCACAGGAATTGGAAGCTAATAACCAGAGGGCATTATTTGCCCAAAGCTTTGCAAATGAAAAATTTCGTGCAATTCACCAAGGTATCCAAGTAATAATTTGAGGTTCCAATCAAGGAACACTTTGCCAAACCTGTACCGATAGATTTAGATCCTTAGTTATCAAAGTTCAGGAAAAAATTTGATATCAAGCCACAACAAAATACCGGCTTCGTAAAATACAACTCAAATAGAGCTAGTGCAAGTGCTCCAGCCAGAAACATATTGGAAACCAAGTTGAAGTGTCATATGGAATGAAGCGGCCCACAGTGGTCTGGAAGTTGAATCTAGCTGGCCAAAAGTCGGCTTCTCGATTTTGAATCATCTGGGACATCATTTTAGGGGTTTCGGGGTCGCTGATTACGAATCCGTTATCAAAATTTCAAAATTCAAAATAGCGGATCCAAAATGGCTGACAATTTCAAAAAAAATTTTACCAACATTGTTCTTAATATTATTCAAAGGGTTTTTTGGGGTCGCTGATTTCAAGTCCAATATAAAAATTGTAAAATCCGATATGGCGTATTCAAAATGGCGACAATTTTGATAAAATTTTTGGTGATGATTGTTCATAATATTTTTCAATGCGTTTTTGGGGTCGCTGATTACGAATTCAATATCGAAATTGCACAATTCTAAATGACTGATCTAAAATGGCGACATATTTTCAGGAAATTTTTAAATACATGTGTTAATAATAACATTTTATGGGCCTTTGAAGTCGCTTATTACGTACAAAATACTCAAATTTAAATGTGGTTTCGAATATAAGTAGTGGTAGAACTTCTTGAGGTAGTTCACACTTTTTTTCCTTTGGTACTCCTCTAGCCTTAGAATGATTTTCGAATCTTGTTCAAGCTTCGATGTTGAAGTCCCTGGCAAATTCGGGGAATTATTACTCACACTAGTCACTGCTACATTTGAAAGTTAATGTTGTAGAATTGATGATTATTTACTATATAAGAAGCCTGTTGTGATAAAAATTTTGTCTCCATGCGATGAATTCGCTTGGCATTCCATTTTTTTGCTAATTTAGCGCAAAAGTTGTGCATTTTCATTTCCAGTTTTTTATTAAAAGAATCATGAGTTATTCTTAAATTAGATTCAATTATTTTGTTTTTCACATAACGAAGAGCGCATTGTTTGGATGATTCCGAGCAAACTGAGATTTGAATAGTGGCAGCTTTTAGAGAACCATACAAATCACAATTTTTTTAATATCAATTCCGTTGTAGTGTGCGCCATAGTACTACATAGTGTTACGAATGAATTTACAAACATGCAAAAGTTACAAAAAGTACTTACCTCTTCACCTGTCGTCGTTAAAATAATCTTTCGAATGCACAGCACCAACTTTTATATAATATAACACGCATCACGTAATTGAAATATAATTGATTTTTTAAATTTGTTTTAAACTGACGCGTCGCGTCGCTTGCTTTAAACGCAAATAAGTCGAAAAGTGGCAAAAAGTGGCAAAAACCAAAAATATTTTATGAAAATATACATCCTAATAAACACTTTTTTTAAAATAGTAGGTCGAAACAAGTCGAAACTTTTTAGTTACGTCATTTTGAAATTCAGAATGTAAAAGTAGAGAATACACTAATCTTTGTTGGCGATTCTCCAATGTAAACATCGAAGATAGAATAATGTGCTGTAAACTTTCGTAAAGTGTGCAAAATGGACTACCATTCATATAAAAATTGTTAAAATATGACGATTCGTCAGGTAACTAGTTGCATTCAATTGCAGATACAATTTTGACGGCTAAATCAGCTGTACCTAAGTCTCCGCAGGTTAGAACATTAATAAAGATGTGCAAACATTTTTTTTTGGTAAATCCATGAAAAAACAGTCTAGCTACACATACTACTACATGAAAAAAATCAAAAAAAAAAAATTTTAATGACTTGAGTTTTTCGACTTTTGGCTAGCTAGATTCGATTTTCAGACCAGTGTGCGGCCTAAGGAAAGTAATAACAGCTTTCGTCGGCAAGAAAAGTCGCAAAGAATAAACAACTTTCGTGAAAATAATTTTTTAGGGGACACGGGGACGAGCTCGCCTACCTTAACCTCTTTGACGAAAAAGTAAAAAGAAATTTAAAAGCTTGCTATATAAGACAGGGGGTCTACCAAAATAAAAATGAGTTAGCAATATACAAAACGGTAAAAACAGTAAATAGTTATTCAATAATCAAGTTTTGCCATTTGATAACCCTCTTTGGAGTCAAACCAGTTTTCTATAAAATAAAATAGTGGAACCCGATCTCCTTTTGGGGTAAAACCTAAGTACATAAATAAAAAACGTTGAAGCACAAATTGATGTGCATAACAGAATAATATTTCATAAAATAAAATATGACAACGGAAGCGTTAAAAAAAACCTTGAATATCAATGTTTATGAAGAAAATTAAAACACTGTGAAACTATAAAAGTTTCTAAAGTGTCCAAGGAACATAAAGCTTCCACTTTAAATAAAAACACTAAGAAACAAAAAGCGTCCACCAAAGATATAATAATAATTTTAATCCCAACGGTTTTATCCCTCAATACCCGCCCGACCGACGCGAGGGGCGCATCCGTATGACGCATGGATATATTAAAAAAAAAAATTTTATTTTTTATATATGCTGCGCCTAGTCATAAAAGGCAGAAGTTTGTTAAGTGTTAAGATCTAAAACTATTCAGCTACAGAACAAATGCTCATCAGCTGATCGAATAGTATGTATGTATCAATTATTAAGAGCATTGAGTATAGGTTTCTTTACGTAAAAAAGTGAGACTGATATATCAAAAGAACCGGAGTGAGTGTTAAAATCCTGGCATAAACTATAAAACAAAAAGTTTCTAAATTGCCCAAGGAACATAAAGCTTCCTCTTTAAATAAAAGCACTATAGAACAAAAAGTATCTACAGTGCCCGTCAAGAAACAAAACAAACAAATGCTAACTCTGAGGAACAAAAAGTTTCTCTGACCAAAGCTAAATTAGAGGAACATGAAGAATCCCTTACAAATTATAACTCTGTAGAACAAAAAGTTTCTACAAAATCTATATCTTTATATATATAATTCTACTGTACGTGTGTTGTGACTGAACTCCTCCTAAACGGCTGGACCGATTTGCATAAATTTTTTTGTATGCGTTTGGGTGGCGCCCCGGGTGGTTTAGATTTACAATTCGGTCCAATTGGACAATGGAGCGTGGTACCTCCCATACAAACCACAAATTAAAAATCTATTATTTCTGCTCCTGATAACGGTATTTGAACAAAATTTGGTACGTCGGTTTGGTGTACATATTTTAAGTGCTGCTGTAAATATGGGCGGGATTGTACAAAGGGGCGTGGTACCTCCCATACAAACAACAAATTAAGAATCCAATATTTCTGCTCCTGCTAACGGTATTTAAACAGAATTTGGTATTTCGGTTGAGTGAACATATTTTAAGTTCTGCTGCAAATATAGGCGGGATTTGATAAAGACGCGTGGTACCTCCCATACAAATCTTCTTTATGAATATAATTCTACTGTACGTGTGTATGTCACTTAATAAATTTTTTTGGTCATCGAGCTTATTTGTTTGCTTTTATTTTTTGATATCTCACAAATTCGTTCTCAATCTGCTTTTCTTTTTTAATTCGTTGAGTCGCGCGTCATTTTATGAAACAAAAGTAAAGTTTAAATTAAGCAAAAGTGGTTTGTTTTATTACGAATTGCAAGACAACGAGTGTGGTGTCATTGAAAACAACACAAACTTGAATCAAGCCACAACTACGGCCACACGTAATTTGAGTGTATTACATTAAGTGTAATTTGTTATTTTCACATATAAATTTTTTTGTACCGTGTCTTTGGATATTTTTGGTGTCGCATTTTCAGTGAATATTAAGTGTATTACATTCACATAAAAGTTACGTAACTAAAACAATGCCACGTCTTCGTTGACGAGCAGGAAATATTGGTCGACGGACTATCCATTCACAATTACAGTTACACTCCAAAATCGTTCTATCTGAACGATCGGTTGTATGGGAGCTATATTTATTGCTTATATCTATATACAACATATGAAAGTAAGTTGCTAAACGCCCATAACTCGATTATGGATTGTCCGAATCACCATAAGTAGACTTTTTTAAGTTGTGTTTGTTTTTGCCCAAGAAAAATGTTGAGAAGAGAGAACGTCGATAGGCGGCGTTGGTGTCGCGTTATAACAAAAAATCGTATTTATTGTCCGATTTCAGTTATATTCTATAAATGGATTGGTAAGGGGAAGAAAAAGACCTCAGCTATAGGTGGCGCTGGAGTCGGTTTATTTATAATATTCGCATTTCTAAACCGATTTTGATAAAATTCATGTTGTACGTACTTATATTCTATATTTGGCGCTGGAGTCGGTTTATTTATAATATTCGCATTTCTAAACCGATTTTGATAAAATTCATTTTATACGTACTTATATTCTACTTGCATGATGAAAAATGGGGTGATATACAGAAAACTATACATCTTAATTGGGACGACGAAATAGTGCTTTTATATTCATCAAAACTGCAGCATTTTTAACTTGAAAAATCTGACATAAGTATAAAAAAAAACGTAAGGAGATACGAAAACGCGTGCGAAATTTAGGTGGCAGTTTCATTTACCGCATTAAATATGTACGTGTACAACAGAGTTCAAAAAGTGTTTGATTTACTTTTAATAAATTTTGAGCGGGACAAAGTTCGCCGGGTCTTCTAGTAAATATTTTTCTCTGCAACATGACAGTTCAAAAATGTAGCCGATGAATTTACTGGAAACGTAATTGATAACTATTCAATAATAGGCGACGAAGGCTGGCAAATATCAATTAAGGAATATTTTAGCAAACAAAAAAAAATCAGAGATCCGAAAATTGAAAAAACAAAAATCAGATTAAGGAACACTCAGAATTTAAATTATATATAAAGGAAAAGCGTGCAATGGGGTACAGTGGTGCTTCCGGGTTTGCGGTTTCAGTTGTACGGCTGTACTCAATCCCTACACTTACGTCAACGTTCGTGCACCCTCGGCGTCTGTCTTGGAGCAAGCGGCTCGCTATATAACTCAAAATTTTCACCCCCAGCAATGGGTTATGCGCAGGGTTTGGAAAACGCTACGTAAAACAAATATCCAATGATGAAGACCACAGCAAACGTTTAAAGGACAATGATTTGAGGGCATGCACCTGGAATGTCCTAACCCTTAATTAGGAAGGTGCCTCTGCCCAGCTGGTTGTTGTCCTTAGCAGAGCAAAGGCTGACATCATCGCCATCCAAGAGGTGCGATGGACGGGGCAAGGGAAAAAAGCGATAGGCCCTTGCGACATCTACTACAGCTGCCTTTAAAGGAGCGCAAATTCGGTGTCGAATTTGTGATGGGAGAAAGACTGCGCCGTAAAGTACTGTCGTTGGCGAGATTCTTCAACATATCCCTGATTTGCGACCACGTCCCGACGGAAGAGAAGGACGATGGCACCAAAGATCGCTTCTACGATCTCCTTGGCCGCACGTATGACCAGTGCCCCCACCACGATAAAAAAATCGTGCTTGGCGATTTCAATGCAAATGTGGGCAATAAGGGCATCTTTGGTTCCACAGTCGGAAAATTCAGTCTCCACGACGAAACGGCCGATAACGGATTGAGACTGATCGACTTCACCGGGGCCCGGAACATGATGGTCTGTAGTATCAGGTTCCAGCATAAGAAGATTCACCAGGCTACGTGGCTGTCTCCACGAAACGAGGAGCCAACATCGACTCGGATCATTTTCTTTTGCAGCTAAGATCCGGACGCGCCTCTGTGCTTCAAAATGCGCACGCAAATGGACACAAGGAAAGCTCGACGTCGGAAAGCTGCAATCGTAACGGACAGCAACCCACTTCGCCACTCGACTTGCACTCCTGCTCTCTGAGAGCAATAATCAACAGAACGATATTTCCGAGCAGTGGAACCATATTTTTCGCTGTCTACATACCGCCGCTGAAGAATCCATCGGATTTCAGCGAGCCCGAAAGAACAACTGTTATAACGAGGAATGTCGCGCCGCTACGGAACGGAAAGCTGCTGCCTACAGGGCCACACTGCGATCGGGTGCAACGCGAGCTGTGCGGGAGCGTTATCGTGAGTTAAAAAAGGAAGCAAGACGTATTTTTCGTGAAAAAAAGAGAGAGGCCGAAATGCGTGAGTGCGAAGAGCTTGAGATGCTGGCCGACAGGAAAAGCGCCCGAAAAATGTTTCAGAAAGTTTGACGGCTAACAGAAGGATTTAAGACCGTGGCGAATTCCTGTAAGAATGAAAACGGCGACCTTGTAACTGATGTCCACAGCATACTTAAATTATGGAGAGAGCACTTCTCCACACTGCTTACTGGAAGCAACTGCAACAATCTTGGACAAGATGTTGAACCCGAATCCCCAATCAATGGTGATGGACGCGATGTACCATCACTCGACTATTACGAAATTCGGAAAGCGATAGCACGGCTGAAGAACAACAAGCCCCGGGGGCAACGAGTTACCAGCTGAGTTATTTAAGTACGGCGGAGATGAGATGGTTAAGTGCATGCACGAGCTCATTTATATAATATGCTCGGAAGAACGCATGCTTACAGATTGGAACTAAAGTGTGCTCTGCTCAATCCACAAAAAGGGAGATCCTGCAGTTTGCGCCAATTATAGCGGAATTAGTCTTAACAGCGCGTATAAGGTTCTATCGAGTGTACTGTGTGAAAGACTTAAGCCGTCAATGAAATGATTGGACCTTATCAGTGTGGCTTTAGACCTGGTAAATCTACCACCGACCAGATATTCACAATACGCCAGATCTTGGAAAAGACCCAAGAAAGAAGAATCGACACACACCATCTTTTTGTCGACTTCAAAGCCGCCTTCGACAGCACGAAAAGAAGTTTCCTATATGCCGCAATGTCTGAATTTAGGATCCCGGCAAAACTTATACGGCTATGAAAAATGACGTTGAGCAACACGAAATGTGTGATACCAAACGAGGTTTCAGACAGGGTGACTCTTTGTCGTGCGACTACTTTAACCTGGTGCAGGCGAAGATAATTCGAGCCGCAGAACTAAATCGGTCAGCACCATCTTTTATACGAGTGTGCAATTGCTGGCGTACGCCGATGACATTAACATCATCGGTCTTAACAACCGCGCAGTTAGATCTGCTTTCTCCAATCTGAACGGAGATGCGAAGCGAATGGGTCAGGAGGTGACCGAGGGCAAGACGAAGTATCTGCTGTCATCAAATAGACAGTCGGCACATTCACGACTGGGATCACAAATCACTGTTGACAGTTATAACTTTGAAAAAGTAGAGGACTTCGTTTACTTATGAACCAGCATTAACACCAATAACAAAGTCAGCTTTGAAATAAAACGCAGAATCTCTTTTGCCAACATGTTCTACTTCGGACTGAATAGGCAATTGCACAGTAAAGTCCTCTCTCGACGGACAAAAACCATACTCTATAAGTCTCTCATCATGCCCGTCCTATTATATGGCGCAGAAGCATGGACGATGACAACATCAGATGAGAAGGCTCTTGGAGTGTTCGAGAGAAAGTTTCTTCGAAAGATTTATGGACCTTTGAGTCTTTGCGACGGCGAATACCGCCTACGATGGAACGATGAGCTGTAAGAGCTGTACAAGGACGTAGACATAGTGCAGCGGATTAATAACCAGCGGCTCCGCTGGCTAGGTCACGTCGTTCGAATGGATGAAATAGCGCCAGCCTTGAAGGTTTTTGACGGGGTACCCGCTGGTGGTAGCAGAGGAAAAGGAAGGCCTCCTCTGCGTTGGAAAGACCAAGTGGAAAAAGACTTGGCTATACTTGGGATTTTCAATTGGCACTAAGCAAAAGATAGGGACAGCTGGCGTGCTTTGTTGACCTTGGCCAAAATCGCTTAGGCGGTTGATGCGCCAATTAAGTACGTAAGTAATATAAAGGAAAAAAATTGCCCAAAAGTATTCGGGTATCAATACAAGCTTCTCATTCATGACGAATGTAAAAGCAGAAATAAGAACGAAAAATGAGGAACCTACATGGAGTAGACAATATTAATATCCCTTGCCAGTAAATTCGTTTGTTAATAAAAAAAATCCACAAAATGTTGGATGAAAAAATTATAACAAGTCCTTACAATTCACCCATATGCGTCGTACAATAAAAGGGTACAAATGATGATGACTCGTCAAAATTATAACTGGTCATCGATTATAAAAAAATTAATGAGCATTTCCACATCTGATCGTTATCCAATTCCAGATACCAATAAATTCGTTTCTAATTTGGGTCAGGCAAAACATTTTTCAAGTATTAACTTGATATCAAATTTTAATGTCAGAAAATGATATTCGAAAAACAGCTTTTTCTGTTAATAGCGGAAAATATGAGTTATTACGAATGCCTTTCGTTGTTTAGTGGAACATCTGTACGAAATACAAAATACAAACATTGCAATGTAACAATACATTCGGTGAAAAAACTCAAACCTACAGACGTTTTTCACAATAAGTTAAATCATTAAAACTTACCAGACATCCTAAAACAAACGCAAGACAAAATGCTTGTAACTCATAATAAAAATAGAAAAGAAAAGCAATTCTACCCAGGCGAAATCGTATATGAAAATTGTATGTGAAGGAAATAAATTGAAACCTAGATATAAGAGACAACAAGTAACAGTAATAAATAAGATAAATCGTAAAATACTTAAGGATAATATTAATAGCTAACAAGTTTTTATATTATTTTATAGGCAATGCACTTCATACTTTACCTAACTTTTTTCACCCATATTTGGGCAGACATTATTGACTACACAAATGACGAAAATGACTTCAATAAATAAAAATAAACAGTTTACCACAAATTCAGAAATGTTGAAAGATATAACAAAATTAACAAATAACAGAGCTGTAGCTCAACTATATGGTAAGCTTATTATTGTAAACGCATTATATTATGTAATAACGCATTTACAGTTATAACAAAATGTAAAATATAAATAAGTAATATACAAAAAAATATATAAAATTTTCATAGCAACATATTTTTGAGAAATCTTTTGAACAAAAAATTAGGCAATTGTACTAAAATAAATGGCATACATTTAATAACTTTTGAAACATTTGTAATTTTAAATAACAGAACCTATGAAAATCCTACCGGAAAATTTAAAAAAATTTGTAAAAAACAAAATGATTTTAAAAATTATGAAATTTTTGAATTTATAAACTGTAATGATGAATCTTTAAAATAAACAATATTAACTTCATTTATAAAAATACCATATATTGAAAATCCACTCTCAATGCCATTACTAACTTCAATGGCATTCATAATTGTAACATATATAATATACAAGTTAATGTTATTTATAAATCTAAAGAAACAAAAAAAATTGCACAGGAATCAAGAATCAAGAACTTATATTTTGAATTACAAAATAAATTAAATGACTTATCAAAAGAATTTGCTGAATCGGGGATGATTTATATAAGAAAAAGGGGTTAATAGCAGACTACACATAGAGACACAACAATAATGTCAACTTAAAACCTTCACCCATTGTACCAGCCACAGCCTCAATGCTGGTTGATTATACATTAAAGTAAACATAAAATCTAATAAGAAGTGTAAACTGATCCACTATTTCCTTTGAATGAAATAATAATAAACTTTCATTTTTAAAAAATAGAATAAACACACTCTAATGGAATGATTACATTCAAATAGGAATTGTGAAATTAGAATTAAGATAAACATAAATGTAAGTTATAAAAGTAACCATTTTAAAAATAAAGACAGTTCGATTTTGGATAGATAGAAGACAGTTGTCTTATTATTTTTTTAAAAAACGTTCTCAGCGTTCGCAAGAACATAATTTATATGCAACAAAATTGACAGCACCAACGACACTGCACGTACTTACACACACGCATGCGCGTTAATGTTATATCCCTGTAGGAACATCTTGCCAAGGAACTTTCAAGAGCTGCTAGTTGGGATGCATAATTAGCGCGTTGTCTTTGAGTTTTGCAAGTCATTCAATTCAATTACTTAAAATTTTTTTGAAAGTTCGAAATTATAATTAATTTCTTTAATTATTATGAATTTTGATATAAAATTTTAAACATATGTTTTTATGGTTTTTGCTACCAAATAAACTGTATTTGAAGTGAAGAATATAATAAAGGAAATAAAATAATAATAGATAGTCATATTATTATAATTGGGTTATATTTAGGACCGGCTTTAACTTGACTGCGCATAAGCCACGTTGATTTTATATCAATAAACTGATTAGACCTTATCAGTATCGTAAATTTAACATTGACTTTTTTAATCTGATGCTGGAGAAGATAATTCCAGTGCAGAACTATATCGGTTAAGCACCATCTTTTCTAAGAGTGCTGGCTTACGCCGACGACATTGACATCATCGTCTTTAATAAAACATAGTGCAGCGGCTTAAGAACCAGCGGCTCCGCTGGCTAGGACATGTCGTTCGAATGGATAAAATAGCTCCATCCCTCAAGGCTTTCGACGTGTTACCCGCTGGTGGTGGCAGAGAGAAAGGAAGACCTCCTCTGCGTTGGAAAGACCAAGTGGAAATAACACACGTTTTGTGCTCGTATATGCACATTCATATATACATACATGCAAAACCACCTTATTGTATAAATATTCTCTGGCGCTGTGCTAGCTGAGCATTAAAAGAGAGGATATTAGAGCGTACTTTGTGGTTTGTTGATGCTCTCTAAGCAGGAGGAGGAACTTCATACTTAAATATATTTGTTGTTAAAACTTCAGTTTACAAATACCCCTATGTCCTGGTGTCACACGAATGTGCCGTTCTCTCTTCTCAACATTTTTCTTGGGCAAAAACAAACACAACTTAAAAAAGTCTACTTATGGTAATTCGGACAATCCATTATCGAGTTATGGGCGTTTAGCAACTAACTTTCATATGTTGTATATAGAGATAAGCAATAAATATAGCTCCCATACAACCGATCGTTCAGATAGAACGATTTTGGAGTGTAACTGTAATTGTGAATGGATAGTCCGTCGACCAATATTTCCTCCTCGTCCACGAAGACGTGGCATTGTTTTAGTTACGTAACTTATATGTGAATGTAATACACTTAATATTCACTGAAAATGCGACAACAAAAATATCCAAAGACACGGTACAAAAAATTTAAATGTGAAAATAACAAAACGCACTTAATGTAATACACTGAAATTAGAATACCTACGTGTGGCCGTAGTTGTGGCTTGATTGAAGTTTGTGTTGTTTTCAATGACACCACACTCGTTGTCTTGCAATTCGAAATAAAACAAACCACTTTTGCTTAATTTAAACTTTACTTTTGTTTTATAAAATGACGCGCGACTCAACGAATTAAAAAAGAAAAGCAGATTGAGAACAAATTTGTGTGATGTCAAAAAATAAAAGCAAACAAATAAGCTCGATGACCAAAAAAAATTTATTCAGTGACATACACACGTACAGTAGAATTATATACCTAAAGAAGATTTGTATGGGAGGTACCTAGCGTCTTTATCAAATCCTGTCTATATTTACAGCAGAACTTAAAATATCTTCACTCAACCGAAATACCAAATTCTGTTTAAATACCGTTAGCAGGAGCAGAAATATTGGGTTCTTAATTTGAGGTTTGTATGGGAGGTACCACGCCCCTTTGTACAATCCCGCCCATATGTACACCAAACCGACGTACCCAATTTTGTTTAAATACCGTTAACAGGAGCAGACATAATAGATTTTTAATTTGTGGTTTGTGTGGAAGCTACCACGCCCCATTGTCCAATTGCACCGAATTGTAAATCTAAACCACCCGGGGCGCCACCCAAAAGCATACAAAAAAATTTATGCAAATCGGTCCAGCCGTTTAGGAGGAGTTCAGTCACAACACACGTACAGTAGAATTATATATATAAAGATAAATTAGAAACTAATCAGATTATTTTATGTTTCCTGTTGATATACTTTATCTTTAAGAATATTTTTCTTCGAAGTGTGACGGGAAACCCACCAGTTGGGAAGAAAACCGATAAATGATGTACCTCGGACTCATTATATTATCATTTGATGGAATACTCGATGGCATGTACCATGTTTTAACTTCCACCCGTAAAGTGCGTTTTATTACTCCTCTTATAGAGAGGAAATTGTGAAAATAATATTTTATTACTTGATATCTATAGTATAGATTCTATACACATTTTTGTAGTGCTTCTCTTACTAATATCTCTTAAATGTTATAGCGATTGATAGAACGTGAAAGGCATATTAAAATAAAACTATTAGTGAACTAAGCTCTCAAGGTGTCCTTGCGGCCTATGAATTTAAAAAAAAAATAGAAGAAAATAATTGCCCCTCAGGAGTTTTGTTGATTACATTTTTTTTTTTGTTGGAATCAGGCACGAAACATCGCGTGCAGAAAACAGCACTGAGACTACATGCCGTCCATTGTACTGTTTTCATGTTCCTTTTAATCTGTTTTAAATCTGCAGGATTTACGAATAAATCTTAGTAGATTTTGGGGTGTCAAAGAGCTAAGGTGTTCGTCTCTCAACACGTCGTGACCAAATGCCTCATACCTAGTTCTTGCAAAGGCGGGGCAGAAGCACAGAAAGAGTTCCGCCGTCTCTTCCTCTTCAGAACAGGATGGGCATATGGGGTTGTCATGTAGGCCTATCATTGTCAGGTGTCTATGTCACGTGAAGTGACCGGTCCGCAGGCCAACAAGTTGCCTGCAATCCTGCCTGTTAAGCGAGAGCAAGTGTTTTTATAGTCCTTCTGAGATTTAAGGTATCATGAGTTTTGCCCATTTGCAACCTCTCGACGCCTCCCAGTCATTGTTGAGCGAAGTATTCACCCACTTTCTGATGGTGGCATCAATAGCCGAAGGTGGGAGTGCTATAACTTGCTGCTGGCCAAGGAACACCTGATCTAAGCCAATTTTGGCCAAATGGTCAGATGTCTCATTACCAGGTACTCCGGAGTGACCAGGCACCCAGAGTAGAGCAAGTTCAGTATGTTTACCAACTGAGTTTAGTCGAGACTTGCATTGCCGAACTAGTTTGGAAGTAGTTAGAGGGCTGGCCAATGCCTTTAGTGCAGCTTGGCTGTCACTGCAGACACGTATACTCCTCCCCCTCCACCTATTTTCCACCACGTAGTCCATGGCCTTGAGAATTGCAAATACTTCGGTCTGGAAGACCGAGGCATGTTTCCCAAGAGAAAAGTGAAGCTTATCCTCATTATCTTCTATAAAAACTCCAGATCCTGACCCAGAGGCAGTTTTGGAGCCATCAGTAAAGATTCGACAACGTGTAAGACCGGGCTCAGTGTTGGCATTAAACCAGCATTCAGCCTCAGGGAACTCAACGTTATAGAGTCTCATCAGCAAAGGAAACGGTGGCGTACTATCCTGTGGCATTGAAAAGATGCAAGTGTCTATATCTCTGCCGCCAGCAATTTCCGCCTCGCGACACTCCGTTTTATGCCAACATCCGTTTCTTTTAAGTCTGCAGGTGGCTTTTAAGGCCTCCCCACGTATGAATATACAAAGTGACGGTAAGCGCAGCAATGCGTCAAGAGCAGCACCAGGTGTTGTAGAGAATGCCCCTGTACAGCACACGGCCATTATTCTCTAAAGTTTAGCAAGCAGGTCCCCCACGCTATGAATTGAGAGTCTGCTCCACCATACCACTGAAGCATAGCTGATTATGGGTCTGATCATAGAGGTATATATGCGGAGGGAACCCTTTGGTGATAGACCCCACGTTTTGCCGAAGACCCGTTTACACTGCCAGAAGGCTGTCAATGCTTTAGAGGTCTTGTGCTCAATGTGAGATTTCCACGACAGTTTTGCATCCAGAATTACTCCTAGATACTTAACTTCGGGAGAAGTCTGAATTGAGACTCCCTTAAGTGTGAGAGGAATGAGGCCATCCAACCTTCTCCGCCTAGAAAAAAAAACCACACTAGTTTTGGTTGGGTTTGCGGATAGTCCATTATCGTCACACCAGGTGCCAATCTTATTTAGTATTGTCTGCGCTTTCCTGCAAACAGCAGACAGAGATGGGCCTGTGACTAGACAGGCCACATCGTCCGCATAGGCCTAAGCCTAGATATTCGAGTCATCAAGAGTGACAAGAAGAGAGTCAATTACCAAGCACCAGAGTAAAGGGGAAAGCACACCGCCTTGAGGACAACCCTTATTTACTCCGCACTTTAGGTATTGATCGCCTTCTTCCCGAATCTTGATAATCCGCTGCGCCAGCATTGAACGAATCCAATTTACCAGCGAAGGATCTACCCCATGCCGTAGAGCATCAGTGCACATGCCATCGAATGTGGTATTGTCAAAAGCACCCTCAATGTCTACAAAGATGCCCAGGGCGAACTGTTTCCTATCGACGACCTCACAAACTCTGGCAACTAGATTTTGCAAAGCCGTCCCACAGGATTTTCCCGCCTGATAGTCATGTTGATGCACAGACAGAAGATGTGATGACAGCGCCTCCCTACGAATGCGTAGCTCTACTAATATTTCCAGACATTTTAGCATGACTAATGTCATGCTAATAGGTCTGTAGCTTCTGGGGCTACGTAGTCGTCCTTGCCAACCTTTGGTATAAAGGCGACATTTACCAGCCTCCAAGATTGTGGTATATAAGCAAGTGCGAGCGACGCTATGAAAATATTTTTCAAGGTCGCCAACACGAACTCGACACCTTCTTTAAGTACAATAGGTGAGATGCCATCAAGAGCGGGCGATTTGAAACGGTCAAAAGATTCAATAGCATATCTCATGGCATCCTCCCTCGCCACAGTTCTGGCAACAAACCAGTCATACCTTGTCGCTGTGGTTCTCGAATTCCCTCCCTCCCCTGTCGAGGGAGAACAAGACATAACCATCACCTGATTTCCAGGAAAATGAGTATCTAGAAGAAGAGAGTAAGTCTCAATCCTGGTCTCTGTGAAAAAGCCATCAGGCTTCTTGAGAGAACCCAGCTTTACGTATTGGTCCTTTTCAGAACTTTTACCAGTCTAGCTGTTTCACCCAAGGTTTCAATCCCGCTGCAGTATTCCTTAAAAGAGTCCCTTTTTGCAGAGCGAATTAGCCTCTTATACTCTCTTTGCGTGCAGCGATATTGTTCCCAGTCCATCTCGAGATTAGTTTTGAGGGACCGGTTAAGATATTTTCTTGACTCACCTCTCATTTTCTGCAGCTGCTTGTTCCACCAGGGAACAGGCGTGCGGTTTAGAAGTGGTCGAGGCGGACAGGCCTTATCCAAACTATCACGTAGGGCAGTCGTTAAAATATATACTGCCTCATCAAAGGCATGAGTGGATCGTATTATAGGTGGCGCCGAGATCTGATTTCCAAGCTCCTCCCTAAAACACGACCAGTCCGATTTTTTCGAGTTTCGTACTGGCGCAGGGCACATAGCATCCTCGCCAAGTTGAAACCGGATATATCTGTGGTCCGAAAGAGAGTCTTCACTCAGGACCCTCCAGTTTAGGACTGACCACCCTAACCGAGAGTTAGAAAGAGTAAGATCAATCACTTCCTGTCTCCTGGGCGTGAAAAATGTTGGCTTAGAGCCCACATTCAAGATGCTCAGCCCACTTGACAGTATATACTCGAAGAACCGATCTCCCCTCGCGTTGCATTTGCTGCTGCCCCAGATTTTATTCTGGGCATTAGCATCGCAACAGAGGATCAATCCGACGTTTCGGCTTTCGTAATACTCCACAAGACTAGCCGCCTTCCCCGGAGGTGGCGGCAGCAGAGAGTCATATGGAAAGTACGCGGAGGCAATAATGAAATGTTTCAACCCATTTTTACACTTGAAGCTCAGCCTCGCTGCCACCAAGTCCTGACAACAGAACTGTACAAACCTAGTTACAGCAAGTGAGAAGACACTATAAGACAAGTTCTCGGTCTGATCGAGCTTTCGTCATATAAGATGTTGGCACCAAGTAGATAACTTAGTCCACAGGGTTTTTGTTTGAAAACCCAGGGCTCCTGAATGGCTGTTACGTTGATTACATTTAATCTTTATAATTGACTTAGGAAAATTTATGTTGCCTGGTGCAAAGTGTTAGTCCAGCAATACTTCTTATGCGATGCAAATCTTGGCAGCATTTTGGGCACACAACAAAATATTGTAATCTTGATTCACTTTGTGTTAATTGTTCCCTTTCTCCCCATTCCTCATCTGAATGTGAACGCACACTTTGTGTCGACTGGTCCCAACAACATCCCAACTCCTCCAGAGAATTCAGCAAATTCTTACAGGCTAAAAAATCGTAAAAATGAAAACAACAAACTCTACATCCTCTAATATCTCAAATAGATGGAAAATCGTTTCCACAACGGACAAGAAAAAGAAGAAAACAATACATGTTAAAAATTGTTTTATAGAACATAAACGGGTATATAAACAATTATCATGAGCTTGAACTTCTTATTAAAGAAAACAAATCCAGATGTTATATTCATCAGGGAGATACATTTTCCTATAACATTAAACAGTAATTTTGTTTATCCAAAACAATATATTGCCTTTTTTTCTAATTTGCATAATATCCTTACTAACGAGGTGTCGGAATATTCATAAAAAAGTGCATTCCGCACGAAGTAGTATACATAAATTGCACTCTGTAAATAATAGTTTTGAAAATAAAACTTAATTATAATTTGTTTTTCCATATAGTTTGATAATATTTAGTAATGATTCTCCAACCCACTTTTCAACACACTTATCTTAAACCAACGGCGACGTCACTTTTCGTTTCCCCAAATTTCTCCCAGAGAAGACTGGAGAGTCTGTTCTGGTCTTCTCGGGCGTGACCATTTTCCCATTCCAATTATTCTTCAAATCAATCCCCACTCAGGTATAACCATCTTCCCAAAATTAAAAAGGGACGTGGAATACCAGTCACCTTACACTCCGACTGTGGCACAACCTTTGTCGGCGCAGACAAGCAAATTAATCGGTTATTCACTAAAGGCACAAAAGAGCATCATCGAATTCAGGACACGCTATGCAAAGATTTCGCCCAGTGGATTTTCAATCCTCTTGCAGCATATCACATGGAAAGAAAGCCGGAAGCGGTGATCAAGCTTATGAAATACCATCTCATACGGAACATCGGTGAAGCACTGCTTACATTTGAGGAAATGAACATCGTGCTCACTTAAACCACAGCAATATTGAACTCAAGATCCCTAGAAGCCAATAGTAACGATCCATTTTCTCATCGGCAACGCTCTCACTACATGTTCATCAAATGGTGCAACAATTCTGTAGTACGATTCTGTAACTTTTTTAACAACACTCGAAGTTGCCAAATCAGCTAAACAAAAGAAGTTAACAATACTGCTATTCGGTAACTCTTTTGAAAAAATACGTTATTGCAAAATCAGCTGTGTTGTTATTCTAGCGGCATTTTTGTGTTGTTATAAACGCGATAGTTAATTAATTTGTGTAAATTTAAAAAATAAAACCGAAATGGCTTTTGAATTGCTGGTATATAATACGTAGGATCGGCGTTCGCTCCGAAACATGGATATTAAATGATTAAAAACGTATATATTTTATTTAAGGTTTACTATTTAAACCAATGAATGTTAAATGTACATATATGTAAGTATACTAGTGAAATAAACGAATTTGCAACATATACAGAACATTTTATAAACCTTATTTATCCACAAAAACTTCAACAGTATCAAAATTAAATTAATATTTAGGTACATAGTTTTGAAGAATTAAAAAATAATTTATTCAAAGTGTTCCATTGACAAGCTTTCTGCCACAGAGGGGCCCTCTAAATACTGGCTGCCTATCAACTCCAGCAACCGCTCCTCCAGCAGCGTTAATGGTGGCTGCTTTAAGGGCCGCACACTGGTCTGAAAATCGAATCTAGCTGGCCAAAAGTCGAAAAACATAAGTCATTAAAAATTTTTTTTTTTGATTTTTTTCATGTAGTAGTATGTGTAGCTAGACTGTTTTTTCATGGATTTACCAAAAAAAAATGTTTGCTCAACTTTATTAATGTTCTAACCTGCGGAGACTTAGGTACAGCTGATTTAGCCGACAAAATTGTATCTGCAATTGAATGCAACTAGTTACATGACGAATCGTCATATTTTAACAATTTTTATATGAATTTGGTAGTCCATTTTGCACACTTTACGAAAGTTTACAGCACATTATTCTATCTTCAATGTTTTACATTCTGAATTTCAAAATGATATAACTAAAAAGTTTCGACTTGTTTCGACCTACTATTTCAAAAAAAGTGTTTATTAGGATGTATATTTTTATAAACTGTTTTTGGTTTTTGCCACTTTTTGCCACTTTTCGACTTATTTGCGTTTAAAGCAAGCGACGCGACGCGTCAGTTTAAATCAAATTTAAAAAATCAATTATATTTCAATTACGTGATGCGTGTTATATTATATAAAAGTTGGTGCTGTGCATTCGAAAGATTATTTTAACGACGATAGGTGAAGAGGTAAGTACTTTTTGTAACTTTTGCATGTTTGTAAATTCATTCGTAACATTATGTAGTACTATGGCGCACACTACAACGGAATTGATATTGAAAAATCGTGATTTGTATGGTTCTCTGAAAGCTGCCTCTATTCAAATCTCAGTTTGCTCGGAATCATCCAAACAATGCGCTCTTCGTTATGTGAAAAACAAAATAATTGAATCTAATTTAAGAATAACTCATGATTCTTTTAATAAAAAACTGGAAATGAAAATACACAACTTTTGCGCTAAATTAGCAAAAAAAAATGGAATGCCAAGCGAATTCATCGCATGGAGACAAAATTTTTATCACAACAGGCTTCTTGGCTAGATATGATATTCCATCTTCTGAATCAAGCCGGTACATATTTTTCGTTATTACATTTACCATAATTGATAAAATGAATTTATTCGTTTATTTAATATTATTTAATTTAATCATAATCGAAATTTAAAGCTGATACAGTAAATAATCATCAATTCTACAACATTAACTTTCAAATGTAGCAGTGACTAGTGTGAATAATAATTCCCCGAATTTGCCAGGGACTTCAACATCGAAGCTTGAACAAGATTCGAAAATCATTCTTGGACCTCCACAAAAGACATTCCTGAAAATATGTCGCCATTTTAGATCAGTCATTTAGAATTGTGAAATTTCGATATTGAGTTCGTAATCAGCGACCCCAAAAACCCATTGAAAAATATTATGAACAATAATCACCAAAAATGTTATGAAAATTGTCGCCATTTTGAATACGCCATGTTGGATTTTGCAATTTTCATATTGGATTTTAAATCAGCGACCCCAAAAACCCTTTGAATAATATTAAGAACAATGTTAGTAAAATTTTTTTTGAAATTGTCAGCCATTTTGGATCCGCCATTTTGAATTTTGAAATTTTGATAACGGATTCGTAATCAGCGACCCCGAAAACCCCTAAAATGATGTCCCAGATGATTCCAAATCGAGAAGCCGACTTTTGGCCAGCTAGATTCAACTTTCAGACCACTGTGGGCCGGTTAAAGACTGCTGCCTTCTCCGGTAGCGCACACGGACACTGGTCCTACTTTTTAAATCGCGCCAAAACTATGTTAGAAGAAAAAAAAGACAATATAAAATAAACAGGTATAATTATAGATATACATACATATGTATACACACAAAGTACGTCTGTGCGTAGTGTTGGCTTTGCAATATGCTTTTGTTTATCTACAGAAAAAAGATATTTATTTTCACAAACATCATGAAGCCGATGAAACTTTACGCTGGCTAGCCCGATTCTCTTGAAAAAAATCCACCATCCTACTCAGCTGCTCCATTGAGGCACGGCTCCTCTTATTTGTTTGGCTTGTTGAGGCCATTCTGAAAATAGAAAAAGAAAAGTAAATGATCTATTTAAGAACTTTAATTAAGAATACTTCCTGTTGGTTTGCTGAATTTGCGCTCCAATACTCCAACTATTGGCTGGATGAATAACAATATTTTTTTGCACTCCTTTTTGTATTTTTTGGAAATTTTGACTCTTGTTCCCATGAGATGCCACTTTTTGTCATTTAAAATAAATAGGACAAATCGGCTGTTCAGAAATACTTCAAGTCGTGTTGTTAAGAGTTACTGAATCACACTACTGGTCTTCGTGGTCTGCTCACTACCTAAAACCACTTCTATTAATCTCAAAATTGTAATGTTCACTGACGAACGATTACTGGCAGCACAGTTATTGCATAGTATTTCTTTATGTCTTTATTCAATCGCTTTTAGCAAATTTAATGCCGAATTCGCTCTAACTGCGGTTGAATATTTGTTGTATATAATGTATATATATATTCGCACATAAGTAAATATGAATTCATTCGTATGTATAATGTGATTTCTCTTTAGGTACACATGTACATATATATATATGAACCTACAGACATCAGTCGCCTTTCTACAAGTTATAAGCGATTCGCTTGTAGCTACAAGTTATACAATTTTTTGTAACACCATATTATTTTATACAATTGTAGCTTTCAGCGAAATATAATATACTTATAGTTTCTGCAATTAAATGTGGTTTCTACAAGTAGTTGTAGATTAATAACAATTTGTGCTCCAATATACAAATTTTGAATAGCCTTGATTTAGTTAATTACGAGCATTTGTTTTCGGCGGACGAAAAAAAAAATTTTCTATTAATTAAATATGTATTTAAAGCAAATAATGTTGAAAAAAAATTGCACTTTATACAAAAATTAAAGGAAAATAAAGAAGTCTTATTAGGGCCTTTTCCAACAAACTGAAAAAAACAGATAAAGTTGAGAAGTGGAAAGAAGTAGCAAATTCAGTAAAGAGCCTTTGTTTAATTCCGTCAGAGAAAGATTGGACATATGCCAGAGACACCCTTTGGCAAAATATGAAGAAACCCACAATGATAAGTAAGAACGTATTGCATTTAATATTATTGGATAAACGAATTTTCCGGTTAT
The DNA here is from genome assembly GCA_963971545.1 of Philophylla caesio. NCBI lineage: Eukaryota > Metazoa > Arthropoda > Insecta > Diptera > Tephritidae > Philophylla > Philophylla caesio. The sequence continues at coordinate 26,222,908 of OZ020609.1, read as the reverse complement.
ACCATGTATCGACAGCTAAATGGTATGTATGTTTACTGCAGAATACCTCATGAAACTAAATCTACCCAGCTTTCGAGATATGTAGAAAATTAGTTAAAATTGTAGGTAATTTATTGTCCCCTTCTTTTCCAATTCCATCGTAAAATGTTCAACCGCAAACATAAAGAAAATCGTTAAGCTACTGCACGTACAACAAAAAGGAGGGCGCCTGAGTGCTCTTGAAAACATGGAAATATATACCCAAAAAACATTTGATGGAAGGATAATAAACGAACAAATAATAAGGAACTCAGATACGATATTTGCACCATCAAAGCTTGTTTACAAAAAACAAAGCAAAGACGTAAATATATTGACAGATACCAGCATACAAAACGGACCTGCAATACCCAAATGGACTGTCTACCTGTTCTAATCTCGCGAGACTTCAGGTATTTATACTCAGGACACTAAATAAGGTTTACATCGACGATTATGTACCAATACTTAATTGGCCAAAAAACGAAATAAATGCAATTGTAACGCGCAAAAACCAAATAACCGTAAAAGTAAAAAAAAATATAAAAACATAATTTCTAACAAGTAAATATTTAAAACTGTTTAAATAAATTGTTAGTTTTTTCTTAGATTTGATTTGCTTCTCCTGAAGAGGAACTGGCTTTTGCGATTGAATAATAAAACCATAACTACGAAAAATTGTTTGTGCCCATATAAATTACGTGAGAATCCTTGAGCGCTGTGAGCGACCTCTATATTATTTTTTTGATTTCAAGATAAAAATAGGGGTACATTATTTTCGCTTAAGTACTCATAAAAACCTAGAAGTGAGAGCATTAAATTTCCGTCTTTAATTTCTACCCCACCCAATATACTTGGCCCACCCTATTGCATATACATATGTATGTACCTCCCATTATGTGCTTACATATATCTTTGCGCATGTTTGCATTGACAGTGGTTGAAGTAGCGTTAAATTGTTGAAAAATGTGTAATTTGCTTCGAATGTTGTATTTTTTGTGTTGCTATTGGAAATGTGCAAAAATGTTTGCAATTTGTTGTGTTGACGCGTTTGCGGCTGCAGTTGCAATAAATACCCAATTATTTGAACGATTAAAAATCTCGCGGTGCAGACAAATTAATAAAGTTTTGCATAACTTTCAATTAAATCTTGTTTGTGTATGTAATGATTTAAGAATGTTTGTAATGCAATATTTAAAAATTAAGCTGGATCAAATGGGGCGGTTAAAAGTAGTGTTTCTTTTTCAGCTTAATGAGGACCTCTTGATAAGTGCCTTATTTTAAGGGGTGAAGCTGGCTCTATTTTTCTTTCAGACCATCAGGTGACGATATACATATCATGTACATATGTATGTATATACGTTCCGAAAAAATTTAACTTCATACATTGTAAATTCTTTGCCATTTTTTTAAATTCACTGCTTTAATAGCTTCTTCGGCGTGCTTTTGTTTATCGAAATTGTACTAGACGGATTTGAAGTAAATTTGTCATCGGGAAATATTACAATATTCCTGGGATATTGATTTTAAAATTTTATTTTAAATTCCGACTATGCCGTATATGACATGTGCACTTTATTGTACTAAAATTAATTGACCTACAAAAATTAAATTTTGTTTAATTATTAAAAATTTGTATAAAGTTTGAAAATTAAATCAATAAGTGTTTTTAACAAAGAACGAACTATAATTTGATTGAAAAATATCAGAAAATCAATAAACGAAAATCAAACTAAAAAATTTTTAATTGTGGGTGTCGTATAATTTTGGAAAGCAATCATAAAAATTGTAACCCTTTAAGAAGCATTTTTTTAATGAAAAATTATTTTAAGATATATTTTATATTTTACCAATCTAGGTATATATTTATTAGGAAAAGCGGCGTTAGGCTGAGCTAAACTACAACAGCTACAGAGATATAAATATCGTCGCTTAGTTCCCGAAATATTTGCGTGTAAAGATATACAAATTCTCATATTTTCATTCATACATATATATGTATGTATGTACATGCGAAAAAGAGTAAAGTCATTGCTTAGGCGGGAGAATAAAGAAAAACAAAAACTATAAATGAGCGAACATAGACACATTCATACATACATATGTACATGCGAAAAAGAGTTTGGTAAATAAATAACAAACACAACAAGCAGCAATTACTCGTTATATGTATCAAAGATAATATGATACGAAACTCTTTGTTTCGAGAGAGCGCTGTTAAAAGGCGCATTTTTTATAACATTTTCCAAAAGAGCCACTCTGTAGAAATAGTATCTGGGGATTTTTATTTAATTTTTTGGAGATTTTGCAGTTTCTTCGCCACAGTTGAGGTTTGCTAACAGAATGAATGAAAATGCAATAAAAATAAGAGTAAATAAGAGATGTTAGTTACCTTAATGCCGGAAGATAATATATATAAAATCAAAACAATGAAAACAATTAAAATATCGCAGAAATTCATATTTCGGAAAAACTGCTTTTATATATGCATTAAACATAAATTTAAGATATATCGTGTTTTCTTATAAACATACATGTTTATTCATGTATTTAAAATGCAATATTTACCTAGTTCGCTTTGAAAAAATAGTTTTGGTATATATTTTTAAAATAAAATACAATATTTGTATGTAGATTAGATTAGATTATAAATGAGAGGAATGCACTGCGACCGATGGGTCTATTGTGCCCTCTACGGCTCATATATTTGTATGTAAATCAAAACCTTAATAGTTTGCTAAAACTTATATATTAAATTTAACTCTTAATTTAAAGATTTCAAGACACATTCTATAAAAAAAATAACATTTACTCGCTTTTTTTATCTAAATAAAAATTATAGCTATTTCCACGCATTTGCCTCTGGTAGCCCACCTTTTTGCGTGCCAGCTGTTCAGTAGCCCATGATTCGGCTTTGTTGCCAGCCCAAAATGTGAGATCATGGGCTCTCGCAGCAAGCAAAAGAGAGAAGTTTCGTATCATATTATCTTTGATATGTATATCAGGCGCCAGCTACATTGATGTAGAGTTGTGAATGCATAAACATATCTTCATGTACATACGTATGTACTTACTTACATACCTATGAGTCACAGGTGCGAAAAAGTCTTTTGAATGATAGCGAAGTTGTTACCCACCCACAGTTGCAATTCAAATTCAGAAAATTACAATTCAAGTTCAGAATTTCCATTTCAAATTCAGAATTTCCATTTGAAATTCAGAAAATTACAATTCAAATTCAGAATTTTCATTTCAAATTCAGAAAGTTGCAATTCAAGTTCAGAATTTCCAATTTAAATTCAGAAAGTTGCAATTCAAATTCAGAAATTTACAATTCAAATTCAGAATTTCCATTTCAAATTCAGAAATTTTCATTTCAAATTCAGAAAGTTACAATTCAAATTCAGAAATTTACAATTCAACTTCAGAAATTTTCAAATTATGTTAAGAAAACTTTTTTTTCAAAATGTACATACATATGTATATGTAAAATTTGTGCAATATGTAGTTTGCATTGAAGGAATAAGTATTCATAAATAACGAGTGTCGGACGCAGAATCAGTTTTAACTTTGCCTATCCCTCCGCCTGATACTTAACACAAGAATGGATTGAGCTAACAACACATTAACTCTTAGTCTTCAGCTCTAATTATTTATTGTTTTTAAAACTAACTTTAGACGCGACTTATACGATTTCTATTGATCGTTGTGGTAGTTTTATTTATTTTTATGTATATGTATATGAGGTTTAGTTACTAATTTTGGGCTATAAATGATGTTAAATCTATTCACCGGCCGGCATATCACGCAAGGAGAGTGCATCGGCATGGAATGAAAAACAATGTTGTGTTGCACAAGCACAATCTCCACCTGATATGGCTACCTTGGCATCATCAATTTTTTTTTCTAAGTACTGCATCCTCTGCTCTGTTAATCCTGGACCTAGGACATTGGGCACATCCATACTTGATTTGACAAGTGACTTTATTTTAGACAATATTGTTTCCACTGGATTTAGCATAGGTGAATATGGTCCCAAACGAAGAACACTTGCCTGCCCATTCGAGTGCTCTTGTACGGCAGACTCTATTCTGGAGTGACAAGGCGCATTGTCACATATTAATACCAAGTCACTGAAGGTATTTCCGGAATCACGCCACTTCTGCAAAACGTTTCCTATCCAATTTCTACACGATTCTGTATTAAAAGAGCCTCGTTGTCGATCCAGGCTGACTACTGAAGAAGCCGATATAGCCCCTATGAGGTGGATGTTTGCGCCACGAGAAGCTGGCAACGACTGAACTGCGCGATTTCCCTTTTTTGAACGTCCACGCGAATGTCGTGCAATAGCGGAAGTGTTTTTATTATTGCTAATTTTTATTACTTAACGTAAAACTTACAATTTATCTCCGTTCGGCAAATTGCGCAAAGAGTCGGTACAGTTGACAACAAAATTTCAACACATTTTTTGTGGTATATATGTTTGCATGGTATTGTGCGGCAAACGTCTTTGCAAAACATTGTCGTTAGACATATAACACAATTATCTTTAAGCTCCATTGCATTTTTTTTTATTTTCTTCTATGTATGTATATATGATATGTATGTAACTATTACCGAATAAAATTAAAATTGAAATCTTTCTGACGCAATTGCTTCTATGCAACTTAAAATATTCAAATCGTACAGTGTTTATGAAATTTTCTGAACTTGAATTGTAAATTTCTGAATTTGAATTGCAACTTTCTGAATTTGAAATAAAAATTCTGAATTTGAATTGTAATTTTCTGAATTTGAAATGGAAATTCTGAACTTGAATTGTAAATTTCTGAATTTGAATTGTAACTTTCTGAATTTTAATTGCACCTTTCTGAACTTAAACTGAAAAAGGTGTAGTTAATTTTTATTTTGGAGCGAAGATAAATAGATCATGGAATTGTTACCATTATTAAGCTACAAATAAAAATTCGTAGTATACATTTATATACTGGTCCTTAGTCTTCTTAAAAAAGATTCAGAGGCCAATAACAAAAATCAAATTAAAAAAAGCTCAAATTATTTTGATAAATAAAAATTTTTTTTACTGCTTAGTAATAAAAAGTTATCTAATCACTTTTAAATAATAATACATACATATGTACTTGTCTATATCGATATGTTTGTATCGAAATAAATTAATTGCGATAAATTTACAGAAAAATATTTATTTTCCAATGGTTTGATGCCTCTTAATCGTTGTTATTTATAATTAACAATTGACAATTTATTGAGCTCGAGGCCAGTTTATTGAAGATTTTGATGTAGTCGATCATATCAGTATTGACCACCCTGCAAAACAAATAAAATTCTCAAAAACTCATCAAAAAGAAAACACGTTGCATATTTTTAAACCGTAAAATCTAGTTTGGCTACATATGACTTGATGTAATATCGGAAACTTTACAAATAAGATACATATATGTATCCTTAAACTTAAGCCAAATTCAATTCACAAAAAAAAATGTCGACCCAATCTAATGCAGTAAAATATATTAGTTAAGGCAAGCCATGGAAATGGCAAATTTTCCAGTACGAACTCGCTGCCCGTTTACATACAAAAGCAAATAAAGCAAAAGCTAAAAACTCGCCCTTCGTTTGGCAGCCGATCGCGGTGTTGTAGTATTTGCTTCCTCTTATTGCAGCGGCTAAAGAAACAGCACACGAGGAACCAAACAATAAATGTTGAAAAAACTTTATTCTAACAATAAACATTTTGCAAAACGAAATTGCTAAGCAGCTGCTGTAAGCAAGTAAATAATAAGCAAAGGGCCTAGCACTAACACCAAGACCATCATTGCACCGCTCCAGCTTCTTCCGTTGCTAGCTTCATATTCCAAGCCACTTAGACTGACTCCACACATACCTAAGTGCAAACGAAAAAGAAAAAACGAAATGTATTTGGGCGGTCATGCGCGCAAAGACATTGGCAGCGCTTGTTAGCCACGTTGGAAGTCAATTGCTGTTTCTAAGCTAAGCTATAGCTGAGCGTTTTTTTGTACTGTTGCTGTAACTGCCGTTGCTACCACATCTACTTCGAAGTGATCCTATTATACTCATATTTCTTTGTTGCCCTATGCCCCATGTCCGCAAATAAGCTTAGAGTACACTTTTATTCGCTTCGACTGTTGCATGTAAGTATTACTATGTATATATATAAGTTCCTCTGTCTCCCTGCTATTGTTACCTTTTTTTTTTGTTTTTTTGCAACTGTGGGGAACAATGCCACAGAATGCTCTGGGGTGCATGTTTTAAGCAGTTATTTATAGTCATAGTATCATTGTTAATAAAATAAAATAAATCTATTTTGCTTGTCATTTACATTCGAATTTTTTGTTTTGTTATTTTCGTCGTGAAGCCCTAAAATGATTTCGATTTCGTATTCCCTCAAGTTCAATTTAATGATGGGCGCGTCTGTGGGGAAAACCTTAACAGCTTGCTGTTATAAATTAAGTTAAAGAACTTTGCTTGACTTCAGATAGTTTCAAATAGTTAATGGGGAATATGTATTTGTAATTGCATACATTTTATTCGCGAATTTGTATTACTACATATGGTCTAGAACTTGCTTTAAAATTTTGTTCTTGCGAAATTAAACATTTTCCGTATTTGCATATTTACATGCAACAAAATAAGAAACTTATTGCATCACAATGTTTACTTCCAGATCTCTTTACTTATTCGACATTAACTTTTCTCATTTAAAAGCTTTTTTCGAATTGCGTTTGTGATTAAGTCTTTTGACGGTTAATTTTCATCATACATAAAGATGAAACAAAAAAAACGTAAATTGTTAAAGTAAAAAGTGCTAAAATTTACGTCCGTGTGTTTAATACTCATATACGTAACTCTGACGAAAATAATTGAATTATTAATATTATAAATTAATTATTAATAGTATGTAATGTAATTTCATTCTGAAATAGAAAATTGGTGAGTCAAGTTTTATTTGAATGAATAATTGATGAATTGAATTATTCTTTCATTCCATAATCTAAATTAATTTAATGACTTATTAGTTTCTCAAAATATTTTGAATGATGAATAAAAAGTTTCGTTATGAATGATAAAAAATAATTTATTCGATATTCAAACTTATTTGGATTATGGATACAAAATTATTTTTCAACCAATTTGTGATGATTTTTTTTTCGGATGACAATTCAATGAAAATTCACTGCTTCATTGCAGGCCGCTTTATTTCAAATTTCTTGAGGTTTTTCTTTCGATACTAAGAGAGATATGGTTGGATAAATTGAGTGTCAAGTCAAATTCGTGAAAGGTAATAGCAGCGGTGCAGTTGATTTAATTTTTCTATACACCTACGCCCTAGGGTTTAAATTGGCAACTTTTTCTTGTGATTTTTTTGTCAAAAAATTACCCCGTTTTTATTACAACTGAAATTTATTAGGAAAGCTGTACTCTCAAGGCCTATAAATTATTTTTATATTAAAAATTATATATTTTTTTTTAATTGTGATGCAGTTTTAAATTGTGTTTGGTCCAATCTAATCGAAAAGTAAAAAATTTGAAAAGCTCTCTTATTTCAAAGTATGTTATTAGGGTATGCGAGGTGTGTTTATATGTTTATGAAAAAATATTTATTTATTCATCAATATTTATATTGTCCCCTTCAAAGTAATCCCCTCAACGCTTTTTCCAACCCTCAAAGCACTTCTCACTTGGCGGACTTTTTCCGGTCTTGGCTCCCCTGGGTGCTTTCATTACTTTTTGAACACACCTCGTATTTGTAAACATAGTTCAAAGTGTTGTCCACTAATCTTATATTTTGTTATAACGATGACATAACTTTACAAACATATTACTAAAACTTTTCTCTGCTAAACTACAGAAACATAGCTTTATAAGTATCGTGTAAATAATTATTAAGCCATTACTTACTTTGTGTTTGCCACGCTCTGAAAACTAAGCCACACACTTTAGATTTTATTTCACATTTTATGCTTCAATAGAATTTGTTAAATTACAATATTACAATGATAAAGTTGATTACAATGATAAAGTTTATTTTATAATCTTACCGCAGTTTTGCACCCTTTCTTCACTGTTCGAAGGTTCACGATCAAAAGGCTGTTTTAGTCAGCGCTTTGGCGAATGAAGGTAAGGAGAAAGAAAGAAAGTGCACGATTGTAAGAAAGAAGAATGATTGTAAGAAAGAAGAATGAGTGCGCAGTTTACAACCCAGAGTTGTATCTGAAAGTATATTAGATATATGTTAATATATGTAAAAAAAAAACTAGTCGGACGACCGTCTAGGTAGCATTTTCCAATATCCCCACCCCCGTGGAGCTATCAGCTTCACCATTTTCCAGATCCAGGACTGCCAGTTTAGATACCGCTCGCTGTAGAAGTCCGCCAACCGTACGCACGTCCGTGCTCCAAACCACGCCATCCGCGCCAGTGTGCACGCACTCAACAATACTGCGTCGCCACTGATTTCTTGGCATATTTGGATCACAAATAAATACTGCATCACCTCTTCTGAGAGGCGCCGTTCGCTGACTTTTCGAGTTAGCGTTGGAAGATACTCCAGTGCATTGGCTGCTGGGGTTTTTGGGGCGTTACCTTCGCCAAGGAAGTGCTTTGGTGTTAGCGGTTCCTCTTTTTCGGGAGAGATAGGTAAATGCGTCAATGGGCGTGAGTTTATTATGTTCTCTGCTTCAATCAGTTTGCTGCAATTGGCATAGTGGACATTTTATTTGACTCGCATCTGAAAAGCTTAGGCACTGTTTTTCGGATGTAAGTATGTAAGATCACACGATTGCGTTGCTCTTTATGGCCGACTTCTTGCACTGCGCATATTAAATTAGCAAGTTCGCTTACCCAAGCGCTAAAGTGTATGATAGTCGGATATGGCTGTATGGAGGTGGCGACTCTGGCCCAATCCAGTTTTTACTTATCGGAAGCTTTGATAATAATGCCTCCCATAGCATAGGGTTGGCTATGCGTTGTTGCCCATTGACTGATTGCAGGAATATTGCTAAATTTTTCACTTTAGTAGCAAAGGGTATCATCTTGAGCAAAGCGTTCTCCGAAATAGAAGGCAAATCCCTTGCTTGACGTTGCTGGCTTTGAATCAATGGTTCGGGACGCTCGAAACGAAAGCGAAGCTGCTCTATAGCGGCGCCGACGTTTTCTGGGTGAATTAAAAGCGATTTGATTACCTCGCGCGCTTGTCCTTTAACCGCTTTCTGTAACAGCTGATTGTTTTCTAAAGTGGACTGGATATAGGCTGTAAAAAAGATGGGCCAATCTTCCGGCTCCCCGCTGAACTCGGGTAGGTCTTGCAATTTTCGTAGCATGGTTGACATCGGCAGCGAAGAAAAATCGTAAACCGCTCTGAGTTGCTAGCAGCGCTGGTCATGTCAGCGCTGCTTGCCGTAGTTGATAACGCGGCGTGTGCATAACTATTTACCTCGAATGGCATGATGGTTTTTGTTGTTGTGCTAGCTGATAAATTTTGTACATGCGAAGTGTCTAGCGAATGTTTAAGGTTATGTACTGGACCATATGCAGCCAGTGCCGAATGGAACGCATTGATGGGTATTGTTTTTGAGTGGACGGGAATGGTGGCAATATTAGTTGGATGCATTGAGCTAAGCAATGCAGACTCCAACTTTTGGCAGTGGCGATTTTGTAGTGTAGGATTGTAAGAGAGAAGAATGAGTGCGCAACTTTGGTTTACAACCCAGAGTTGTATCTGGGGGTATATTAGATATAAGTTAATATATGTAAAAAACTAGTCGAACTAGTCTAGGTAGCATGTTCCAATAGAAGTATTCAAAATACCGTTTATATAACAAAGAAGAACAATTTGTTGTAATTCAGTTCTGTATTTATTGATCTTTTCAATCAATAATAAAAATATAAACAAACATTTTTACAAAAATACCAAGTAAATTACACTTCATGTACAAATATACAAATATGATACAGCAGCAAATGCATATACAGTCAAATTATTTTTAGTCACTGTTTGAGATCAATATTAGATATTAATATATGCTCCAGTCATTTAGTAAAAAAATTAAACATCATGTAAAAATTCAATACATCATTCCATTCCATTTTGAGCAAGTTAGATTTAACCTGGACTTTCATTTGTTGCCTAAAAAATATGCAATGAAGAAGCACCGCTCATCCTCAACACTTGTTGGTTGGATTGTCGATAAAAAGTTAAATGCTTTCGGTAGGTATAAAAAATATCATTTTTTTAACTAACCTTCTGGTAGATGATATGCATTTCAATTATTGGACAATTGCGAGCTGCTCGTTAAAACATAATGCATGTTATATTTGAGACTAACTGCCTTACCCGTTTCAACCAGCTCATATATATACATACATATGTAAGCTTTTAGGTAGTCAGTAAATATTTACTCACCTTTTCATGTGTCGGCTCTTAGTTTAAGAAATTGATTATAATATACGTAAAAATATATCAAATAAATCAAAAATAATTGAATTTCCCTCAAATCTGCCAAAAATTTATATAAAAACATATATACTTTTAACTTTTTAAATCTTCACATGCAATAGAAAATCAATTGTCATTATTTTTTGCATAACTTAAAAAGTAAATCTCATTGCAGCCTTTCCTTTTACTAAAGTCACTTTATGTTAATGTGGCAAAAAGCAGCTTCAATTACACAAACAAAAAATACATATGCAAATGTGTTCATACAAACATATAAGAAAATTGGTTGCCCATTAAGCTGACAGCAAACAAGTTTCTTTGGTCTTAAATGTACAAAATAATGAATGGAAAGCAGACAATGTAAATATCTGCCTCATTGTCAACTTAAAGAAGTGAGACTTCTTCATGTTATTGTAAATGTGTACATATTATTGAACAACTTTTTAAGGAAAGATTAAATAAATGATTGATGCATAAACATAATCAATACGCAAATTTTGGAAGAGCCGATTGAAATTTATATCGCGTGTTTACAAAAATATTCTTTGATTTAGGTATGGAAAACGTAGTCTCTCATTTAAAACGAATATGTGTTCTATTTTTTCGACGAAAGTTTCTCGTGGTTTTTAAAAACAAAATACATATACATTTGTTGCCGAAAATAGCAGTGAAATTCAAAATGCCATTTTTGTAAACATACATATATATTAATTTATTTTTGGTCATTTTCATCTAAAATATAGTATATATATAATTAATTTAAACAAATTTCTAAAATCTGCCATCAAAATTTCATTAGCAAAATTCTAAGTATGCAATTTTGGAGCCCATTAAATTTCAGTATAGCAATGTGTAAGTTTCTTCTTCTTCTTTTATGGCGCTACAACCGTTTGTCGGTTTGGGCCGAGATCAAAAAGCTTCGCCAGTTCCCTCTCTCCTTCGCGAGGTTACGCCAATTACTCATACGAAGCGTAGACAGGTCCTTCTGCACTTGGTCCTTCCAGTGTGTTCTTGGGCCCCCTTGCCGTCGTGGCCCACCCATGGGTGCCGTTTCGAAGGACTTTTTCACTGGAGCATCATCATCCATGCGAACGACATGGCCAAGCCATCGCAATCGTTGAATTTTTATGCGCTTGACTATGTCCACTTCATTATACAGCTCATACAGCTCGTCATTCCATCTTCTTCGGTACCCGTCGCTTTCGCGAACAGGGCCATAAATCTTGCGAATAACATTTCTCTCGAAAGCCCCCAAAGCTTGATCATCGCTGGTCAACATCGTCCATGTTTCTGCGCCATATGCAAGGACGGGCACGATGAGAGATTTGTAGAGCGAGTTTTTCGTTCGTCGAGAAAGGGCTCTGCTTTTCAACTGCCTACCGAGCCCAAAGTAGCAGCTGTTGGCAAGTGTTCTTCTTCGTTTGATTTCAAGGCTGACATTATTGGTGGTGTTTATGCTGGATCCAAGGTATACAAAATCCTTGACTACTTCAAAATTGTAGCTGCCAACAGTGACGTGGGTCCCAATACGCGAGGATTTTTTGTTTGTTGCCACAGGGTACTTTGTTTTGTCCTCATTCACTACTAGACCAACCTCTTTTGCTTCCTTCTCTAGACTGGAAAATGCTGCACTGACGGCCCTGTTGTTAAGGCCAACGATGTCAATATCATCCGCATACGCAAGCAGCATCGTACTTTTGTTATATATAGTACCACTGCGATTTAGATTGGCAACTCTTATTACAGTTTCCAGCATTAGGTTGAAGAAATTGCACGAAAGTGAGTCACCTTGTCTAAAACCTCGTTTGGTCTCAAACGGCTCGGAGAGGTTCTTCCCAACTTTGACGGAGCTAAATGTTGTGCTCAACGTCACTCTACATAGCCGTATAAGTTTTGGGGATCCCAAATTTAGACATGGCGTCGTACAGGCAGCTTCTATTCGTGCTATCAAAAGCGGCTTTGAAGTCGACAAAAAGGTGGTGTGTGTCGATTTGCTTATCTAAGGTCTTTTCCAGGATTTGACGTGCTGTAAAAATCTGGTCGATGGTGGATATACCAGGCCTAAAACCACACTGATAAGGTCCAATCAGCTGGTTTATATATGGCTTCAGTCTTTCACACAGTATCGTCCATAGAACCTTATATGCGATATTTAGAAGGCTTATCCCACGGTAGTTGGCGCAAACAGCAGGATCACCCATCTTATGGATTAGGCAAAGAACACTAAGGTTCCACTCTTCTGGCATGTACTCGTCAGACCAAATTGTGCTTAACAGCTGGTATATGCTTCCTACCAGCTCTTCGCCGCCGGCTTTGAAAAGCTCAGCCGGTATACCGTCTGCCCCAGGCGCTTTGTTATTCTTTAGCCGCCTAAGTGCTGTTCTCACCTCGCCTTGGTCGAGTGGAGGGATTTGTTGTTCATCCCTAAAGATTGTTCTGGGCTCCTCTTCTTCAAACTCCTCACCAGAGTTCGCATTCAGTAGCGTTGAGAAGTGGTCCCTCCATACCTCAAGTGTGCTCTGTACGTCCGTCACCAGATTTCCATACTCGTCTTTGCAGGAACCAGCCCCGGTCTTGAAACCACTTGTTTGCTGCCTTATTTTCTGATAGAATTTTCGGGCCGCATTCCTGCTTGCTAGCATCTCAAGCTCTTCGCACTCACTCCTTTCCGCTTCTCGTTTCTTGCTCTTGAAAAGACGTCTCTCTTCACTCCTTCTCTCCCGGTATCGCTCAATTGTTGCACGCGTAGTAATTGGCTGAAGGGTGGCTTTGTATGCTGCGTATTTCTCTGCAGCAGCGACGCGGCAACAAGGTAATGATCCGAGTCAACGCTTTCTCCTCGGATAGAACGAACATCAAGCACGCTCGAAGCGTATCTCGCGTCTATCACAACGTGATCAATTTGGTTTTGCGTTTTTTATCAGGGGACACCCAAGTGGCTTGGTAGATGCTTCGGTGTTGGAACCTAGTGCTACTTACTACCATGTTTCGCGCCGCGGCGAAGTCGATCAGCCTCTCTCCGTTGCCGGAGGTATTTTTATGAAGGCTAAAGTTTCCGACTGTTGGACCAAAAATTCCATCTTTGCCCACCTTAGCGTTAAAATCGCCAATCACAATTTTTACATCGTGGCGGGAGCAGCGCTCGTATGCTTCCTCCAAGCGCTCGTAAAATGCATCCTTGGTCCCTCATCCTTCTCCTCCGTCGGGGCGTGCGCACAAATCAAGCTGATCTAATTAAATTTAGCTTGGTTGCGGATTGTGGCAATTCGTTCACTGATGGGGGTGAACCTGGAGACAAGATCTCGCAGTCTCCGCCCAACCACAAATCCAACACCAAATTTGTGCGCCGTCTCATGGCAGCTGTAGTAAACGTCGCACGATGCATATTTTTTGCATCCATGCCCCGTCCATCGCATTTCCTGGACTGCAGTGACGTCAGCCTTATACTTATTTAGGACATCCAGCAGTTGGATAGAGGCACCTTCCCTATAAAGGGTCCGGACATTCCAGGTGCATATCCGTAAATCGTAGTCCTTGTTTCGTTTGCGTGGGTCGTCAACGTGTGGGGAGGTCATTATCCGAGGCTGCTTTGTTCTTTTTATTGGACTTGCATTTTACATGGTGGATCCCAAACCCAACGCATAACCCACTGCTGGGGGTAAAAAGTTTGAGTTCATTTATATAGCAAGCCGCTTGCTTCAAGACAGACGCCCGCTTGCAGCCGCACCTCCTGGTGAACAGACGCTGCAGACTTTAGTGAACCCTTAAACCGAATATGTCGGAGTGGCTCCACTAAAGCTCCCTCTCTATTAGCCGTGACCCAAGGCTCCACACGGGTTGGTTACCGCATCTCGCACATGGGTTGCTCACGTTGCCTTAACAATAACAATACAATAATTAACACCAGAAAGTAAAAAGAATAATTAGTTTTTTATTAGTCTGATGAGGAAATGTGGTGATTTCCGAAATAGTACTATAACTTCTACCGCTTTGAGTATTGTTGTTTTTTTCCTAATAATTTCCAATAAACCAATCGGCCTTAAAGCTCAAAAATATTTAAAAAATAAAATAGTGAAATGGCCAAACAATAACTAATAAAAATGTATAAAAAGGAAGAGCCAGCCTTATACAAACAAATTCTAACAAAATAGAAATTGTACAAACAACAACTACACAGTCAAGTAGAAATAGCGGCAGTACAGCCGCACTTGATTGAAGTAAGTTGTGAAGGGAAAGCAGGAAAAATATCAACAGCTCACACTGCGTAAGCTTAGCTGAATGCGTTTAGCTGCCGGCTTAAGTATTGCGCATGTTGTTGCGGGTTCGACTCCCGCAGAAGCCAAGAAGAAAGAAGTCTGATGAGGAAATGTGGTGATTTCCGAAATAGTACTATAACTTCTACCGCTTTGAGTATTGTTGTTTTTTTCCTAATAATTTCCAATAAACCAATCGGCCTTAAAGCTCAAAAATATTTAAAAAAAAATAAAATAGTGAAATGGCCAAACAATAACTAATAAAAATGTATAAAAAGGAAGAGCCAGCCTTATACAAACAAATTCTAACAAAATAGAAATTGTACAAACAACAACTACACAGTCAAGTAGAAATAGCGGCAGTACAGCCGCACTTGATTGAAGTAAGTTGTGAAGGGAAAGCAGGAAAAATATCAACAGCTCACACTGCGTAAGCTTAGCTGAATGCGTTTAGCTGCCGGCTTAAGTATTGCGCATGTTGTTGCGGGTTCGACTCCCGCAGAAGCCAAGAAGAAAGAAGTCTGATGAGGAAATGTGGTGATTTCCGAAATAGTACTATAACTTCTACCGCTTTGAGTATTGTTGTTTTTTTCCTAATAATTTCCAATAAACCAATCGGCCTTAAAGCTCAAAAATATTTAAAAAATAAGAATAATTAGTTTTTGTGTTTTCTTTATTTACACAATACCATCGTTAAAACAAAAGACTCAAGCTGCGAACTTTCTTTACAAAAGCGCGTCTAGTCAGTGGCAGTAAACTTTTAAACAAAAGTTCAAGGCAACGAACTTCGTGATATCTGCTTTGTTGTTTTACTTCGTTTTTAAATTTATGCTCTTTTTAATTTCAAACGCCACGAACAATCGAAATGAAAAACATGAAATATTCATTTGAGCGCAGATTACTACAATACTATTGCTTGGCCATCAATGAAAGTAAAAGTGTGCAATTTCTCTGTTGTGTAAAACTAGATGTTTTTGTAGTGAAACAGTTATGGAAATTGTATGGATCTATGCTTGTGTTGAAATGAAAAAAGAAAAATATATACACATACAAATATTAAGAACTGCTGCTAAAAGTAACCCTTTCGAAATAATTTAAAAATTATCACTTTTTAATGACTGTACTCTAAGTTTCCCATTGGCTGACTTAATTGATTAAAAAATACGGGTATGTGAAAGCCGCTGTGGTCGAGTTGCTAGCGGTGCGTGCTATAACTTGATATGCCGGTGAGTTCGAGGTTCGAATCTCAGTTAGGGCAAGCAAAATCTTAATAATAGAAAAAGTTTTTTCTAATAGCGGTCACCCCTCGGTGGGTAATGGGAAACCTCCGAGGGTATTTCTGCCATGAAAAAGCTTCTCATTAAATACATCTGCCGTTCGGAGTCGGCACAAAACTTTAGGTCCCTCCATTTGTGGTGTAATATAAAGACGCACACCACATATGGTAGGAGAAGCTCGGCCAAACACTGAGCTATATAGGGTACGCGCCAAAAATTATATATATGTAAAAGCATGATTTAGAATATTCGCAGTTAGTGTAAAGAATCGCAGCAATTTTCACAGTAACGTTCAATAATAGCAAGAGTTTACCGGTCGGCTAAACGAAATGCGCGCACTGTATATATAAATATATATATATATATAAATATATATATATATATATATATATATATTAAAAACCGCTGCTGAAGTTAACCCTTTCGAAGTAACTTGTTTAAGTGGGCCAACGAAGTTTTTGTGACTAAAATTGCTATGGTGATATCTCAAATGATAAAATGTACTTGAAAATGCTAGAAACTTTTTTCATGAAGGTAATACTCCGGAGGTTTGCCATTCGAACCTCAAACTCAGCGGTATATGAAGTAATAGCACGCACCGCTACCCACTCGACCGCCGTGTCCACCTCGTAAGAAATATATGTATCGGTGGTTTTGCTCGTAAGAAATTAGATTGAAATTTTCATTTAAACTTATAGTTTTAATACAATTACATTTTAGTTGTATTAACCATCTGCCAGTAACGTCATTTTAACACATTTCTCCATTCCAATTTGACAAAAACATATTCACACTTTGCAATAATAAATCATTCTGTATTTGCTCATTTGCATAACACAGACATGAAAAACGTATGTTTTTATGTGCAAACATATGTACATACTGCGCAATAATGTTTTCAAGTTTTTCCTTCTATTGTTCGTTTCGCTCTTTATTGCTTATTTTTCGCATTTTATGCTTAAGTTACTCACTTACCTGATGTGGAGTTCGTTATTTAAGTATTTTGTTTTGTCGCCACTTTCCGTTTTGCTTATGTTGGCAACAAGGCTGCAAATGCATTACTGCTGGTATTTTTGAACGTCTGTATAAGGTTAGAAATCCAAGATTACAGTTCAATTAAATTTATTATTTGAGGGGAATAATTTAATTTAGGAGGATACTACTATATATAATATGTACCAGGATACATTTATACTAATTAATATGGGTTTACCGAAAAACACAAACATATTTTAGGACATTTAAATTAAACTAATTAAAAGTCGATACTCTTTATTATTTCAAATGAGTGTCATGCAAGCATTAAAAGCCATCCAAAATTGCATTTTTTAACCATAAACTAAAATGGAATTAATATTATTATTATTATTAAGCTTCATTGTAAAATTAATTACACAAAAAGTTTAATAGTACTTAGGCACTAGTGGCTTCGTAAGACACGAAATCAAAACATTTTTTTATTATGAGAATCATACGAAATGTTTCTTAAAAAAAAACATAGCGCTTTGCAAAGTAAGGTTCCCACATCAGTTTTATTTGTCACAAATAATTGTATTGAATTTCGCAGAGGCATTTCGTATGACTTTTATTGCCACTCAGTCATTCCAAAAATGAAATCAACAAAAATATTGCATCAATGATACCCCAAAAGTAAACCTGTACTAGAACTAAATACTAGAAGGTGACTAACAAATTTTTATTTTTATTTTATGATTGCTGAAAACTTTAGTAGAGGTAAAAAAATTTGCTCTTCTTAAAATGCAAACTTTCTCATTTTTGAGTTTTTATACTGCAAACTTTTTATTTTTATTTTATGATTGCTGAAAACTTTAGTAGAGGTAAAAAAAGTTGCTCTTCTTAAAAGGCAAACTTTCTCGTTTTTGAGTTTTTATACTGCAAACTTTTATTATAGTTATCATTGTGCTGAAGTTTTTTTTACTAAAACATTATAAACAGTTTTAAGTTGCATTCAATTTCGCAATTTTTATATACATACGAGAATTTTTCTATAAAGATTTAAATCTGTACCAACGGTTAAGCTTGTAAAATGAAAGAAACCGACAATTAAAACATTTTGGACGCATAAAATTCGCAAAGTGACTGGCAGTGAATGCCCAAATGAAATATCAGATTAAGACAGTAAAATTGGCAATAAAATGTGGACTTCTAAAATTGCTTATACTTCTTCACATGTGTGAATCACTTTTTGAACAAAAAACCTATTAATTTTCAATTTACATTGAGCTATGTCCATTAGAAGGTTTATTTAGAGGGGAGTACAAGAACCAAATCTGCAAGAAAATTGGTCATTTTAAAATGGGACACAGTAATGAATACATGGTTTGCAAAGAAATGTCCAGTGTGTGACATTTTAAATTAAAAACTATATTTTTGTTTTAATTTCACGGTATTTTTTTACAAATGCGCGCCCATTAAGGTTAAATGCCCATTAGCACTGGCTAGATGGCCTAACAACTCAATCCCAAATATGTCCATGCCGCTTAGAAAATGTAAATATAAATAAATCAAGTAAAGAAATGGTTAAGTTCGATCGAACTTTATATACCCGGCGCACGCTTTCAGCTAAATTTTTAAATTCACTAGGTATAATCTAACATGTGTGCCAAGTTCAGACGAAATCGATAAAGTAGTTTCAGACATATACATATGATCTCATATAGTCGGATTTTTGGCTGCAATACAACACCACATACTAAACTCAAGATATTTTCCTTCAACATTTATAGTAAGAACCGCGAGGTGTGAGGTAATGACGTCTTTATTTATGACATTGAAATCTTATTCTGCTCTTATTTTACAATGGTTCCCTCATTATACTAGTCCTTAAACAAATATTCAAGGCCGCTATCCTGTATGTTGTTGCTTACCTAATTATCACGCCACTTTACGGGTCGCTCTTTCAAAGGAATCTTGAAACGTTAGTTTCATGTTCATCAGGCGACTTTACGGTTCTAATACAATTGTTGTTGCACCTTCTTTCAGTAAACAGTATATACTTCTTTGTTTTTGTAAATTACCACTATTTTATTTTACCTACTTTGCTTACAGGTAATGATTTATATATGTACATACGTAAGTATGTATGACAATAGTAAAGTATATTATGTAAGTTAAAGGATCTTTGCTCCTTACACTTAAAAAAATAGAAGGGCCAACTCGCCCTAGGCACAAACACAAATAACTTTATTTAATCACTCTAATACTACAACTTAAGTTACGTTTAACTAAATACTCTAAGTGTGTCTTAGCACTACTAGCACCCCTATGCAACTGCCCACTCAACTGCAACCGCGTCGATCACCAGGCCTCGGTGTAGCAGCTGCGACGCAGCCCTTGGGTAACGATGTTCATTAGTGCTGGCTGTGGCGTTGGTTTCCCACGGGCGTTTCACAGTGTTATGAAATGCTTGCGTAGGCATATCCGGCGGTAACGACCGTGGCCTTGGTTTCCCACAGGTGTAGCATTGGTTATGCAATGGCCCAATTGCAGTATGTGGTGAAATAAAATTCTGCTGACGCAGCGCACGTAAAATGGTTGGCGGTGGGAATTATGCAGACTGGGCGCTAGCGAATATGTTAACTTGTGTATGTTTTAGTTATCCTAATTGAATAGTAAATATATAAGCATATATGTAAGTAGGTAAGTCTGTAAATAGGTAAATATGTAAGTACATGCCTTTTAAGGCTTTTATGATTATGTATGTTTGTATGTGCTTATATCTATATATAAATGAACATATATTTATATACATGTATGTATGTACAAATAACGCTTGCGAAGAAAAAAATTAATGGCTGGAATAAATTGATATAAGTTAACGGTTAATATACACATATGTGTGCAATTTTCACTAGAAAAAATATAATAATAGGCACAAGCATGAAGTGAAAATGGAGAAAAAAACAATATGATCAACGGCAGAATTTATCGCATACAATACACTTAAACATACTCCTTTACAGATACATACATATTCTTTTTTTTTTTTTGGACGAGATGGAAGCATCGAAATCCTATAGCCCGTCAGTGTGGGCTAGCATTAAACCTCCTACTGTCATGTACCAATCCCCGTGTACCACAGGGAGGTATTCCGTAATCTGTCGTCCCCTTTATAATATTTTTATACAAATACATCAATGTACTTACATAGACATGTGGCGAATATTTCCATATGAATATAGTACATGCATATTATTTTAGCCCCTAGGCCGTTCCATCCGCCACGACGCCTTAAAATCTTGATTCCTTTGCTGCATCTAGATATGTCTGAAAATATTAATCTTTTACATTATATCTTCTCGTTGCGTATTTTACGGCTGGAACGTTCTAGGTTCCTGCGCATTGCATATGTTATGGTTTGTTTCCGCACATCCATATTGCAGCCTTGCCGTCAGCGTTTTGTTTCGTTTGTAAGTGTCGCTGATCATCCGGCGCAAAGCAGGTATTTGGGCGTATTGTTGCAGCCTTTAGCAAAATGCTTTTCCTATATTCGACTCTTCATTGGCCTTTTGATTACCAAGTTAGGAGGAGAAAAAAAATGTACGCGCTTTTCCGTAGCCAGGCCCCCATCATTTTAAGCTTTAAACCGTTTTCCCTGTTTGAAAGGTTAAGCTTTGAGCTCCGTCTGAGTTGCTACAGACGTTTAACTAGTTGGAGTGCCGCCGCTCGTTATTACTTCGAAGGCCTTTGTTTCATTTGTTGATTGCCAAGCCTTTGCCCGTCCATCATCCATCTTAGCTCCTCAATTTTGCTTTTAATTGCAATGGCCGCTTTTGGGCATTCAGGACCAGCTACGCTGCCAGCTTCACCGGATGCACCCACACTTTCTCTCTTTTCCTTATGAGGATCACCAATTTTCTGACCCCGGTGACTTAGTGGGTTTGAAGCCCCGCTTCTCAGCTCCGCTGACGATGCATTTGCAGAAAGCGTATCGTCCTCACCCCAACCAGCGCCTGTCTCTAATGTATCTTTCTGTACCTCCAGCGCTGAGCAAGTGGGGCACTCCGGTGTTTATTAAGGGCTGTAGTGCATTAATTAAAATCTATTTTTCAACATGTCAACACCATCCACTAACAGAAGTTAATATGAGAGACTGGTAAATATGATTGAAGAGTGGACAGACATTTCGCAAGGTTATCCAAAAACCCGTAAAAAAATATGCATAGGTTTTGTGAGGAAGATGACGTGAAGCTGAACAACCTTGGGCCTCCAGTTAGCTTTTAATAAAAAAAGGCTACCGCAATGGAAACCATTTAATTTTTTTTGTATTTAAATAATTATTGTAAACTTTGCCCGTGAAAATATATGCATTTTCTTTCAACTGATGTCAAAAAAGTAAACAAAAACCCGCTGAATTTTGTGTAAAGATTCGATAGCACTCTTTCGAACTTTGCGTAACCGTTGAATTACGTGTAAAGATTTGATAGCACTCATTCGAACTTAACGTAACAGTTGGCAGCACTATCTACAAAAACGTCGGAATTACTGATGGCATTTTTCCAGAATCCGTGATGGGAGATATCTTCACACCTGGAGTTCATTTGGAATCAGTGATGGGGCTGTAAAAAAAAATATATTTTTTCAAAGATATCACAATGTCCAAAATTCTTAATCAGAACTTTTGGAAAAGTTTCGCAGCCAAAGTTTGGCAAACAAATATTAGAAAACGTTTGATATTGTGACTTTCATATTTTAGTTATAGAATCAACTAAATTTTTTTTTTAATTTTTATTTGATAAAAAAGGTTGTCAAAACGTCGTAAAAACATATGTTTATATGTACATATAGAAATTGTTATGCTTTTAATTAAAACAATTTCACATACATTTCTTTTCACTTAAACGTTAAGGTACACAAATTTCCAAAGTCGTTAGTAAAAGTACAAAGTATAACAGCAGAACAAAATCACACATACGTACACAGATGTAATGAGTACATAAAATATATGTCTTGCTTTTACTTTGACTGTCATTCAAGTAGAGTGATGACTACTATGTTGCCTGAGTGTATGCTGCTGCGACTGCAGCTTCTTGGTTTGACATACATATTCATATGTATGTATATACTGACGTATTTACCTTTTCTTTAATTAACATCATGATAATTACACAGAAAAAGTTAAGCCAGGATGCCGCTCAGCGCCCAGCAGAAGTCGCGCCAGTGAACGGCTCGCTCATACAATTTCTTTCATGCAATCGTTCAATGACGTTAGCGCCCTAACAGTTGTTTCAACTCCACGGGGCAATAGTTTTGTGTCAAATCCAAGGGCCCAGTTTCAGCTACACATACGCACAACAACACCTCATCATAATTATCCGCACATAATCAACTTTATTGTTTGTAATAAAGAACAGATGACACGCAACGAGCTGGTCATAAATTTATGTATGTATGTATGTGCATATCAGTATGTCATAAGGGTGGTGAAAAAAAAAATAAGACGAAGTTAAATTGTTTCGCCCCTTAGACTTTTCCATGCTAAAAAATTTACACCTCATTTATTTTAAAATAAAAAAATATTTAATGGTTACTTAAATCCGCCTTAAAGTCATTAGATCAAGTGATCCCATGTATATTTTTCTATCTGCAAAACTATGTTTCTCTTCAGGATACTTCAATAAGACCAATTGTTTATTTAGCGAATTTTGTATATGTGCTATTTGTTATCTGTCCCCCAAAACTAATAAAGTAAATATACAATCATTAATTTATGTATCTATAAGTATATACATATATATATATAGTATGGTATACTAACTCTGTGAGAATATACTATATTGATTCAAATTCATAATAGATATTGTAGCATAAGTATTTAATTTTATATCATAAGAAGTTCATTTCATTAATCTAAGACTTAAGTATTATAATGCAACTCTGTAATTGTAAACCAATAACTTACGTTCCAATCATATGTGAAGTTGTAATCCACAAAAGCTTTTATATTTTTGAGCTGTAAGCAAAAGCTCTGCTCTAGCCACTATAAAGGGACGAATCTGCGAGTGATCGTTTTCTTTTGCGACAGACGTTCGCTCGAGAGGTTTTTGATATTTTGTGTATAAAAAAATCCACGCCCAACATTTTCTAAAATAAATTTACGGAATAATAATTCGTTATAATTGGCGCCCAACATCGTGGCAAACCTCTCGAGTTTTTTGTTTCCATATCGCCGAAGCGAAAGATTAGCAAACGGAAACATGTCTAAATTTACTTTCGAGCAGTTCGAGCGACTTATGCAAGCTGTCTGCCATTGTAATACACAAACGGGCTCGTTTAGTAATTGCGCTGCTCGCTATAGTGGCGAACGCGACTCCACAAAAGTTTACGAGTTTATTGCTGCTGTGTCGACGTTCAAAGCCGTTGAAAAAATAAATGACGCCGACGCAATAACAGGTATGCCGATGATCATAGAGGGTGACGCCGCAGAATGGTGGCGCGGTGTCCAAGAAAAAGCTAAAGTTTTTAACGACGTTGTACGAATGCAACAAAAATATGAACCGACAGACACCTTTGTACGGAAAAAGCGTGCACTATTTTCACAACTTACAAATGTGCCAGCCGAAGCTGACCAAATAGACATTTTGTTTGGAATTTTGCATCTGCAAATTAGATACAGGGTGAGTGGTAAGCGAATTAATACATTCGATGAATTATTGAGCGAATATCGCGTAGCTGAGTTGACCCTGCGAGAACATAAAACGTAAAAAAGGTCATAATGCTGATGTGTGCATAAAGCTACAAAAGTTCAAGCTGCGTTTTAATTCCGCCAAATTCCGATTTTGTTGTGCCAGTGTTAAGTATCTAGGCCATGTTATAAAAACCGAAGGTATTCAAGTTGATCCAGAAAAGACTCTGGCCATCACACTTCGAAGAAAACCACGTAACACCCAAAAACTGGTATCATTTATACAAACATGCTCGTGGTACAGACGTTTCATTGACCGTTTTGCTGAAATTGTTAAACCGCTTACCGACTTAATGAAGAAAAACGCTGAATGGCAGTGGGGTGATCCTCAAATTAAAGCATTCAACAAGCTTAAAAAAATACTTGTTTGCCCTCCAATTTTGAAGCAAGCTGAATATAACGTACCGTTCGTTATTAAAGTAGATGCAAGCGCTTACGCCTTGGGAGCAGTTCTTATCCAGGGGGAGAAGGAACTTGAGCATCCCTTCGAATACGCAAGCAGACTGTTGACATCAGCAGAGAAAAATTATTCGACTACCGAACGCGAAGCACTCGCTATTGTTTGGGCATGCGCGAAGTTCAGAGGATACATCGAAGGAGGCCGCCTTGCAAGATGGGCATTGCAAATACAGCAATACAACCTGAAGATTGATTATACACCAGGGAGAACGAATTCAGTTGCTGATATGCTATCGCGACCGCCCTGCAATGAGAAAAATATTTCCAAGAAGCCGACTTGCCACGTAAAAAAGAAAATGAGTTACGGGAAGAGCAACAAAAAGACAACTATTTGAAAAATATAATAAACTCTATTGAAAACGCTGACGAAAATGCCACCCTATGGTGTAATCGTGGCTATGTTCTTAACAGGGGCGTATTATATTGTTACGCAAACGACGACTTAGATGATGCACAACTCGTAGTACCTAGCCATGAACGTATGGTAATTCCGAGAATGTATCACGACGACAGCACTGCTGGTCATTACGGAACGGAAAGAACAACAGCATGTATTCTTAGTCGCTACTTTTGGCCAGGAATGCTCGCCGAAATCGCAAAATATGTAAGAAATTGCATTGAATGTCAACGATACAAAGCAAGTACAGTGCACTCGCGAAAACGTGAACAAATTTTTGGCAAGGGTGTTTACCTTTTCGAGTTTGTTCACGTTTACGATTGCCAAAATTTATTAAAAAATAATTATAAACACGCGTATTAATAGCACTTTTGGACATTGCCTAATCTCAATAGATATTTAAACAACGGATTATATAGGATTGTAATTCATTTTTGTGTATTTTTATCAATTTTTATAATGCTAAAACAAAAAGAAAACAACATTTAATTCAAACAATTTTATAGGAAAAAATCTGATATTTTCTTTTGACGAGTTTTAAGTGCCATCATCTTTAGAACAGCCTTTCTCGAAGATTTCTAAACACTCGCATTTCACTATGGCAAACCATTTCATTTTCGGCCCAAATTAAAACCGTGTCAATTGCTTCAACAGCTTGTTTCGAACTTATTCGAGTTTCTGTCTGATCTACATAACAGTCACTGTCTGATTCATCCGCATTTTCAAAATTTTCACATTCTGTACAACTTTCTTCAGAATTTTCATTCCACTCTGTCACAAGGGATGCCGTAACGTCCATCTGAAGTAAAAGTATAAAAAAAATCTTTCGAATATAAATTTTTTTTGGTAAACAAACCTGAGGGTTTAGCTCCCTGAGAAGTGAAGTTCAACTGCACTTTCTTCCAGCTCGGTTATTTCTGTTCGCCAATTTTCTCTTAGAACGCTTAATGGAACGTGTTCATCGAGATCATCTTGATCCGAAACTAAATTTATGCAGTGTCCAAAAGGTTAAATGCATATTTTATGTTGATTTTTTTGATAGATTCCAGCATATCGGCTTTTTTGGAAACTATTGATATTAAAAGGCTATTTCTGTAGCAAAGTTTAATGATTTTAAAAACGTTTTGGTCCATCGGCTGTATTAAAGCTGTAACGTTAGGCGGCAAAAACATAACACATATGTTTCCATCCTGTGATACTAATTCATTTTCTGGGGGGTGGGATGGGGCATTGTCTACCAATAAAAGGGCTTTTACTGGTAGCTCTTCTTCTTTAAAAAAGTCTGTGTCCTAAAACGAAAATATCTTAACAGTGTAGTTTCACTTAAAAACATGTAAACTGTTCTAAGTACGTTACTATTTTTTTCATATGTGATTGTCCAAAAGACTAGAAAAAAATATTTCTAAAAATGTATCACGACAATGATTTGTAAAGAAACTACTACTACCTACATATTTTCTCGAAATTAAGGTGTTTAACACAAAAAATACACCGAATTGTAATTCGATAGTTTTGTTACCTTTGCATTAATACCTTAAATCAACTGTTTTTTTTTTAATTTTTAGTTGTTTTAGTTTATAACACATTTCTAAGGACAGATTACTTTTTTTGAACTTCTTCAACTGTGTTTGTCATTTATAAAAAGACTTACCTCAGGGACAAATATGTGATGAAACCAATCATAAAAAATGGCGGATGTCATCCAAGCAGATTTTGAATTTTTGTAAACTACCGGGCATGCATAATTCTTGAAACAGCGGGGATTTTTTGCTTTTCTAATAACTCATAATTTAAGTTTTTGCAAACCAGTGGCATTTGAACAACACAAAAATTGTTGTTTTTCCATTTTAGCTCCGGGAGCAGTTTTTTCTCTTGAAGAAACATACGAGTACGTTTTATCTGGCAACTGTTTCCAGTACAGTCCGGATTCGTCAGCGTTATATAACTGATACATTGATAATCCGAGTTCATCCATTTTTGCTCTTAATTTTTGTTTAAATGGGTCTACCAACTGCGGTTGGGCAGACAGTTTTTCTCCCGAAATTTTGAGAAGGCGAACACCAAACCTTTTCTTTAAGTTCTGTAACCAACCATCGCTGGCATTAAATCCACGTCCATTTTCTTTAATTGTTTCGTTGATTTCCATTGCTTTTGATTTAAGCATTAGACCACTTATTGGTATTTTTTTATTTCGCTTGTTATAGAACATATTGTTGATTTTGCAACACCGTATTTTTTGCCAAGTTACTTACACCATGACCTTTCTCGCACTTTTCTTTTAAACTCAAAACCTTTTGCTTTTTAGCAGACATTTTTGAATGTGTATACCGCTCACTGATTAACGAGCTTGTCGCGTAAATGTAATGAAACAACTCAGCCATCGATGAGTTTAATTACAAAACACAAGGTGTCTAATATAAACAAAGACTATAAATTCTTGTTCGGGGATTCACAAAACCTTAAAAAGGGGGAGAAAAAACAAACAAAAAATTCCTAGAACGCTGTTCATGTTTTACAGCTTGCAACATTTGTTCACGTTTTAGAGTAGGCTGTGTAAAAATAAAAGTGTTCATGTTTCTAAGGCGTTCACATTTTAGAGTGTTTACGTTTTCGCGAGTGCACTGTAATATGAAACCGATGGGGCTTCTTCAAACAACAAGTAGCAAACAGCGTTTCGAAGTTGTTGCAGTAGACCTATTTGGACCTTTGCCAAAAACTGAAGAAGGCTACCAATGGATTCTGATTGGAGAAGATGTTGCCAGTCGATGGGTTGAGTTATTTCCCATGAAAGAAGCAACTGCCGAAAAATGCGCTAAACTATTGGTTGATGAGATTTTCCTACGATATAGTGTTCCCCGACGTCTTAAGTCAGACAATGGAGTACAATTCATATCAGCCATTATGCAACAAATTGTTTACTGCATGGACATTCATCAAATTTTTACACCGGTTTACCATCTTAAGATTCAGTTGGCAATTATCGTACAAAATCAACATTACAAGTGGGATATTGGTATACCATCAATACGGTTTGCAATAAACTCAGCAAAATGTCAATCTACCGGCTATACAGCAGCTTATCTCACTTTTGGAAGAGAGTTGCGCACTTTTGATGACGTAGAACGCGATATAAGAGCAATTGCAGAAAATGAGAATTTTATACCACAAATTACTCCGTATCTGAAGAGCATAGCAGACAATTTCAAGAACGTATTAAATCAGGCGGCGAAGGGAATCACATCCACATTCGTACCAAAACGTGATGGTCCTTATATTGTCATACGTAAAATTGGTTCAGCTACATATGATATCGCATCGAAAGCCGATCCTGGAATACCACTCGGAGCATACCATGCATCTGCCTTAACCTTGTACAGAGGAACCAACGACAATGAAGACCCAGATCCAGTCCAACCCATACGAAAGAGGGGAAGACCGAGAAAAGGCCGATAAGTGTGATGACCGATCCTTTTACTCCACGCTTATCAAGGGGGAGACTGTAGCATAAGTATTTAATTGTATAGCATAAGAACTTCATTTCATTAATCTAAGACTTAAGTATCATAATGCAACTCTGTAATTGTAAACCATTAACTTACGTTCCAATCATATGTGAAGTTGTAATCCACAAAAGCTTTTATATTTTTGAGCTGTAAGCAAAAGCTCCGCTCTAGCCACTATAAAAGGACGAACCTGCGAGTGATCGTCTTCTTTTGCGACAGACGTTCACTAGAGAGGTTTTTGATATTTTGTGTATAAAAAAATCCACGCTAAACATTTTCTAAAATAAATTTACGGAATAATAATTCGTTATAATATTAATTACGCATTAGATTCTCGTACATTGATTTTTCATAGAAAACTGAAAAAATAATAGTCGGAGCTGAGTTTGAACTATTTTGAGCTAGTAATGAATTTTGTAGATGTATGTATGCTTTTTCAATCAACTTTTAATAGAAAGTTTTAAAATTCATATAATGTTTGGTAAAAAGTCGACTTTTTATCTTGAAAATATTGGAAAGCGCAGACGATTCTTTAAGACCCAATACATTTTGAGACCATCCTAATATACATAGGGGCTAACCAAAATTAGCTTAGTTGCCCACAAAAAATAATCAAAGAAGCATTGCGTATTTATTTTTAATCTTTGTCTTTTAGATCTTCTCTTTATAATCGCCATTCATTTCAAAGCATTTCTTAAGCCTATATATCCACTTGTCTAAACATTCTTTAAAATCTTGCTTTCTAAGCTTATCAAGTTCAGCATTAACCGCATCAATTATATCCGCGAAGCTGTTGAATTACTTTCCCCCCAAATTTCTTTTAATTTTTGGAAATACCCAGAAATCGCAAGGTGCTATATCCGGGGAATATGGCGCTGGTCGTATTTTTTTGAAATCTTTTTTTAACAATCTTTGGTATACCATTTTTAAGTTGCCGTCTGACCCCCTTTCAAAGGAATATCAGCTACGATTTTTGACTGGGCGAAGAAAACTGGGTTTGCTCCTGTAGGGCTCCATAACCTGGACTGTTGTTTAGTTTGCGGATCGTAGACTTCCCATTTTCTAATTTATTTAGGAAAAATTTAACAAAATGCAATCGAGCCTCTTCTTAGGCCTCATATAAAATACGTAGGCCCCATCAAGCAGTTTTCCTCGTGATCACTCAATATTCACGAAACAGCCTTGCCATTTAAGCCCAATACAGCAGAAATCATTTCTTGTGTTAATCGTGGATCTTCGTTAACTTTGGACTTCACCAGAGCCACAGTGACGTCATCAGTGGAAGATTTTGGTCGGGCTCGTCCTGTACAGAAAACTGTCCTGTCTGGAATTATCGGAACTACTTGAAATATTCATTGAATATTTTTATGGGCTTTAGCTTAAGCCGAAAAACAAAGAAAATTCGTCAGATCTATCGTCAGATATTTTCCGCTTTCTAGTCTATATCTTAACCGATTTAGTCTTGTAAAACAATTACAAAAAAGTTTTTAGAGTCACGAACTAAGCGAACTTTTATTAGTCCCCTCGTTGATACATACTATTTAAGCTCATGACTTAACTACCTTAAATAAAAGATTTGCTTTGATGAAGCAATAAAAAATATTTCAAAGAAAATACATACATATACATAGAAATCTTCCAAACACTCCTCCATTCGTTACATGGCACAATTCGATTGTCATAAAATTAGACACTAAATTGTGTAGCACTACATAACCATTTTGTATTTGTGTTGCGTTTTTTTATTTTAAAACAAGGAATAAAATCAGTTTTTAAACTACCAACTGTTTTTTAACATCAGAACAAGAGACACAGGTCTTCTATGTGTTTGAATAAAAGTTTAAAAATACATACCTACATATATAACGTGCTGGTCATACTTATAGTACTAATATTTAATTTATTTCTGAGTTTTGTTTTTATAAGCGCAAACCAAGAAAATTTTCATTTGACAGAACTATGTGGAAGTGTCATTTCATTAAACACATAATTGACTAAATCAATGTTACGACACATAAACTGTAAACCATATAGTTATGAATTTTAAATAAATTTGTTTAAAACTTCAAACTTTAATTCGCGCACTTTTTAAGAATTATGATTTTAAAAAAGTTGTTATAAAAACCTTTTAAGCAAATAACAAAAAAAATACCATGGTTCAAATGCTTGATCAATTTTGAATACATGCAAAACATGTATACGAAATAAAAATATTATACAAAATTTATTAGCGAATGTTCGTCAAACTTTTCGTGAGGATTCCTAGTATAAAAGAGGTACCTGAATGCACACACGAATATGTATGTATGTGCATTTAGTTTACTAATTAACTTGAGTTGTTTGCGGTTTATGGAAACTAAAAAGTCCAATACAAGTTTTGTGGTAAAACACTGTAAAAAGTCCCATAACAACGGTAAATCACTCAGTTATGGAAGTAAACCAGCTGACTCATTCATTTATGCATACATATTTATAGGTATCCTTGCAAGAAACATACTGTAAAAATTACTTGTTATTTTACCTGGAGTTGTGACTAATAGGTTCGGTATTTTTCCCATCAAATTCTTAAAGCCCAAGAGCACTTTTGTGACCGTTTCATACCATATATTCCTGTTGTCTAATTGTACATCTCTTTTTTACATATGTGTGCTTCATCAAAAATATAAAAATATGAAAAACCAAAATAAGTGTTCTGGTCGAGCGCAGTTGATTAAAAATATTAATGAGGCAAAACATGATTAAAGCATAAAAAATAAACAAACAAGAATTGAAATGCGTTCGCCGAAATGAGTTAATTAGCATATTTCTATATATTTGCGTTTGAAAAAAATATTATAAAATACAACAAATAAATCAAATGAAATTATATATTAACTGAAATAAATTAAAAATTCACACATATTTTTTTTTAAACAAAAGAATTCAATACGAGTATATGCAATATAAGTCTAAAATTATGCCTAAATAATTATTTTTTCTATTTCATTCATTGAAAAAAAAAATTTTTTTTTAACTTAGATTTTTTCCGCAATCAAAAAAAAATAAAAACTTGCATTGAACTGTTCTTTGTTAAATAAAAAAAATTAAATTTTAACTTTTAGTTATGGTGGCGTTCCATATATCTCATCGCTAGACTTACGTCGTTGTACTGGATACAGGCCCCACGCCTTTATTTTCAGAACGTTTTGTCAAGCGGACTGAAAAATAGTAAATAAAAATAAAACAAATAGTTTAAGCTTGTACTCGTAACTTCTAGAGAAAAATTTATTAAATATGCAGATTTGTTAGAATATGATTTTTCTTTACTTTATTTAAAGGCGTTTCTATTATACAGCTTTTAATTGGCTAGATACATTCGATTGGTGTGTAAGCAGGAACTAAAGATTGCTGTAGGTGTAAACACAGAATCAGTTATTTTGTTTTTTAAAACCACTTCACAAAATGGAAGCTTGGCGTTTGTAATAACAAGATAACTGCAACATTTATGCAAACAACTGCCAACAATTAAACAATTTATAAATAAAAAGAGCAATACTTTCAATTAACATTTTAAAGAGACCATAAAATTTGTTGTATGCTTCCATATTTTTAAAAATGATTTAATTATACCTTTTATAGAAATGGTGTATTAAGTTTGGTCCGATGTTTATAAGTTTCAGATGGATAAGAGTTAGACCCATCAAAAAGTTTACCGAAATGATCAGAATGATGAGCTAAGTCGATTTAGCCAAGTCCGTCTGTTTGAACGCAAACTATTCCCTCAGTTTTTGAGCTATTTGAATGAAACTTGGCAGTCAGGTGCCTTTTTATAATTTATTAGAACTTTGTCGTAATCGGCCAGATCGGACTACTATAACGTATATGAAATTTTGTCAAGAAGGTCCGCTATTATTAATCCTATATAAGCACTAAAGATCAAAAAAATATAACATATAGCTCCCATACAACCGATTATTCAGATATTGTATTTATCACACAAGCCCCTCCATTTAAGCCGCTAAAAATTTGTAATCTTCCACAAATAATAATGATTCTTACAACTATTTTAGCAGTGAAAATAAAACATACAGTTCGGAGAAATAAAACATACAGTTGCCATTTGTTCAGATATTGCATTTAGGACAAAAAATCCTCGATTTAAGCTGCAACAAATTTTAAATTTTCCACAATCTTTAATTTTTATTGGGACAATTATAGCAGTCAAAATCATTAATTACGAACATATATAACATACAATTTTTCCATTCAGGTATGAAGCCTTCGGCATAGCCGGAGTCAGCCTTTTTACTTGTTTTTCAATAACTGGTTCTTCGTATGCTTTGCATTTAATCTGATTGGCTCGGTTGAATTTATTTTCTTTGAGAAGCGGATGCTGAAGATTTTTTCATGAACTTACATTCGAAATATATAACAAAATTTTTGAGAATCTATTTGTAAAATATAACAAGTTGTTTTTGTTAATGGCCACAGTAAAAACAACATAACAATGGTATATTTGATTTTAAGCTCTTGAAATACATTTAAAATTTTACAAATTATCAATTTGAGATATATTTCAATTTAATATTTTCACAGACAATACACAGCTATATGAGGTTTTAAAAACTTTACTTGCAGCCTAGTTTTAACTCATTTACTTTAATAAAAAAATTATATTAAAAATTATTCCGCTTTTAAGAAAACAACCGAAAACAACTTTCTCCAAACCTTAGTACTAAGGCACAATCTAAAATATTTTATTTTTTATTTTTTGGTCATATAACCATTTCATTTTAATTGTTTATGAACTTAAAGACCGGTTGGCATTTTCGTTTTGTTCGTTTTGTTAAGTTTAATAACAATAAACATTAGAAAAGTTATGTTTTAACTCATTCAATTAAATTAATAATTACAGAACGGCAGATGTATTTAATTAGAAGCTTTTTCATGGCAGAAATAGTATCGGAGGTTTGACATTGCCTTCCTAGGGGTGACCGCTATTAGAAAAAACTTTTCTATGATTAAGATTTTGAAGCAAAAAAATGGAGAATCACAAATGCCAAGTTCGTGACTTAAGTTTTTTGTTTTAGTAAAATATACATATGTGCCAATTTCATTTAAATGACAATCAAGTCTCATATCATTGAAAAAACAAACCCATTTTAAGAGAGATTGGCTTTGAAAATTAATAGCACCAGAAATTTTTTTCTTTCTTGAGGCTTTGTATGCAATTACACCTGTGCCATTGTTTAGAATATTTCAATTTGTTTTCGAAGGATTTCGTAATAATTTAAAATTTCCATAATAACATATATTTTCAAAGCGTTCGGTGAAATATGAAATAATAATTACGCTAAGTATTTTGAGATGAGTATTATTAAGACCGTTAGCTAATAAGTTATCTATTCAATATTTCCATCTGCCCACTTATTTTGTGTTCTATATTTCGAAAGCTGTAAATTTGATCAAGTTATTAAATAAACAAAAATCGAAAATAAAATTAAAAAACATACCCTCACATTTATTCAGCTTAGTGAGACATAAATTAGAACGTGCCACCAAAGCTAAAGCTACTGAATATCACATTTTAATGAGAGCAGCATGCACACCTATAAACTAGCAAAGCGCTACATGTTATAAAACCCAATGAAATGAGAACAAGTCAACAACAGTACCAGCAACAAAAGCTCGTAGCGCGCCTGAAAGTGTCACAAAAATTTTAAATAAATATATCAGTCAGCATACGCACGATTCTTTGGTTTGCATACAAAATTTTACTTTTGTTTTTATATCACACACGTGCCCGCATGTATGGTACATATTTACATATGTATGGGTCTTTATCTACATGTGTACATGAGAATAATATTATCAATTTGACGGTCGCAGCAGCATTTAGCAAAATGCCTGTATTGTGACTGAGGCAGCGTTAAACTTTACGTTAACTGACCTTATGTATTTTGTTGTTGTTTACTTAATTTTAGTTTTTTTTTTGTTTTTCTATTCACTGAGTGGCAGTCACTCTGATTGTGTCAACGTCAGTCAGGTCCGATATTTACAAAATAAATCGCGTCACATAGCGTGACGGTAGGATCAAGCAAATGTAGCTTAGTAAATATTTATGTGCATAGGTATGTATATCTAGTTATATATTCTTGAATCTAGAACTCCTTATATCTGCAATTGTCTTTTGCTTCAAAATAAATTATCCTAAGTTAGTCCAACCTAATTTATACGATTGTTTAGTTCGTTTGTTTAAAGTTGGTGGTATCTTTCCTGTTTATTTCGCTTATAACTCTACATCATAAATTTTCAAAAACTGAAATAATCAAAGCATTTGATACATCAATCTTATATAAAGTTTTCTGCTGATTCCAAATATGATAGTGTTTGCAGTTTGATGTTTTGTCGCCGTTTTGATACATTTTTTTCTTCTCGAAGAAGGAACCAGCAAATATCGCCCATTAATGCCTCATTCCAATGTCCTTGATATGTCAATTTCTATTATTTCTTGGTGAAAACGTTCACCATGCTTATCACTTTCATCACCCAGGTTATCAAGGAAGAAATCCAAATTGAAATGGATGAAATGAAGTTTTACCGAAGTCACAAAGCCGCGTTCTTTAATCCTTGATTTCTTCAGCTCGGACTTCTCCTTCATCAACACCAAATCTCTGACCTAGTCATTCAGTTCTGCTTGCGTAAAAGCTTTTTAAATTGTTTCTTCTTCTTTCGGACTTTTGATTTAGACAAGCAGTACAAGGCACTGCAGGTTAAAGAGTGTACGTCGGCATACTCAACACTTCGGTGACGTCCGATATTATTTACTTTGGTGAAAGCAAAAATAGCAGTCAACTTCATGTCACATTGGTCACCACAATATTTCCGGAACGTCTAATGGTAAATATTGACTAAAGCGAATTAAATAAACAAGTAAATTTTTAAAAATTAGTGTTGTACAAGACATTCGGCGTCCATGGTTCTCAAACGTTTAGCGGAACATTGTTAAATATAAATGAAAGACATTTTCCAGAGTCTCAGTAATATTTTACGCGAAAATAAAGCTTTCACACACATAGCAAAACTTATTAGATCGGCTTTTGCACTTATATTTTCGAATGTTATTGCTCCTTCTTTTACTTTCTTTCTAAACCAACTAGTTTTTGGTAAAGCTCTAATCGCTTCAAATTACGAATTTAATATTAATTATATTAACAAAGCTTTAAAAACAGTAAAAAAAAACTCTACATATATTTTAAAAATGTATAATATCGATTAAAATGTCCGAAATCTGAAAGTTCAATAAAAAGTAAAACTTTGAAATTTTTTATCCGATTATAACCGGAAAGACGCGAAACATTCATTGTAAAATATGTTGTCCCATCTTCAGTGCAAAGACGGGAGGTTGTTAAATTACTGAAATGAAGGTGAATGTCTAAAAATAATTAAGTTTAATAATTTCAAAAAATTTTATTTTCATGGAAAAACTATTCAATTCTTACCGTAAAAATAGCAGAACTTAATCGGTTGGGTGAAAGCGAAGATATTAAAAATTAAGTAATCTTACTTTTTTTAAAGCTCCAAAAATCTGAAATTTCAATAATCTCGAAAGAAATTTTACTTTAAAAAAAAAATTTTAAATCTCTCACTCTTTGTCTCTAAAAAATTACTTAATTGTTTCTTTGATAAACCTAATATTTTATACGAGCTATGAAGTGATAAACAATGGCTTACTTCGAGACACCTTACGTTTTATAAGTTCTATAACTTTTGAAACAAAAAATTGTTGGCTTTATTTTGCGTTTACATCCAGTTTAGGACCTGCTCTGCAAGATGACCCGTTGAAATAGTGTGGATTCTTGTTCTACCTTTTAATGTAAATGAGTAAAAACATTAGCTTTGCCTAATTTCTTTTGAAAAAATAACAAATGTAAATGCTTCTAAAATTAAATAATATTTTTTGTGATTAATATACATATATTATTTTAATCTACCATATACGGAGCAAATTGAAATTATATAACGCAGTGCAATTTATTTTAATTTATGTGACCTTTTGTTAAATTATAAAATCAGTAACAAAAAAGAGCAACTACATTAGCAGCCTTTGTATGACACAATTTAAAAAAAATATACAAGTTATATTGAATCAAATAAGCCATAATGAATTTCAAAGGCGGAAGATTTCGTTCATTTTGAATTGTCATGCATATAAATAAGAGAGCGCACAAAAGTTGTTTGATTTGCTATTGAGGTTTGTACTTAGATAATTTTATTTGTTACCTATACATATGTATGTATACCCGTATCTTGTCATGTGGTAATGCTTATGCTCACATGTAAGTATGTAACTTTATTTCAACATATGCATGCGTACTTATGTATATGTATATAGGTCTGTAAGTGTTATTGCAATCGCATGGTTATTTTACCTTTTCAAAGGCGAGTGGGTGTACCCGGAAATAAATCAGAGCGCGTGTGTTGGAAAGATTAGTTGAGATATGTTAAAATTGTGTACACACACTGGCGGTTAAATAGGGTAAATATTATTTTTTTTAACAATATTTGTAATGTTTTTCATGCTTCATTTTTTTTAAATTGTTTATAAAAATGTTTTCACGATGAATTTTTTAGGAATTGTTTTATAAAAATATAGTTCCTTCCATATAATTTAATGTAGTATAAAACGCGCATGACCTTAACCACGTGGAATTAATTATAAATAAACTATAAAAAAACGAAAATTTTATAAAATTTTAATGCATTGCATATTACCAACTTACCATTCACAGTTGTATGAAACTTTTTAATATGCAATTGTAAACGCAAGTTTGTAACTATATACAATTTATTAACTAAATTGTATTATAATTAAATTTTTTTTTTAATTTTATGAAATGGAAAAATTATGTAAACTTATAGTTTATTCAGTTACAATTTTCTTTACTGATGCTCTCGTAGTTTTTTCATATAGCACATGCTTAAGATTTTTTTAAATGTTTAATGATTGACAGTTTTTTTAGCTCAAAGCCTCATGCTGCGGTATGTCGCATGACAAAACACCCTGTATATGGACTCATTTCGAATAGGAAGTGTACGGTTTTCTCACCTCATCAACTTTATTACCCCCTTCTTATTTCAAGTAATTTGAATACATGTACTCTCCCGCTAGCGTCTATCATTGGCTTACCTCCGTCTGACTGTCCTCCAACACTTTGCAAATCTCATTTAACATATGCTACTCACAGTCATGTCAGCCACCAATTTACACAGCTTAATTTTAAAATTGATGTCATTAATGAAAGGAAAGGCGCAAATTGCAAATTTGTTTGTTACAAAACTGAGACCGACTGCCTTATGTATGCGATGTTAATATTTTAAAACCTTCTCAACAAGCAACAATAGCAAATTCACCATCGCCGCTGACACCTTCGCCACCAACGCACCGCAACCGACAGCAACAATGACAGACATAAATTTCTCAACCGCCGCCACCACAACTGTCACTGTGCGATGCAGCCATGTTTACAATACATTTTTTTTGTTTTAGTTTTCAATTTTTATTTGTACATATTTATTTCAATTTATTTGTCGTTTGCACAAAAGACTTAAAACACAAACTTGATTTGAGTTATCATTTTTTTGTTTGTTTTTTATTTCAATATTTTTCTCGCGCGATATTTGTTTGCGACAGTTAAAAGCGTAACACAATCGCTGAGTGACTGTCCGCCTAACCGCCTACAACTGTGCGCTGTGTCTAACTGAAGGCCTAGTGAAGGTCAATGCAATTACTGTTAGTCGATAATCGCCGCCTGCATAAACTCCTCATTGCCGACTTCTGGCTGCATTTATTTATTTTTTGTTTTGTTTTGAAGCGTTCACTTTTTGTCGGTTGAGCTTATTCCTTGGAGTGCAGATTCTTTTATTTGTATTCGATTTGTAACTAATAATAAAATGTATGCGTTAATTTTGCTCATATTTGAAGTGAAGTGGTCATATCATAAGCAACCAAATTCAAAACGATATTAGTTGTATTGTTATTGAGCACGAGGACAGTTAATGGAAGGTTTTTAATTTGGAAACCAGTTGCTCTTTCCAGATTTCTTGCAAACAGCTACAATCTTTACCCTCAACATATAGCGCGTTCGAACCAAAACTTCACATTCAAGTATACCATAGTCCTCCAAGTATAAATTTATGTTATTCAGTTTATACATGTGTATATTTAATGCATTTTAATTAATTAAAGTTATATATTTACATTTGAAAACATAAAATATGTAGGTTTTCATTCAAAATTTATAATGTCAAAAATTTAATATTTAAGCTAATTGAACTTGACTTTGAATTTATTTTGACGTTTTTTGCAAAAATTTCAAGCGTTAAAAATGTAGGAACTTATTTGTACAGAGTTTTACCATTTAAGACTTCATTTAGTGTATTGTATTGGTTTAAGAACTTCAAAACTGAATGATTATTGATTACAAACTGTAACGCATTAAAAACAAAGCAGTTAAGAAAGCCTTTTTCCTATCAGCTGATTACTTTGCTGTGCAATTGTACCACAGGCCCTGGAGAGAAGGCATTTTAATAGGTCCTTTTATAAGTAATCAAAAAAGGTTCGTCCATAAATAAATATCGTGGTATCGGAAAAAATATCGTTGATGTCGATATATCGGTTTTCAAAACATGGCGATAAATATGTCAATAGCGACCAAAAATCATCTACATATATAACTAATATTGATATATCGTTTGCAGCTCTTTACCTGATTGACTCAAATACTTTCTCTACTTGACCGAAGGCGAGCAAGTAAATGAAGTAGTACTGAGCGAGCACAGAAAAATCGGTAGCAATAAATATAAATTGTCAAAGCCCATGCACAGCTAAAATAAATTAAAAAAATAAAAAATAAAAATATAGCTAAATGATGTTACGTAAAATTTTCTGTATATGGTACACAGATAAAAATGTATTTATGTTCTCTTAATTTATGTCAGCGTAAATACATATATGTCTTAAGGAAATCGATCCACAAATACAGATTTTCTTAATATTTAGACTTCGCGCATCCTAGCGGAATCAGTTTTCGTTTGTGACGGTCATCATTATTGGGCTAATGGGCTCATGCAAATCTCACAAAAATATTTTTGTTTGTATACGGAATATAAATTTCTAAAATCAACTGAATTGAACCATAAATACAAATTTTCTGTAAATCTGGACTCTAGCGCCAATATATTCTGACTCCTGTATTCCTTACCAGATCCATTTTTCGCAACAATACTATACTTCTTTTCGTATAGAAAGTATATGTACATTATCGTTTATGCTGTTAAGGTTTCTATTTTTCACTCAAGTACTTTTCTTCCTATACGGATTTTCAGAAAATATACAGCATTTATGTTTCAACAGTTAGTCTCACACTTATCCATATTATAGATATGTATTAGTGTGGCCGCAGTGGTCGAGTTGGTAGCGGTGCGTGCTATAACTTAATATGCCGGTGAGTTCAAGGTTCGAATCTCAGTCAGGGCAAGCAAAATCTTAATAATAGAAAAAGTTTTTTCTAAAGCGGTCACCCCTCGGCAGGCAATGGCAAACCTCCGAGGGTATTTCTGCCATGAAAAAGCTTCTCATTAAATACATCTGCCGTTCGGAGTCGGCACAAAACTATAGGTCCCTCCATTTGTGGTATAATATAAAAGACGCACACCACAAATGGTAGGAGAAGCTCGGCCAAACACTGAGCTATATAGTGTACGCGCCAGAATTATATTATATATAAGTATCTAGTTTGCATATCTTTGTGACGATTTGCTCTGAATTTTTCGTTAAGTTGCGCATGTACACTGTACGTACTTTCCGTTTTGCCTGGCACTGGCTTACAGTAATCGTCAATATGAATATGGAATTTACAATTGCTGGAAATTTTCATTTCACCAGTAACCGGGCAACAACCAAAGCTTTTGCCGGCTTTTGAGTCACACAAAACATCTAGAATCACTGCATTCTCAACACCTGTTAATAAACTGACGATTAAATGCGTTACTGTGTGAAAGCAGCAAAACATTTTGTATACTACGCACATCACAAAAAAGAAATAGTAAAAATGGAGAAACAATTTATAGAACTAGCGAACACTGCTAGCGTTTTACTTCGAAACTGACGTTACACTGCTGTTGGCTATTTCTTAGCATAATAAACATACAAATACATACATAATCGCTTGAATGCTTATGCTGGTAATATGCTTTAGAATCGGAGTGATGGCATGCTATTAAGTTGCGCTGATTTCGTGAATCCACTCATAGCAATATCTACAAATAATTTTTATGTTCAGTCATCGACTGATACTCGACGTGTACGGTTGTGCTTATAGTGCTCAGAGTGACTTCCTACGTTCTTCTCTCACCTATTTTCGAGTGTTATTCGCAAAGCGCAAAAGAAACTTTGTTTCTTTTTTTTTTCTCATAAGACAGTGATATTTGTTATACATACATAGTTAACGATTGATAACAAGGATGCCCCCTGGGGGATCCTCGCTTGGGGATAACAGGTTTGCCCTGTTAGCCCCAAGCCCTAAAGCTAAAAGGAAAAAACCTAGCTTAATTAAAGATTTTCCTACGCTACCGACAGTCAAAAAAGAAAATCCAAAATACCTGGTGGTAAGTGCAATAAATGCTGAAAAACCCCTTAATAAATACTCGTGCTTTGCTGTGCACAAAGCCCTCAAAAACGTCAGCTCAGAAATTATGAATATTTCTGAACTGAGGGATGGCAAATTACTACTATTAGTAAAAAGCAACCACATTGCCCAAAAATTTCTAGCCACAAAAACTTTGTACGGAGTATGTGATGTAAAAATAGAATTACACAACAACCTTAAAGGTACAATTTTCGCACCATGTCTAAATGAAGTGTCAGAAAACGAGATCGTAGAAAATTTGAAAGAACAGGGTGTCGTATCAATTTTTAAATTTCCAAAATATGTCAATAATCATCCAGTCCCAAGTGGAGTTGTGCTTCTCACGTTTGACATGTATCATTTACCAGAAAAAGTTGATATTTCATGGTACACCACTAAGGTAAGACCGTACTATGCCAACCCAATGAGATGCAAAAGCTGTCAGCTTCTCGGTCACACGACAAAGCGATGCAATAAAGCCCCTGTATGCGACACATGTGCCCTCCCACCTCACACTTCATTGCCTTGCTCTCGTTCTTTCTGCATTAATTGTTCTGGTAGTCACTCGGCTTCTAGCAAATCATGTCCCAAATTTGTACAAATGAAAGAAATAATAAAAATAAAAACAGATAACAAATGCTCCATGCGTGAGGCAATAAGAATCCAAAAAATGCAAATACCTACCACCTTCAATGAGAGTTCCACTCCATATGCTGATATAGCAAAAAATAATAGCAACAATATACAAGTACAAGAAAACAACAATGCTACACAACTTACTTCTGCCGAAAAAACCGGTTCTAATTACAAAAACAACATCAATACCCCAAATAACGAAACAACAGAAAATGAAACAAAAGAAAACAAAATCACTTCACATATATCAAACACAACAACTACTACATCAGTCGATGACTCATCAACACACAATATGATTTCCTCCTTGCTTTCCCATCTCTCTTCCCCTGCATTAATGCAGCCCCTCTTCCCACCTTTCGCAAACCCACAAATACCATAGTAAATGATGCGAATTTTGCAATGGAATATGAACGGTCTTTTGAATAATTATCCAGACTTAAACATACTAATCAATGAATTTTCGCCAGAAATTATATCCATACAAGAAACACATCTCCCATTCAATAAAAAGCTACACGCACCTAATAAATACGATAGTTATTTTTATAATAGCAGCCAGAACACTTCCTGCAAGCAAGGGATTGCTGTATTCATTAAGAAGAGCCTAACCCACAAAGAAATACCAGTTTCCTCCAATATCTCGTGTTTAGCAATAGAAGTAGACATTGGCTTCAAAATTACAATCATTAACTGCTACATACCCCCACATCAAAGCTTCAACGTTCGAGATATATCTAATGTTCTCAATTATTTTGCTACCCCCATCATCATTATGGGCGATCTCAATGCCTGGAGCCCATTGTGGGGTTCCACGGCTGCAAATAAAAGAGGAGAAATAATAGAAGATATAATTTTATCTCATGACCTTGTCGTTCTTAACGACGGCTCACCCACACACTTTTCGACACATGGAACATTTACCCATCCCGATGTTATTCTAGCTTCTGCTACTCTATCTCCCAAACTTACCTCCCATACCCTCGATGATCTCCACAACAGCGACCACTTCCCCATCATCACTTCCCTTTCCACTCCCAAGTCCTACAACGTGAAGCCCAGGTCGAAGTTCTTGACAGAAAAGGCAGACTGGCCAACTTTTTGCTCGCTTGCCATATCTCTCTCCAACAATAAACCACTCTGTAATAATATAAATGCCGAAACTACTGCAATAAAATCAATTATCCGTTCTGCCGCTCATTTAACTATTCCCCAATCTAGCACTAAAAAATTTTCAGCGAAATTGCCCTATTGGTCAAACTTACTCGCTATCCTTAGAAATAATAAAAAACGCTTGTGGACGAAATTCAAACGGAATAGAACCGATAACAATCTTATAGAATATAAAAAAGCCAACGCTGTGTTTAGGAAGGAGCTAAAGTCGGCCAAAAGAATATCACTGGAAAATATTACATCTAACATAAACCCATCCTCGAGCCCCAAAAAAATTTGGTCGGATATAAAAGCTCTTACAGGGTGTAGTAAACGATTTGGTATATCGCATATTCACACAGACCAAGGGCCTTTATACTCACCCCAAGATATCGCAGAAAAATTTGCACAAACATGGTCATCTCTTTCCGAAAATTCCTTTTTCCACACCAGTTTTAACTCACTAAAAAATCAAGTCATTACTGAACCCTATATTAACCCTTCACCCTCCCTAAAAGCTCTCTCGATTGAGGCCGATATTACCACAAGCGAATATGACATCACGATTTCAGCACTAACAGGAAAAACACCAGGCGCTGACAAAATATCCTACCCCATCCTAAAAAACATCCCTAACTCCCTTAAAAGTAGACTCGTTAACCTCTACAACAAACTTTTTAACTCTGGAATATATCCCCAACAGTGGAAAACAGCCACAATCATACCCGTCCCAAAGCCTAACAAACCCAACACCTACATAGAAAATTACAGGCCCATATCCCTCCTCCCCTGCATGTCCAAAGTTTTAGAAAAAATAATTTCTACACGAATCATGTGGTATGCTAGAGCTGATGACCTTATAAGCCCTAACCAATTTGGCTTTCAAAAAGGATTAGGAGTTATTGATCCACTTCTATTCTTCGAGCACTTTGCCTCTACGGCCTTAGCAACCCGAAACCATGTTTCTATATTAAGCTTGGACTTTGAGAAGGCTTTCGATAGGGTTGGAGCACATATAGTGCTCAACGAACTCAAGCGTTGGAAAATTGGCACCAAAATTTACAATATTGTAAAATCATTTTTATGTAATCGCAAGTTTGTTGTCTGCGCCAACAGACATCAATCTCAAATATATAATCTCTACAACGGCATACCCCAAGGTTCCCCCCTCTCCGTAACTCTTTTCATCATAGCGTTTAACAAAGTTAGTTCTATAATTTCCTCAAATCCAAGGGTCGAACATTTCGCTTATGCAGACGATGTCGTAATTTTCACAAAAATCAAACATCTGCAACAAGTTAAGCATATATTTTTAAAAATTCTAAATGATATTAATAAATGGTCAGAAAAGGCTGGTGCCAATATTTCAGCAAGCAAATCCTCCAGCTTTCATATCTGCAGAAAGCACAATTGCTCCTATCCCTCCCTTTACATGTTTAACATCCAAATCCCCCACACTAATACTTTAAAAATACTAGGCTTAATATTTGATAAGAATTTGTCATACAAAGAGCATTGTAAGTCTGTTAGATTAAGCTTATTATCTAGACTTAATATCATAAAATTTTTGTCTTCTAAATATAGCTTATGTAATTCAAACACACTTGTTAATGTAACAAAAGCTTTATTGTTATCTAAGATTGACCA
This sequence comes from Philophylla caesio, assembly GCA_963971545.1. Classification (NCBI taxonomy): domain Eukaryota; kingdom Metazoa; phylum Arthropoda; class Insecta; order Diptera; family Tephritidae; genus Philophylla; species Philophylla caesio. The sequence goes on along the minus strand of OZ020609.1, from coordinate 26,178,719 downwards.
TGGACTGTCGATATACGGGCACTGTGCTAAAACCCATATGAAAATTATTTTTCCACCATACCACGCGGCAGCTAGAAGGAGTATTCGAGCCTTCCCTACTTCGCCAATAAAAGCCATTTTACCGGAAGCCGGACTACCAAATATTGCGCAAAGAATCGCACGTAACACGATGGTGCTCATTCCAAAGCTATTTCAGGCCAGAAACAAATTGCTGCTCACACAGGTTAGAACAGCTTTAAAATACACTAATGTAAGCTGTAAGCCATCTACGATATCACGTTGCCTATCTATCGCGAAACAACTTAACATCGTCGCAACTCCATCTTTGGTTGAAACAGCAATATCCCCATCCTACTCTTCACTTACAACATCACTTATTACCACTTCACAACAACACCACAAACAGTCTACAAGCAACAACGAATATCAACAACTACATAACAAAGCCTTAGAGCATTACAACAATACTTGGGAAGTTGTGTATACAGACGGATCTAAATCCGACACAGGTACTGCGTTTGCTGTGACAAATAAGCTGGGTTCCACCATTGCTGTATATTCTCTGCCACCGTACTGCTCGGTATTCACAGCCGAAGCAGCTGCAATACTTGAAGCGGTACTATTTGCCTCCCGCAATGGAAAGAAAACGGTCATTTGCACCGATAGCAAATCCGCCATCGATGCTATCTTTAACCAATCAAATTGCATACCAATGATCCAAAAAATCCGTAACATTATTACGCAGTATAGCAATAAAATCAAAATGATGTGGGTACCTGCCCACATAGGGATCAGTGGAAATGAAACTGCAGATAGAAGAGCAAAGGCACTAAACCATCTGACTATCTCAAAACAACAAATGACCGTAGTATTAACCTAATTGCAAAATTTGTAGCACTCTCTAAATTAAATATATAATAATACATAAGTATAACCACTATCTTTAAGATCCTAAAAATAGATATTCTAAAAGTTGAATATACAGTATATACCATTATTTTTTTCTTCTTCAAACGATCATGTTCTCATATATTGTCATAACCACCTAGAATTCAATGTATACTTAAGCCGAAGGCCCTGGCAGCCAGTGCTTTAGCTCGTAAGTGAGGTAATTATTTATAATTGTCTCTCTTTTAAATAAATAAATAAAATAAAAAAATGTTTATGTTATATTCTTGTATAGTTTAAATACAACTACTAGCGCTAAGAAACAATTGGTTTTTTACTTACCTATTTACTTGTTGTTAAATAGCTGCTGATGCTCGACAGCTGTTGTTTTTCTAGTTTAGGTAGATAATGCGGTTTTTTCCAACGTTTTGACGGCTCTTGGAAATTATTTTTGTTTATTATAACGAAATAAATAATTCGAAATTATAGTTTATTAACTAAGTATTTTTTTTTTAAATATCTTCTGGCCTAAATATTGTCACTTAAATATAGTAAACTGAGATTGGCAAGATGGCTAGATCACCGAGATATTATTTTATCTCACTCTACCCAGTTAAATTTTTCAATGAGACGACATGCCATTGCATCAAAACCTAACTCATGACTTTCAACTAAACTTTCGAATTAATTTTTTTAGACATGATATTTTGGCGAAGGCTATCATGAGTGGGAGTCGAGGTATTTGTAATTACTTTTTTATCCTCCGATCATGTTAAAAATTCATTCATACATCTATCATACAATATCTGCAAACAAATTTACCCGATAGATGGCCCTACAGTTGAAACTGGAGCCAAAAAACAAAAAAGTTTACAATATAATTTTTTGAGCTTTAAGGCCGATTGAGTATGGGATAATTTTATAAGGAAATAACAACAAATTAGAAGCGGTTGAAGTTATAGCAGCTATTTTGTAGATCACCACATCTCCTCATCAGACTTATTATCAAAAGAGTAGCAAGTATACATAAGAAAGTTCAGAAATTGTTAAATACGCCTGATTTATTCTTATGAAAACACTCAATATGAGTATATAAAAAAGTTTTGGAATGTTTTGAGTATGTACCTTTGTTTGGTTTTTAAAAGTTTTGTGTGAAATTTTAAACTTGGATTTATATAGTTTTTGTTAGCGACTAAACTGTATTTTATTTATTATTTGTCATTTATAAAAAATATTTTAATAACTATATATTTGATATTTTTCACTCAAAGCATATTTTTGGATAAGATTTTCGATTATCAAAAATAATAAAAAATATATATGTAAGAACTTAGTCTTTTTTATTTTTTATTCAAAGTTTACTTTTCTGTATTTATTATTTTCCTTTCATTAAAAATAATCAAATTATTAAATATATTTTTTTATAAAATTGCAATTAAAAAAAATTAATTTAATTCATTCTTGATATTTTTTCTTCAAATTTCAATATTTCTTTTGGATTTTGATGACTTATTCTAAGAAATTTGCCCTATTTGTTATTTTGTTTGGCATTGGTTTAATCTTACTGTATTTCTTTGCGTAGAAATAGTGGAAAGCTAATCTGCTGAAGGCGAAGCAATCTGAATTCAGTTAGCGCATATTTATCTCGGTGAATGAATTTGATTAATGGGATTGATGAAATAAAAATTTCATTGAACTTTGTGTGGTTTGAGAAAGTATAAGATTTTCTGTCTAATTTTAGTATTTTTATAAGGGTATTAAATACAAGCATCCAAAAATGTTTGCCCAAAGTCATCCTACTTTCTTCTATTAAATACTTTATTTCGAATTAAAAATCGTAACTGTTCCCTTTATTTATTTTTACAGCAAAACGCAGCTAACATAAAACAGCAACAACAAATGTGAAAATCAGAGCGTGAACTGGTCAGACGCCACTCTACATACATACATACTTACATATCTGTATCTGGTCGTACATCACAGATTCAGTAGCAGCGCAAACGTTCAACTAAATATATGCAATGCGCGTGTAGCGTAAATTATTATTATATTAAACATGCCATTAATTTAGAAGCAAACGAAGTAGAAGAAGTTGAAGTTCATTTCAAAGCAAAGAGCAGCAAATCAACAAAGGCCCAAACGAAATAAGGAAACCAGTGTAGAATAATAAATTGTAACAAGCAAAAGCAAACGCGCAACGCATATCAAATCACAAATCAAGACGTATAGTAGCATGCAACAACAGCAGAAAAAACGCACACATTAAATTGTGAATTGAAAAGTAATTTACCTTTATAAAATGGAAGTAGCTACAACGAATAGTCATCATCACAATCATCATCATAGTCGTCATCATCATCTGGGTCATCAACTGCATCATACAGCGCACAGCTTGCCAAGCTTGACCAAGCAACCGCAAAAGCATCAGCAGCATCAACAACAACAACAGCAAATAAATCTGCAACTTACAACAGTCAATGCGACAGCTAGAGAGGCTGACCACAACGGTTCGCCACGTTCCCCCTTCCAACGTGAGGTGCGTGAATGGCAACGCATCGATCCAGATACGGGCGCATTCTTGAGCGGCCGTTTAGAGGCCGACCGCTGGATTAATGGGCCGTTGAATAGTTATGGAAAGGTGAGTGCGCTTAAAAATAATCATAGCTTCTACTAGATAAGTACGTATATGCATATGTACATACATATGTATATATGTATCTCTGTTTATCAGTTGCGTGTGTAATTATGGTATATGTTGCAGTGATAAAAAAAACAAAATTAAATTGTGACTAGAATTACGGTAGTAAATGTTGTTTAAGCGAAATTTTGTGCTGCACTTGATTGATTGTGGTGCGTAATCACGGTCATTTACCTACCCTCCGTCTGATAATTATAAGGTAGCCATACTCGTATGCATGTATTTTGGCAAATTTTCACATATTTATTTTTCTTTTATTTAACCCTCGTTTTATTTGAATTAAAGCTCTGACGATAACCATTTTAACAGGAATTTGCAACTATGACCTAGAAAAATTCTACAAATGTTCATAATAACAATTATTAAATATTAAAAAATTTTTTTTTAATATGTTTATTTTAAGCTCAGTTCATTTTTTTAGTTTAGAAATGAGCGTTTCCTAAGTGACTAGGAATTATTGTTAATTTTTGAGTCCATGAAATATAGTTTTAAAATATTTTTACCATATTTATATTTATATAAAGCTCATTTTGAGACTTGAGATGAGACTGAGTTACTACCGAATTAGTTTTAGTAATTTAAAAAAAATTCAATATGAAACATATACGATTCATCCACTTTTCATTATAATTTCATATTTGGATTCAGCATAAAATTTTGTTTGAAGTTGGTTATTTTTTTGTCGATTTTTGTGCATTTTCTAAAACTCAACCTGGTTCTATAAAAATCAAATTCCGGAACCTCCAAATTCATTTTAAACCCATGTCGTAGAAGAATTTTGTATTCAAAATAATAAGAGGTGTCGTAATTTTCCAATTATTCAATTTAAATTTCCTATTTTTTTAATTGTAGCTACCTTCTCACATGTAGTTTAGAAACAAACCCGTTTGAAAGCAATTGTATTTGACTGTTACAAATGTTACAATGAAATATTTTACTAATTTAATAATATAAATTTAATTTTGTAGCGTCCTTATTATTTATGTATTGTAGCGCCCTCTAGTTTTGTAATATTTCCTTTAGCGTCACCTATGTTTGTAACAATTACTTAGCGCCATCTACATTTTTAGCTATGCATTACTATTTTTGTACATTTAAGCGTTATAACGGGACTATTAGTTAAGTTCCAATATATTTTGCTATAAAAGCAGGTGTCTGCGACATTTCTGCTTACTTTTCATTTTCGGTGCTTGAGGAAGCATCGCGGTAAGCAGGAGTAGTTCACCCTGCGGCAGCACTGAGTCTTAGTGTAGTTTGGACAAGACAATTGGCCGGCTACAGTGGAATCAGCTGCACGTGCTGCTTCGTTGTTGCCTCATTCACTTATTTTATATGAGGATTTCCAATATCCAATTATCTTAGTACTACTGTACAAAGTTTATTTAAATTTAATGTAATAATAAAAAGTAATAAATTAATTAAATAAAATCCACAAAAACTAAATTGCCGAAAGTGTAAAACTCTACCCTGGCGCCCAACGAAGTGGCTTGATTAATTCCACGAAATTGTATGCAACCGATTCGACGGAGCCCTCGACTAGGAGGAATGGCGTCATTAACAACGGAACAATTTGAGCGATTAATGCAGGCGGTGACGACAGCGAATTCGCGAATTAGGTCGTTTAGTAGCTGTACTGCCCGTTTCAGTGGTGAACGTAGTGCGTCAAAAGTTAAGGAGTTCCTCGCGGCGCTTTCAACATTTAAGTTGGTGAAAAACATAAACAATGTAGATGCTATTAACGGTATGCCAATGCTGCTCGAAGTTGATGCCTCTGAATGGTGGAGGGGTGTGAAGACCAATGCTGATACTTTCAGTGATGTTGTAAAAATGTTGCGGGAATCTTTTTCGCCTCCAAAATCTGCATGGCGCATTTATGCAGAGATCTGTGAGGGTAAACAACAAAAGCACGAACTTACTGACAGTTTCATCCGTAAAAAGAAAGCACTCTTAGCCCAGTTGCCAAGTCCACCGAAGGAAAGCGATCAGATTGATATCTTGTTTGGCATGCTAAACTTGCAAGTACGTGACAAGGTGTTACGTCAAACTATAGCTACGTTTGATGATCTTTTGAACAGTGCTCGGGAAGCAGAATATGCGATCATCGAGCGCAACGCGACTGTAAACACGAAAGCCGAGTCGAATAGTGGTCCAGTATGTTGCGCATTCTGTCTCAAAAAGAAAATACTGCTGCTACTGTTATTGCTCTAGCAACGCTGTCCAAGCTGAAACTTGCTTGCTATGGCTGTAACTCGCCCGGTTACGTTCGTGCAAATTTTCCGAATTGCAGTTCCAAAAACAACCGTGAATCAACTGTGATCAGCATCAACACAATGTCGTCAAACACATTTGGGAGAAATATACTCATCGCAAAAGTTCAGCTGTTCGGAGTCCCTGGACAAGCCAATGGTAAAGTGTGAAATTTCATTAGCAGACGGTACTACGTCGTTGCAAGAGTGTTTATCAACCATTTGTAAGATAGTGATTGGAGGGAGGTGCCTGAATATTTGATTCATCATATTGCCGGAAGCCACTCGCAACCGTACATTGCTGGGTGCAGATTTTCTAGAGGAGGTTGGAGTCGTTCTTAATATGGGCCAAAAATACTGGTTTTTCGAAAACTGTCCTAACATTCATTTTGACTTTGTTGAAGCACAGTGGCTATGCGTGATTTGTTCACAGATGTTGTATATGGATGAGAACCTAGAGATGAAGGTTTTCCACCGCTATATTCACTTGATCTTAAAGTTCTGAAAAGCTCAGACGCGGCGAGCTTATCAGCTGAGAAAAGGCTGGAACTCGAGCACGACCACGTATTTGGTGAATCAACACGGGTGACCATGAGCCAATCACCTCGCCGCCATACCGCTTGTCGTTTCCGAGGTCGCGAGAGTTAAAGTTGGAAATTGACAAAATGTTGACCATGGGGATACTCGAAGAGTGTAAATCGACCTGGACTTCGGGCGTATTTATGGTTCCGAAACGAGATGGCGGAATACGTATCTGTGTTGACTATCGGAAGTTAAACGTCGTCACCGAACGACTGCAAGCTGGCCCTATTGCACCAGCCACTTATCATTAGTATTTTAGCAAATTATAAAAACTTCGCAAAGTTTTTTGTTACAACAACTTGATAAGTGTGAGTCACTCAATTGAGTATTGTTAAGTAAAATGTCACTCAATGCTATTGATAAGCGTTGCACCAAAAGTTAAAATGCAAAGTGAAAAGAGCTTAGCGGAAAAGTAATAAGTTTTGCAAATTAGCAAATTTTGTAAGTATTTCGTTGCACCAACAACTTTTACTTATCACTTCTCTTATCTCAATTTGCTAAGTTTTGCATTGTTTTGCTTAAAATAACTTCAACTATCATAACAATGTTAAGTTTAGTCTGAACGAATTAATCGGTGCTTTAGCACGTGCTCGAGCTTCGTGAAATATTATTAGGAGTAAAAAAAATAACAAAATGCTTCGATTCGAACTTTTTAATATTTTGGAAGACGAACACTCGCACAATTAGGAGCGCATCTGTAATACAATAGTAAGCGTAATATGTGCTTAAACCCCCTGCAGCAATTATTAACCTCTCTGCACTGGTTAGGTAATAGTGGCCAATATAATGGAATTGCGCAAATGCATACGGTTCACAAATCAACGGTGTGCAGAGTAATCTATCGAGTGGCAAATACCGTAATTAACGAATTCATGGACGTAACTATTCGTTGGCCGGATTTTGAAGAAAACCAAAATATCGCCACAAAGTTTTTTAACGCCTAACGTTAACGAGGAACAATTTGTGAATCGGCATGGAAATCATGCGATTAATGCAATAATGGTTTGGGGACCTAATTTTCAGATTTATGCCATAAATTTTAATTGGCCAGGGAGTGTGCACGATGCCAGAGTTTTATGTAATTCTGAGTAGTTCGGCAGATTTGAAAACAAATTCCGTCCATTCCTTAATGCCGTAATTTTAGGAGATAGTGTTTATCCGCTACTGGATTGGCTACCTCCTTCTTTGCGCAACAATCCGACGCTGCCACAAGAGCATCTTTTTAACAGAGCTCATAAAAAAACAAGGAGGATAATTGAACATTTTTTCGGTATGACTTTTAGACATAGGCTTTGTATGATTTTTATAGCCAAGCTATTTTTATAGGTATCCTTAAAGAAAAGTTTCGTTCTTTGAACCATTTACGGTTGCGGATTTAGGGACGGAGCAAATGAAAATAACTCTTCAGAACAATTCTTTCAGAACACGGAGTCACTAAACAATTGTAAAGGCTCTGAAATCTGCTAAATTGGTTCAATGTTTGTTCTTTTTTCAGAAACTTTATTACAAATTACTGTTTACCCACGAGTTTACCGGGTATGAACTTTACGAAACTTTAATTTGTACACATTTTGTATTTTATTTGGTTTTGGATTTATATATACATATATACTTTAAAATTAAATTCTTCTTCTTAATAATAGTTTTCAGAACAAAAAAAAAAGGAAAACATAAAATAAAATAATTCAACTAATATACATACATATATACTAAAAATTATTATTAAAACGTCAACAGCGGACTTAATGAAGAAGTTTTCTCATTTTCATTCATTGACTCCTTCTCCAAATCCGCTGTATATTTCGATCGTTTCAAACCTAACATTTTTTCTAATGACAATATTTTTAGCTTATTTTTGTAGATTTCAGTTTCTAAGAGTTTAAGCTTCAACTCCTCATGTCTATCTTGTAAATTATATGTTATTTTTCTGTTGGTTGGTCTCGTCTTTTCTGGTTGGTTTGTTCCAATATATTGTCCAAATCGGAGGACTCAAAATACCAAGTATGCAGTTGTCGACCTCGTCCAGCATTACGTTTTTGCCACTCGCAGTGCCTGTCCTCTTGGCATTGTCACTTTTCGGCTAAAATTAAGCGAACGTTTAAATTATAACTAACTAATGATTAAAAAAAAAACTGGTGTGCGTGTACACAAAGTAAGAAATGAATCTTATTGAAAATAACTATTAGCTGCAGCAAAAAATCTAACGAATAACAATAATTTAATTGCAATTTTGTTGCTTTAGCTGGAAACATATCGTTTGTACATTTTTAACAAATTTTACTCACTCGCAAGCTCACTTGCTTTTCTTTCATTGCTATTCCTAGAATCGACCGAAAATTCTTTGAAAATAATAAATTTTAACAAAATTACCAAAGTTCGGCTCTTCCAAAGGCCAAATAAATTACCTCTGACATAAGTCCATTCGCGATTAGCAGCAGCTAATCCGAGGGATTGTGCCGTCTTTAGAACTTCAGTCCAACCATCTTGCTTTTTGGAAAGATCCAAATAAATAATGCCTAAATGTAGAAAAATATATTTATTGCATATTCATGTATAGATTCTACTTATTACTTTTTCCCTCCTTTATAACTTGTAATACGGCCAAATTATTGGCTTTGTTTTGTGCACACGACATAACACTCTAAATAATAAAAGAGAAACTAAGAATTCTTATTGAAACGTACATTGCTTTGCTCCACTTCTCATTGAGAGCGCTTAGCACATGATTGGAAAAGTTTTCTCTTTTTGCAAAGCAAAAGAAATTGTTGGTGTAACGCTTATCAAATCAACTTATCCAAAGAGCTCGTCAGTTTTGACAAGTTGATAAGCTTATTGATAAGTTTAAAGTGCAACACTTATCAACTTTACTTTTTAAAAAATCCTGTTAACAAAAATTTGCAAAGTGAAAAATGCTAAGTGGTTGGTGCAATAGGGCCCAGGTCAAGGTAGCAGACAAGGATGTTGATAAAACTTGCAAAATAACTCCTTTTGGACTTTTTCGTTTTACTAGAATGCCTTTTGGACTACGAAATGCGCCTGCAACGTTCCAGCGACTCACGGATCGCTTAAAGTCTGCGATTCCAGAGGTGCAAGTATTAGCGTATTTGGATGATTTGATTATTTGTTCATCTTCATTTTAAGAACATTTAAGCGATCTCAATAAAATGTATGAAAAACTTAATAAATTCATTGATTAGTATGCAGAAATTGCAAAGCCATTGACTGATCTAACAAAGTATGGACTTGGGAGGTTCCTCAACGCAATGCCTTCCACAAGCTCAAGGAACTGTTAACATCACCGCCTATTTTGAAACAAACGCAGGATGGTCCTCCATTTATTATCAAGACGGATTCTAGTGCGTATGCACTCGGAGCAGTTCTACTCCAGGGGGAGGGTAATGAAGAGCATCCTATCGAGTTTGCAAGCCGCTTGTTGATAAGCGCCAAACGAAACTATTCCACTACAGAGCGCGAAGCCCTTGCGATTATTTGGGCTTGTGCCAAATACAGGGGCTACATTGATTTTAGCAACGGATTACCAACCGTTAAAGTAGCTGCTGAATGTAAAATCACCATCAGGACGGTTGGCAAGATGGTAGAGCCCATCCATTCCAGCAATATAATTTCAAAATTGAGTATACGCCCGGGAGATACAATGCCGTTGCAGATATGCTTTCACGACCACCATGTTTAGACGGTGGAAACACTGAGTCACTGAATGTTATGGCGTTTCAAATTGATTTCCCGCACAAAAGCGTCTCTGACATGCGTAACGAACAACTTAAAGATTTTTACCTAAATCATATAATAACTTCGGTCGAGGCTGGGGATGAAAGCGTTGCCCGATGGATTGATCGCGGGTACATTCTAAATGAAGGAGTGCTATATTGCTATGGTAATGAAGATATCGAAAGTGTACAATATGTTGTGCCTGAACATGAATGTTTAGAAATTCTTAAATTGTATCATGACGACAGTACCGCCCCACATTATGGCCAGGTATGCGAGCAGATATGTATAAGAAAATACGTAAAAGCATGTATTGACTGTCAACAATTTAACGCAGCAAGCATTAAACCGTATGGTTTATTACAAACAACCAGTAGTAATTATCCATTTGAGATATTAGCAGTAGATCTCTTTGGCCCGTTGCCACTGACAGAAAATGGTTATCAGTGGATACTAATAGCAGAGGATGTAACTTCGCGCTGGTTTGCAATATTACCAATAAAGGAAGCTACTGTTTCTTCGATACGACATTCCTTGAAGTCTAAAGACGGTCAATGGAGTGCAATTTATTTCAGCAGTAATGCAGCAGGTGACACATTACTTGAGACTAATCCGGTTGAGCGAAAAAACCGTGACCTGAAAGCTCAATTGGCAATACTAGTCCAAACGCATCACAACACATGGGTTGTTAACCTACCTATGATTCGTTTTGAAATGAAGTCCGCAAAATGCCAAAGCACTGGCTATAGTGCTGCCTTTTTAACATTTGGAAGAGATCTTCGAACTATGGATGCTGTAAACCACGATGTCCGAGCCATAGCTGGGTACTAATGATTAGAAATCCTAATGATTAGCAATCGGATTAGATGTCTTTTTTTGGCCGAACAATTGATTTATTATGTATAAATATTACCATTGTGTGTTGACTATGTAGTGCTGGATGATCTCTCAAAATCCTGTGGAAGTAAGTGGTAGCTAGTAAATTCAGTGTGTGAGAGGCACACCTTTCGTGCTTCGGCAAATATTTGTCATTTTGGAAAGTCGGCATTTCGTCTTCGCTGTCTTCCTCTGCGAAATATTGTGTAAGAAGCATGCATAGCGTTTAACACCCCACTGGCATCTTCAGCGCCCGTCGAACGCCTGTTTTCATTTGCAGGCATAATCAACACTCCAAGATGAAATTCATTGTCAGACTTTTCTTTTGAAAAGTTGGTATTAATGAAGTCTAATGTAAATTTTTTGTGAATTATATGTAACGAAAATCAGCATTCATTTAAAGAGACGTAATTTTAATATCGAAGTGTATTTTTTTTTTCAGAACTGACGAAATATGAATTTGGTTTTTTTTTGTTGACTTCTTGTGAGCTATAATGTTTGAATTTGTTGTACATATGTTTTAATATCAATACTTGCTTTCTAGTATTTGAAATCCTACATAGATCTATAAAATAAGTATATGTGTATGTTATATTTTGTAAATATATAAAATAAATATGATAAATACAAATTTTGGTCACAAAACTAGTTCAAAATGTCCATCTAATCAAAAATAATCAAAACTAATCAAGATATCTAATCGATTAGATTTTTTGATTAGATTTGATTAGTTTTGATTACTTCTAATCTAATCAATTAGTAATCTGAAACTTTCATAAAAAAAAATTTCTAATGATTAGAGTACAATTTTTTTTTTATACCTAATGATTTCTAATTCTAATCGAAAGTCCCCAGCTATGGTTTTTGTTAGGAAATGAACTGTATTTTATTTATAAAACAATGGAAATTTAATAAAGTAAAAACAAGTTTGAGACATTTTTTTGTTAACCTTATAATTGAAACGCAGTATATATACGAGTATGAACGAGTATATTATTGTGCCAGTTTATAGTTTTAAGTTTTCCTTACATCGCAATTCACTTTATTGCAGTACTCGCTAGCGTGCTCGCCATGCAGTGGCATCAATGTTTGCAGCCAATTTATGACCGACTGTTGAACGCATACTTCATACGCTATTTACTTATGGGAATAGTAAATATACATGTGTATATATTTAGCTATAATGATGTACCTTTATAAACTATACGCTTTTGATGGACAGTAAAATAAATGGCTCACTACATTATGCTGCTACTGCGGCTCAACAGTCAGCCGATAATTGACTGACAAGTCGGCAAACACTGACAGCTCATCAAATGCTGTGCGCATTTTTCAGCTTTTTTCTGTCTTATATTTTGTTATCCCAGCTCTTTTTACTACGACCACATTGTTCATATAACTTGTGGAGTGGTGGTTGTATGTATATACGAGTATATTGTTATTATCAATATTTTTTTTTTTATGTAGGGCGTCACTATTTTTAATTCAAAAATGGTATCTTAGTGGCCGCTGTGGTCGAGTTGGTAGCGGTGCGTGCTATAACTTGATATGCCGGTGAGTTCGAGGTTCGAATCTCAGCCAGGGCAGGCAAAATCTTAATAATAGAAAAAGTTTTTTCTAATAGCGGTCACCCCTCGGCAGGCAATGGCAAACCTCCGAGGGTATTTCTGCCATGAAAAAGCTTCTCATTAAATACATCTGCCGTTCGGAGTCGGCACAAAACAGTAGGGGACCTTTTGTGGTGAAATATAAAGACGCACACCACAAATGGTAGGAGAAGCTCGGCCAAACACTGAGCTATATAGTGTACGCGCCAAAATTATATATATATATAGTATCTTAAGTGGGTTTGTGGTGTGTTGAAATACTAGTTAAGGCTTACAAAGGAAATATGTTCGGCTGATGCAAATAAATAAAGTAAGCAAACAAAACAATACCATGGATAAGAACACGATCAATGGCAATATATTCATGTGCGGGCAAAGTGGAAGTTCTAAGTTCATTTTCAACTATCCATTTATTTTATAGCTCTCGAAGTTTTCAATATTTATCATTGATGTTTCTACTACACCTTTTTCAACAGTACTTCAGAAAGCATCAAATGTACTTCAGAACAATCAATCTTACTTCAGAAACCGTAAAATCTATTTCAGAACAGTCAATTGTACTTCAGGAAAGGCAAAATGAATTTCAGCATAGTCAATTGTACTTCGGAAAACATTAATTGAAATTTAGAATATTCAATTGTATTTCAGAAATCGTAAAATGAAATTCAGAGTAGTGAATTGTACTTCGGAAAACGTAAAATGAACTTCATAATAGTCAATTACACTTCAGATTATTTTAAATGTATTTCATAAGTTGTAAATTGTACTTCCGAAATTGTAAGATATATAAACTATAAATAGTACTTCAGAAACTGTAAGTGGGAGTGGTACGGATTGTAATCGCCTACAAGACCACAGTACCCTAGGTTGCTCCACAAATCAATCCACTTCTGACGCGCTTTATAAATCCACCGACATTCGTAGGTGGTGATTGTGGCCGTTCCATTCAACATTTCATTACTATCCATTCAGATATTCTATCCTTTTTGGATGTGCTAGTTGGTACATAGTTCTGATATGTTTCATTATAAAATAGAAATTGTAATTTGGAAAAATTTTAAAAAATAGTAAGTATTAAAATCAATATTATGTGTACTACTTTAATACCAATAATATTTTTAATATGTTTATGAATATATGTAGATTATACAGGTTTCGAAATACATTTTACAGTTTATGAAGTACATTTTACAGTTTCGGGAATACAGTTACAATTTCTGAAATAACTTTTAAAACTTCGGAAACACAATTTACAACTTCTGAAATACTTTTAACATTTGCTGAAGTGTAATTGACTATTCTGAAGTTCATTTTACGTTTTCCGAAGTACAATTCACTACTCTGAATTTCATTTTACGATTTCTGAATTAAAATTAATTATTCTGAATTTCAATTTATATTTCCGAAGGACAATAGACTATTCTAAAATACATTTTACGGATTCTGAAGTTCATTTGATGCTTTCTGAAGTACTATTGGAAAAGGAATAGCTACAGGGCCGTGTGCACGGGGGTGTTTTGGGGGTTGAAACCCCTATCGAGGGCAAATTAACGTATATGAAAAGAAATAAATCTTATTCATAATATTTTATTCGTAAATATAATTTCCATCCAGAAAACTTCCCTCCCCCCTCGTGGGCTGAGTCTTTCTCACGGCCCTGTGTAGATCTATAAAGTTTCAAAACTATTTTCAGTTAGTACATTCTTCTTGCAAAAGTTCATTAATTACAAGCTAATAAATTTTCGGAAATTGCCATATTTGGTAAATTTTTTAAGAAATTTCGTGCAACTTAACCACAGAGACGACTTAACCGGACAAATTGATGGAAAGTTGATTTAGTTATTTTTGTTTTTAATTTTTTCCAAAATTTATTATTTATGTAAGTATTTTTATTATTTCTATTTGTATGTCAAATAATTTTGATGCAAATATAATTTCAACACATCGCATTTAATTCAAAATATTTTACCTTAAACATTTCTAAAAAAAACTTCCATTTACTCGTATTTTAAAATGTCACAGTTTTATATTTAAATAATATACCATCCGTGCTCCTTGCCTTAAAAAAATCATATCAAAATAAATTAAGGGTAGTAAACGCGAATCTGAAGTTAGTTTCTTGATTTGAGTACTCGTTTACCTGTTATAGGTAAAAATTTATCGTCCGCCTTGAGGCGGTGTCGGACATTTCCATGGTAATTCAAACGACTTATATGATTTTTGCAATAACATTTTAGTGGTTGAAATTTATTGTTTTTCTTTTATTCAGATGTTACAAACCTCTAATATTATACTAAGAGTTGTAGTGAGTGTAGGTAGTGTTGTCGTGCATACAAATTCATCTGTGCTCCGAAATACTAAATGATAAAAACAATTATCCAATAAGTACGAATAAAAGCAGGTGATTCAAAATTACCTTTAAAAATTCATTTGTCATTAAATATACTACATACATACGGAACAATGATATGGAGTTTTTAACGCATTCAAATGTTCTGGCAAACCCTTCTGGCCACGGAAAACCATTTCATTTACCTGTAATTGAAAACTTTTTTCTCCATATAATGTGTTTTATTTTTTTCGATTAATTTCGAATTTCGCTAGCAATCCCATTAAATCTACCACTAGATGAGCAAATTGGACCGTAATTTTCTTCTTCAAGTTCAACTTCTCTGTTTCCTTTTGGAGACACTAAAGGCACAGATCCAGCAGACGGAACATTTTCTGGGTCACCTGGTTCAAGCCCGGTAATATTCGAAATATTTATGCTGCAAATTATTACGTTTGTCAAAAGCTCAGGTGAATTGAGCAAATTGTCTATTTCTATTTCGTCTGCAGGGCAAAGAAAATCCGGATCATCCATGTCATCTGCGTCGAAATCACTTTCACTTCCTTCGTCATTAGTTTCGTTATCCGATGGAAAGCCTTCCATGAAGGCCGAAATTTCCTCTTCCGTCATATTTGAGAGTTTATTTTGATGTTTTCTTTCCATTTTCACTGAAACATATGAATATTATAAAATGTAATAATTTCTGTGTAAATGCCCCGGTCCGCCTGTAGACTGGTTTAGCTAAAACATCGTAAACAAGCTACAAAATGCTTGTTTAAAAAAAGAAAGTAATTTTATTTCAAGCAAAAAGTTTAATTTACTTACCAGATTTTTTTCAACTTAACCGAAGACTTCCAAGTATATTTTTCAGAAGCACAAAATTCAAGTTCATTTGTAATTTTTACCAAACCAATTAAGTTACTGCCATTCATTAAAAAAAAATTTACGAAATAAAGTCCCATTTACACGTTGATTAAAAGTTGAATCAAATATTGTAAAAAATAACAATTTTATAACGCTTTATGTAAACCCCATGTAGAGGTGGTCGTGAGCATTACGGGGTTAAATTGATATGCAATCAAAAAATATCATGTTTGAAATTTGCAAATGGCGAAATTTGTGATTTAAAACAACTTGGTATAATTTTTGTAATTAAAAGTTTCACACTAGTGTTGCTGATGTTTTGTTTCATACATATTTTTTCTCTTCTTCATTGCCAGGAGTATTAGAAGGAGGAGGGTTCGACAACTTAAATAGAACGTGATTGAAGTGTACAAAGATATTTAAGAAACGACAAGCTTGTTGTTGTTGAAAACCACCAAAACGCGTTCTCCCGTTTTCAATTATTTAGTTTTGAAGCTCGATCTAGTTTTATATGTACATTATAGAATTTCTTTTCTCGTACATATTTTTCCAGATGTAAAGTGTTAATCCTCGTAATTTTTACTCTACTCCCCCTTACCACACACTACCTCTTCCACTGGACCAAAGCAAATTAATTCGAGCATAAAAATGTCAATTTTATCAATTCGGTAAATTTTCTTGTTGCTCTTCTTCTTCTTCCTCGTATTCTTTTACAAGCATGTCAACTATCTACCGCCATCATTACAGTCGTGTGTATGTCCGTAGCCAACCTTCATGAGGATCACAGCCAATGCCGACAAATCAAAGCCAATGCCTACAAATCAGAGCCAATTGATCTTACAGTTTTTTAACTTCGTTACTTTTCGCTTTAATATAACTAGCGAATTATCGACGACAATGCAAATCTATCTACCTCACAGAGCGAGTGGCACACTTAAAATTTTTTAAATAGACAATTATGATTGTGATTTGAAGCTTTTGGTTATAGTGCAGTATATGTACAAGCATATATCCATGTTCCCATTTGCTAGTGTGTGTGAATTTATGTTTGTGAGTCTGCTACACGCTGTGCGCTAGGCTCTGATATGTAAGTAAGTATGTATGTATGTTGGGAAAGCTTCGGCTTTAAGTATATTTGGTGATGTTATAAAAATACTGAGTTTTTCCTTGCTGATGATTTCTAATGATATCATTGACCGCTACGAATCTAGTCTGAATAGCTATTTGACAGTTGAAAAAGATTACTAGGAATTTCGAAATAATGTAGCATCTACTTTGTGCTTAACAAGATGGTACGTTTGAATTCCGTCCTCAGCATAAACCGGTTACCACAACATTTATGTAGTTTGGTTTGAATGAACATTGTGTGTGGTATGAATGGAACTTGTGCGCTGAGGAAGTTGAATGATGTTTGAGATAAATATTCTAGTGCGTGGGTCATTCGAATAATTGAATAATGCGAAATAGTTGAAAAGTGAAAGTGAAGTGCACCAGCTTTAGATAATAGAAATACGCAGTTAATGTATAGGAATTCAACATGGACGAAAGTTTAGTAATCCTAATTGTAATTTTTTTAATTAATTCATATGTATGTATGTACATATTATATGTATATATAATTTTGGCTCGTACACTATATAGCTCAGTGTTTGGCCGAGCTTCTCCTACCATTTGTGGTGTGCGTCTTTATATTATACCACATGTACATACATATTACTTGTATCAAAATTAAAAGTAACTAATTGTATAATTATATGTATGTACGTAGCTCAAACATTTCAGATAGACAAATCTGTTTTGCCTGATACATTCATATATGTACATACATACATATTTAATCACATATACAAAATAAAACATGAGCTAAAAAAATATAGCTGATACGTTGTCCTTTGCCATCGTTTATGCTCATAGAAGAGTTTCAACTAGTGAGAGTATTATGTACATACATAAGTACATATGAATGTATATGCATACATACATAAGTACATATGTATATGCATACATACATAAGTACATATGTATATGCATGCGAGCAAATATGCCGGTCAACTCAGAGTCGGAGTCTCCTTTTCTGCGGAGCTCAAAAACAATGAGGTCACCGGAGCGCCCCACTTCCTCAGGGCAGAAGGTAAATGGAGAGTCAGCCGCTGATCGCGGTGAGAACAAAATGATGTCTGCAAACGCATCGGTAGTGGATATCGGAGGCACGGCTTCAAACCCCCTAAGTCACCAGGGCCAGAAAATTACTGATTTTCATAGGGAAAGCAGAGAAAGCGAGGTTGTGCCGTGCGAAGCTGGCAGCGTAGCCGGTCCGGAGAAAACAAGTGCGGCGATTGAAATGAAAAGCAAGATAG
The DNA here is from genome assembly GCA_963971545.1 of Philophylla caesio. Taxonomy (NCBI): domain Eukaryota; kingdom Metazoa; phylum Arthropoda; class Insecta; order Diptera; family Tephritidae; genus Philophylla; species Philophylla caesio. The sequence goes on along the minus strand of OZ020609.1, from coordinate 26,160,543 downwards.
AAGAGCTTAGAAGAATGATGGACGGGCAGAGACATGTAAACCAGCAAATGAAAAATGTCTTATCCAACATAGCAAAGCTCTGCGAAGAAATATGCAGCGCCAGCACTCCAGCAAGGAAACCGTCTGTAGATACGAAATCAACACAGACGAAGTCCAAAGCTGAACCCTTTAAACAGGGAAAAAGGTTTAGAGACTCTAACGATGGGGGCTTGACCGTGGAAAGACCGAGTCAGCCCACGGAAAAGCGCGCACGTGCTCCTTCTCCTCGAAATGAGTCGGAACAAAAAACAAAAAAAATTAGACTTGGCAACCAAAAGGCTAACGAAGAGTCGAACACAGGGAAAGGAAGAATCACAAAAAACCCGGCAGGAAAACTGCGCCCAGAGGCGCATGAACCGGAGTGGACGAAAGTCGTGAGACAAAAGCGCCAAAAAATTAAGACTACTCGTCCTGATGCCATCGTGGTTAAAAGCGTTGGAGATCGCTCATACGCTGACATCCTGAGGATGGTTAAGACGGAAGAGAGCCTAATAAGTTTCAGCGACGCCGTGAGAAAAATAAGGAAAACGGCGAGCGGCGATTTACTTTTCCAATTAGGTAAGGCATCTGACACAAACACCGTGAAGTTGCAGGCTGCCGTTGGAAAGTTGTTGACCGGTAAGGTCGAGGTAAAGGCCCTGACGGAGCAAGTACGTGTGGTAATTCATGACATAGACGAAATTACCACGAGTGATGAGATATGCCTAGCCCTGAACTCATTAAGCAGCGACCTCGATATAAAAGCTAACGACATTCGCTCACTGCGAAAGGCCTACGGAGGCACGCAAACCGCCTCGCTCCTTCTGCCAACCGATGCGGCAAAGATTCTGCTCGAGCAGGAAAAAGTTCGAATTGGCTGGGTAATATGTAGAATAAGGGAAATGCTACAACCATTGCGATGCTACAAGTGCCTTGACGTTGGCCACATCGCGAAAAACTGCGCTAGCATGGAGGACCGCAGAGGCATTTGCTTTAGGTGTGGACAAACAGGGCATACCGCTAAAGGCTGCAACAATACGCCCAAATGCCTGCTTTGCGCTAAGAAAGGCACGGACCGTATTGACCACAACACGGGTGGCGTAAAATGCCCGATTTATAAAGAAGCCATCCGGAAAATGAAAAAGCTATGAGACTACTTCAGCTAAACTTAAACCATTGCCAGTCTGCCCAAGACTTGTTGGCGCAAACCGTGAAAGATCTCAACATAGATATTGCAATCATTAGCGAGCCTTACAAACATAAGGATGACGCTACATGGCTTCAAAATGCTGATGGCAAGGCTGCAATATGGATGTGTGGCAACGAACCAAAACACATGCAATGCGTCTCAGTAGAGGTAGGCTTCGTGTGCGCAAAGGTAGAAAACGTATGTATTTATAGCTGCTATATCCCACCCAGCATGCCAATTGCTGCGTTTGAAAACATTGTGATGAGCCTTGGTAGGGATGCCAGCGATAGAAGTGAAGTCATAATAGCCGGTGACTTTAACGCTTGGGCGCAGGAATGGGGCTGCCCTAGAACGTCTCCAAGAGGCAAAGCTCTTTTGGAGGCGCTGGCATGCCTAGACGTTGCCTTGTTAAACACGGGCACTCAATACACATTCAACCGAAATGGTTTTGGGTCAATTATCGACCTCACGTTCGTTAGCAGGAGTATGTTTAGAAAAGCGGAATGGGAAGTGAGCGACTGTTACACCCAAAGCGACCACGCGGCAATTATCTGCCAAATAAATCGTGGTACTGAGAAACCCAAACGGGCAGAAAGGGCAGGAAACTTCCGGGGCTGGAAATTAACATCCTTCGACGCCGATCTATTTGCGGAAGCGTTTCCCACATCACAGTACCAGGGGTCGGCAGAAAATATGGCGAAGAAGCTAATAACAGACATAAGGGCTGCTTGCGACGCGTCGATGAAGAGAAACTCCTCTTATAAACACTCCAATACCGTCTATTGGTGGAATGAGCGCATCGAGGCTTTGAGAAAGAACTGCTTGCAAGCTAGGAGATCCTTTCAACGCGCAAGAGGAAGGATTAATTTCCTAGAATGCCAAATTATATATAAGGCCGCACGAAACTTGTTTAAAAAAGCTATCAAGGAAAGCAAGCGTCAGTGTTTCCTCGAGCTGTGCGATGATGCGGAAGAAAATCCTTGGGGAACGGCATACAAAGTTGTAATGAAGAAGCTTAAAACCACCAAAGCTGCAGTTCCAACGTACCCACTGTTTCTACAAACAGTAGTAGATACTCTGTTTCCCAAACAAAGACGGCTCGTTTCTCCAGTACACGATGTAAATCTGCACCTATTTGACAAGGTAACGGCTGATGAAGTCACTCAAGCCGCAAAAAGAATTAACGTAAAAAAAGCGCCTGGCCCCGATTGTGTACCAAACAAAGTCTTAAAAGTGGCTATCGGCAAAAATACGTCGGCGTTCACCTCAGTCTTCAACGCATGTTTCGCTGAAGGTCGTTTTCCATCGACTTGGAAGCAGCAAAAGCTGGTGCTGCTTCCCAAGCCTGGCAAGCCCACTGAAGACCCATCGAGCTACAGACCCATTTGTCTTCTAGACTCGGCGGGTAAACTGTTCGAGCGTATTATCTGTAACAGGTTGGACGTTGAGATGGAGACACTGGGTGGCATCTCAAATGAGCAATATGGCTTCAGGAAGGGAAGATCTACGGTGCAGGCTGTAACAGAAGTAATTCAGCTAGCGAGAAAAGCAACCAGTGGGTCCAGATGGCTAGGTGGAACAAAACAGTATTGTTTGATTTTGACGCTCGATGTCAAAAACGCGTTCAACTCGGCTAACTGGGCAAAAATTTTGGACACCTTAGAGCGCATAGGAGTATCGTACTACTTGCGACGGCTAATGCGGAGCTACTTCCAAGATCGCATACTGTGGTATGACACGGAGCAAGGAAGAAAGAAGTTGGAAATTACGGGCGGCGTACCACAAGGTTCAGTCCTAGGCCCATTACTGTGGAACATCATGTACGACGGTATTCTACGCCTGCAGCTACCGCAGGGTGTGAAGGTGATTGGCTTCGCCGATGATATTGCGATGGTGATAACGTCCAAACAACTTCATCAAATATCCGAAACAGCTACTGCTTCTGTGGAGAAGATTAAAGAATGGCTCGACAACCACGGGCTCGCCCTAGCGGAACAGAAGACAGAGGCAGTTCTTATCTCAAGTAGAAAAAAGCTGGAAGATATAACGTTCAGAGTAAATGGGTATCCTGTCTCCACAAAGCCTGCGATAAGGTATCTGGGTATCGTTATCGATAGAAGGTTGTCGTTCAAAATGCATCTCGAATACGCCAGAGACAAGGCGGCCTCTACAATGACCTCTTTATCCAGAATAATGCTCAACGCAAGAGGACCAAAGCAACGAAGCAAAAAATTGCTTGCAGGCGTAATAAGAAGTCAAATCTTGTATGGAGCCCCGGTGTGGTTCGATGCGGTATGTCACTCATCGTATTATCGGGGCATAAAGTCAACGTATCGTCTGTGTGCACTCCGGGTATGCAGCCAATTCAAGACTGTATCGGATGAAGCAGCCCTGGTAATTGCTGGTATGTACCCACTAGACCTACTAGCTAAGGAGTCTGCTCATATGTTCTCAAGTACGGAGATAACTACTGAAGCCACCCGCAAGGAAGCTAGAGTAAAGAGCCTAGCCGAATGGCAAAACAAATGGAGCATTGCGACAAACGGACGATGGACATACCGATGCATTCCAGACTTAGAGCGCTGGGTTCAAAGAAGCCACGGCGAAGTTGACTTCTACACGACCCAATTTCTGAGCGGTCATGGATGCTTTAAGTCGTATCTGCACAGATTCAAGCACGAGGTTGATCCTTACTGTGACTGCTGCGGGATCGGCGTAGCAGACAGTGTGGAACATGTATTCTTGAGATGCCCACGCTTCAACGACCAAAGGGCCATACTGCAAAGACAAATTTGCGAAATCCTTTCGCCGGAAGCAATTGTGAACTACATGCTAAGAGGCAAAGATGAATGGAACCTAGCCAATGGCATTATTTCAACAACGATAAAGATTCTTAGAAGAGAAGAAAGACAAAGACGCAGAAGCGCCAACGTAATCAGTGCCACAGGATACGTAGTAACGGCACCATAAGAGTGGTAGTAAGTGTTTGACCGGAATCTAGGCCTTGATGACTGCACTTAGCTTACTAAAAAGGCCCTAGGCATCTCAGCGGAGTGGAACCTAGGCCGTTCCAACCGCCAAATGGCGCTCTCAGATTGCTCGCCTGGCTCAACAAAATGGGCAGATCGGAATCTCGGACTTTCCGACTGCGTATGCGAAAATAGAGCTGATTTTCTCGGCTCACGAGCGATACCGAAACATTCACATTCAGCCGTCAATGCGGATTGGAACCTAGGACGTTCCAACCGTAAAATTAAGCAACGAAAAGCCATAGTAATATAAAAGTTTAATATTTCTCAGGTATAAATGCAGTCAAAGAATCAAGAATGCAAAGCGTCGGGGCGGATTGGAACCCAGGCCGTTCCAACCGCCAAGAGCTACAGACGCAAAAAACTGGGCTATATTTCCCTTTGAACAAAAAAAAAATATGGAACACAGCTTGTGTTGCAAAAGCAGAAGCAACAATGGCGTAGCAGCGGCGACTAACCGCCCTTCCCCCCCATGATGTTATGCTTGACGGCAGTTCCGTGGGGAGTGGAATCCGACGGAAAACAGGCTTATCCTGGTTTCAAAGGGCCACTTGAGGGTAGCGCGCTACCACAACGCCCATGAAAAAAAAAAAAAAAAATGTATATGCATACATACATACATATGTGGTATATGAGCTGTGCCTGACAGTATAGGTATAGAGCAACAATTTGCTGTTTTTATTTTGTTTTAGTAACAAACGTACTGTAGCTGGAAAACATATACATATATGTATATACATACTTAGGCAAGTTCTTGTTACATGTGTATAAATAAAAAAATATGTTAAGAACAATGTACAAATTTGCAGCACTAACCACTACATTGACACGCCCGCGAAATATTTGTGGTGTTTCTAAAGTTGTCAATCGTATTCGATAGCTTTTGTTTAATCTACACATGCATAAAACCCTTAATTGTCCTATTGCATGAATTTATTAAAGTGCGTCATAATTGGTTATATCGGTCGTTTAATCTAAGTTTTAACCCCGTTTAAGGTTGACTGGAAATCTGAATAGAGAGTTTAAACGACGAACTATCAAAAACGAGTTTCAAAAGTTTACTCCAGACCCTGAATAATTTATATCAGTTTTACATTTACAAATTTCCTGTGGATTTGGTTTGAAATCACATGTTTGGTGCTCCCAAATTCACATTCACTTAAATTTTTGTGAATTGAATCCGAATGCTTGGAATAATTTTTAAAATATTCTTTGATATTTGTAGAAGCCATTTAAGACATTTCTGTATTAGATATTCATTGAAATATGCGTATTTTTAAGTGTTTTGCTGATGACTCCTCAAAAAAGCCTACATAGATGAATCCGAAAGGGAAATTTCCACAACGATAACCGATATGTGTGAAAGGGATGACCTGATATACGAAGAATTTTGTGAAATTACTTACTTACTTACTTACTTAATTGGCGCATTAACCGCCTTAGCGATTTTGGCCGAGGTCAACAAAGCACGCCAGCTGTCCCTATCTCGTGCTCACTGGCGCCAATTGGAAATCCCAAGTATAGCCAAGTCTTTTTCCACTTGGTCTTTCCAACGCAGAGGAGGTCTTCCTTTTCCTCTGCTACCACCGGCGGGTACCGCGTCAAAAACCTTCACGGCTGGAGCTATTTCATCCATTCGAACGACGTGACCTAGCCAGCGGAGCCGCAGATTCTTAATCCGCTGCACTATATCTATGTCATTGTACAGCTCGTACAGGTCATCGTTCCATCGTACACGGTATTCGCCGTCGCAAAGACGCAAAGGTTCATAAATCTTTCGAAGAATCTTTCTCTCCAACACTCCAAGAGCCCTCTCGTCTGATGTTGTCATCGTCCATGCTTCTGCGCCGTACAATAGAACGGCCATGATGAGAGGCTTATAGAGTATGGTTTTGGTCCGTCGAGAGAGGACTTTACTGTGCAATTGCCTACTCAGTCCGAAGTAGCACTTGTTGGCAAGAGAGATTCTGCGTTGCATTTCAAGGCTGACACTGTTATTGGTGTTAATGCTGGTTCCTACGTAAATGAAGTCCTCTACTTTTTCAAAGTTATAACTGTCAACAATTATATCCCAGTCGTGACTGCGCCGACTGTCTATTTAATGACAGGAGATACTTCGTCTTGCCCTCGTTCACCTCGAGACCCATTCGCTTCGCTTCTCTATCCAGTTTGGAGAAGGCAGAACCGCGCAGTTACGACTGTTAAGGCCGATGATGTCAATGTCATCGGCATACGCCAGCAATTGCACACTCTTATAAAAGATGGTGCCTGACCGATTTATATCTGCGGCTCGAATTATCTTCTCCTGCATCAGGTTACAGAAATCGCACGACAAGGAGTCACCCTGTCTGAAACCTCGTTTGGTATCAAACGGCTCGGAGAGGTTCTTCTCAATTCTGGCGGAGCTGGTGGTGTTGCTCAACGTCATTTTACATAGCCGGGCTCCCAAATTCAGTTATTGGAAACTTCTTTTCGTGCTGTCAAAGGCGGCTTTGAAGTCGACAAAAAGATGGTGTGTGTCGATTCTTCTTTCTCGGGTCTTTTCCAAGATCTAGCGTATTGTGAACATCTGGTCGGCGTTAGATTTACCAGGTCTAAAGCCACAGTGATAAGGTCCAATCAGTTCGTTGACGGTGGGCTTAAGTCTTTCACACAATACACTCGACAGAACCTTTTACGCGATGTTAAGAAGATTAATCCCGCGATAATTGGCACAGAATGCAGGATCACCCTTTTTGTGGATTGGGCAGAGCACACTTAAGTTTCAATCAACAGGCATGCGTTCTTCCGACCATATTCTAGAGATGAGCTCTAGCATGCACTTAACCGGCTCCTCTCCGCCGTACTTAAATAACTCAGCTGGTAACCCGTTGGCCCCGGGGGTTTGTTGTTCTTCAGCCGTGCTATCGCTTTCCGAATTTCGTCATAGTCGGGTGATGGTACATCGCGTCCATCATCATTGATTGGGGATTCGGGTTCAACATCTTCTCCATCGTTGTTGCAGCTGCTTCCATTAAGCAGTGTGGAGAACTGCTCTCTCCATAATTTAAGTATGCTGTGGACATCAGTTACGAGGTCGCCGTTTTCATTCTTACAGGAATTCGCCACGGTCTTAAATCCTTCTGTTAGCCGTCGAACTTTCTGAAAATTTTTTCGGGCGCTTTTCCTGTCGGCCAGCATCTCAAGCTCTTCGCACTCACGCATTTCGGCCTCTCTTTTTTTCTGACGGAAAATTTCATCTTGCTTCCTTCTTTAACTCACGATAACGCTCCCGCACAGCTCGCGTTGCGACCGATCGCAGTGTGGCCCTGTAGGCAGCGTCTTTACGTTCCGTAGCGGCGCGACATTCCTCGTCATACCAGTTGTTCTTTCGGGCTCGCTGAAATCCGATGGATCTTAGTGCGTGCGGATCTTAGCTGCCACAAGAAAATGATCCGAGTCGATGTTGGCTCCTCGTATCGTGCGTACATTTAGGACACTGGAAGCATGCCTTCCGTCTATCACAACTTGGTCGATTTGGTTTTGTGTCTTACCATCTGGAGACAGCCACGTAGCCTGGTGAATATTTTGATGCTGGAACCTGGTACTACAGACTACCATGTTTCGGGCCCCGGCGAAATCGATCAGTCACATTCCGTTATCAGACGTTTCGTTGTGGAGACTGAATTTTCCGACTGTGGAACCAAAGATGCCCTCCTTGCCCACCTTGGCATTGAAATCGCCAAGCACGATTTTTATATCGTGGTGGGGGCACCGCTCATACGTCCGGCCAAGGAGATCGTAGAAGCGATCTTTGGTCCCATCGTCCTTCTCTTCCGTCGGGGCGTGGGCGCAAATCAGGGAGATGTTGAAGAATCTCCCCTTGATGCGGATTGTGGCGAGACGTTCGTCCACCGGAGTGAACGACAGTACTTTACGGCGCAGTCTCTCTCCCACCACAAATCCGACACCAAATTTGCGCTCATTTACATGGCAGCTGTAGTAGATGTCGCAAGGGCCTATCTATTTTTTCCCTTCCCCTTTTTTGAGGAGTCATCCCGTCCATCGCATTTCTTGGACAGCGGTGAAGTCAGCCTTCGCTCTGCTGAGGGCATCAACCAGCCGTGCAGAGGCACCTTCCCAATTAAGGGTCCGGACATTCCAGGTGCATGCCCTCAAATCATTGTCCTTAATACGTTTGCCGTGGTCGGCATCAAAAAAGGGGGGTCTCATCCGAGGCTTTGTGTGTCTGTTCATTGGAAGTTGTTTTTTAATTGGCGGGTTCCAAGCACTGTTGTTGTGCACCCATTGCTGGGGGTGAAAATTTTAAGTTCGTTTATATAGCGAGCCGCTTGCTCCAAGACAGACGCCCGCTTGCAGCCCCACCTCCTGGTGAACAGACGCTGTGGACTTTAGTGGACCCTTTAACCGAATATGTCGGAGTGGCTCCACTAAAGCTCCCTCTCTATTAGCCGTGACCCATGGCTCCACACGGGTTGGTTATCGTATCTCGCACATGGGTTGCTCACGTTGCCCAGGGTGCACGAACGTGGACGTAAGAGTAGGGATTGAGTACAGTCGTGCAACTGTAACCGCATACCCAGATGCACCACTGTACCCCATTGCACCCCAGTGAATTTGTGAAATTGGGAGCACACTAATTCACTTTCACAGGAAGTTTTTAAAATCACATTGTGGAATCGAAATGTGAAACTGTGAGTACGGCTGTATATTGAGTTTCTTTTCATAATGAATAAATGGAATTACATACATACATATGTACTCGTACGGTGCTTTGCTTAAGTATGTATAGGTTCGGCGCCATGGCTTCGTTTTACTTATGAAAGGAACGAATTGCGACTTCGGCAATAGCAAAGCAACCAACTGCCGCACAAATTCGCTTCATGCAATCGGTACGAATAAGTTGTGCATTCATGAATGAATTAATTCATGCAGACGTCTAATAAACAACTTATCAAGAAATTGTTTGTAAAATTAAAAAAGTTGCAATAAAATTCGAGCTCAACAATTAATAACAGTAAGAAGCGAATATGTTTTAATTTTTATTCTTGTTATACCTTTCATGGAAATGGTATATTAACTTTGGTCCGATGTTTGTAAGTACCAGAACGATAAGAGTTAAACCCATCAAAAAGTATGCCGATATGATCAGGGTGACGAGCTGAGTCGATTTAGCCATGTCCGTCTGTTTGTCTGTCTATCCATCTGTTTGAACCCAAACTAGTCCCTCAATTTTTGAGCTATGAAACTTTGCAGTCAGTTGCCCTTTTCTAATTTATTAGACATTTGTCGGAACCGGCCAGATCTAATGGCTATAACGTATATAGAAGCTGATTGTTCAGATATCATATTTTGCTTCATAACTCCTTCATTTAAGCAGCCAGAGGTTTAAAATGAAAGAAGGTCCGCTATTGTAAGATCTATAGAAGCCGTAAAAATCGTATAGATCAAAGGTATATAACATATAACTCCCATACAACTGAGTGTTCAGATATTGCATTTAGCACGAAAAGCTATTTATTTAGGCAGATAAAGTCTTAAAATTTTGCACAAATAATAGTTATTAAGAGAACTGTTATAGAAGAGGAAACCATCAAGGTCGGATAAATATAACATATAACTTGGTAGTTTGGAATAAAACTACTTTTAATTTTCTTGCTTACTATGTAAGCGTATTTTTATTTATGATAGCTGCAGCGTTGTGCGCTGTTTGTTGATTCTAAATGGAATGAATTACAAACTAACAAGATGACTTAATAATACCCTAACTGTTTTGCGCTGTTGCTAATGGAAGCTCCTGTTGTTGTTGTTGTTGTTGGTTTAGCTGCAGTCGAGGTGTTGTTGCTGCTGATAACGCTTCAGTTGAATAGGAGCGCATGTAAATCGTAACATTAGCATTTTCGTGTGCGAGAACAAACGGTGGGAACTTTTGATTGTAGTGTCACGCGCAAATTGTAGACATAGCGTCAGCAATTTCTGGGCGTGAGAGAAATTCGTTGCTAACTTCTCCCGCTCTTAAGACGAGACGTCCCTGTTTCGGCTGACATCTTTTATAGCGTTAACTGTAGCTAGTTGCATGTCCTCTACACTCATAGAATGGCCTCCTCTATATGCTTTATTGCTGACTGTTATTTTTGTGCGTTATTTTAATATAATCAGGCAGAATAATATGAAAAGTACTGCGATGAACATTACTGCAAGCGATATCCAGGTTATCATGCTTTTCGACTCAGTTTCCACTGCATTATGGTTAAGTCTTTTGCTATTTATTATGTTAAGGTTGTGTAGATATTCAATGGTTAAAAGTTCATTATGGTCACTGATGTTTATTGACATTGTTTTAGGCAGGGACCTAAAATAACTGTTATGATGTTCTCAAAAAATTTAAAAGTAAAATCCTTAAAATGTTCGTAGAAGGAAATTGTTGATATCCTTGTCATCCTCATGATGTCCTCTGCAAGGATCAAGGATGCTTTTTATTTTTTTAACTTTTAAAGTAAAAGTACAATTATAACTGTTAAATTCTAACTTTTATTTTTTCAGTCAGATAATAACAGTTAAACCAAGCCAAATATTTTGTTTGTCAAAAATAAAAGGCTTGCCCAGATAGCGATCAAACCGTTGAACCTATATAAATACATTTGGTACCAATCGATGGTTCTTAGTTTCTAGAATTCAAAAATATATAGTTTGTTTGAGATTGGGTGGCTCTATCTGAAGAAATTAGTCAAAAACTGACGCAGTTAAATTCTATATAGTAATGTAGTACTTCGATGGTATCTCGATGTTCTTTTTGCAACACTTTTCAATTATTTCGTTAAAAACATTTCCAGTTTTCTCATAAAACAAAACAAATTTTATGTATTGTATAAAACTCATATACAATAGCTTTTTATTAAAGGATTTTGTAATTATGGCATTATATTGTTGTTGAGCTTTAAAAGGCAAACGGTTTCTACTTTTTTGTCGGACAGATTATAGCGTAAGTCGGTTAAAATGAGCTTTAATTTAACAGTTATAATTGTACTTTTACTGATGTTATCATGAAAGAAGTAGTGATTGTCACTTGTTTTTTCTTCTCCTCATATATACTGAAAGGGTTAAGTTATGAACTCTGCATTGGTGATTAGAACGAGAGACGAATGGAAGAGTAACAACAAAAAATTACAGCAAGTATGTAACTATTGTGTATAAGTGCGAACAGTAATTCGGCTTCTATGTGTATGTATGTTTATGTTTACACAACGCTGTATGAAACCGAAACCAAAAATGCTACGAGGGTAGTACTCGTATTTTATATGTTGCGTATTTTCAATTCTATACTTACAAGCTTTATTTGTTCTGTTTTCAGTGAGTTGAAAAATTCATCTCGCCCAGCACGTGAAAATAACCGTGCGATGATTTTTTAAGGTTTTCCAACATGAATTGTCGTATGTATGGTTATAACATGCGTACACATATGTTGTAAAAATGAACTCATGTTCGACTATGTCATAGTTAAGTCACCAATAATGCTTGTAGGCTGCTAAATATAGTATTACGGAGTCACGGAATTTTTCCTTCAAGTTAAAAAGTCACTTCTTATAAATACGATAGTTGTATTGGCTTATTTGTGTATACTATATACTGTATAGTATACACTTTTTTGTGTATGTACAAAACTTTTAACTATACGTGTTTCTGAATGAGTCAAATTATAATCACCCAATCTCAAACAAACTATATAATATTGAATTCTAGAAACTAACACCAATCGATTGATACCAAATTTATTTATATAGGTTCAACGGTTTGATCGCTATCTGACCAAGCCTTTTATTTTTGACAAAAAAAATATTTGGCTTCGTTTAACTGTTATTATCTGACTGAAAATATAAAAGTCAATTTTTTACTGGAATTTTGTAACAAAAAATTTTACAGTCAGAAATAAACTGTTTTTAAGCGACTTTTATTTTAAAAGTCATAACTGTTAGGGTCCCTGGTTTTAGGGGGCTCTATGACATGCGTAGGGCTTTTTGTAGTTTCGAATTTGGATTCGTTTATTAATAGACAGTTTTTGAACGATATTAGGTACGTTCCCCTTGGCAGTTTAATGATTGGATTGCCGTATTCTTTCACATCGGCCGGGGATTCATTGACTACGACGAGCCCATCATCAATATGTTGTATTTTGGGTATTTGGGTTGCTGTTATGGTCTGACATGTTGCTGTATTATTATTCATTAAAGCTGTTGCACACGGCGCGTCTGTTGATTCCACGCATACTAACATGTCTGCAGCTGATTGGCATTCGGTTAGCGCTTTTACAGTTTCCCTACATCTACCCATAATTTTACAACAACAGGGTAAATTTTAATTAAACTACAAGATTCACCAATTTTTGGTAATTTTACAAAGTATTTGATTTCATCTTCATATGCATAAATTTTAACTTGTGCTAACAGCAATATTTCGGTTATAGAAATTGAATAGTCTAATTTTATTAATTCGTTTATCTCATAAAGGTCAAATATAACAGGATTAATTGTATTTAATTTGGAAAGTGCGATACCATTAACAATATTATTTAAATCAGATATTATAATTCTATTTCTTATCATAGCTAATTCTAAAATTTTATTATTTTTAGAATCGTCTTTGGATATTGCGTTAGTTCTTTCAATCAATCGATTAATTTTATTGGTTATTTCATTCATCTGAACTTGCAGATTTTGGTTAATATTAATTTGAGTGTTACCGTTCTCTATAAGAGCCTCTTCTGTGGCCTGCAATTGCACCAAGTCATCATGGTCGGGAGAACCAGAGATGAGTTTCCATACAGACCCAATTAAATTGATAGATCTTTTTGATCTTGAATTTTTAAATAATGATAATAACTTTTTTACTTCGTTTATATCATGCTCCAATATTGTGTTCTCTTTTTTCCTATTACGATAATTAACAAATAATTCTTTGTTTTCCTCCTAAATGTTTTCGTATTGCTTTAAATTAACCGTATGAGTTATAAAGAAATGTCCCTTCGTAATTGTTACTTTTCCGTTATTAACGGCTATTATCGGGGACGACGAATAGTCATGTACTTCCGAGCGCACTAAGTGCCTGCAAAGATATGATTTAGCTTATTATTTTAATATTGTCCTTATGGATTACACGTCCGTCTTTAGTTTTAACTGTTGTTCCTAAATCTTCACTAATTTCAACCTCCTTAAAAATATTCTTAATTTTACTTCCTAATCTATTATTTACTTTTAAGAGCACTTTCTCTCCTTTTTTACTGTTTTCTGCTCCCTATTTTTATTGTGGGTTTTAGTACTTAAAACTTGATTCTCCTTTAGTTTACTTATTATTTCAGATTTTGTTTTCTCTGAGATGGATTTTAAAATATTTGCTGGTTTTTTCCCGGTTGTGGAATGAATACTATTATTATACTTTTAAGTGCTTGTAAGAACTAGGTCTGTCAATTCCATTGTTGGATTCTCGCACCTTAGGCACCTGGCAATTTCTATCAGCGTGGAGTGAAATCTCTCCACTTGGCCGTTGCTCTTGCTGTGAAGTGGAGGCACTTTATAGTGGTCTATTCCAAGATTTTTAAATAAAGTTTTCATTGTCTCGGAACAGATAGCTCTCTCATTGTCCGAAACGATGGTTTTAGGTACAAATATTGTAAAAATTTCTAGAAGAGCTGGCTTTATATCAATGACAGATTTGGTTTTAATTGACTTTACTATGGCCATTTTGGAAAACTTGTCTATGCAAGTCAGAAATAGTTTATTCTCTGTTGAGAAAATATCTACGTGTAAAATTTCTCCTATTTCAGTAGGTATCCTAATAATTGCTGTTTGGGTTTCCTATCATATTTACATACTTGACAAGTGGAGCAGTTCTTTGTAACGGATTTTAACATTTCTTTCATTTCCGGAAAACAATATTGGTTCAGAATCTGACAAAGATTCTCTTTAAATTGCCTATGAGCCCTATTATGTTCCGTATTCACAATTTCGTGCTTGTCATTTTCATTAAATATGTCTATAACCATTTTTTCAGTGTGTTTAAATTTCACCGACGGAAAGGTTTCTATTAAAGGATTTTGGATTTTCCCCAACACCTCTAATGAGCAATAAATGCCGTTAACTGCGTTAGGGTTGATGGCTGCCTGCAGTAAGTGCATTAGCTCGTTGATGGTATTAAAGTTAATGGTATGTCTGATTCTATTTTTAAAAATAATTTTCCTTTTATGACTTGGGTGACCTTCTGAGATCAGAATCTGATTTTTAAAGGAGTTTATAGGAGTTTCAACAGATGTTATTGTGAACGTGTAAGATTCTTCACTGTGGCAGGTAGCTGCCGTGGCCGAATCCTCTATTGCGTGCATTGCCTGGCGTGATAGTGCGTCAGCTACAATATTTTGATTCCCTGGCTTGTAAAAAAATTGTGGTGAAAACTCTTCTATCAATGCCTTCCATCTTTGAATTTTGCTATTAGCGTTTCTTTCAGAAATTGCAAAGATAAGAGGTTGGTGATCTGTAAATATTCTGATATCACTAGCACCGTAAAGGTAATTTCGCTATTTTTGCAAAGCCCATATGATAGCGAGAAGCTCTCTTTCGTTTGTTGCGTATGACTCTTCTGTTTTTGATAGAGTTCTTGAAATAAACGTTATAGGCTTCTTATTCTGAGATAAAACTGCACCAATTGCTACACTTGAAGCATCGGTAGCAAGCTCAAAAGGTTTTTGAAAGTCAGGATGTTGTAACAGAACATCCTCTGAACTTAGTGTCCTTTTTATACGTTCGAATGCATTTACTGCTTCTTCGTCCAACCGTATTTTAATATTTTTTGATTGTTTTACTTTAGCATTACCATTTTCACCTCTTAGGTATTTGGTGAGTGGTTTGGCAATACGAGCGTAGTCTTGTATGAACCGTCTGTAGTACCCAGATAGTCCAAGAAAAGATCGAAGAGCTCTAAGAGATTCGGGTTTCTTATATTGAAGGACATCATTAACCTTCTTTGGGCATATTTTAATGCCATTTTCATTAATAATAAATCCTAAAAACTCAATTTCTTTCATAAAGAATTTTGATTTTTTTAGTGAAATGCGCATATTAGCATTTTTTAGTTTCTGAATGACTTCATCTAAATCCTTTAGGTGTTGCTCTTTCGTACCAGAGTAAATAATTACGTCGTCCATATAGACATGACAGGTCTTTCCTATCACCTCTCTTAAAACATCATCAATTGCCCGCTGAAATATGCTTGGGGCATTTTTTAAACCAAAGGGTAAGCGACGAAACTCGTATTTTCCATTATTAACGGAAAATGCTGTTTTCTCGCGGTCCCCTGGGTTAAGCAAAATTTTGTGAAACCCGCTCTTTAAATCTAAGGTTGAAAAGTATTTTCCAGTGCCAAGAATTGATAAAATTGATGAGGTTTCCGGCATTGGATACCTGTCCGCAATAGTTATTTTATTCAGTTTTTGAAAATCAATAACTAGTCTTAACTCTTGGTCACCATTGTCGTTAGTTGTTTTCTTTTTTACAACCCATATTGGACTATTGAATGGACTTCGGGATGGCTGGATTATGCCATCTTTGAGTAGACGTTGAATCTCCTCATTTACAAATTTTGTGTAAGCGATAGGGTATGGATATGATTTACTGTAAACAGGCTCATTAGTGGTGGTTTTAATGGATGCTCTTACCTTAGTGTGGAAGGGTAGTCCTAAATTTGGGTCAGCGAAGGCTTTCTTATTTCTTTCCATCATATTTTCAAATTCAGGTAAAATTTCAGATGGAACTTCATTAAAACCAGTAGATAAATGGGATACTTATTCACATTTAAAGAATTCTATATTTTCAAATCCATCCCTATATTGCAATTTGTCCTTGACTGTATCAATTTTCGCACTAATCTCCTTAAGAAAATCGTAGCCAATTATAGCGTCGAATGAAGTGAGACCAGGCAAAATAAAAAAGGTTGAACTTTGTCCTAAAACTTTTATTTTACATTTTTTGGTTATAGTTTGTGAACCGGATACAGTTTTTATTTTGAACGGTTTTTCAACCCTTTGAGTATTCTTTATAATAGCGAGATTTTTTATATAGTTTTTGGAAGTGCCGGTATCCAAAAGAATTTTTAAAGTTTTTTCTTTGTTCAGCCTCTTTTCTATATAAGGGAGTGAAGAGGCTCCTACTCTAAAAAATTATCTTCACCATAACACTCCTCTTCCTCAGAATTTTCAGAAATGTTGTTTACACATTTGTTAACTCTACTTCAGTATAAGCTTCTACTTTTGGCCCTACAGAGAGCTTTTCTATTTTCTTCACTAATTCATTAATTTTCGCATCGTACTGCGCGTTATTATTTTTTATTAGTTCCGCGATAGCGGCTTGAAAAGCTGCTGAATCCATATTAATGAAATTAATCGAATGATTGGAAAGAATTCTCACAATTTCGTCACTAAATTCACTTGACTTTACACAGATCTTTTTTTATTTATGATAGCTGCAGCGTTGTGCGCTGTTTGTTGATTCTAAATGGAATGAATTACAAACTAACAAGATGACTTAATAATACCCTAATTGTTTTGCGCTGTTGCTAATGGAAGCTCCTGTTGTTGTTGTTGTTGTTGGTTTAGCTGCAGTCGAGGTGTTGTTGCTGCTGATAACGCTTCAGTTGAATAGGAGCGCATGTAAATCGTAACATTAGCATTTTCGTGTGCGAGAACAAACGGTGGGAACTTTTGATTGTGGTGTCACGCGCAAATTGTAGACATAGCGTCAGCAATTTCTGGGCGTGAGAGAAATTCGTTGCTTACTTATATATAGCTGCCATACAACCGATAGTACAGATATTACATTTTTGGCCATAACTCCTTCATTTAATCAGCTAGACACTTGACCAAGTATTAGTCATTATTAGACATACATGTACATATGTAAAGTAAAAATCATAAAGATCAAAGAGATACAGTGGCGGATCTAGGATTTGGAATCGGAAGGAGCTGGAGTGTAAAATTTGAATCATTTGATCATCCATACAATATATGTTAATCTTACCGATTTTTCTCCAGTGTTCCCATCGTCCGATGAACTTTTTGTACGCTAGATACTGCTGCACATGGTCTCTTTATGCAAAGCTTACGAATATCCATATATACGAACTATGTATATAAACACAATATCAATATCTCTACATTCGGTTGTAAATACAGATTATAATACTCGGTTTAAGCAAAAATATTTCGTACCTACAAAACTTATTAATCAATTTTATATTCGATTAAAATGCTTTCGAAGGCCCAAGCTCTTAGTCAACCCAGCCCATTTAAATACTTAACCAAGATTTTCAGTACATATCTTATTCTTCCTTGACATGATGACGTAACCGATTTTGAACATTCGACTGCTTAGTGCATGCTCTGCTCACCATGTTATTCCACACATGCCCCGACACGTCAAAGGTTTCAACTGCGCAGTTATGGCCCGTGCACAATGTGTGGCGCGTACAAAGCACTGACTGATGTTTTTCGCGTTCTTGCGTGACACGACAGGTTCGTGTTTGGCGTAGTAGTCAGTCGTGTTTCGTTTTCTCAGTGTGTGATTTAACAGGTGATGGCGGGTTATTGAAATCATTAAAATCGGTTAAATAGAACATATAGCTGCCATACAACCGATTTTTTTAAAATTGCATTTTGGGCCAAAACTCCCACGTTAAATCAGCTAAAGACATTTTTCACAAATGTTAATTATTATTGGGACTATTATAGCAGTCCAAATCATTAATATCGGATTAATAAAACTTATGACTCTCATGTATTTCTTCCATTCATGAAAGGCATGCAACCGAAGACAGTTTTTTCTTACGTGTTTTAATTAAGAACAAAAATACAATTTGCAAATTCGGAGTAGGAGATCTTATGAAAGCAAAATACAACTAATGGTTTGAGATTCTGTGAAAATTGATTTGTGGCGACACTTTGCAGTGAAGAAGCAAACTATAAACATTCGCTTTATTAGTTTCTGACCAACGACTACGGTGGAGATGTATCTCATGAAACAATTCGACAAATACTCAAAAAGCACTATAATTCCTTCGAAATTGAGCGGTGGAAGCCACTGCTGTCCGCACAGAATTCAAAAGGATATAATTTCCTATTTCCCACACTTCCAAGCCAATTGAGTTCTAAAGCCACGTAATTTTTTCCGATTAAACTAATGTTGTATTACCACGATGGACCCAACAAAGTTTGGATAAATCCGTTCACAGACCTCCAAAATAGAAATATAATAAATTTGGAAAACTGTTTGTCTTGATAGGGGGATATACGAGTATTTCTAGTAAAGGCGTTGGAGAGTTGAGAAATAATGATAAAAGAATTTTATTTGGATATTTTGCCAAACCAGCTAACAAAAAGTGCACAAAACTTTGGCTTTGAAGACCGCTAAAATCCTCAAAAACTTAAACATAAGCAAGGTCTAGATAACGAGCCCAAACGTAAGTCACTACTATGAAGGGCTTGGCTCCTTTATAAGTGCAACAAAATTATAGACGCACCTGCGCAAGGCCCAGACATTAACCCCACAGAAAAGCTGTGAGCGTACTTGAAAAGAAAAGTTACAAAACTGACACCAACAACAAAAAATTACTTTAAGAAGAATAGATAAATATACCCGAGCAGTATGACCATAAAAAAATTATTATTATTAAATCCCAAATAGGCTTCAAGCCGCTACTGATGCCAAGGGTGACCACTAGGCATGTCAATCCCGGAATTGTAGAAAACAGCGAATTCAATAGCCATTTATTTTTTATATTTTGTATCATTATAAAAATTGCCCCTTCAAAGACAAAACAAAGCCTTTAGAAAGTTCACAATCGACAAGTAACACAGCTTGTTAACTCCCTTAAGGCTTTGTTTTATTCTTGCCATTAGAAATGTGCTTTAGAATATCCTACTCGAGTATAAAATGAGCCTCACTTTCATAGTGTTATCGGTACTTAGCTCTGATTTCTTGTTGATTAAAGGATACAACATTCTAACGGCGGTATTATATTTGCTGTTTATATGGTAATGTGGTCGCGAAAGATTAACTTTTTGTCAAGTACTACGCCTAAGTATTTAATGGTATCAGACCAATTTATATAATGTCTATATATATTGAGGTTTGTACTGGGTAAGTTGCATAAACTTCTTTTTTTAGTAAAACAGATAGCTTGCGTTTAACCAGCATTAAGTTTTATTTTCCATTTATGAAAATAATTACCGACTCGATGTAGTGCATTTTGTATGTTGCTAACTATATCGTGAGCAGACTTATGCGAGTAAAAAATACCGATATCGTCAGCGTACATGGCGTTGTGACAGTTGTCGAACTTTGGACGTCAGACTTCGGTTAAATGAAATCTACAAATTTAGATATTAGCCCATTATGCCAAACGGAGTCAGAAGCTTTTTCAACATCGAAAAGGACTAAAGCGGTGAATTTTTTTTTAATAAAACTTGATTTTACGTGGTTGCATATTCTTTTGATTTGGTGTGTTGTTCCGTGAAATTTCCTAAAGCCAAACTGTTCGTGAGGCAGCACGTCATTCTCGTCAATATAATTAGTTAATTGATTTTTTAGTACTTGCTCAAATATTTTTCTGAAGCTACTCAAGAGACTTATTGGTCGATAACTTCCAATTTCGCTTGGGGGTTTTCCATGCTTTAGTATTGGAGTTACCTTTGCTGTTTTCTGAAAGTATTGGAGTTTGAGGCATCAATTAATAATAAATGTAAAAAATATAATTGCAACTTTGGGCAATTTTTTAAGCATTACATTCTTTATTTCGTCTAGGCCAGAGGGTACTATCAGATAAAGCATTCAGCCTAGTAATATTTTTATTAACCACATCTTCATGTAAATGAGAGCTTAGGTGCTCCGAGGCTTTGTGATTTTTTTGGAAAGTTTCAGCAAATGCCTTTGCTTTCTCGTAGTTTAGGACAATAGTTTAGTTTTGGCTAAGCATAGGTGGGTATGGTATATGCTTCTTTTTTTAAACTTTACATATATCGTAGAAGGGCTTACTTCTTTTATCTCGTTCTTCCAACTTTCTATTCCATTCTTTATATCTAAATAGCAGAATTTCCTTACGTAGAAGTCCAGACATTCTTGATACCTCCAAATGATCCTCCTCCTGCCGATAGTGGCTCCAATGCCTTCGAAAATAATTTCGCGTTTTAATTAAATTTAAAATATGATGTGGAAGTTTAAACACATTTATTTTAGGTGCTTTCTTAGGGAAATAAATTCGGTTTTTTATATACACTCCAGTTAGTGTTTGAATAATCCCAGTTAAAATTAGAAACGTACGGCTCATCTATGGTAAGCTTAAATTTGACGGGCAAATTATCAGAATTTAAGTCATTAATTGCTATCCGCTGAGAGATATAAGTTGGACTGTTAGACAGCATGATATAAATGTTTGACGGTGCGAGATAGTAAATATGAGATAGTAATTGGCAAAAATGTTATGAATTCTTTGAGGATATTACCCCAAGCATTTGCTCTTACACAACCCTAGCCATGATGCTTGCTATTAAAATCCCCACAGTATATCACATTTTCTTTTACATTAAAGTGTAGTCTTAAATCTTTTTTATACAGGTTACGGAGATCATATGTTGGAGAACCTACGGGAAAATATACACTAAATATCCTAATTGTATTTCAATTCCTATGTTTTCAATTACTTTAGTTTTGATATTGTCTATTTCATAGTAATAAATTGTTTTATTGATTAGGATGGCAACTCCAACTCCAACAGAAATTACTCTATCGCTACGTACACAAGAGTAAAGCGGATAATAAAATTTGCTCGTACTTTTGAGCCATGAACACTTTTACAGTTTCAAAAAATTATAGATATTTGGGACATCACTTATTACACAGTACGACAAAATCAAATTTTTTTTGGTACACATGAGAAATGTTTACAGAATATAAAAATAGGCTTAAAATAAAGAAATACGTGTCTCGGCATTTTGCTGTAGCACGTCAGAATTTTGAGAAAATCGATTTTTATGCTTCAAAGAACCGTGGAGGTTCACTTCTAATGTAATACTATTATAAAAACTTCTACAAAAACAGAATCGGTGAACCGATTTCAATGCTTGAAAAGGTAATTAAATTTGAATTTTTTTTATTAAGAAAACAATTTTTTTCTCCGGTAGATGGTGCTTTAATTTTCATGTAAAGCTAATTTTTGCAGTTAGCGCAGCGCACTTTGTCATTAATTGTACAGGCTACGGTTTTGATATTTTTTTAATAACGAATTGTTTAATACCTTTAGCAGTCAAAAGTTTAATATACCTTTATAATACAACTATTACAGACGTGTTAAATTTTTTGGCAAATTAAAAACTGTCCCGGGATTTCGTGCTCAGATCTCGAAAATCCCAGGATCGAGAAATTTACCAAAATTGGAATCCCAAGTGACCACAGAAGGTATTAACAATAACATTTTTATCGAAGGTAGTATTATTTTGCTTTCGTTATATCGCCTTCTCCGAATTTCAAAAAAATGAATTGACACAATGAAAATTGTCTTTTTTTTTATTCCGTTGTATATTTGTAACATACATTTTTTTAGGTATAATAAAGGGAAATGAACTGAAAAAAATTTAAAAAAAAGGAAAAAATACATGTCTTATTAATTGTTGAACTCTTATTGCAATTTTTCATTTTGCAAATAATTTTTTGAAATACCGTATGTACTATTCACTATTTAATTTAACATTATCAACAAAATTACCTTTGCCAATATCATTACCATTACTTCTCGAATTGCCATTGATATTGATATGTAGTTAAAAATCTAGCAGTTTGAATGCTTACGGTATATCTTGCTTAATTTCACGATTACTATTTTAACTTTGCCAGTACGAAAACTGTTATCATAACTATCACAACAGAATTCCCAGTAATGGAGTTAGTGATTACCATTACCATTGAAAATACCTGCGAATGCCAACCAAATGTTCAATACCATCAAAATTACCATCTCAGTACCATTTTTACAGCGACTTCCTTCCAACCAAAAATAAAATGTTTTTTATTAAATCTAACATATTTTAAAAAATGTATCTATTTCCATTTTGAAATCATGCAGGTAACCAAGGAGTCAGTCGGTCAGTCACACATGTCAGACGCGCAATCAGTCGTCAACAGCACCCGCTAGATTCAAGTAGCACAAAGCCGCAGTCAATGTACACGCTTTTGTGTTTACAAAAGGCCAACACAACAACAACAACTATAAAACATTGCACTGTATGTGCTTGCTATGCGCGCAACCTACTAACCCAAAGATAGTTTGCATCTTCAGCTTTCAGCAAGTTACATACGTATTTGATTAACTTTGTTGTTGGAAATACAGTATTATTATGTATAGTTCTCATTGCTTAAAGCTACATAGATACTTTTGAGTTAAAGAGTTTTAAACCGAGAAGACAACAACAAAAGCAAGCATAGTAACTAGAGGCAAACAAAGCAAGGCAAAGCAACGTGGCTGTTACATAAAAAAACCGACAGCAACAACAATGCATGCAAGTATTAGAGCAACAATAGAAGTTACAACGATTACAATGAATTGAAATTGGAAAAATTGTGGTTCAGTTGAAGTTGGCAGTGGTCGAGTTGATGATGCTGAGCGAAAAGTTGCCGGTAGGTCGTGTATAGTATACATAGTCGTATGCTTGTTTGCGGCGACGGCAATCGATTAGATTGCATCAATTTCTCTTTCTACCTTAGCCATTCCGGTGCAACACCCATTTGCCTGCCAGCTAAACACACAGCTATATAGACATTCATGTCTACTTGGGGAATTGTGTGCGAAAAAGGAAAATTGCTTAAATCGTTCACTTTCTACAGTGCAACAAAAAAATTAATGTAAACCTCTATTGATTTTTTTTCAGTTTCTCTTTTAATGGATGAAAAGCAGTTTTGTTTTAAATGTATTAAAAGCATTTTACACTCTTTTTCAGGCTCCTCTTCATTTCTGCAGATTCTGCAGAAATCATTTTAGGGGACACCCAGTCTCCCTGCGTGTCTACTAGGGATGTCATTTTTATTTATCCCGGGATCCCAAAATTCACAAAGGTTTGATTCGTTATTTTTAATTAATCAAAAAATGTAACACTTCTGTAATCGTTGTATTATAACAAAATTAAAATGCAATCTAAAAGAAATAAAAGCCTTAAGTGTATTATCCTCGAACCTGGACAAATTTAGGTCCAGGTTGCATTTTAAATCAAAAGTGGAGAAGCACCGCTCCGAATCAACACTTGTTGGTTGGATTGTCGACAAAAAGTTAAATGCTCTCTGTAGGAATTATCCTTTATTGCCCCCATTACAAAAACTATCAATTTATTTTACAAAACTTTCTGATAAATTTTATGTCTTTCGATTATCCACTTCAAGCGTCTCGTAGTTAGTTCTATTAACGTCGCTTTCATAGTAAGGCTCATTTTCTACTCGAGGAATATATTCTCCAGCTCACTTATAATGGCAAGGGCAAAACAAAGCCTTTCGGGAGTTAACAAGCTGTGTTATTCGTCTTATGGTGTTATCGTATTACAACAGTTGTAAACTTGTTGTTTTTGTTTCTCATGTTAAATTTTCTTATTTCAATACAACTCTGAGAGGCATGTTTTGTGTGTTACTTGCGTGTTTCATTCGATCGGTTTTTTATGTTTTAAATCATTTGATGTTTATTTTTGTTTGAAAATATGTAAATAAAATTCACTGTTTTCTGCAATTCCGGGATTTGAATAGACTGATCCCGGGATATTCAGGAGATGAAAAATGAGATGGGATCCCGGGATTGACATGCCTAGTGTATACTTATCAGTAGATTTGCTGTTATTATGCCTAAGTCTCTCCTGCTCAGCAATAGCAGACCTTGTAATTTTTTGACGTCCCACTCCGGCCACAAGAGTTTGGAACTGATGCAGGTATTACCGTTATTCCAGCGGGTCCCTGCTTCCCTAAGGGATGAGTCCCTTATAATTTGCTTACAGGTAGCGAGCGACATAGCTAAACCCTTCCAGCGTGGTGAAAGCGGAATGGATGTTCCCCCTCTTGCATGCTCGTTCGCTGTTTCATTTCCCGGTGTGTTGCTGTGCCCTGGTACCAGGTACCAGGTAGAAAGCAAACTCCTCCGCCATCTCCTTTAGAGATTTGCGGCAGGTTGCCACCGTTTTGAGTTGCAGCTGACCGAATCAAGAACCTTTAGCGCTGCGTGACTGTCGGAAAAAATTAGGATTTCTTTGTGTCCAACTTCTTTGGTACTTAGATAGTCACTGCAGTGATCAGGAAGACGGAAAGATCTTTTTAAATCTAATTTGGCTGCGAAAACACCCCATCCCACCCTGTTCTCAAGCTTTGAGCCATCGGTGTAGAAGTGAAGTGATTCAGCCCCTTCAGGGCTCGGAATAGGGATGCAGTAGTCTGTATTATACGAAATTAGTTTATTTACGATTGTTGCGTGGCCAACTTGGCTGGACTTCAATCCAGGCAACTCTGGTAGTCTTAGAGCGGCATTTAATATGGTGTATAAAGCTTCCGAGAGGGTTGTGCGTAGAGCCCCTCTATGCATATTAGCGCCGACCTTTGCACCCTTTGAAGTTCTTGTTGTGTTGTTTTCTTGTCGAGGCTTGGCCACCACACCAGCGCTCCGTACAGCAAGATTCGTCTGACCACAGTTGTGTATATCCAGTCCTCGACTTTAGGGGATAGGCCTCTTTTTTTCCTATAGCTCCCTTACAGCTGGACGTTCCGTTCCCACGAAGTAAATAACTTCAAATTAAATTATTTACAATGAAATAAAATTCAGTATTCGGAAAACAGTCGCTTTCCTTCCCACAGTCTCGTTGACATTAGGTGGCTATAATGATCTGAGAACGCTTTTTACATTACAAATTACTTTTAATTTGCTTCCAGATTTGTTGCAGTTTTAAGAAAAAAAGTTTTAGGTAGGAAACGAAAATTATTTATTTAATTTTCACAGCACAAAAAATCTATGCAACTTAGCTAATTCAATTTCATTAAAGTATTAAATTGATCTTTTCCTTTAACTACTGCTTGTTCAAACACAGAATTTTTTTTGTTTGCATTCGCAATCAAATTTTCTTTACTTTTAACCAGTTTTTGGATTTCCAAGTATTGCGTCTTAGGTACACAAAATTTTTTAAAATAATTTTCGTTGCATAACAAACGCTTTTTATATCAAAGTATCAAACTTTTTAAAAATTAGCGAAAATTCATAAAATATTAAAAACTACCATTCAATTAGAAAAATTTGTTAATTGCACTTCTTGCTTAGAACGCAATGATCATATTTTTTATAAGGAACGAAAAAATTCTCAAAACTCAACGCACCTTATATATGTATATATATTGAGTGCTGATTGGAAAGTTTTGAATTTGTATGGCTTTTGTTATACAAGTATTATTCTTATTATATAGAGGCTGGTATGAATACCAGAGCATTAGCTACCGAGACCATCAGCTCTGATTTTATTATAAAATGAACTATATTTTGATTAAAACCCAATGAAAAATATTTTCCAAGGAGAATTGTGCGCATATTAATACAAAAACAAGTAAGAAAAGATAAATTCGGGCGAAACCGATTTTTATATATCTACCCTCGCGATATATTTTTGTATGGTCGGTGACCATGATTTCATAAAATTCCCGCTTCTTTGTTTCAAATCGCAGCTAGTATTAAACTTTACAAAATTTCTTCCAATAAATAATGAAAAACGAAGTTTTTTGCATTTTAGCAATTTCCGTTATATGGAAGTTGGGCGTGGTTATGATCCGATTTCAAAAATTATTGACGGTAATGCTAATAGTATCGAGGACAATACGTTCACCAAATTTTGGGGCGATACCTTACATTGTTATTGAGATACCTACAGACGTTTCTTTAAAAGTGGGCGTGTAAATTTTGCATTTTCAAAACTTCCGTTATATGGGGGATGGGCGTGGTTATGAACCGATTTCAAAAATGTTCTACGATAATAATAGCGATGTCAAGGAAAACATGTCCACCAAATTTTGTGACGTTGCCTTACACCGTTATTGAGATACAGAAATTTTTTCCTAAGTGAGCGTGGCAACGCCCATATTTCAAAATTACTTAAATACCTAATTTCTTAGTTCAAAATCGCTATAAATACCAAATTTCGCTCAATTTGCTGTACAGGATACCGAAAAAACGGAGTTTTTGCATTTTCCAAAACTTCCGTTATATTGGAGGTGGGCGTGGTTATGAACAAAATTTTCTACGGTAATAATAGCAATGTCAGAGAAAATATTTCCACCAAGTTTTGTGACGATAGCTTACACCGTTATTGAGATACAGAAATTTGTTCCTAAGTGGGCGTGGCAACGCCCATTTTTCAAAATTTCATAAACACCTAATTTCTTAGTTCAAACTCGATCCAAATACCAAATTTCATTCAATTTGCTTTAATAGATACCGAAAAAACGGAGTTTTTGCATTTTTCAAAAACTTCCGTTATATGGGAGGTGGGCGTGGTTATTGACCGATCTTGACCATTTTCAATATCAACCTACCCTGTCCAAAGAGCAATCTATGTACCAAATTTCATTGAGATATCTCAATTTTTACTCAAGTTATTGCAACCACGGACAGACGGACGGACGGACGGGCGGGCGGACTGATTAGTGTATGTAAATTATACAAGACTTTAGGGTACTTTGCATAAACATTTCAACCCCAAAACTAAATAGTGCCAAGGCGTAAAATCGCACGATTTTCGGTGTCAGTTGAGTTTACTCTGAAGAAAACATCTCAATCACATAAACCAATTTTTGCTCAGTTGCAAATCAATGTCACATCTTTAATATTGATTGATTTTAGATATCCGACGTGCAATAACAGACTTGGTGTTTTCTACCCACGTGTTAAAAGCTGTTAATGCTGCACATTTTCGGTCCTTCAAGCCGAATTTTCCATTGAACTTAAGGCCTAATACGAGTATATATGTACATATTCATACACATACTTCGCGATCTTCTGCAACAAACCTGTCTGGATGAAATTGTAATTTTATAGAGGTTTTACGATAATTCCTGCTATTGGTTAATACTATAGTCGCCATCTTTCCATTGTTCTTTTGAATTTTCCGACAGGCAAGGGGGCATTTCAAAACAAGCTTTGGAATTCGTTCATATTTTGGGTAATTGTACTTGTACTAGGTATAAAAGTGTATACACAATTTTTATTATACTATGTTTTTTTTTAAATAATATTTTCGTACTGAAATTTTTTTGTTTAATATTAAACTTTATCTTCACTTCGATTTGTATAGAAAATTTCCTGCGTCTTTAAAAAATGACATAAATTTACAAAAAAAAAAATATTTTTTTCACACCGGAAGTAAAAATTTTGGCAACTGCGACCGGTTTTTTTTAATTTATATATTTCAAAATATAGCCTCAGGTATAGTTATACCACCGTAGAAGTTTTAGAGTGGGATCTCCATCAGTTAGGGAGATATGTGAATTTGTGCACATACACCTCGCTCTTGTTTGTAACCTTCGGTTCATGTGAAAAAGACGTTAAATAAAATGAAATTGTAGTAAAATTGTCTTCTACCTACGTTTGACGGACTTAAACCCAAATTTCTTTATGAACGATATACTTAC
This sequence comes from Philophylla caesio, assembly GCA_963971545.1. Lineage (NCBI taxonomy): Eukaryota > Metazoa > Arthropoda > Insecta > Diptera > Tephritidae > Philophylla > Philophylla caesio. The sequence continues at coordinate 26,132,587 of OZ020609.1, read as the reverse complement.
ATCCACGCACTTGTGCACAAGGCTATCATTAAAATATAGTTTAACTTCTAAAATGGACCACAGCGACCTAAAAACTAAATGAATTTTTTTGACACCAGTTGCTACTTATTTACTTTGTACCTGAAATATACATCTTTACATCAGTACTCTAGTATAACTACTAAAAAGGAACACAGCGACCTAAAAACCAAATGAATTTTTTTTGACACTAGTTGTTAACTACTTATCTACTGTCTACGTGAAATATGAAAATTTAAATTAATAGTTTAGTTTTTATATAAGATAATACCCTCAAAACGTTAACAGACTTGTGGTTAAACGTTATAATATACACATATGTATACTCGTAATGGCTCCGTACGGTGATCGATGTTTTAATCAATTTCGCTTGGTAAATCATCGAAAATTAAATAACTTAAGAAAATTCTCTGCATTATTAGCGCACAAGTGGGGGCATCCCGCAAATTCTTATGTGTGCGCATCCTGCAGGATACGACTTTTAAATGAAACCTCGAGCGAACTTTCGCAAAGCACCCGCGAAGAAGCATTCATTCCTGAAGACAGTTGCATACATGAACCCACTCAATCGGATTCAGCAATAGAAAATACAGAAATTTTAAAGCAGCTAAAGGAGAAATTTAATGATCCGTCTACTTCTGCTTCTATGAATGCCAGGATACTGACTATAGCACCTAAGTCAGGGAGTGAAAATCAACTTGCAGAATAGTTCGGGACATCCAGGCGACAAGCGAGAAAAGCAAAGAAACTTGTGGATCAGTTCGTCATCTTATCAACTCCAAACCTACATGGTGGCCACATTGTGCAACATTGACGAACTTCACGAGAAGTTCACAGAGGAATATCCGAACGTTAAAGTAGGTTTAACAAAGTTTTTTACTTTAAGACCCAAACAATGTGTCCTCGCTGGTGACCCTGGGACGCATATGGTAAGTTAAGGAATGCAACCGCTTTCCAACCATTTTTGCTGACAATAAAAATATTAACTATTCAAATAATGTGACAATTACATCATCTCTCCAAATACAAGTACAATTTAGAAAAAAACTAAACAGCTAGTTAAGGAATGCAACCGCCTTCCCACGAAAACTGCTGACAACGATAATAACAACTATTCATATGTATACATTATACAAATAAAACAAAATAGCTCCCATGGTAGCTGCAATGTTAGATTAAGAATTGCAGAATATAATAAAGTCAGACATAATTTGGAGGTCAAATCAAAAACACTTGCAGTTTTTATTTGGCGCCCAACGTGGGGCAGCAGTGAAAATAAAGTTAAAATCAATGGGAAAAGGACTTTCGGACCATCCTTAAGATTGAATTTTTTTTTCAATCGCACTAAAAAGTATCCTTAGACATAAAAGGAAAAATAATAAGCGACAGGGGTAATCTGGAAAAAGAAAGGACCTCGAGGAGCTCCAAACCAGACTGTCTCACAATCAAGTATCCTAAGGAGAAGGAAGATAATCCGTAAAAGGGCCTCCCACAACAAAGGGGTCCAAGGAAGATCATCATATACCCAGCTGGAAGGAGAAAAGTAAATATAGTTTTAAATTAATAAATATTTTGAAATTTTTGCGAAAAGTGGCAAAAATAAGAAAGTGAAAATGGCTACAAACTTAAATGAATTAGATAGGTTAATGTAGATAACTACATTACAAACACAAGGTTTTAAACAAGAATTAGAAAATATTAAAACACAATTGAGCAATGTAACAAATGAGAAAAACGTGCAATAACACAAACAATAAATGCGGAAATAACTTGTGACGAAACCTTAGATATTATAAAATCCCTTTCTGCATTTAATGGTAAAAGATGCGTTAGTCCGCGAGAAGCTGCTAATAATACAATATTTTTATATAAAAAGGGAAGCCCTAAATATTTTTCAGCGCTGACAATTTTGAGGAACAAAATTACTAGTGTAGCAAACGACGCTCTGACTAATCACGGGACGGTTTTAAATTTTGACGCGATAATAAGTCGCTTAGATTTCGCGTATGCAGAAAAAGGCCCCTGCATATCCTTGAACAGGAAATTAATTTATTAAGACAAATGGATATGAACTTAGTTGACTACTATAATAATTCCCAATTAACTTTAATGATTAACAAAACAATAATGACACATGGTAATCATTCTTCATTACAGGACTCAACGCTTCTCTTAGTAACAATAATGTCATTAAATCCGATAGATTAGCCCAACGCTTTAGCAAAAGCCCAAGAGATGGAATCAAATCAGATTCGAATGCAATTTGCAAATATTTACAGTCTACAAAGAAAAAACAATCGTTTAAATAACAACAGGGCCACCTACATACAAAATAATAACATTAACCAACATTTTAATAATTTGAGATTTAATCAAATACAACAGCAGTTTGGTTATGATAATAGGACCTTTGGATGGCAAAACCGATCCAAACCAACTCCCATGGAAGTATATAATACTGCCCAATTTAGACAACCAACCTCCCAACCATCTAGGCAAGATCCTTCTGGGCAACAATTTGCCCGAAATAATAATACTAATCTCGATAGGGTTCCTAAAAGAAATCGTGAATTAGTCAACAGCCACCAGCCTCAACAAAAACAACAAAGGATTAATAATATCCAAGAAAATCCTTTTTTACATTTTACATAAATATATAATATCCAAAAAAATGCTTTTAAGGCAAGTTCATGAACTTCATGGTCACCTACAAAAGAATCCAAAAAAGGAACAACACAAAGGTGAAGCTGCGACCACATGGGAATTTTACAATGCGATGGATGAGGTATATTGTTGTCGAAGGGACATATGTATGTGTGCCGGAAGAATCCTTAGACTTATCTTTGGTTAGCGTCCTCAATGATGAAAACGTCCAAAGTGTGAAATTTAAAATTTTTGAAGTCGGAAGCAGAAAATGATAAGGCATTTATTGCTCTTGAAAAAGAAAACCTGGACATAGAAAAACAAAAGCTCGAGGAGATGAGAAAGTTAAGCAACGTCTTATGTGGTTTAAATGATAACATGTAGCATCTAAATGCGTTATTGTAATATGCATTTGTATACCTCAAGATCTCTTGCTTAAAGCATTAAAAATAAAAGTACAAAAATGTTTTGTACCTGAATTAAATCATTTTAAATAAAAATATGAATTTAAATGTTAAATCTCGTGTGTTTATTTACATATAAACAAAAAGATTATTAGGTTTGGCTATGCCGAAAGTAATATGGTTATTTCTAATCGCATTTGCTTTCCTTCTTGATTTTCTCTGTTTGTAGATTATGTGCGAATAATATGGTCCAAGTTAGTATCATTTGTATTCTCAGAATTTTCACAGTCACAAATTGAAAATTCATTGTCAATAATGATATTGTGAAGCACCATACAAGCAAACACAGTATTATTTGCCAATTTTAAGTTCTTTAATTCAAGGTAATTCAAAATTCGAACGCCTGCTCAATAAAAACTCTGGTGGAACTAAGTATATATGTAGTTAAATGTTTTTTGTTCCCTCGTAAGATACCCATTATCTCTGTAAGGCATCATAAGATAATGTTCAAGGGGATATGCGCCATCTCCAACTGTTGTTGACAATTGCTTTTCTAATGCGGCCGTTGTTCCATATGGCAGCATCATGACATCGCCCGGGGTACCCACCGAAGACATCAGTAAATCGTATCTTGTAGTCCGCAATGGCCTGTTAAATATTTAAATACATATTTTGGTTGAAAATGTGATCTTAAATAAAAGAGCAAATTGTTATGAAGTCTAGACTACTCACCTGGAAAACGATGGAGTATGTCCCTTTCCTGTTGTAATAACTAATGCTATCCTTTACGGGTTGTGAAATTTGTATGAGGGTTCCATCCACGCAACCCAGAACAAATGGGAACGGATGGCTGCGACTTTATTGAAACTTTTCCATAGTATTTTTCATAGGAATTTTTCAAGTCAAGTGTAGAATTTTTGGGTAACCAAGTAGCTCATAATGTTATTAAAACAGATGAAAAGAAAATTGCAACTATACGAAATTACCCACTACCAAGAACGCTAAGGCAAACGAAGAAGCTTCTTGGGAATGACAGGTTGTTATAGGAAGTTTGTGCATATGTATGCACATATAACAAAACCATTAACAAAATATTTGGCAGGAGAAAATTAAAGAATTTCTCAAAACTAGTCCAAAATTGTCATAATTGAATTAGATGAAGAGGCCTTAAATGCAATAGATAAACTAAAAAATGAATTAATCCAGCAAGTAGAATTAACACAACCTAATTTTAATATCAAACCTATGAGGGTGCTATGTAAATGAAAACTGACTATCGTGTCCGTTTGCCGGTTCCGCATGACGTGTACGTGTGTACACTAAAGGTCTGCATGAATGCGAAAAAATTACTTCATGAATCACTCATACAAATTTTAGCTTCGAACTCATTCAAATCATTGACAATGAATTGCAGACTCAAACTCAATGTGGGCATTTGGTGCTCAACAGTATGGTACGTATCAGAGAACGGCATTGAGTGCGCTCGAGTGTGCATATTCATCATCCCTAAAATTTGATACAAGCAAGCACAGCCGTCTGCTGCTGTGCGCTCATTCATGCTCACTCATAAACATAAGGCTGACATGTGCGGGATATATCATTACATTTTCGAGTGTGGTAGTTCACATGATTGGCCGTGCATGTGAAGGCGCAAACTTGCGCATGTACACACTTGAGTGCACTCGGGCATCTACTAATGGCGATTTCTTTTCTACAAAAAATGTTGCACTTCATTGCCCCGCTCTTGTGTGTACGTGCGCAGAGGGCAATGTTAAGGCAACATTTATCCTATTATTTACAGATAAAAGCAACGACTTAGTTAATTTTAATTAATATGTATTGTATACATTTATTTAACAAAAACATTTCATGAGATCCAACATGTAGGGTTAGTATTTAAAAAATTTTTAAATAGTAGGAGTTAAATTTAAAATAAAAACATTTCGTAAGACTTAATTTAATTTCAAAGTTCTTAATCTGCTAGATGCAAAATTAAAGTTATAGGAACAAAAATCACATTTCAAAAACTCTCTTACACTATGTATCTGCCATCTCACGTAAAAAAAACAATACAAAATATATGATAGAAAACACACTTAAGATCGCTAATCAACTACTGCTTGCAAAGAAAAATATTGTTACGAGTAACCCGAGTGGCTCGCAAACAACACTTGAGTGTCGCGAGCGTTTGTCGCCGGCGAGTGTGTTACATACATGCAACTTTGTATGCTGACGCAAATTTGTCCGACGGATAATGTAGCGAGCATGTATGCATCGTCATGATCGTATTGATCTATGAGCAAACAGACAAGCGACGGTTTGTACACGAAAACAACAAAGCATGCAAAATACGGCTACATGCGCGAGTATACACACAATTTCTGCACTCGTTGCAGTTCTCTGGTACGTATGAATTCTATCCTCAGCATAATCCGGTTTCCACAGCATTTATGTACTTTGGTTCGAATGAACATTGTAGAAAATGGGTGTGGTATGAATGGAACTTGCGCAAAGCAAGTTGAATGACGTTTGAGATCTAGTGCAGTGGGTAATTCGAATGATTAAATTAGGCGAAATAGTTAAAAAGCGAATGTGACGTGCAACGGTTGTTGACAGAAATACACAGTTAATAAAACATATAAGAATTAAAAATAGACGTAAGTTTAGTAAGCCTAATTGTATTTTTCTAAAGAAATACATATGTATGTACATATTACTTGAATCAAAAATAAAAGTAACTAATTGTATAATTATATGTATGTATGTACCTCAAATATTTCAGTTATACAAATCTGTTTTGCTGGATGCATTCATATATGTACATATCTACATACATATTTAATCACATATACAAAATAAAACATGAGCTAAAAAAATTAAGCTGAAACTATGTCCTTTGCGTTCGTTTATGCCCATAGAAGTGTTTCAATTAGTGAGAGTATTATGTACATACATAAGTACATACTTATGTATATATATACATACATACATACATACATATGTATGTGGTATATAATCTGGGCCTGACAGTATAGGGATAAGAGCAACAATTTGTTGTTTTTATTTTGTTTTAGAAACAAACGTACGTAAGCTGGAAAACATATATATGTATATACATACTTAGGCAAGATCTTGTTGCATGTGTAAGTAAAAAAAATGTTAAGAACAATGTACAAATTTGCAGCACTAACTAAAAATGTGTGGTGTTTCTGAATTTGAGCGGTATAGTTGTAAGCGGTCTTACGTACTTGTGTGTGCATAATGTATGTTTGTATGCATGTATATAGAAGAAACCAGTTGCATGAACAGGATAAGAAAATGCAATAAGGTAAATTTTAATATGTATATATTTTTAGCATGTTGCCCGTTATGAACCGATGTATGTAATCATGTGTGTATATATGTACATACATACATAGATCACGATGTAGCAAAAAAGAGTATTCTACAATTCTTGTACATATCATATACATACATACATGTACATACGTATGTATGTATGAATTTAGTCATATGAAGCGCCACTTCGTCAATCGTATTAAATAGCTTTTGTTTAATCGACACATGCATAAAATCCTTAATTGTCCTAATGCATGAATTTATTAATATATGTAAGCATTTGATTCTTTTTTTATTGATCACAATTCATAAATCTAGTCCACTAACTTTTTTCAAATTCACACAAGCAATGATTTTTGGGGAGTATATTTAATGTGTTTTACTAATACAGTGCTCAACATGAAATGCGTTTTTTAAGAATTATTGACATTTTTACTTTTGTTTATTTAATATTCATTAATATTTAGTAATAGAAAATAGAGTATATTTTATAAAAAAAAACTTTGCAAATCTGAGTTTTGAACAAACAACAAAGTGTAAATCTTGAAGGTTTGAAAACTGATGTAGACTTAAAATTTTTTTTTGACAAAAGGGCAATTGTTTATTGTGGCCGTTAAATTGTTTGCTTACCACCTCTAAATTATTTTAAACTCCACGTTAATAAAAATATAATGTTTAATAAAAAGGCACTTGGATTTATATTTAAATTAGAAATTTTTAGAAACGTATAGTGTATGTTACTAAATAATGAATTTGAAAAAAATAAACAGAAATAAATGTGTTTTTTTTTTAAATAATTTTAGAACTGTTTTTCAGTGGTGGTTTAAACTTAGTCTAAAATACTTTAAGTTAGTTTCCTTGCGCTTAATTAAATTTGTTGTAACTAAAAAAAAGTACTCAGCTATCACCTGACAAGTTAAACTAAGTTCAACCCAGTCATATCGGTCGTTTAAACTAAGTTTTAACCCCGTTTAAGGTTGACTGAAAAACTGCAAACAGAGTTTAAACGACAAACTATCAAAAACGAGTTTTAAAAGTTTACACCAAACCCTGAATAATTCAGTTTCTTTTCATAATGATTAAATGGAATTACATACATACATACCTACATACATATCTACTCGTACGATGCTTTGTTTAAGTATGTGAGCACATATGTTCGTACATCCGCAGCAATATCATCGCAAAAATCTTTCTGAAACAAATTGCTATTGCCTTTTCGCATATCACATTTTCGAGTTCATTTGAATTATTATGAATTTTGATGAATTATACAACGTTAAGCCGCTCTTGTCTCATTGTGCTCGCATTCATAGGTTCGGCGCCATGGCTTCGTTTTACTTATAAATCGGACGAATTGTGTCTTCGGCAATAGCAAAGCCACCAACTGCCGCACAACTTTGCCGCCTGCATTCATATTCATTCCGACTATTTCAAATGGTTAGCGGCTTCACGCTACCGAAAAAACCGGTACGAGTAAGTTGTGCATTCATGAATGAGTTAATTCATGCAGATGTCTAGTGTACACTGATAGTAAGTTGTGCATTCCTAAATGAGTTAATTCATGCCGGTGTCTAGTCTACACTGATCATGCAGATATCTAGTGTACACTGATAGTGCAAACAGTGTGTATCTCACGTCACGTACACGTCGGTGAGTGTTTGCACTATAAATAAAACTGAACAAAATTATGCGACTAATGAAAAAGAATTGTATGCAATTGTATGGACCTTGCAAAATTTAAGGAACTACTTGTACGGAGTAGCAGATTTAGAAATCCATACAGACAACCAACCCTTAAAATTCGCAGTATCAGCCAGAAACCCGATTTAAACAATTTATTAGAAATTGTGATATCTGCAATAAAAATAAGTACGATAGGCACCCCAAGCAAATACCAATCGGTGCGGCACCAATCCCAAGTAAGGAGGGAGAACATATTCATATTGACATATTTTTTGCGCTAAACTTTAAATTCTTAACGCTAATGGACGCATTTTCAAAGTTTTTGGTAATTAAATACATCGATGATAAAATTAAACTGCATGACAAAGTATTAGAAGCATTACAAAGCTTTCCCGAAGTAAAAAGGAAAACTTGCGATAATGAAGCAGGGTTTAGTTCTGCTCAATTTAAATCTTTTGCAGAAAGAATGAAAATACAAATAAAATACTGCGACCCTAAACATTCAATAACTAATGGGCAAATAGAAAGGGTGCATTCAACAATAATAGAAATTGCAAAATGCATTAGAGAAGAATTTAAAATAGTAAATGATCTATAATAATTAGAGCAGCCCAATCCTATAATTAAACAATATACTCAGTGACAAACAAAAAATCCTTCGACATTCTTTATAATAAAATTAAACATAGAGATTTGCCTAACAAACTTAAAGACGCACAAACAAAGACGTTATCTAGCAGAAATAAGAGTAGACAAATGTGGACATTTAATAAAACTGAAATCGTATTTGAAAAAAACAATCAACCTAGATATAAAAAACAAATAGTTAAAGCAGATTTAGGAAACAAGATAATGATTCAGAATAAAAACAGAATAATACATAAAGATAATAAAAAATCTTAAACTCTATAGGTAAATACAATGATGTGGATATTAGAAAACTTAATGTATAAGGAAACAAATATAATCAGAATCAAGGAAATAATAATGACTAGCCAAAACAATTAGCTAAGTAGAGATATGTATTATCACAGATGATGATATAACTAATTTTAATATTACTTTCAAAAAACTTAAAGACATAAGAATTGTAATTGTCAATAACGATGAAAATATTGTAATATTAGTAAAAATACCACAATTTGAGAAAGAGATTTATCAAACCATACATGTACAGCCAATACCTAATGATAACCAAATGGAAATTTTGTATTAAAGAAACTGTAATATTGTCCGTTAATGAAATAAGTTATAAAAAGACAAAATTTAAGAAAGATCTGCAAAAATATGAAGATAGTTGTATTGAAAATATATTTAAACGAAATATGTTTTGCAACTATGTAAAAAATAACGAACTTAATATTATCGAATTTGAAGCTAATTATATATATGTAATCAACGTGGCCGCTGTGGTCGAGTTGGTAGCGGTGCGTGCTATAACTCGATATGCCGGTGAGATCGAGGTTCGAATCTCAGTCCGGGTAAGCAAAATCTTAATCATAGTAAAAGTTTTTTTCTAATAGCGGCCACCCCTCGGCAGGCAATGGCAAACCTCCGAGGGTATTTCTGCCATGAAAAAGCATCTCATAAAATACAGTGGCCGCTGTGGTCGAGTTGGTAGCGGTGCGTGCTATAACTCGATATGCCGGTGAGATCGAGGTTCGAATCTCAGTCCGGGTAAGCAAAATCTTAATCATAGTAAAAGTTTTTTCTAATAGCGGCCACCCCTCGGCAGGCAATGGCAAACCTCCGAGGGTATTTCTGCCATGAAAAAGCTTCTCATTAAATACATCTGCCGTTCGGAGTCGGCACAAAAACTGTAGGTCCCTCCATTTGTGGTATAATATAAAGACGCACACCACAAATGGTAGGAGAAGCTCGGCCAAACACTGAGCTATATAGTGTACGCGCCAAAATTATATTATTATATAATCAACGCTAAAAACCAAACTGTTTATCATAATTGTAAATCGCACAACTTTTCTATTGATGGGAGCTATTTAATCAGATTTCGAAACTGTGAAGTTAAAATAATTGGGCACTACTACAGACATAGGGAACCTATGGACATCTTACTTTTGCCTAATCCAACCAAACTAATTGATATAACTATAATGAAAAATTTAGCTATGGAAGCACTCCAGTTTAAACACATTGAAAATATTAAACTTATAACGGAATTAAAATATGAAGCAAAAACAACTAATGCGAATAACTACAGTACAATAGCTACAATGACGTTAGTCATAATAATTTTAATAATTTGGAAGTTTAAGAAAAATAGGAAAAACAAGGTGGAAGTAAATATTGCAAGTTCCAATGCAAGAACCGGCAACGGCTATGTCCCTAGAGCAAATGATGGGAAGGATCAACTACTACTCGTCTTTGAATCGGGACAATTCATCTAACAAAGGGAGGAGTTAAGGAATGCAACTGCTTTCCCACCATTTTTGCTGACAATGAAAATATTAACTATTCAAATAATGTGACATTTGCATCATCACTCCAAATACAAGGAGAACTCCCCAACGCAATCAGGAAAGCGGACCAGAATATTGTCTCCACGAGTACCGGAATCTCACCCTAAAGGCGATGCTAAGAAAGGTAATTTACCTAAGCCCACTGCCAAGTCTAATGAGAACGAGGCTTGGACTGAGGTGCGCAAAACCAGGCGAACCCTTGTTTCAGAAACGGGCAAAAATAAAACTCCAACCTTTTCGGATATTCTGCGTAGGGATACCCCAAAATCAGTTGCAAAAGGAAAACCTGACGCTTTTATAATTTCCAAGAAAGGTAAAACGTCCTATGCCGATATATTTCGAAAAATAAAATCTGAGCCTAGCTTATCCGAGTTCGGATTCCACAGTTAATAAAGCAAGGGGTGTGCTGGCTTTTGTAAAGCGTTGGTCAAAGGAATTCCGCGACCCGTATATAACTAAAACACTTTTTACTTCATTGGTAAGACCAATACTGGAGTATGGTTCCATAGTTTGGAATCCTCGTTATCAGGTCCACTCAGACCAACTAGAGTCAATACAAAAACAATTCTTACTTTTTGCTTTGAGAAATCTTCGATGGGATTCGCCATACAATCTTCCCCCTTACACTAGTCGTTTAAAACTTATTAATCTTCCTACTCTTTCGAGTCGCAGAGAAATGTTAGGTATAATATTTCTGGTAAAATTTGTCAATGGATGGATCTCAAGTCCATTTCTTCTAGAGCAAATTAATTTTAATGTACCCTCCCGTGCAACGAGAAACTTTAAACCACTTTACTTGAAACTATGCAGAACTAACTTTGAGTTGAATGAACCGTTTCGGGGTTTATGCCGAGACTTTAACAATCATTCCAGCACCTTTGATGTATCGGACTCACTTTTTATAATTAAAAGAACTGTTCTATCCTCTCTTAATAACAGCTAACGATCCAATTTTGTTACTTTGCATTTCTCTAACTTTGTATTCGGCTGATGAATTCTTATTCTGTAGCTGAGCAGCTTGGGATCTCGACGCTTAACAAACTTTCTTCTGTCACGACTCGGCACCTAAGATTTGTATATTTAAAAAACATCCGTACGTTATGCGGATTGAGCCCCTCGTGTCGGTTGGGCGGGAAAGTGGGTTTCCGTTGGGTTATAATAAAAAAAAGTGCTGAACGACGAAGTTGAAGTGAGAGCCCTCACACACGAGATAACTGATGAGTGCTTAGACCGGGACGAAATATCTACCAGAGAAGACGTTGTGCAGGCAATTAACGAGGAATTTGCGTCCATAAATGTAGATGTCTCGGCAGTAAAAAGTCTTCGCAAGGCCACGCTAAGTGTGCCTGCGAATACCGCAAGTACCCTTCTGTCGAAAGGTAAGGTGAAAGTAGGCTGGGTTGTGTGCCGTTTACGAAAGGTGTTGCAGCCAACACGCTGCTTCCGATGCTGGTCGTTTGGCCACATTTCAAACGAATGTGCGGAGGCGCAGGGTTACCACAGCGTTCATGTACTCTGGTTTGAATGAACATTGTAGAAAATGTGTGTGGAATGAATGGAACTTGTGCGCAGTGGAAGTTGAATGATGTTTGAGATTACTAATAAGTATTCTTGTGCAGTGGGTCATTCGAATGATTGAACTGCGAAATAGGTGAAAAGTGAATGTGACGTGCACCAGCTTTAGACAATAGAATTACGCTAAAAAAATTGTCCTCCTTAGTGATATTATTATGTATATAAGTACAAATGTATGTATATACATATGGGGTATGTATGTAGTATATGCCTGACAGTATAGGGATAAGGGCAACATACGGTAGCTGGAAAACATATACATGTATATACAATGTATATTATATATTATATATTATACGTACTTAGGCAAGATCTTGTTGCATGTGTATGTAAAAAAAATGTTAAGAACAATGTACAAACTTGCTGCACTAACCACACCATTGTCACGCGAAAAATTTGTGGTGTTTCTGAATTTGAGCGGTATAGTTGAAAGCGGTCTTACGCACTTGTATTTGCATAATGCATGTATGCATGCATGTGTATAGAAGAAACCAGTTGCGTGCACAGGATAAGAAAATGCAATAAGGTACATGTACGCACTTACATATTAATATGTACATATTTTTAGCATGTTGCCCGTTATGACGCGATGTATGTATGCATGTGTGTATACACAAAGCTCCATACCGCTGATTTTCCGTTGGTGTCACTAGCCCACAGTGGGGTTTTTCCGATCTCATACGGTTCACTTAGTATTGCTATGTCGATATTCTTTTCTACTATCGACTGCTCCAGAAGCTCCTGTGCAGCCTTGCAATGATTTAAGTTTAATTGCAGAAATTTCATTGTGCTCGTGCTTTTTTAACCGCCTCTAAGTAAAAAGGACATTCTCTGCCACCAGTTCTGTGCTTTACTTGTGGCGCATTTCTTCTTGAGCATATTGCGCATTTTAAATCTTTTTTGCACTCAGCAGCTTTGTGGTTCGGCTCCCCACAGTTGAAACATGTGTTTTTAACATCGACCGAACTTTTGCAATTTCTCGAGAAGTGGCCAAACTCCAGGCATTTGAAGCATTTTATTGGCTGTGTTTTCGCGCGTATACGGGCAATTACCCATCCGATTCGCACTTTACCGGCTGCTAGCAGTTTGTTTGCTACTGGAACGGGGACCAATAGAGTGGCGGTTTTAGTTCCGCAGTAGGCACCTCTCAGTAACTTCACGAAAGTTTCGGCAAACTGTATCCCTTCAAACTCTTGCTCCAAGGCGGTACACAACTCTTTTTTACTTGTAAGTTCGTCCAAGTCTCTTATTTCAATCGCCGTTACTGCTGTTAGCGTTTGCACCGAGGCCTTTTCACCTAGCGCGGATTTAACCGCACTTTGTACCTCGTTGGTGTGGGTATCGGTGGGTTTTGCTAATTGGAGTATTAGGTCCCCGCTAGCCGTCTTTCGGATTTTGGTTATCATACTACCAACATGCTTAAGCTGTGGGTCGCTTTTGACTATCTTTAGCACGTCTGCATATGATCCCCCGCAGTTACTTTTAATAATCAGTGCGTCCGGCCGTACTGCTTTTTTAGGCTTTCTTTTAGACTGTACTGTCTTCCACTGGGGTTCTTCAGCCATTTTTGTTACTTCATGTGGGCCATTTGCTTTTCTCTCATATCCTGCTTCAACTAATTTACCATGCTGCATTTCATTTTCTCTCCTTTCTCTGTGCTGCGGCTTGCTCGTGAAAGCTTTTGGAGTAGTCTGCGAGGCTACACTTATAGCTTTTGAACGGGTATCGGTCTTTACTTTTTCGTACAGTATCGACAGCTCGGAGATTAAATCTCGCATCTGCTGGTTTACTGACCTCCTCTTTCCATCGTCCATCATGCCGTGAAGCTCACATATTTTTGCCCCTAGCTTGACCCATGCGGGGCCTTGCAGATCTGCGGGCGGTTGTTCGGGAACCGGCGAACATGGCAGCGACTTCGGCGGAGAGTATGCAAGCCTGGGACGCTTTGCAAGCGGGTTTAACAATCCACTGTCTATTCCTCTAATCCCTGTTTGGGGGGGACCTGCATCCTCTGGGATATTTCGCCCTTGTACGGGCGACCTAGTAACACTCATATATAAGTTTTTCTTTTTGCCTTATTATTTGTATGTTATATATCAAAAGTTATTTAAATCGTATAGTTACAGTTATTGTTATTATTACTACTAAATTTTATTGGGTATTCTGTTAGTTTAAATTTTTATTTTTACTATTGATTATTTTTATTATTAATAATTAAATTTTTTTTTTTTTTTTTTTTTTTTTTTTTTTTTTTTAAACAGCTGATTACACTGTTTCTGCTTGGGGTGACAAGATCAGCTGTAGTTGACAATTAAACAAAGCCTCTTACCTGTCTCGTTTATATTTTCTCACTAAATTTTTTTATTTTTATTATTTTCGCGCGTATTTATAAAAAAAAAGAAGAAGAAAGTTTGAAAAGTTTTATAAACGCGAGTTTATTGGGTCTCCCGTCGAAAAACCAATACCACTGACTCCCGGAAAGTTTACAAGAGATTCCTAGACACTTCTTCGGTATGTTGTGTGGCGGAGCCCCACAAAACACCTGCTATTTCTACTACAATTCCAATTTATTTTGCAGAACTAACTACGGCACGTCTATCTTCTATCACTTGCAACATATTATTTGCATAATGCATGTATGCATGCATGTGTATTAGGGTGACAATTAAATGTATGGAGTATTTTTTTTTTCTTTATTGTTTTGGTCTCCGTGTTTTTTTGTGTGTAGTTTTATTTAAAAAAAATTCTAGTAAAATTTCAAGGTCGTAGGAAGAGGATTAGGGGGCGCGTCGGCCCCCCAAAGTTACACAAAATACGTTTTTTCACGCAAATTCTTACTTTGACTGCTTGTAACTTTCTCTGTGTTTTTTTTTTAAACATTACTGGCGAAAGATGTTCATTAATATGTCTACAATAACATCTGTCAATAACATTTTTGTCTAATGTTAATATTTAATGAAAAAAACTTAAATATAGGAGAAAAAGTACGCCTCAATGTCGATTTATTATACTTAAATAAAATTACTTATATGATTCAAATTTTGGATTTTGTTCAGATTTATTTAATTAAAGATTCATATAGAAAATTCCTTATGATTTACGTAAGAGTAGCTTCAACAATTATATACAGTAAGACCTCGCTAGTCCGAACTTCAGCCTTTTTTTGTTTACTTTTGTTTTCACGTTTAAGAATTGTCTTTAAAAGTTTGCTTCAAATTTTTTTTGCCTGTATGCTGAAGCGATCTTTGCGATATTGACAATTGTGACCGAGAATATTCCCGTTACAACCTCAACAATATTATTCTCAATGCTTGCGTAAGCTACCGACAAAAAATCAGCACCAATGTTTCTCGGAAAATAGATTCTTATTTTACAGTTATATGCAGCAGCCGCAAACATTTTTTAATAGCATTAAATTTGCAAAAAAATCATTCGAAGTGAATATTTGAATGTGAAAAGTCGAAAATGTCTGCTAGAAATTTACGTGAACGCATATATTTAATTGGTTATTGTAACAACTCATTAACGGGAAGTAAACTACCCTCCAATATAGAAGTGTTGAAAGTTTTGTTTTTCAATTTACGTGTAGTAAAAAAAAATTTACGGGAAAGTTCAGATTAATTGTAAAAGAACTATTCGTGTTCTGGGAAAAAGCCCGCATTCCGGTCAAGGATAAACAACACTGCATTACAAATGTAGAGAAATTGTATAAAGAATGGCAAAGCTTTCAAAAAGATTCAAAGAAGACTTCTAATTTCCATAAGAGCAAAGTAAACACGTGGAAAGAAAAATTGGATATGCTTTTTGACGTGGCGCATGCAAGTGCATTAAAAATAATGTCGAATCAAGAAGATATTGATTTCTTGATAAGTCAACGAAAAACGGGGCGCCCAGGCTTTATGTATGGTATCGATTACGAAGAAGTACGCCGAGAGTGCCGACTTGAAGAACGCAACAACAATTTATTACAACAAGTGGAGCGGAATAATCGTGAAATTGCATTAATTGGTTCGTTGTATGTTATTGTTTATTTTTTATTTTCTTTAAATTAAGTCGTTTTTATTAGATGAAACTGCAGAGTTGCTGTCATCTGAATCTTCAGAGAATGATAACAGTTTTCCAGATATGGAATGTGACCCACGTTGTAGTCAACCTCCAGCCAAAAAATGTAGGGGAACAAATAAAATACTAACACCAAAACTGGCGGCCGCACTCGATGTCTGTAAAATCAGTGACAGACATGCGGTTCATCTAATAAGCGCAGTCGTTGAAGCTCTGGGTAATAATGTTGAAGATTATATTTTAAACCGAACGTCTGTACACCAGGAAAGGGAACAAATCCGTGAAGAAAGAATTTCAGCATTAAAAAATAAATTAAAATTAAATGAGCTCGACGCTATCTGCCTTCATTGGGATGGTAAACTTTTGCCGGCGCTGACGGGAAATGATAAAGTTGATAGGTTGCCTATAATAATATCGAGCGGTAAAGTTGAACAGCTTCTTGAAATACCTGCACTTGATTCCGGTACTGGAAAAGAACAGGCATCCGCTGTATGTGATGCTATTTATGAATATGGTCTGCAAAATCACATCAAAGCTTTAGTGTTTGATACAACAGCGGTCAATACTGGGCGTTTCAATGGTACCTGTACGTTAATTGAAAATAATTTACAAAGACAACTTTTATGGTTACCATGCCGTCATCATATATACGAGATTGTTTTAAGATGCGTTTTCGAAGAAAAAATAAGCTGTTATGGAAGTCCAAACGTTAAAATGTTTGAGAAATTTAAAAATGCTTGGGCTAAGATTGATGCTAAAAACTATGAGTATGGCATCAACGATCCAACTGTCAAGACGTACATGAAAGAGTCTGCTGTTCGCATTATCGGTGCAGTAAATAATATCTTGGAAGAAAAACAACCCAGGGAATACTATAAAGAATTCTTGGAACTCACTTTGCTCTTCCTGGGTCAAAAACCAGAAAAGACACATCCAAACAGCCTAATGTTTCGATCGCCAGGAGCTGTTCACCATGCAAGGTGGATTGCAAAAGCGATTTACTGTCTAAAAATATTTTTATTCCGTAACGAGTTCCAGCTTTCAGCAACTGAATTAAATGGGCTTCGTCAAATTTGTGTTTTTATTGCTGAAGTCTATGTCGAAGCGTGGTTTTCTGCTCCTTTGGCCATTAAAGCGCCATATCAAGATTTTTTATTTTTACAAAAACTTGAAAACTTCAAAAAAATTGATGCTGCTATATCTTATGTTGCTCTTAAAAAGTTCAGGAACCACTTGTGGTGTTTAAGCCCTGAGGCGGTTGGTCTTGCATTTTTTGACAGCAACGTATCCCTTTTTTCAAAACAAAAAATGGTGGCGGCTTTGGAAAATGATTTTGAACAAGAGCAAAACACAAAGCGAGCTACAATAAATGATAGAGAAATCGTTGAAATATTCCATGACGGAATTGAACAGTTCGTCTCTGCCGAAACAAAAGCATTATTTGAAAGATTTCAAATAAATACTGATTTTTTTAAATTAAACCCAGACAAATGGGAGCAGGACCAATCTTATTGTAAAGCGGCTGAACTGATGAAAAAATTAAATGTTACAAATGACACTGCCGAAAGGGGGGTTAAATTGATGGAAGAGTATAATAAACTATTTACCAAAAATGAATGCCAAAAACAATTTGTTTTAAAAATTGTTAGCGATTACCGCCATCGGTTTCCGGACTGTAATAAAAAGACATTGTCTCAAGTGCTTTAAACAATATTAATAAAAAGAGAAATCATATACATAAGTAGTTTTATTTAAGTATAATAAATCGACATTGAGGCGTACTTTTTCTCCTATATTTAAGTTTTTTTCATTAAATATTAACATTAGACAAAAATGTTATTGACAGATGTTATTGTAGACATATTAATGAACATCTTTCGCCAGTAATGTTTAAAAAAAAAAAAACACAGAGAAAGTTACAAGCAGTCAAAGTAAGAATTTGCGTGAAAAAACGTATTTTGTGTAACTTTGGGGGGCCGACGCGCCCCCTAATCCTCTTCCTACGACCTTGAAATTTTACTAGAATTTTTTTTAAATAAAACTACACACAAAAAAATACTGAGACCAAAGAAAATATCACTTTCGAAGTTAACTGTCACCCTAATGTGTATAGAAGAAACTAGTTGCGTGCACAGGATAAGAAAATGCAATAAGGTACATGTACGCACTTACATATTAATATGTACATATTTTTAGCATGTTGCCCGTTATGACGCGATGTATGTATGCATGTGTGTATACACATGCATAGATCACGATGTAGCAAAAAAGAGTATTCTACAATTCTTGTACATATCATATACATACATACATGTACATACGTATGTATGTATGAATTTAGTCATATGAAGCGCCACTTCGTCAATCGTTTTAGATAGCTTTTGTTTAATCGACACATGCATAAAACCCTTAATTGTCCTAATGCATGAATTTATTAATATAAGCATTTGATTATTTTTTTATTGATCACAATTCATAAATCTAGTCCACTGACTTTTTTCAAATTCACGCTAACAATGATTTTTGGTGGGTATATTTAATGTGTTTTACTAATAAACATGAAATGTGTTTTTTAAGAATTATTGACGTTTTTACTTTTGTTTATTTAATATTCATTAATATTTAGCTCAATAAAATTATAAAAATATTAACATTTACTAGGCCAACAGAAAAATGAACAAACATTGTAGACAAGGATGAGCACGCCTTAAAAATGCATATAATGTAAAAGTAAAAAACAGAATTTGCAAAATAAAAACACAAACAACTACCACACAAACAAGTTAAATAGCGGCAGATCAGTTGCTCTTGTTTGTAGTTGGTTTGTTTAAGGAAGATGAAATAAACACAACAGCCAACTCGGCTAGCGTAGCACAATAGGTAGCGTATTGGCTCTGCAACTCCGAGCTCCCGGGTTCAAAGCCTGAGAGAAGTGGTTATGAAAATTAAATTAAAAATAATTTAATTTAATAATCAAAAAGAAGTCTGATGAGGAAATGTGGTGATTTCCGAAATAGTACTATAACTTCAACCATTGAAAGCTGTTGTTGTTTATTTCACAAACAAATCTTCCATAAACTGGCCTTGAGCTCAATAAAATTATAAAAATATTAATATTTAGTAATAAAAAAAAAAGTACATTATATAAAAAAAAACCATGCAAATCTATGTTTTGAACAAACAACAAAGTGAAAATCTTTAAAAACTGATGTAGATTTTTAATTTTTTTTTGACAAAAGGGCAATTGTTTATTATGGCCGTTAAATTGTTTGCTTACCACCTCTAAATTATTTTAAACTCCACGTTAATAAAAATATAATGTTTAATAAAAAGGCACTTGGATTTCGATTTTAAATATAAATTATTAGAAAAGTGCGTCACCATTAAAATTTGATAATTCAAAAGAAAATTGAAAGAAAAAAAAACCAGAAATAAATGTGTTTTTTAAAAAAAATAATTTAAGAACTGTTTTTCAGTGGTGGTTTAAACTTAGTCTAAAATAATTTTAGTTAGTTTAATTGCGCTTAATTAAATTTGTTGCAACTAAAAAAAGTACTCAGATATCAGCTGACAAGGTAAACTAAGTTCAACCCAGACATAACGGTCGTTTAAACTAAGTTTTAACCCCGTTTAAGGTTGACTGAAAAACTTCAAACAGAGTTTAAACTTAGTTTAAACGACAAACTATCAAAAACGAGTTTCAAAAGTTTACACCAAACCCTGAATAATTTATATATTAAGTCTCTTTTCATAATGATTAAGTGGAATTACATACATACATATGTACTCGTACGGTGCTTTGCTTAAGTATATATGTACATACATATGTGAGCACATATGTACGTAAATCCACATCAATATCATCGCAAAAATCTCCCTGAAAAAATTGCTATTGCGTTTTCGCATATCACATTTGTCTCATTGTGCTCGCATTCATAGGTTCGGCGCCATGGCTTCGTTTTACTTATAAAACGGACGAATTGTGTCTTCGGCAATAGCAAAGCCACCAACTGCCGCACAACTTCGCCGCCTACCATTTCAAATGGTGAGCGGCTTCACGCGACCTAAAAAACCGGTACGAGTAAGTTGTGCATTCATGAATGAGTTAATTCATGCTGATGTTTAGTAAATACACCTAAGTGCCTTCTATTCCAGCACGGAAAAGAAGAACCGTCGGACCATGTCTCGGGAGGTAACAGGTGCCCGAAATACAAACGAGCAATAGCCAAAATTCTAAAAGGAAGCATATACAAATAAACTTAAATCATTGCCAAGCTGCTCAGGACCTACTGAAGCAAACGGTGGCACACACGAAGACGGACGTGGCTATTATATCAGAGCCATACAAAATCCCCACAGCTTATGGGGGGGTTGCCGATGCAACCAAAGGAACAGCAATATGGGCATGCGGAAACTTCCCCATACAAAGTGCGCATCCTGAGTTTTGCAGGTAAGGGTTTTGTTTGGGCGGTTATCAAAGGTTACCACATTTTCAGTTGTTATGCACCACCAAGCTGGACGCAGCAGGACTTTCAGGAGTTACTGAACAAAATAGTTGAGACAGCATCCGGTCGACATCCTTTAATAATCGCTGGTGACTTTAATGCCTGGGCTACAGAATGGGGTAGCAAAAGAACAAATGCAAGGGGTGCAGCCCTGCTAGAAACCTTCGTTCCTCTAGACCTCGTATTGGCGAATCATCAGGAAATATCAGCACATTCCGGAGAGATAACAGAGAGTCTATCATTAACATACCATTAACGAGTGGCTCACTGGCTGGATGCACTAAGTGGATGGTCACCGAGCATTATACTCACAGCGACCGTCAAGCAATCCTGCTAGATATCTCTAGAGACAACCGCAGCGACCAAAGCGGTCACGGTAATAAACACCATCACCGCTCATGGCGCCCGGCAACTCTTGACAAGGACCTGTTTACTCTTGTCTTATGAGAAGCATCCAACAAGATGTATCCAGAACAAGAAGCAGTAAAGGGAGCCTGCGAGCTGGTTTCCGACCTCACAATGGCATGCGACGCAGCGATGTCACGTAAAATGTTTAACACAACCCGTAAACAGGTGTAATGGTGGAACGATACCATCATGGATCTAAGAGCGAGTTGTCTTAGAGAAAGAAGAAGTTGTCAGAGGCAAATAGCGATGCCACGGCATGAAAGTAGACGAGAAAGGTTCAAAATTTTAAGAAAGAAATTGAAAGATGAAATTCGGAGAAACAAAAAAGCATCATTTAAGATTCTTTGCGAAGAAGCAGACAAGAACCCCTGGGGAAACGCTTATAAAGTTGTAATGTCAAGAATTTCTGCATAAGGAGCCTCAGGAAAAATGCCCACAGTTGCTAGACATAATTGTAAAATCCTTATTGCCTTATCGTGATACGGTGAGCAACCACGCGCTGTCGCTTGCGTTAGCGGAATTGTCGGGGTGACTGCTGATGAAGTGATGGAAATCGCCAAAGCGATCGGTGACCGCAAAGCAACTGGCCCTGATAACATCCCGAATAAGGCTCTCAAAATTCCCATTGCGAAGGACCCGCAGTTGTATGCCAGAGTGATGGAGTCCTGTCTTCAGCAAGGAGTGTTTCCACAGGTGTGGAAAAAACAGAAGCTCGTGTTTCTTCCGAAACCAGCAAACCGCCGGGTTCACTTTCATCCTATCGATTGATCTGCCTACTCGACACCTTGGGTAAGGTTCTGGAGAAAGTCATATATAACCGATTGTTACCTATCTGGAAGATAGGGTTTTGGAATATTCTACCGACGTTGGAACTAAAAAGTATACCGTTACTGCGGGGGTTCCCCAGGGCTCAGTACTAGGTCCAATATTGTGGAACATAATGTACGACGAAGTCTTCCGCCTATCGCGCCCCGACGGAGTAGACATAATCGGGATCGCTGATGACATCGCACTGGTAGCAGTAGGTAAGCAAATATCAGATATCGAAGTCAAAGTGAACGCCACAATAGAGACGGGTCACTAAATGGCTAGATAGCGTAGGCTTATCTCTAGCAGCAGGAAAAACAGAAGCTATTCTAATAAGTAGTCGGAAGAAACCTGAGATGGCGGTATTTAAAGTAAATAGCCACACTATTCGATCCTCCCGCCAGTTAAAGTACTTTGGTGTGATTATCGACGATAGGTTATGTTTCGGACCACACGCAGATTATGTAACACATAAGGCGTCAAAAACTTACGGTGCTCTATCAAGAATGCTCCCAAACATAGGCGGACCTAGAAGCAGCAAACGTTCCATTTTAGCTACAGTAATCAGCTCAGCCTTGCTGTATGCAGCGTCAGTCTGGGCTAAGTCATTGAAAGTAAAACCCTACCGGAAGCCTTACGAGACTGTGTATAAGATATGCGCTCTACGAGTGACGTGTGCGTATAAAACAACTTCGGATGACGCGGCAATGGTCGTCGCGGGTATGACTCCCTTCGATATACTGGCTGAAGAAAGAGAGATAATATTTCAGCGGAGAAAGCAGGTCGACAACGCAGAGGTAATTGCTGTCCAAGAAAAAGCGTTATCCTTAGAAAAATGGCAGGAGCGCTGGGGCAACTCCGAAAAAGGAAGATGCACACCCACCCTTATCCCCAACATTCAGAAGTGGGTCAATCGAAAGCACGTCTTATTTTCTTGCCCACGATTTTCAGCAGTTACGATTAACATAAGTACTCTATCTGCAGATCCGCTTAGTCCGGATAATATAATCGATACAATGCTTAGCTCTATCCGAGATTGGGAAGCAATAAGTGGCGCTATAGCAGAAATACACAAACAGCTAAGGTACGCGGAGTGGTCCCGAAAAAATCGCTGAGATTTCTACCACTTACACAGCGTACTGCATCATTCGATTTTGCGCGGAACCACGTCCGTTCCGACAGAAACGATCGCTAGTGAGATTTTAAGTAATTTACATCGTCAAAGTGTGAATAATACACGGGTTGGAAGCGCCAAAATTATATATATATATATTATATATAGTACCGGGAGGGGAATGGTACGTGACAGCAGGAGGTTTAGTGCAGGTTAAAGTCCCACAATGACGGGGTGAAGGCTTTCGATGCTTACTCCTCGTAAAACAAAAAAAAACAAAAAAAAAAATTACAAGTACAACGTAGAAATAAAACTAAGCAGCTAGTTAAGGAAAGCAAGCGCCTTCCCACGAAAACTGCTGACGATAATCACAACTATTCATATGCGACATCTGAATCGTCGCTCCGAATACAAGTACATTATACAAATAAAACAAAATAACTCCCATGGTAGCTGCAGCTGCAGCGACAGCGGAGGTCAAACCACTTGCAGTTTTTATTTTGGTACATACATATGTGTATGCACATACCACCAAAATGTAAAGCTAATGTTGGATGGTAGAGAGATTGCTTATCTTACAGCTGGAACAAACATGGAACTTTCGTCTTATAAGGATAGCCGCAAGATGATGTGTCTGAATCCAACACAAACGTGCAATTTAATGACTGCAAAAACACCACCAAATGAGTGTTGTTAATCTTGCCCTGGGTTAAATACAATTCGTCATCATTTGAAAGTCATTTCCGATAAGAACCAAGTAACAGACGTGCAGTTTCAAAAGTGGTTTGGCACTGACCGCTTCACAATCTCTACTCAAATACTTCCCAGTGATGATTTTGTAGACAAATTGTGTGATGCCTTGGATACTTTGAAACCATATGCTTATATTGCAGAAACACAGGCACTTTATTTTCAAAATCTAAGAGAAAATTTGGACGAAGCAGAAGTCATCGTACTGTGTAAATTTGCAGAAAATTATAGCTTTGTTGTCCAAGATGCCGCCAAATCTTTCCATTGGTTTTTATTATAGAGATGGAATTGAAATAAAACACGGCAGCATTGTTATGATTTCACAGCCACTTTTTACGTCTACCAAAATATACTGCACAAGCACCTTTTTGAAAAAGCAATAATTGTATATAAAATTGTATACATAACAGATGGTGCTTCACAACATTTTAAAAATAGATTCAACTTTGTGAATCTCTTTTATTATAAAGATGACTTCAATACGAAAGCAGAGATACATTTTCACGCAACATCCCACGGAAAGGGGCCGTGCGATGGACTTGGAGGGAACCTCAAAAGTTTAACCTTCTTGTAAAAAGAACAAGTTCTAGCATAGATTTCCAATGTAAAATTATAAAAGTTATAAAGTAAAACCCTAAAGGGCCTAACATCATACTCATCGCGAGGTGTATGTGCATACATATCTCCCTAACTGATGGAGATTCCACTCTAAAACTTCTACGGTGGTATAACTATACCTGAGGCTATATTTTGAAAAAAAAAACAAATTTAAAAAAAGCGGTCGAAGTTTTCAATACAAATCGCGAAGATTAATATTTAAAAAAAAATGTTTTCAGTACGAAAAAGCTATTTTAAACATAATTTAAATTTTTACTAGATGCAAGCTCATTATATATTCCAACGTGCAATATATTGAAGTATCCAAACACACTATACATTATCAAATATTTTCTGTTTTTGCATTTGGCTTTCCAGAGTGCTAAAAATCACGCGAAATATTAGACTAATAATAATTAAATCTTTTACTTTTATTACTTCACCAAATCTCAAAACAATTTTAAATCATGTTAAAAGCAAATTAGATAAAAATTGTTTATACTCATGGTCAGTTTGTATGTTTTATGATCTTTAATTTTCAATTTCAGCAGCCATTTGCTGGTTAAACATGTTTATATATACAAAAATATCCGCGCGATATTGTTGAAGACTAATATTTATGCAATCTATAGTACTACACATGAACATGCAAGCTACTAGTTTGTTAAAAGCTTCTTAAAAATCTATTCAAGTGTCTAATTAAAACACATTATCATTTGAAAGCTTAAAAACAAGTTTGTCACTTGAGTTTTTCGATTGTCATAGGATAAAAAAAGTTATTATATGCGTTATAGAAGAAATAAGAGAGAAAGAAATGGAAATGTATGTTAAAACTTGAACATCAAAGGTGTATTGACAAAAGATGGCTAATAAAAAAATTTAATTTGTAATTGCTATGTAGTAGCAAAGAAAAGAAAAGGAAGGAAGAAATAGTTTTTAAATAATAATAAAAGCGCATGACTCACTAGTAAGTAAATATACAAGAAAATCTCTTTGCCAAAATCAATACCAGCATATGCATTAGACGTACAGTTTGCCAGCTACAAAGTCAAGTTAAAGGTTGCAGTGTCTAGCTTCGCATATATTATGTGTTTGTGTCAACAATGGCTATCCGCATCATCATCACCATCATCATCGCCGTCGTCGTCGTCGCCCTCATCTCGCGCAAACCTGAGGTCTGCAATTTCAATGTGTTGCGGCTCAATTGTATGCGATACTGGACAGACAATCGTGATGAAGTCGTCTTGAAATTAAACTTCTTTTTTTAGCTTTATTTCAATAATTATTTATATGCATATTTTTTGTGTTTTCTTGTGTTGGGTTGGATTTATAAGCTGCCCAAAAGTCGAGAAAAAGCGACAGTAGTTACTTGTCGGAGTAGTTGATAACTTTTAGTTTGTGACCAAAGCTGCTACACTTAGCACTTACACTATTTCATTTTTTACTTTAGCATTGTTTGCAAAAGCGTTCAACAAGCGTTGCAGCGAAGTTCACTCATCGTTAGAGTAACAACTAAAACATTACTATCTGTGATATTTTCTTCCTTTTCTTTTTATGTGAATAGTTTTTTCGGCCGATGTGGTCGAGTGGGTAGCGGTGCGAGCTAAAACTCGATATTCCGCTCAGTTTGAGGTTCGAATCTCAGCCAGGCCAAGTAAAATCTAAATCATAGAAAAGGTTGTTTCTAATAGTGGTCACCCCTCGGCAGGCAATGGCAAACCTCCGAGGGTATTTCTGCCATGAAATAGCTTCTCATAAAATACAACTGCCGTTCGGAGTCGGCACAAAATTGTAAGTCCCTCCATTTGTGGTAGAATATAAAGACGCACACTACAAATGGTAGGAGAAGCTCGGCCAAACACTGAGCTATGTACATAGTGTAGGCGCTCGCTTATGCTTGCATATTTATTCTAGTTCCATCGTAATGATAAACATTTCATATGCATTATATCTGTCACGATTATGTTCGCTTGAATGCACACATCATCAGAAGAGTTATTTGTGGAATAAAATAAAAATCGTATATTTTCTTACCAGGATGTCTAAGAAAAATGGAAAGAAACGAGATAAAAATTAAATCACGGGAAGGAGCTTTATTTTGAAATTAAAAATTTGGTCGATTTTATGAAATTTTAAATAGCTGGAAAATGGTTAATTTATTGAAAATCTCTAAAGCTTCTTTAAAGAAATATGTGCTTTATTAACGACATTTTGACCATTACACTAAACCTCACCACAATTACACAAGGGCAGGCTGATAAGTATATTCTCAATCGTGCAGTAACATGTAAATATTGTTCTAACTCTGTCATCCTGAATTGCAATCATTCCGCCCCAGAACATGATTCTGAACTCCAGCGTCATGCATTTTTTTGCAAACCCCCTGAAGGCGATATTTGCGTGATTCATTTTGCTATTTTTACTTTATTGAAAGCAGAATTTTACTTCTACAACGTTTAAATTTTTTAAGCGACTGAAACGTATTTCAATAATGGTAAAACTTTACCTTTACATTAATATATTAATACTGTTATTTTATATATTTTGATTGTAGGCGCTAACATCGCCACCTATTTGTAAGAACTCCTTTGGTCGAACTTGCTATTTATCTATCAAAATGTGCCAACTTTCAGTGTAGTATTATAAGCAAGTAGTGATTGTGATTTATTTCTTAAAGAAGTATGCTATGGAAATACAATAATGACTACGAATATAGACCAATATATCAGACACAAATAACATATGTATTTGTGCTTGAGCTAGAGACTAGCGACTTTCTGAGTTGATGTTATATTGATATGCAATCCACTAGTATTGAAAAATGCCGAACAAACACTTCCTAAAAATTGGCATTGAGGCATTTGAGTTGAGATATTTGCAAAATCATACTTTTTATTCGATTTTAGTCCAATTTGACTCAAATTGAGAACATTCTAAAATTGACCACGTCAAAAAAAATTTTTTGTAAAAATGGCGCGCTAGGTAAAACTGGAGTTGATATATTTACAAAATCCGTACTTATATATTCCCTATATACATATGTTGCTGGAGTGGAGAAATAGATGAGATTTTTTGATTTGTTTTTGTTTTTAAAGAAAAGTGTAAATTATTGAGAAAATATAGGTACCAATAGTCTACAATTTCGAAATTTACTTTTTTTTTCTCATTTCAAGCTTAAAAAGTACCAATGCAAAAAAAATTATTCGTAGAAGTCGCAAACTCTTAAATTCAAATATACTTTTCATACATTTAACTATCAGAGATCAACAAGGTGAATTAAATCCACAGTTTTGCAATATTTCTTGCTGTACGTATACAAAGATGAGATCAATTCAGTAATTTTACAATTTATAGCCCATACCATAATCTTGTTTTGTCATTTTAAGAATGCGCTTTTTGTTTTCTCATTTAGATTTTAATTAGTTTTTTTGCATCCAACATTTACTTCACTTCATTTTGAGTTTAAGACAAGTAAAATTATCTGTAAAATAATACCGTGGAAAATTTTTTAGCGCATATTAATATTCGAAAGTCATTATATTGGCCATAACCTACTTTCGTTTGATCACTCGATCAATTGAATTTGAGCAGTGTCCCGATTATTTGTTGTACTTACAATTGTTTTTTTTTATAACAATCAATCTAAATTTAAACAAACACGTTCATGAACATACATTAATTCAAATATGTAAATGAGTAAGACACACCAAATATAATGATGCAAAAAGTATTAAAATTCAAACCAAAAAATATAATATAAACATTAGATCAGACCAGCCTACTTATGGAAATATACATAAAAATAACAAACTGATCGGAATAACTAATGAAATAAAATTTTTTAAATCGAATAATATTTTATATAAAAAAAATATTCTAAGTGTGTGCAAATAATCAAATTAGTCAGCAATTTTGTGTATTTTTCTTATGGTTTTTTGTTTTAATAAAAATAAATAGTTAATTCTTACCAAACTTTGAATAAAAATCACTCACTGATAGCAATTGCGTATATGCTTCGCCAGTGAACTACAAAAAATCGACAGCCAAACCATACACTGCGTCACTTGCAATTGTTCTCAAAACTTTTAACACCGCATGCCAATAATAATGCAAATTGATTTTATTCGCGCTTTTGTATCTCTCAAAAACAAAATATTAAAACATTTTTTTAACTTTAATTTTTTGCTGGCTACGTATTGCACTTTTACAATCGAGAATTTGGTACGTTTTTGCACTTTGACCCGCGCGGTCACCGCCACCGCCACTGCTTGTGAGTTATATTACTTAATGTATGTACATACAAGTGTACATACATAGCAATGTCATCAACATAAGCAAAGCTTTGCATTGACCGTAAGCAGAGAACTTGTAAGAAATGAGAAGGCGCAAATGTTACTGTTAAATTATTTTAGTACATTTGACTTCTGAAAGATTTCAGATTAAGGGATTCACCACTTCGACATGAAGATACCACAGTAAGAACGAAAACACAACATCCACCACCAAAAGTTACCAACCACAGTCTAAAAATAGAATTTAGTTATGAAAAAGTAAAGGGCAGATATTTTGAAGTTTCATGGAATTTTAATATTTTATAATTTTATTGAGCTCAAGGCCAGTTTATGGAAGATTTGTTTGTGAAAAAACAACAACAGTTTTTAATGGTTGAAGTTATAGTACTATTTCGGAAATCACCACATTTCCTCATCAGACTTCTTTTTGATTATTAAATTAAATTATTTTTAATTTAATTTTCATAACCACTTCTCTCAGGCTTTGAACCCGGGAGCTCGGAGTTGCAGAGCCAATACGCTACCTATTGTGCTACGCTAGCCGAGTTGGCTGTTGTGTTTATTTCACCTCCCTTAAACAAACCAACTACAAACAAGAGCAACTGATCTGCCGCTATTTAACTTGTTTGTGTGGTTGTTGTTTGTGTTTTTATTTTGCAAATTCTTTATTTTATGCATTTTTAAGGCGTGCTCATCCTTGTATACAATGTTTGTTCATTTTTCTGTTGGCCTAGTAAAATGTTAATATTTTATAATTTTATTGAGCTCAAGGCCAGTTTATGGAAGATTTGTTTGTGAAAAACAAACATGGTATACAAGGATGAGCACGCCTTAAAAATGCATAAAATAAAGAATTTGCAAAATAAAAACACAAACAACAACCACACAAACAAGTTAAATAGCGGCAGATCAGTTGCTCTTGTTTGTAGTTGGTTTGTTTAAGGAAGATGAAATAAACACAACAGCCAACTCGGCTAGCGTAGCACAATATGTAGCGTATTGGCTCTGCAACTCCGAGCTCCCGGGTTCAAAGCCTGAGAGAAGTGGTTATGAAAATTAAATTAAAAATAATTTAATTTAATAATCAAAAAGAAGTCTGATGAGGAAATGTGGTGATTTCCGAAATAGTACTATAACTTCAACCATTAAAAACTGTTGTTGTTTTTTCACAAACAAATCTTCCATAAACTGGCCTTGAGCTCAATAAAATTATAAAATAGTTTCATGGAATTATTATAAAAAATTGTTGCATCATTGCTAGTATTTAAAGTTATACACATTAAGTCGATGTAGTTAGTATTGTAGGTAATTACTTATAACAGGTACCTACCCAGTTGTTAGTTCGCA
Source organism: Philophylla caesio (assembly GCA_963971545.1). NCBI lineage: Eukaryota > Metazoa > Arthropoda > Insecta > Diptera > Tephritidae > Philophylla > Philophylla caesio. The sequence goes on along the minus strand of OZ020609.1, from coordinate 26,102,560 downwards.
GGTACCTAGTAAAACCATTCACACGCATGCGTGTTATAAATAAATATTGACAATTTCTAATTAAAGGCAATTGATATTATTTTATATAGATTTTTAAGAGTAATGAACCTCATTGGTACTTTTAAGGTATTGAAAAAAAATTACTAAGAGATTGAATTTATTTGATTTGTATTGGGTTAGTCACAATGCAAATTCCTAAATTCGTGCTCGTGTTCGTTTTCCTATTTTACTTTTATATATGAATTATGTAATAATTTAGTCTAAAATTACTGTTATTCACACTTGTTTCCCGAAAATTTTAAATTATTTTGTGAGAATTTGTATTCGGATATTCAAAATGCAAATTTGCGAAAAGTTTCCATAGAATACCCTTTTATTTATTTTCAAATAATTTACTGAACTTTTTGGGCAACTTTTAAAAAAATTTATAAATAACATTTTTATAACAAAAATTTGCAACTTGTATTGGTTTCATATTTTCATTGATTTCTCGCGTTTGTCCATATAATGCCCTTTTATTTATTTTCAAATAAATTACTGAAGTTTTTGAGACAGTATTTAAGTTCAACTTTGAATTCAATTTTGAAATAACATTTTAATTTCATATTTTAATTGATTTCTCGCGTTTGTCTCCGCAAATAATAATATTTATGTATGTACTTTGTTCTCTGCCATACACATCTGTATTAACAGTATTTCCCTCTTACAAGCGTCATAAAAATATATCTGCCCGCACTAATAATCGAAGAAATTTACTTATAAATTTAGACTTTGGTATAAAAATATAACCCTCTGCTGCTAAGCGCCAATTATATAAAGGGCGGACCAGAGAACGTACATTACAGAGAAGCTTCAAGACCGAAAGACAGTGTGAATTGTCAAAAACCATCAAAATTGTAATCGGCAAGTTCACCACTTTTGCAATGGCGGAGAAAAATTGAGAGCGATAAATGAACAGAGCTGAGCGAGGCCAACATTTTTAACATAACATGCATTTTCTCGATTATGTGTTGATTTCTGATTGAAATTAACAAAAATAATGATAAATTACAAAATATGTATGTATGAAATTGTGTATTATTTAAATATGTTCGCCCCAAGAGTGGATTTCTATTACATATGTTTATGCATATGTGCATATTGAAAACCATACAAATACACTTTGTTTGTTAGAAGTTATGTACATCTTCACAAGCTCTTTTGGCCGACGGCATTTTACATGCACATAGCTTGACAATTACATATGTACATACATACATGTTTAATGTGTGTACTAGGTACGTCTGCTTAAGATTTGCTATAATAGCTGTGCACAAAGGCAAATGTTGATTTGCCGACGGCATTTTACATTCTCAGATATTGGTAATTTTTTAGTTTTTTATATAAGTTATGACTTTGATTTGGTATATGTATATGTATTTACGATAAATTACTGCAAATAATTTCCTATACATGCATGTAGGTACATGTATGTACATACATACATATATACTATGCATAAGATTAGTTCATACATATGTACATACATAAGTACAAATAGGTATACGTACATAGTACCCATGTTATATGTATGTACATACATACATATATACTAAGTAACAATAATTATAAGATAAGTTATTAATCAAACCTAAGCGTAATGCAAATCAATATTTTGCACATTATTCAAATGTATGTATTCCTATTATAATAATTATATAACTGACCTACATCACAATGCCAATATATGTACATATGTATGTACATACAAATTCAAGGTCAAATGACGTCCGCATACATACAATTATACGTACATACATATTGAAACATATCGACATGTGCACACTTCTGTCCTCACTTCCCTCACAATTGCAAACTCAACAGTTACGCCGGCGCCATTAATCCTACACGATTTCATTCATAAACTGCGCGTGCGTAAAACTCATTTCATTCATAAATTCCAGCACAACTTCAAATCGGCCAGCGAAGCACATTTTTCGCGATCTTGCAAAAATTTATAAATTTGAAGATTTTTGTCTTCAGCTTTGCAAGTACAGGGGCGTTCGCTATTTATGGCCCAGTCCGGCAAATTTGTAGTTAACAGATAATTATAAATACGTATATTAGGCATTGTTCACCTAATACGAGATTAATTTACCAAATTTATATCTAATTTATCAATACTTAATCATTACAAACAATTCTTATGTAAAAAACAATTGAAAATATATCAATGCATTCGGTATAATTTCGCAAAATAGGCCTTACCAGAAAAATTACTCAGCACATCTTCATCACCTCAATACGCGCTGTGTACATTTGTATGAGCTTACATATATATGTAAATATGTAGCCGAATTTTGTCGCTTTTGAACAACAGTGTTGGTCATCATTGAATTTGCAAACCATTTACTGCAATTTGCAGTCGGAGTAGGAAATCTACTGCTTTGAGAAAAGTAGCAACAGAAATTGATAATACATTTTTTGTTTTTAGATAACTTTAAATATTTATTACCTAATATCTTAGCTTAATACTTATTATGCCCCTATATATTATTGACTTTCTCCTAGTTACATGTCTCTGAGAGTGAAATAGTACCTTTTTGTGCTACTGCTATTTTCCTTGCACATAGTGCGAAACGAAAACTATTTGCACCCAACTCTAATTTATGGTGGTGGTTTTTTGCTTTCGTCACGCAGCAAAATTGTTGGAAGTCCGAGCAGAGGCCAACATTTACAGTTCGAGGGTATTTGCGGGCACGTGAACAAGTGTACGTTTGTTCATTTTTATATTTGTGTGTATATAAAAACATACGTGTGCTACCGAATTTGTGATTTTGGTGGTGTTTGCATGCAATTTGCTAGATTTCGATATCTTACCATATGAATTCACATTTTATAGTGTAAAAGATATATATGTATTAGAGGGCTGCATGAGCACATTCATTTCTTCTGTTAGCCGGATTACACGAATGTGAATGCGATACTCATTCAACTCAGGCACTCATGCGATCATAAATATGTGTACTTACAGAGAAAAAAGAGACCAATATGGGTACTCTCTGCTTATGATTTAAGGGATGTACAAATTTTTCTCTTCGCTACGCTCATTTATAGTCATCGATCATTCATGCATTCACGGCCTGTCCGGGTTTTGCACGAATGTGACGAATGTGGCGGACGTTGCGCAGGGAGACGCCACCAAACGCACATACATACATATGCAAGACGCAACTAGCGATGGCTGTTATTATGTGTGTACGTAACAACGCTTTGCATATGCGTTGGTTTCGCTTATGCTTACTACTTTGTTATTAAAGCGGATTAGAAAATTCTTTTAACTCATGTTATTTATACAATACTATTATTATTTAAGACTTTAATAATATTGTGAATAAAATATTAGTGGACATTTGACTTCATTAAATTATCCAAATAATCCTCAAAGATAATTTGAATATTTAAATATTTTCTGAGTTGTTTTTTTGATATTATTACTTTTCCACAATTCAATGTAGGTACATACATATGTATGTAGGTATTAAATAATTATAATGGTTTTTTTTGGAATAAATTCGAAATGTCTTATGTATGAATATGTTTTATAATACCATTGAAACTATAGTGCACTTCCATTTTCAAAAATCAGAACCAGAAACTTTATAAGTTTTTTTTTCAAAGGTATACAGAATATGATATACGATCACACACAGGAAGGGAATATATGTATGCATGTATGTACATACATACATATGTATGTACATACATATGTGTTCACAAGCGCAGACGCACACTATGCATACGCACAATACACATGTATGTACATATGTATATATGTATGTGTGTATATAAATACAAAAGGGATAATTACCAAGTTGAGCAAATGACCTGGCGCTCAGTAAGTAGGCTGCATATACATACATACATGTAAATATATGCATATTTACGGATGTGGAGAAGCTAGCGAATATTTATAAAAGGGTTTTACTACCAAACATTATACCCACACATAAATAGACATACATATGAACGTATATAAATACGTATATATATATGTATGCACCTCAGCGTCAAAAGCAGATTACAGTTTTATGCAATACTTACAATGTTTTTTAACACATATCCTTTCCGTTAATTCTTTATTAAATAATATCGTATTCTTTAACTAGAACCATATCAATTAGAGTTTCAAAACTGGTACAGAGTGCAAACATTTTCCAAATATCAAAGTTTTCCATTCAAAATTTCTAATGTTTTAATGAGAAATTGAAAATTTCTAACATTTTAATGAGAGTCTTAAGAAATTCTGTATATAAAAACATTGTGAAATTTTTTTCTAAATATGTTTTCTTTCCATTTACATTTGCGCCTACATATGAACATATTTTCATACAAATGTGCATTGACTTTATTATAAGTGTATGCATTTATTTAATAGTTACTTATTAATTTCAGTAAAATTCAAAGTAGAATATGCATGTATGTATGTACGTAAATATGAAGAGACATGCAATTATTGAATTTTTTCTATTTAATTGCTTTCATAATGTACCCGCTATCATTTGCAAAAATTGGCGCCGTCATAAAATTTTTCAGTCGAATGTGGTCTCATACACCCGGATGAGGTCTCATACGTCCGAATGCGCATGACTAGTTGTACAACATATTTGCCACTCTTTGTACAACGAATGCCTCTCTTTCTGAATGCGACTGAGCGCAGTATTCTCAGCTATCTGCACACTCATTCAGTCATCTCGCTTGCTGTGAGCAGAATGCGTAGAATGTTGCGCTTACGTGTGAATGTGTTAAAACGGCCAATGAGTACATTCATGCAGACGTCTAATATGTATGTAGAATAGTTTAACTATACCAGATATTGTTATTGTTGCATTTATTCAATTAGGTATTTATTAAATTAAGTATTTTAAAGATATTTGAATATAAAAGAAAATATATAAAAATGAAACTGTATTGTGGACGACTTCTACTTTAACGAACGGCTTCTGATCAACGACTGACTCGTCCTCTCTTCGCAGCCGAGCATGCCACCGGCATGCTGCATTGAGACAAGTTCACCATCTTACATTCGGCCCTCTTGACCTTCGTCATCTGTCCCAGATGACAAGAGCTCTTCGTTTTGTTCGACAAATCGCCACAACTTCATGTTGTCGCAACTACTCATAGTAGCGCTCGGACCTTCGACGCGTGATGCTTTCTTTACCTCGTAGCGGCCATTCGCTTTGACCTTCGTGACTTCGTACGGACCCAAAAACTTGCTGGCTAGTTTATGACCGGCGACAAACTGCGTTCTCTTTATGGCGACGAGGTCGCCTATATTATAAATGTGTTCCCCTCGCCTTTTCTTGTCAAAATTACGCTTGTAGACCTTCTGCGCTTGCATTATATTGCGCTTTGCTTCTTCACGCAACGTCTGACCATTTTCGTTGTATCGCGTAACAATCTCGTCTTCAATTAGTTCCAGTAAACGATCCTCTGCTTGACCTAACATCTTTGTGCCAAACAGGATTTCGAATGGCGACAACTTCGTAGATGCGTGCACGTGCGCATTAATTGCTTTCTGAACCTGCGGCACAAACTTGTACCACAAAGTTGGTTCATCTGCTGACAGCTTCGCGATTACCGCCAAAACTGAGCGATTCACGCGTTCAATCTGGCCGTTGCCTCTGGCCACCCCCGTTGTTGACCAGACCTGTTCAACTTTATGCTCGTTAAGGAAATCTACCAGTCCTTTTGCCGTAAAAGCAGTACCTCGGTCGCTTACAATTCGCTTTGGAAATCCAAATATGTTGGACCACTCGTTCAACTTCTGCATTACTTCTTCGTGTCCAGTAGATTTTGTTGGAAACAACCACACAAATTTGGTGAACCCGTCAACCATTGCCAAGATATACTTGTAACGCTTTATTGTTGCATCCATTGGCCCCAAGTGGTCAATGTGCAACGTGTGCAGCGGCGTGTCACCCTTATCGATGCAATACAAGTAGCCCTCTTGTTTGCCCAACTTTTTGTTATGAACAATACATTTAATGCAATTAGCGATGAATTTACCTACTTTGTTTTCCAAATGTGGAACCCAGTACTGCTGCTGTACCGAATGCATAGTCTTGGCTACTGAGAAATGCCCTAAATCGTGCGCTTCCTTTATAATCTCTCGTTCCATTAGTTTCGGAACCACCAGCAACTCATTACCCTCAACTGACTTAAACAACATGCCGCCTTTCAACATGTAATTTTCATACGGACGCTCTTTAAGTACTTCAATAATCGTCTTTATGTGCTCATCGTTCTGCTGTGCTTTCTTTAATCGCGTTGATACTTCTGTTGTGGCTACTAATACCGACTGCGGATAACGGCTGAGATAGTCGACGTGTTTCATCTTATCACCCGCACGATGCTCTATGTCGAAACCAAAATCCTGCAAGTACAATACCCACTGAGCGACTTCTCGTGGTACAATCTGCTTTGTCGTAGTTTGTTTGAATGCGATGCAGTCCGTAACCAACTTAAACCGGACCCCGAGCAGGTAGTGGCGAAATTTCTTGAGTGCCAAATACGCTGCTTTAACCTCCAGAATGTAGCTATGTTTTTTAGATTCTCCTTCTGATGTCTTCTTACTCCAAAAATACACGGGATGGAGCCAAAAATACACGGGATGGACTCTTGAAGCAACACAGCACCAAAGCCTTCCTTCGATGCATCGGTGTGCAGCTCAGTCCTCGCTCCTCTTTCGTATATACGCAACACCGGTTCACTTGTTAGATGCGCTTTCAGCTTATTTACTGCATCTAATTATGCTGGACCCATGTGAAATTCCATGTCCTTTTTCAATCTGTTTGTTAACGGTCGCGCTACCTGCGCATACCGCGGAATAAATTTTCTGAAAAATCCCGTAAGACCCAGGAATGCTTGCACTGCTTTCACATTTGCCGGAGTAGGAAAACGACTGACAGCTACTGTCTTCTCTTTGCCAGGCCAGACTTTGTTGTTTTCGATGACATGCCCAAGAAAATGTATTCGCGACTGAAGAAAACTACACTTCTTCCATTTGATTTTGAGTCCATACTGCGCAGCTTTTCTTATAACCATCTCTGTCTTCTGCATGCACTCTTCAGACGTTGTCCCGAAAACGACGATATCATCCATATATAATTGCATAACATTATCGTTGATTAGCTCCTGGTATATGTGGTTGACAAATCTTATAAACGCGGCTGGAGAGTTCTTGAAACCGAATGGCGCCTTATTAAATTCGAACAAACCCTCTCTAGTGACGAAAGCTGTATACGCCCTACTTTCTTCCTCCACTGGGACATGAAAAAACCCGTTCTCCAGGTCCATTATTGTAAATGCCTTGGCCCCTTGAAGCTTCTCCAACACATCTTCGATCAAAGGCACCGGAAAACAATCATCCAACACCATACTATTAAGCTTCCTGTAGTCGATGCATATTCTTAGCGTGTTATCTTTTTTGCGAACGACCACAACTCGACTTGCTACGTTTGAAGTGGATTTGCGTACAACCCCTTGGCTGATCCACTCGTCTACCTGGTTCTTAACCGCTACGGCTTCATCTGCTGAAAGTCGACTTGGCGACTGGCGAAAAGGTTTGACTATACCATCGGGTATAATCTTTAGCATTATGGGACACTGCTCTGTCGCTACCTCTTCTGAATTATAACTTGCGTTTATAATATCTTCAATTCTTTTACGAAATTGTGGCGGAGCTGTTATGTTTGGAGCCTCGAAAATATTATATACATCTGCGGCGTAGTCATCCAAAACTGTTTGTTTACCCTCTAAACTTTCGAATTTATAGCCATCTGCATCCGCAATTAGTCGAAATTTATTGATGAAGTCATATCCCAGAATAACATCGCACCCCATTTTACTGTCTGGTATTACTACAAATTGCTGCTGGGTATGCAGCGCATCGACCACCACGTTTGCTGCAAACACACCAACCGGCTTTGTTGTTGTGTTACCTAATCCACGTAATACAGATGTACTTGGATTTATGGTAATTTTATCGAGTGTTCTTGCAACACTTTCTTTAACAAGCGTGACGTCGGACCCTGTGTCTACTAAGCCCTTTACAATCTTATCGTTTACCAAAATTTGCTTAATGCGACTGCGATCAATTACAAGATTAACTTTCTCTACTTTATTCTTACAATTTCGCGAAATGTGGCCATTTTCGTTGCATTTAAAGCATTTAGTGTCAGCTTTGCAATCTTTACGTTTGTGGTCTTTTGAACCACAATTAAAACAATATTCTTTTCTCTTACTTTGAACGACCTGCTCTTTATTAAACGTATTTTGTTTTCGTGGACTACCATCTCTTTTCTCGTTAATGTGTAAACGCTCATACACAGACAACTCTTCTCTTAACTCTGCATACGTTTTGCTGCGATACATAGTGTATTTGTATTCACTCTTTATGTTAAGCCCGTCAACAATATAGCGCAATACTGCTGCTTCTTCAACGCTGCCAATGCTTGCAAGCTTTTTCATCTCTAACATGTACTCATGAAAAGTTTCATTCTGCTTCTTCTTCCGTTCGCGCAACTGCTGATGAACTTCTGCGCTATTCCAATTGGAGCTAAACTCTTCAATCAGAGCATGCTTCAAACCAACGTAATTGCAAACATTCTCTGCTTCTAAAAACAATTTCGCTGCTCCGCACATTTTTCCCCTCGCTTGCACATATCTTTGTTTCTCTGTTAAACCGTATGCGTCCGCATTTGCTTCAAATATTTGAAACCACTTAACAATAGGAACAGAGCGGCCATCGCATTCGCCGATCACCTTCTCAAAATTGTCCGTTGATATTTTTACTCTATTATCTCTCTCTTCGTCAACTTGAATCTTCAGCGTGAGCAGCTGCAGCAACTGCTGAATTTTCACTTCCATTCCGTTACTACTGGCGTCGCTTTCAACGTTTACTAACTCACCCTTCGTAGACATTGCTGCTTCTAGTTCAATTTCATTCTCACTTTGTTCCTGCTCTGGATTTCGTTCTTCTCTTTTTGCTGGTGTACGTTTTGTTTTTCTCATCATTCCAACGGCGACTGCTCTGCTGCTAACAACTGCAAAAAAAAAAAAAAAAAAAAAACCGAACCACCACCAACGACTGCGAAACTTCGACAACTGCAACGATGACTGCCAACTTTAACGACGTATAACTGCTACACTGCCAACTGCTACTGACGACTGCGCATTTGCCGACAACTGCGACGATGAATGCCAACTCCAACGACGTATAACTGGTACACTGCCAACTGCTACTGACGACTGCACATTTGCCGACAACTCCAACGACGTATAACTGCTACTGACGACTGCAACTTACAAAATCGGCTGTACGCACTCTCACCGAACGTTCGCAGAATGTCCCTTACAACGCTTTTGCAGAAGTTTTCGACTCGATCGCGACTGCACACAAACAACCGCTCTCTACATGCAAAAATAAACCGCGGCGACTGCGAAACTGTGCCACTCGCGACGCCTTTAGAATTCTGTCTTTTTCACACTTTTAAAACGGGTACAACAGGTTGAGCCCCCAAATGTAGAATAGTTTAACTATACCAGATATTGTTATTGTTGCATTTATTCAATTAGGTATTTATTAAATTAAGTATTTTAAAGATATTTGAATATAAAAGAAAATATATAAAAATGAAACTGTATTGTGGACGACTTCTACTTTAACGAACGGCTTCTGATCAACGACTGACTCGTCCTCTCTTCGCAGCCGAGCATGCCACCGGCATGCTGCATTGAGACAAGTTCACCATCTTACATGTATATATATTTTTTTTTTAAATCTTTATTAATTAATGAACAATTAAATAATTAATCACAATTTCATAAAACTATTTATTTTAATCGCTGAAATAAATGGAAAAGATCATGAGATAAGAAAAAATATACTAAAATTAAATAAAAAATATGCTGAAATAGAAAAGAAAAACAAAATCATATGGTTATTGGAAAATTTTTGAGACAACTGTATTATGGAAATGGCTTTGCTGGAAAAAGAGTTGCGAAAGTGTTATTCATACGAATAAAACGACACTTTCTCACACTACTTAATAAATTAGTGTTTTCAGAAGATTCTCGGTAAAGTTGAAATTCAATATTTGAAAACTTTATTGATAAAAAAAACATATTATAGGTATACATAAGGAGTTAGCCAAATTGCAAATTACAACTACATATGTATAACAACTTTTGTCAGAAAACTCCAATTAATTATTAATTGGGAATTGCACCAATTTTTAAAAATTTCCCACCTACTGCATCTTCCTCGAAGTGCTTAATGCAGATAAAAGCACCGACCTGTGCGAGGTCCTGTATGGGTGGAATCTCCAAATTCTCCTTCCACTTGTTGTACATGGCTGGATCCTTCGGAAAAGCGAAAAATCTATAGTATTTATCGCGTCGTTCACATTCGCGAACTTGACATTTTCTTATTTTAGGCATTTTTATGCAAAATCTTAGATTTTTAAGTTAAAACGTATTAAATTTATATCGTCGAACGATCGCAAGCGTCAAAAATTCTCAAAGTAGTTAAAGTCCGTTGCCTTTTTTCTTAGACATTGCGACAAAACAGTTATTTTAATTCTAACTACATTTAAATTGGTAAATAGAAAATCAAAATAAAATAAATTAAAATAAAATACACCTGCAACAAACCGTACTGTAAAATATATACATAAATTCTCTCAATTACAACTCTCGCTTCAAAACTGTTAACTTTTGATGACTTCTGCTAATTGGTGAATTTGCTTACTACCTGTGGTGTACTTGCCTATTAGAATCAAGCTCAATTCACAGTAGAGGAACGAATCACGGAATAGACCGGAATGAAGCTTCTCTGTAATGTACGTTCTCTGGGGCGGACTTAATAACAATTCAAATTGAACTATTAATTAAAAATAAACTCTCATCAGGAATAAAATTGATGCGAAGAAGTGTTGAACGCATTTAAACAAGAAATACTGTATACGAATTGGCAAAATCCAAATTTTCTCAGCAAACTGCTTAAACCCGCAATTAAGATCAAACGACAGTAAGAAGCTCTGTGGTGTGATGAATAGAGTTGAAGCAATTATCGAACGTTTTTGTTTTGGCACGAGTTCGATGCCAGCAGCCACCGAATTTGCAAATTTGGTGGTTGATTATTTATATTTGTCTTTTTAAATTTTTTTCATCATGCAAAAGAAGAAGAAGAATGATTATGGAGCAAGGGCGGGAGAAGCGCAAGTGAAACTATTTGCTTGATTCGAGCTGCGCACTTTTGTTCAACTCGGGCAAATTTACTTTTTGCTTGCGACGATAGACAAGACAACTTCAAGGGAAAGGGGTTTCTGCGCTTTGTTGTCGATCTTCAACTAGCGAAGAGAATTTCAGACTTCATAATTTTTGTGTGGACAATGCAAGTGTGGGAAGGGAAAGAGGTTTAAGCACTTTGTTGCCAATTTTTATTGCGCCATCAGCGGATGGTCAAATTGAAGATTTTATAATTTTTGTCATCGTCGCGAACAAGAACGGTTTGAGGACGGCACATGCGCGTAGCGGGGAAAGTGTGCAAGATGCGCACAAATTATGAATGAAGCCAATTTATATTGTTACGGAAAACGGTCGACGTAAATGCATACATATTGATATTAATGCAAACGGTCGACATAAGCACATACATACAGATACTAATGCAAACGGTCAGTATAAATGCATACATATTGACATGCATGCAAACATACATATTCTTATACATTACTTTCCCACACTTTTGAGACCGACGTTGATTATTCAACGCTTAAGGCCAATGTCGATCACATAACATAAACCATAACTAAGAATATCAAGGCACTTGATACGCACTAAGCGCTAACATTCAAGTGTGCAACTGTCTCGGTTATTTAAAACCCAGACTGAATTACATGCATTTCTTTACACCAAAATAATATGCCAATGACATTTGAGACCTGTGGGTTCGTACCGTTTTCCATCAACGCCTCAAGCACAGCGATCGCATGATTAGACATTTTCCCACCAAATGCGATCGCTGGGCTGACTTAGTTTAGCTATAAATACATTAAGAAAAATATGATTAAGACAGTTTTGTAACGTCAAGTGAGAACGCCTAGACCAGGTATTTTACTGGTCTCGTGGCATTGAATAAAACATAAAATCTCTTTACATCGTTTGTTGAAACTTATTTAAAATTACTCTACATGGCGATCCTGCGAGGAGCATTAAAATAAAAGAAGGCTAAAAATAGCAAGTAAAATTGCTGAGAAAGCCACATATAAAATAAATTAAAGGACTATAAATAGCAAATATATTGCTGAAATGTCTTTAAATAAATAAAAAAAAAAAAAAAAAAATTTTTTTTAAAAAAAGTAATTTTTAAACGTTCCCGAGCAACCAACCTCAAAAGATTTGGATGAAATTACGAAGCGAACACCTGACTTTGGCAATCACCATCAGATCCAGTGAAAGTTCCAAAAAACTCGAAAAAAAAATTTTACAAAGGAATACAAGGCAAACAAAAGGGTATATAACTTGCGGCACCACGAATTAATGGACGAATTCGAGAAGATACTAGAATACTGGAGTCACTACTACAAATCCTTCGATAAGCAAACGCAGGAAACAACATCCCAACAACAATCAAACACACCTATAAATATTGGCCCTCTACCAATAACAATCGAGGAATACCAGCGGCGTAACAGCTACAAAAAGGCACAAGGGGCAGTAAAAATCCCAGTTCCGATTAAATTTAAAAGGAAGCGAGGCGGAAAAAAGTACGCCCAACGAAGGAAAATTGCTGAACTATACAAGCAAATAAATATGGAGACATCGACAGAAGCAAAAATTCAGCTGAAGCAGGAGATAAGCAGTATAAGGAATCTATAGATGTAACAGTAGTCAATATTTATAAAAATAAAAAATAAAATATATATATATAAAAAACATTTTAACATAATATTTTGGCAACCTAACGGCTGCCTACTGAAGGGCAACAATTGTTGTCGTTTTAGAAATTTAAGTATGGGCGGACAAAATACAAAAATAGCCGACCCAAAAGCTAATGTGGTAAATTCCATAGAAGTTGCCGATCATACAGTTGATTTAGATTCAATTAGGATTATGCTATTACTAATTACCATATGTAGTTGCATAGGATTATTTCTAAGACTTTATTCTACCCATAATAAAATATTAAAAAAAAAATATAAGAGTCGCTCCGACGGCCTTGATAAAGTTTAAGAGTTAAAATTTTGCCATGAAATGGGAAGCTATCAGTACAGATTTAACAAAACATAAAATAAATTTTTTAAAATCTTTCAAATGTCTGAGTCAGAATAGAGCTATAAAAAAGGAAACAGTGGTTAGACATATAAATATTTTACAAGACAATTTAAACTACATTAGAGCCATATCAAATGTTTACCAAACAAAATTTACTAGAGAACACAAAGCAATAGTAGGAAAATTGTTTAAAGAACTCAGGGAAAAATGTATTAAAGTTCTATGCAAATTCGAAATTGAACAAGATATTCCTGAAACAACAATCAATCAGATTGATGTAAATTTAGATAGGCTAAACATTTCTGACCACGACAGTACTTTAGATATACCAGAATCCAACATTGCAATACTGCAAAACTAATACCACCATTCGATGGAAAACCTGAAAATCTACAAAGTTTTCTTGACGCACTTCAGTTAGTTGATCTAGTCAAAGGAGATCATGAAGAAGCAGCAGTAACCTTAATTAAATCAAGATTAAAAGGTACAGCAAGAAATCTAATCAGTAATGAGAGTACAGTAGCTGCAATTATAGCAAAATTAAAATCAGCAGTCAAAGGTGAATCAGTCGAAGTATTGACTGCAAAAATTATGAATACCAAACAGTTTAGCAAAACAGCAACAACATTTTGTAACGAGATAGAAGATCTCACTAAATCACTGCAAAACGCGTACATTAATGACGGACTTAATCCAGATTTAGCTAGTTCTTATTCGACAAAAACAGCTATAAAAGCTCTGGTAAAGAATTCCTCAAATGAAAAAGTTAAACTTATAATGGAAGCAGGTACATTCACTAATATGAATGATGCTGTAGCAAAATTCGTGAACAGCTGCACAGAAGCTACTGATAGTAGATCAGTAATGCAGCTGAATAGAAGAAACAATTTCAAAAGATTTCCATCTTTTTCTGGTAACAGAAATCAAAACAGCTATAGAGGAAGAAATAGATATTACAATAACAATAATTCAAGGCCAAACTTTAGAACCAACCAAAATAGAAATTATACCAACAATCAAAATAGGAACCAAACTAATCGTAACAGCAATAACAACCGTAACTTAAGAGCAGTTGAAGCCCATCCGGAAAACGGATCAGCTCCCCAGAATGCCCAACTGGGGAATGCTCGCAACAATTAACATCGAAAATTCTTAACATTAACCTAAATTTCAGTAATTACCTTATTATTGAATCTTCATTTAATGAAATACCAAACACTTTTTTGCTTGACACGGGATCAGAAATTTCGATCATTAAAAATACATCAATTACCAATACTAACACTTTTAACAAAAACGCAATATATAAATTAACTGGCATAGGTAAAGGTACAACAAACACTTTAGGTAGTATAAATGCAGATATTTATTTTGACAATATAATAGTGAATCACAATTTTCAAGTAGTAGACGAAAACTTTCCAATCCAATGCGATGGAATAATAGGTATTGATTTTATTAAGCAAAATAATTGCACTTTAGAATACCGAAATAATGGCCAAAGTTTTATTATGATTAGATCTCATTATAACAATCAAAAACAAAAAGTAGAAATATTAGATTCACCAAAAGATAACACAATATCATTACCAGCTAGAGCAGAAGTAATAAGAAGAATTTCAATCAATTCAAATGAAGATGAAGTTCTTATTCCAAACCAAGAACTATCATCTGGAGTATATATAGGAAATACAATAGTAACAATAAAAAACGCCTTTGTACGTATAATTAATACAACAGAAGAAAATTTATTACTGGAAAATTTCACAATTAGAACAGAAAACCTTAATGGCTACAACGTAGTTAAAATAAGCGAAATACAAAATGACACTAGTGAAAGAAAAAACATAATTTTAAATAAAATTTCTCAAAATTGTTCATTACAACACAAAAAGAAATTGCTTAGCCTTTGTTCAAATTTTACAGACGTTTTCGCTTTAGAAACAGACCCATGTACGTGCAACAACTTTTACAAACAGAAACTCCACTTAAACGACAAAACACCAGTATATATAAAAAATTACAGAACTCCACACAATCATAAAGAGGAAATAAATAAACACATAGAAAAATTAATCAATGACGATATCATTGAACCTTCTGTTTCAGAATATAATAGTCCAATCTTATTAGTTCCCAAAAAGTCAAATACATCAGAGAAAAAATGGAGACTTGTAATAGATTATAGGCAAGTCAATAAGCGCTTAGCATCAGATAAATACCCATTACCGAGAATAGATGATATTTTAGACCAACTAGGACGTGCAAAATATTTTTCATGTTTAGACTTATTATCAGGATTTCACCAAATAGAACTAGAAGAAAAATCACGAAATATTACATCATTCTCGTCCGACCAAGGTTCATTCCGATTTAAAAGATTACCTTTTGGTTTAAAAATAGCACCCAACTCATTCCAAAGAATGATGAACATCGCATTCTCAGGTCTAGGCCCAAACAAAACATTCGTATACATGGATGACCTCATAGTCATCGGATGTTCGGAAACGCATATGCTAAACAATTTAAAATCAGTCTTTGAAATTTGTAGAAAAACCAACTTAAAATTACAACCAGATAAATGTCAATTTTTCAATTCAGAAGTAACATTTTTAGGACATAGGTGTACTGATCAAGGAATTTTACCAGATAACTCAAAATATGACAAAATCTTATATTATCCAAAACCAACAAACGCTGATGAATCTAAACGATTCATAGCCTTTGTAAATTACTACAGACGATTTATACCTAATTTCGCTCATCATGCAATACATATCACTAGACTAACAAGAAAAAAAGCACAATTCATATGGACACCAGAATGTGAAAAAGCATTTCACTATTTAAAGAATTCCCTATTATCTCCACAAATACTAAAATATCTAATTTCGATCAACCCTTTTGCATAACTACGGACGCAAGTAAAATTGCATGCGGCGCCGTACTTAGCCAAGATCATAATGGTATACAGTTACCAATAGCTTTCGCATCTAGAACTTTTACAAAAGGAGAAAGTAATAAATCAGTAATAGAACAAGAACTTACAGCAATACATTGGTCAATCAACTTCTTTAAACCATACATTTATGGACGAAAGTTCTTAATACAAAGTGATCACAAACCTCTTACATACCTATTTGCCATGAAAAATCCTTCATCTAAATTAACACGTATGAGATTAGATCTTGAAGAATTCGACTTCGAAGTTGAATATATTAAAGGAAAAGACAATTGCGGAGCTGACGCTTTATCTCGAATTGATTTCGGGCAAATTAAAAGACTTAAAGAAGAAAACACTGCAATTATACAAGTTATTACTCGATCTAAATCGAAAAATACAATAACACCAACTAAAAAAGCAACTAATATAAAAAATATGACATTAAAAGTGTACGAAAAAATTACGACACACGAAGTGAAAAAGTTACCAAGCCTAAAACTTATGATAAGGTGCACCTCAAATGAATATAATGAGAAGAATGAAAAATTAAATGAATCCTCTAATTTAATTTTATTCCATGGAAAAAGAAAGACAGTTGAATTCAACGCTAAAGATTTTATTGCTTATGGGAAGATTGAACTAGCTCAATTGTTTCTCAAACTTGAAAAAGTAGTTGGCAATAAAAACTTCAGCAATATAAAAATCGCGATTAATGATAAATTATTTGAGTATGTCGACATTGAGGACTTTAAAAGAATAGGTAATAAAACTCTAGAGAAGGTAACAATACCGATAACGCCAAAAATAACAACAATCACTTCACCACCTAAAAAACTGGAAATTTTGACTAAATATCATGATGACCCTGTATTTGGAGGCCACCCAGGTGTCACAATATTATTATCCAAGCTAAGACGAAAATACTATTGGAAAAATATGATTTCAGACGTGAAATTATATATAAAAAATTGCGAAAAATGTAAACAAAATAAATCTGGTATAAACCATGTAGAACCATTAATTACTACACAAACGCCAGCGAAATCCTTTGAAATTGTACAAATCGACACAGTAGGTCCATTACCTAAGTCATTTAATGGAAATGAATATGCACTAACGATAATTTGCGATTTGACAAAAAACTTAATAACTGTAGCTATTCCAAACAAATCAGCTAATCAAGTAGCCAAAGCTATAGTTGAAAACTGTATTTTAATTTATGGCCCCATATAAACAATTATAACAGATATGGGTACAGAATATAAAAACCAAATTTTCAATGAAATATGCAAACTGCTAAAAATTGAAAATAAAACGTCAACACCATATCACCATCAAACAGTAGGATCAATAGAACGTAGTCACAGAACTTTTAATGAATACATTAGATCATATATAGCAACAAACAAATTAGATTGGGATCACTGGTTAAAATACTTCACGTATTGTTATAATACGACACCATCAACAACCCATGGTTACACCCCATTCGAACTTGTATATGGAAAAATCCCAGAATCTTACGACTTTATGTTAAAAAATACAATAGACCCAGTTTATAATATAGATGATTATCACACAGAACTGAAATTCAAATTACAAACAGCTCAAAAACGAGCAGCAGAATTAATAGAAAAATCAAAAAGAATTGCGAAACAGAATTATGACAAGAAATCAAATCCTCAAACAATTCTAATAAATGATATGGTCTACCTAAAAAATGAAGCTAGCCATAAACTTGATAGCATATACGAAGGCCCATACAAAGTAATCGAAACAGATTATTTAGGAAATTGTAAAATAAAGAAAAATTCAAAAGAAATGATTGTACACAAAAATCGATTAAAATTAGCTTAACTAAATTTAGTATAATTTAATCTTTTTATAAGAAACCATTCAATCTTTAATATTATAACTATGAAATATGTCAAAACAAAAAAATGTATTATTAATTCCATAACTTCATAATAACATAATTAACTAGATTTATCCGGTACCGATAAAATCATAAGAAATAAATATATCAGATAGATTTTAAATACATATAACTATAAGAAAATTACTTCATACATATGTATATATATGTATGTATATAAAAAAAAAAAAAAAAAAAAAAAAAAAAAAATTTTTACTACATACATATTCTTATACATTACTTTCCCACACTTTTGAGACCGACGTTGATTATTCAACGCTTAAGGCCAATGTCGATCACATAACATAAACCATAACTAAGAATATCAAGGCACTTGATACGCACTAAGCGCTAACATTCAAGTGTGCAACTGTCTCGGTTATTTAAAACCCAGACTGAATTAAATGCATTTCTTTACACCAAAATAATATGCCAATGACATTTGAGACCTGTGGGTTCGTACCGTTTTCCATCAACGCCTCAAGCACAGCGATCGCATGATTAGACATTTTCCCACCAAATGCGATCGCTGGGCTGACTTAGTTTAGCTATAAATACATTAAGAAAAATATGATTAAGACAGTTTTGTAACGTCGAGTGAGAACGCCTAGACCAGGTATTTTACTGGTCTCGTGGCATTGAATAAAACATAAAATCTCTTTACATCGTTTGTTGAAACTTATTTAAAATTACTCTACAATATGAATGAAATAGTTTAATGGGCATGTGCAAATGATGAGATACGTGTGTATGTATTTATGAATATTTATGCGTTGTGTGTACATACATATATACATATGTATGTAAATTAATAGATGGAGCATGTATGTATGTATGTACATAGTTTAATATGTAATAAATGTTGTATAGATATACACATATGTATGTAAGTATGTATGTACATATGTACAAGATAAGTAGATGAGGTATGTGGAGCATGTAAGTAGATGAATATGTCATAGGAAGTACCTATGTATGTATGTACATAAATACGTGCTACATATGTATGTATGTACTTCCCTATGCAAACTGAAGCAAAAACATATTTACATTTACATATTTGTTCAATTAAAGTATGAATTTAATCAGTAAAATAAACCAATATTCTGAATGTATTTGTTCAATTAAAGTATGAATTTAATCAGTAAAATAAACCAATATTCTGAATATTATGTTCACTGGCATAAAATGAAGGCGCAAACAGATATGTTCAACGATTTCGCTTTTTGTCTTTTGCTGGCGCAAATAACAGAAAACAATGAAAGAACAGTTGTCCAGTTATGACTTGTTTGTAACTTAAGTACTTGTTTGTCCGAAATAAATTTAAGCTTGCTATGGTGTCGACGTGTTAGACGACGGCCGCAAACTTTTGCAATTTTTTGCCCGTGCTCAACTACCAGAAGCATTTGTCAACTTGTTACAATTTGCCATTTATTTCTATTTTATTAAATGTGTATTTATTATTTTATTTATAAGACAAGTATTTTGTGTTCGCTAGAGCTCGTACCCTATTAAAGGCAGGAAAGATGATTAATAATATCATTCAGTGCAAAATTCCATTCATTTACCTATATACTGTGAAAACATAAGAATGAAGATGTATTTTGGAACGATTTTCCGTCGATCCTTGTCAAATTTGGTTTTGAAACAAACCGGTTTCGGCGTTGTGCCATCTTCAGTGTTATTCTTCGTTCGTTTCGTGAGAACGAAAAATAACACTGAAGATGGCACAACGCCGAAACCGGTTTGTTTCAAAACCAAATTTGACAAGGATCGACGGAAAATCGTTCCAAAATACATCAACTTTCAACCTTGTCGGAGTAAAAAAACAACAAAAAAAAAATAAGAATGAAGATTTATCAGTTTGCATTTTCGAAGTTCGATTCCCACATCGAGTATACTCTTTTTATTTTTATTTAGTTTTTAGGTATTTGGTATTTTTTAAAATTTGCATAAACGGTATGTATACACAAATGCATATTTATGTTTTTATGAATTAAATTATTCGCTTATAGCAACACGAAAATGTTTAAGAAAATGTGCAAATGTCCCCGTAAAATAAGTTTAGTTCAAGTGAAGTGGTGAGTCCCATTATTTCTGTGGGGAATTCCTTTATTTCTATGGTGAATCCCTTTATCTTGTATTTTCAATTTAGAACTTGAAAAAATGTTAGTTAACATTTGCGCCTTCTCATTTCTTACAAGTTCTCTGATATTAGGTCCGTTCCTTATCTTTTCGGACTAAAATCTGAAAAGTGTCAAAATGCAAGAGCGTAAGCAAAATGCGCTCACTAAAAGAGAATAACAAGAAAAAGTAAAGGAACGCAAAAAACCAATTTTTAGTCCGAAGAATGACAACAACAAAACTAATGTCAAATAAAACTGTTATTTTGTTTTGCTCGTTGTGCAGCTTTGGTACCTTTTTAAAAATAAAAATGAATAATTTACCGATTCATGTTAAATGTTCACCAGGAAGTTACTTGCCCATTCAAATTGGCACCACAAACTCTTTCATCACTAATCTGCAAGAAATATTGTACATATGTATAAAATACATGCACACAAGCACAACCACGATAAACACTTACGATTTCAATTATTTTCTTGCCACCATTTCAATTTATGTACGTTTTAATGTTTTTATATTATTTTCATTTTTTGTGTATGTATGTATATTTTCTAACAAAAGTCAGCTGTCAGTTGAGTTTGACACTATTCAAGATTTTGCCAGCAAAAATTCTTCGGACTAAGGGCCAGTTTTTCAGTGCTGGTTTAAACTCAGTTTAAACTAAGTTTAGTTAAACTCAGTTTAAATTTAAACTTAGTTTTCTTGCGCTCAATTAAATTTGTTGCAACCAAAACGAAATAGTCAGCACGCAATTGATATGTTAAACTAAGTTTAACTGTGCGCAATCGGCCGTTTAAACTCAGTTTAAACTCCGTTTAAAGTTGACTGAAAAACTGCATACTGAGTTTAAACTTAGTTTAAACGACAAACAGAGTTCAACTTGCACTGAAAAACTGGCCCTAAATCTTGCAACTTCTGACAAAAGAGAGTCACATTTTACTCTCTCATTTTTGCTCTCATCTACAGGATTTTCAAGTTAAGGAACGCTTTTTGGACTAAATCTGACTACTTCGGACTATTTCTGACTATTTCTGGGAGATAAGGAACGGACCTATTATACATACATATGTATGTACATGTTAGCTGTTTTGTATATAAATTATTTATATACATATGTACATATAAGTATATGTATATGCACGTACTTAATTTTTAATGTGTAGATAAATTATTGATTTACAAATCTAAATCCAAATCTAAACCGATATACAAAGCCATACAATATATACATACTAGTTTAAACTCATAACTCGTATAAAAGCATAAAAAATACTTGTCAGCACATGTAAAATGCCGCCGGCAAGTCAACATTTGCGTTTGCGCACTGCTTAAGTAGAAAACACAAAAAGGAGGACAATTCGTTAATTTATAAAGTAAATGTTTATATTTGACAAATGAAATTTGGCATTTTACTTAATTTTTCCAATATCCATCGATATTGACAAATTTCCTCATTCGAAATGCCGTCGGCAAAACAACAAGTGGGTTAGGCTCACATATGCGTATTACTTCAAACTACATATGTACATATATCTATAGAACAAAAAAGGGACCGCTTCAGTCATGGATTTCATAAATGCACATATGTAAGTATAAACATACAATTTGACATAATTATTTTGGCTTTTTATTAATTTGTCCAGAATAAGTTTATTTTTCCTACATTTATGAAAATACACAAATTACTTTCGACCGCACTCAGCTCTGTTAACTTGCCACTCTCGCTATTTCCCCTGTTAGCTCTGGCGCGGTGAAAAAAGACAAGACATTTAGTTGGATTTTGACAATTCACACTGATATTCGCGTGAAAATCTTCTTTGTCAAATATAAGTTCTCTGAAATTACGTTAAGAATGGCTGGCCACAAAATAAAAAGTTAATAGATTCTGAAATTGCACCATTTTTTAAAATTAAAGATGACATTCATCTAATTAATGATATAATCTTAAAAAACAATCAAATTTTGGTACCAACAACATTGCGAAAACCAGTTCTTAAAAATTAACATGAAGGCCATCTAGGCATAAAGAGAAGCCATAGTTTGGCCAGACAGTCAGTATATTGGCCAAATATAAACAACGACATTTTTAATGTAGTTTCGAACTGCGAGATTTGCATTAAATACAGAAATGCTAATCCTCAACAAGAACTTTTGTCGTATGATGTTATAAATATACCCTGGTACAAATTAGGATGTGATTGGTTTGAATTCAAGAAACAAACGTATTCAAGCAGTCTAGTCATCACCAAAATGAAATCAGTTTTTGCTAGACATGGTGTGCCTCGAATTTTAGTTTCTGACAATTTAATTCACAAGAATTCAAAACGTTTTGTCAGGATTGGAAAATAGAACAGTAGACATCCAGTCCATATTTGCCCCAGGCAAACGGAATGGCTGAGCGTTCAATTCAAACGATTAAAAAGATGATGGCAAAGTGTTTAGAAAGTAAATCTGATCCCTATGTTGGATTGCTCCATTACAGAACAATACCAAATTCAGGTTTGCCAAGCCCTGCAGAGTT
Source organism: Philophylla caesio (assembly GCA_963971545.1). Lineage (NCBI taxonomy): Eukaryota > Metazoa > Arthropoda > Insecta > Diptera > Tephritidae > Philophylla > Philophylla caesio. The sequence continues at coordinate 26,079,733 of OZ020609.1, read as the reverse complement.
GTTGATGTCGCGACAGTTGAGAACACAAATACCTTCAATAGAAAACAATTACAAGCCGAAATTGGTAAATGTTAAAAAATATCAAAAACAAGTAAATGATCAAAAACTGAACTCTGCTGAACATTATAATAAAAATAAAAAGTACTTAGAGCTGGTTTGTCAAGGCGAAAGTGTTATGTTCAAAAAGACACCAACGTCCTATTGGACTCCAGGTACGATAACAGAACATTGTAAAGAACCAAGATCATACATAGTAAAAGATGAAGACGGATCAAATTACAGGAGGAACAGAGAACATATTTTAAAATTAAATGATAATCAATTGTCACATGAAGTGAATACAAATGTAAAAGAAATAGGAGTACATGACTCGAAAGAAAGTGAACAACAAAATGAAGATACAGATTTACAAATGAAGTCTAGTGCTTCGAATACTGTTAGAAAAGAAATCACAAAAGTTGTTAAAGATAAAAAAAGTGGATTATAAGTTACTAAAGCAGGACGAAATGTAAAGCCTCTAAACAGATTAAATTGTGGATAAAACAAGTGAGAAAAGCTAAATTTGGGGCGAAACCGATTTTTATATACCCTCGCGATGTATTTTTGCATGGGCGGTGCCCTTCATAAAAAACCCCGTTTCTTTGTTTCAAATCGCTGCTAGTATTAAACTTTACTCAATTTTTTCCAATAAATACTGAAAAACGAAGTTTTTTGCATTTTTTAAATTTCCGTTATATGTCCGATTTCAAAAGTTATTGACGGTGATGCTAGTGATATCAAGGACAATATATTCACCAAATTTTGTGAAGATACCTTACATCGTTATTGAGGTACCTACTGACGTTTTTTTTATAAGTGGGCGTGGTAACGCCCATTTTTCAAAATTTCATAAAAATCAAGTTTCAAGTTCTCTCTAAATATAAACTTTTAATTAATACGTTCCAATAGATAAAGAAAAAACTAAATTTTTGCATTTTTTTTAATTTCCGTTATGTTGGGCGAGGTTATGGTCCGATTTCAAAAATTTTTAACGACGATAACAGCAATATTGTTCACCAAATTTTGTGACGATACCTTACACCGTTATTGAGATACAGATATGTTTCCTACGTTCTTAGTTCAAAATCGCTCCAAATACCAAATTTCACTCAATTTGCTGTAATAGATACCGAAAAAACGGAGTTTTTGCTTTTTCAAAATTTTCCGTTACATGGGAGATGGGCGTGGTTGTTGACCATTTTCAATACCAACCTACCCTGTCTAAAGAGCAATCTATGTACCAAATTTCATTGAGATATCTCAATTTTTACTCTAGTTATTGTAACCACGGACAGACAGTCAGGGCTAAATCGATTCCTCTATTCATTCTGATCATTTTAGTATATATACATATGTCTATATCTGTTATGCGAATAAAGTTATAATACCCTCGTGTAAAAGTACGCTCGGGTATAAAAAAAAACCAATATAATGATGATGTTGTATATACACATCACCCTGTATTATCTATATACTAAACTCTCTCTCTCTGTAAAATGTCTTCCATTATATATTATTGTATTATACGTAGTCTTAAGTGACATAAGTATGTAATAACTAATACATAAAGGCGAGTCATACTGGAGCCTTAACAGCATACACATGTGAAGTATACTTTAATACTCCGGACCATGTTCGCTTCTCGAATTTAAGGCGGCGTGCAAGTGCGTTTTCGCCGGACCTGAACACCGACTTCATCTCGCTAAGGAGTTCGTCTACGCTTTTGGGGTACGAAACTTAAGCATTATACCACGCTAGTGCAGCTCCCTCTAGCTTAATTAAAATGTATGCTGGGTTAAAGACCACTTCTGATGAAATATATGCGAATTACTAGTTTCACTGCCGCTCGGTTTGATAGAACAATTGCCAATGACGCGTTTTATTGCTTCAAAATGGCGTTATACCTGGAATCTTATCCTACGAATAAAATACAGCGATTCATACTTACGAGTAATTACAACGAGTCTTAGGCGGTAGTTACATCTAGTTACATTTACCTCTTGACAACTAAATCTTAAGGTCTAGTTACGTATGTACATGCACACGTTTACACTCTATTATGCCTTACAATATGTACATATGTAATGCGGAGACTATACTACGAATTCTTTTTTCGAAATTCTTTATCTTCTAACAAAATTATCAAAAAGCTGCCTTTAAAACGTTTCGACAATTTATTTTTCAGGGACTTCCTGAATTTTCCGTTCTGGTTTTATTTCCGTCTAAGGAACATTGTAAGGATACGTGCTCGCTGAGCCTAACCATCCCTCGTAGAGTCCTTTCTTGGTTACAAGTGACTATCATTTTTTTCTCTAAACCAAAATCTGACTTACAAGAAAAAAATATGGGCCATTATTAATTACATACATATATATTGATTAAAAGATATTACAAAAAATTTAAACCAAATTTAGAAGAATTCAAAGGTGAATAAAACTACATTTTAAAGAAAAAATGCTCTTAATTAGTTTCACTGAAAGTATTATCTACCAAAGAAAATATTTACATACGGACATATGTATATATCCTAAATAAATCCTTAATATATCCCAGGCAGAACATATATTTAAACTCATTATTCATTTTCATTTATGTATATCCTTTCTCTCTCTCTGCTCATTTCAGATATCCGATTCCCAAAATATCTCACAACCGAACGGCACCCAACACACACAGCGCAAACAGCTCGAAGTGTTGCAAAGGCGTACCGCCAACTGTGCCGTTCAAGTTATACGCGCCGAAACCGTGCAAACCTCCTCCTCCCGCTCATGGTCTTCATCAAATTCAAATTCCGCCTCCACATCTGCCTCAGCTTCCGCCATAGCATCGCCCATTTGCATGACAAGTAATGTTGGTTGCGGTGGTGGACGTAGCATCTTGCACAATCACAATTGCAACAATCACTTCAATAGCACATTACAGCAGCATTTAGCTGAAGCGAACACACATTGGCTGCAGCTATCACCGCCAACCATCGTCGCCACTGTAAACATCAGCGAAGTGAGCACTGATGATGATCTCGAAAAGGCCGCAGCTGCTACTGCGACGACCGCAACGACGACGACACCATATATTGTTGACGACGGCGAGGAAGACGATGGTGATGGCGCTGGCGAAGGCGATGTTCGGTGCGATTATTCAATTAGTCGTAGTGGTAGTGCAGGCAGTTGCGCCAACGAAGGTCAGGCGATGAACAGTGCAACGAAGCTGATGCCGATGCCTCTGTCGGCATCGTCGTCGCTGTCGGCTTTGCATTCGGAGTCATTAGCGCGACTGTTGCCAGATACAACGCCAAGCTTGAAATTGAGTAATCTTATGGTAAGCTAATGAATTTTATTTCTCATTTCAAGTTTTTCTTTTACTAAGCTTTTTTCTGGCTGGTATAGGATAAGTCGCCATTACGATAATAGGCAAGCTGTGCTTGTCTTGCGATGATCTCTGAGTAGATAAATTAATTTAAATAAAACTCTACGTTTTTTTTAGGAGCAGCACTATGTGCTTTTCTTGAGCTTTATTCACAAAAACTGAAAACTTAGTTCTATTGCTAGTTTTGCTAAGCTCGAGCTGGACAATTGCTTGGTCATCGAAATTAGACTTGCGCGTGTTTCGCTCACCTGTTTTATTATTGAGAGAGCGGATGCGCGTGACTTAACTTTTAAGTGGTTCACATCATATTTGTCAACAACATTCTGATTCTTGGATATATTATGAACTTTATGATTTTCTTTTGCACCTTTTGTATTATATTTTACCAAAGCAAAGGAAATGGTGTCATATTACTTTTATTATTTTCCTGTTGTCTGGCTAATTTGATTAAGAAATTCTGCAAACTTATCAGGTTCATTACCCGTTACTTGGTTATTCATATACGTAACTACTTCCCCTTATAGATTAGAATTCTCCTGAATTCGTTTATTCAATTTTATTTTGACATATCTATGATTCGTTATCAAGATTGCAATTGCTATTATTACTAAAATTTGCGATAAATATGTTACACCCGTATATTACTTTACTGTGAAATTTTAAATTAGAAATGCTTTTAAAATTTATTTTATTTTCTCCATATATTTGATATAATGTTATATTTTCTGTGAAGTTTTTAATATCTTCGTATTTCATGTTCAAAATATTTCCTTCGCCTGTTTCGAATAAATTGGAAAAGTAATAATCATTAATTTTTATTGAACAATTGCTGAATTGGATTACATAATTTCCACTAAGAGTAGTTTGATTTTTGTTACATGTGTTGTTAACTAACAAATTATTTGCATTTTTAACATTGATTAATTTTTCATCTAACTCTATAATTTCTAATTCTTTGTTTGTTACTAATTTACAACTCTTCGTTATTATACAATGGAAGCTGAGTTTTAATAGTCTAACATGTTTATTTTCTTCAAATCGCATTGTTTTGTTTTAATAAGTAAAAACTTCTTCTATTTTTGCTTCAATTTCTGTTTGATTTTTATTTGGTATTGGTACAATTTTTCTTATTTTAGCTTGTATAAAAGTTTTTGGTATGTTAATGCCAAGTATCAAATAAGTATTATTAAAAGTAGCTGTTCCTAATTGCACATATTTTAGTTGCTTCTAACAACTCTGAATGTAATATGTCCTTGTTTCGTCATTTCGTTAATTATGCTTTCCATTTCTTCTGTGTCTATTAAGTGTACTACTATGTCTGTATCCCTGACTATTTCTTGTGTTCTAATTTGAATGTCTATGAATCCTCGCTGATCCGTTAATTACGTAGTTGTCAGTAATCCCTTAATCGGTAGTGTCCATGTCAATATCATAACTACTATCAGCTGGAATATCTGAAAATTTCAATGGTTTTTTAATGTTAGAAAGGTGAATATTTTTCAGATTTCCCTTCTTATACCAAGGTTGTTCCTTATATCTAACGGCTTTATAATTTTTTATAAATCCCTCTGTTCTCCTTTCTTCATAATTTTCTCTTTTCTTATTTAGTTTATTTATAACTTTATTCTTGGTTGCTGCTAAATTATTTCTTACTAATTCTTTATCTATTTTATTGTGTTGTACCACATTTGGTGTACATTTAATTGTCTAATGAAATCTATCGTTATGATTTCGAATAGCCTTTTGTATCAATTGTTTAACCGGTAACCCTTTATTTAACTTATACAGAATTATAAACTTCTCTGCTACGATATTGTGAAACCTTTCCACATCCACATCCACTATTGCCTGTGTGGCTAATGGGTTTTGTTAGGTGAAGTTCTACGTTTTTGTTATCCAGAAACTCTTTTATTCTCATTGCTTTAAATTCATTGTCTGCTACAATTTTCCTTGGCTTCCCTAGTTTAGCCAAATGATCCTCAAGCTGTTCAATAATCTTTATATGGGTAGGCTGCACCGAACTTAGAGAATTTATCTACGGCTGTTAAGAAATGCTGGCCCTTCCTGACCTACGTATTTATATGTAAAATATCATTTATTCCTGTCGGAGTCTCCGTAAACTTCAGTTTTGGTTTAATAGGACTCCTGTTGTATTTTATTTCTTGACATACTTCACATTGATTAATTAAAACTTGAATTAGTTCCATTAATTTTGGATAGTATATTTTATTTCTTATTTGGTTGTATGTTTCCTGAATACCTGAATGAACACTTTCTCTAACATGATATAAGGAGATTTGCTTCACTGCTTCGACTTCTGTCTCAATATCTTGCGCTCTCATTGTACATTTAACAAATTCTATTTGCTTGTCATTTGAAAACATCTCAATGAGCTTTTCCTGCACTATATTGTATTTACGTTCTGATATTTCTGAAAATACTCCGATTTTACCTTTTCCATTATATTTTCGAAATATTTCACTCATTCTATCGAAATCGTGCTCAGAAATAAAAATAATCCTTTTTCCATGCAACATTTTTAATTCTTCTATCTTATTATTCGTTAAGATAGTCTGTGTCTAATATTTATTGACTATCTCTTCTTTAATTGGGAAATAATCACCTAAATCTTCTTCGGCTGAATGTATTGTTGCCATTGTTTCATCATCTACTATATTATTGACAGAAAATTTTCAAATATTGGAATTGTTGTCCACCATCTTTTCTGAAATAGTATCTTCACTGTGTTCTATTCTGCTCAAAAAGTTGGCTACTTTATTTTCTTTTCCTTGCAAATATTCGATGTGAAATTAATACTCCTCTAATTTTAATAACCATCTCTGATGTCGCGGTGACATGTCTTTTCCTTTGTATTTGGAATGTAAACATTTTATCGGTTGATGGTCAGTTAAAATTTTGAATTTTTTTCCTAAATGTATGGCCTAAAATAGTTAACGCTCCACATTATTGCTAGGAACTCTTTATCGGTTGCCGAATAATTTCTTTCGTGGGTGTTTAAAGTTCTTGAAACGTAACACACTGGGTGTCCTTCTTGCGATAGTACTGCTCCAATCGCATAGTTGGATGCGTCTGTTGTCAACGTGAATTGTTTTCCAAAATCAGGGTAACTCAAAATTGGGTGCGTACTTATTAACGTTTTTAACTTTTCAAAAGCTTCAATGCACGTTGGGTCCTTTAGATTAATTTTTGTACCTTTCTTCAAATATTTGGTAATTGGCTGTGCTACTTTTGCATAGTCCTTAACGAATTTCGGTAATAACCCGGGACTTCTAGGAAACTTTTGATTTGTCTTTCCGTTCTTGGCAATTCTAAATTTTTTATAACGTTAATTTTGTTTGGGTTGGGCTTCATACCCTCTTTTGTTAGAATATGTCCTAAAAATTCAGTTTCCTTCTTTAAGAAATTACACTTATCTATTTGGATTTTTAGGTTTTTACTTTCGAGGACTTTAAAAATGTCTCCTATAGCTTAAACATGTTCACTCAACGATGTACTAAATATTAAGATGTCATCTAAGTAAACTACACATGATCTGTTTATATAGTCTCCCAGGATTTCATTCATTAGCCGTTGGAATGTGGCTGGGGCATTTTTCAAACCGAATGGCATCCTTATGAATTCATATAGTCCATGCGGTGTTACAAATGCTGTTTTCTCCCGATCTTCTTTCTTAACTAAAATTTGGTGATACCCTTTTGTGAAGTCTAAAGTGGTAAAATATTGGGCTCTTCCTAATTTGTCTAAAATAGAGTCAATGTTTGGGATTGGATATTTGTCATCTATTGTGAAGTCATTTATCTTTCTGTAGTCAATTACAATTCTGTATTTTTTTTTCTCCTGAATTATCTATATTTTTGGGCACCACTATTAATAGGCTCGAATATCTTGAGTGGCTTTTTTGAATGATTCCCTGCTCTTCCATTCCTTTAATTTGTTTTCTAACCTCTCTTTCATAATGGGATAGGTATCTATACAACTTTGAGTTTATTTGCTGTTGCGTTTTGGTTCTGATCTCGTGTTGGATTTCGGTTGTATTGGTGAGACGAGTGGATTTCCATCTTGCTCTGGCGTTGCTGGGTAAATTAAACTCTTCCGGTGCCAATGTGTGTACTTCGTAGTTAATAGTGTCCTCGCTTGTAAGCGTACTAAATGTTAGTGGGTTGCTAAGCTTAATTTTTGGATAATCCTTTATCTCGCTATTCATCAGGCTTAAACTAGCTCCTGTATCAATAAGCGCTACATAACTTTTATCGTTAATCCTGGTTTAGTGTTATTGAACAAAGAAAGTCGTATCTGTTGCAGGTCTGGGCAGTTGTCGAGGATGTGCATAAGGTTAAAATCGGAAGATCCACAACGCGGGAAGTTTGGTTTTGTAGTTCCGTTCAAGAGGTGTGCGTGTGTTGCAAGTGTGTGACCAATTCGCAGGTGGTTTCGACCCAGTAGGGTTACAGTCTTTGTAATGGTGGTTGTAATCTCTCCAATCACGTGAAAAGGTGATACTAATAGATTGTTTTACAAGGTTACGTATATCTTTGTCGGTGAAGTGTTCAGATATATACAGAGGCTCGCAACAGGCTGCCTTTGCTCTTCTATCTGCAGTTTCATTTCCACTGATCCCTATGTGGGCAGGTACCCACATCATTTTGATTTCATTGGTATACTGCGTAATAATTTTACTCATTTTTTGGATCATTGGTATGCAATTTGATTGGTTAAAGATAGCATCGATGGCGGGTTTGCTATCGGTGCAAATGACCGTTTTCTTTCCATTGCGTGGGGCAAAAAGTACCGCTTCAAGTATTGCAGCTGCTTCGGCTGTGAATACCGAGCAGTACGGTGGCAGAAAATATACAGCAATGGTGGAACCTAGTTTATTTGTCACAGCAAATGTTATTTTTTGAAGATCCTTCCTGGCTTTGCTTACCCGAGCATAAGCAATTTTGGCTATGCTGCGGAATAGGGTTTCCTGCCAATTGAGGTCTATTAGTTTCGACGTTGTCAATTTCCATCGGTTCCGCTTGATTTTGTCTAGGTTGATTCTGATTGTATTCACCGGAATTTTGTCTAGGGTTTCCCGTCGTTTGTTGTCTTTGAAAATTACCCGAATTTGTCGGTCTGTTATTGTTGAATTAATACACGAGCGAGTTCAAATATATGTACAATCTTTATTTGTAATAATGGACGAAGTAAGAGAAATATTCTGTGAACAGGTTCTTATACACATAGGTGGGAATGAAAGTAACAGTTAGGAATGTTAAAAACAACAAAGTTAAATAGTTGAATACAATAGCGAACTAGAATATGCCACGTATTAAAAGACTTAACGAAGGTTGCTTATGCGAAGCAGTGTTGCCATTAAACAATGTTTTTTAACACTCTCACTCTAAATTGCAACATCCCTAATAGCTTTACATTCTTCTTAAAACGTTGATTTGTTAAGGGCTTCGTAAATATATCAGCACGTTGCAGCTCAGTGTTGACATATTTGAATTCAACAGATTTTTCCTTTTGTAGATCCCTGATGAAATGTAGCCTTATTTCCAATGAGTCAAATTGCGCCCTGGTTGTCAACGTAAAGAACTGTAGGTAAATCTTGAATATAACCAACATCAGCTAGAAGTTGTTGAAGCCAAATTAACTCCTTGGCCCCTTCGCAAGCAGCCATACACTCAGCTTCCGTTGTGGACAAAGCCACGGTTTTTTGACGATGGCTCCTCCAGGTTACAACACTGTCGTTTATAAGAAATGCATAGCCTGTTGTAGATCGCCTTGTATCGACGTCACGAGCGAAATCTGCATCAGAATAACCTTCAAATTTAAGATAATTAGCTGATATGTATTCTATGCAGGTGTCTATGGTTGCTTTCAAGTAACGAAATATTCTCTTGACGGCTTGTACATGACAGTTTTAGGGATTTTCGGTGAATTTGCTAACTTCGCCAACTGCATACGAAATATCAGGTCTGGTTACTGTCGCAGCAAACATCAAACAGCCAACAGCTTCTCTGAATGGATATTTTACATTGTCTTCCTCACTCGATTTCGAAAGATACACATTACTGTTACTTGGTGTTGAAATATCTTTTGCATCATCCATATTAAAACGTTTAAGTATTTTTGTTATATAGGAATTCTGGCTAATTTTAATAGATTTATTTAATCTGTTTCGGTGAATTTCAAGTCCAACATAGTAATTGTTTTCACCATAAGTGATACAAAAACTATGTGATAATTTTTTAACAAATAATTTTAAGGCAGCTTTGCTCGGGGATATTATCAACCCATCATCAACATATAGAAGCAAAATAATCTTATGATTTTGAATATTTCCATGAAAGACACAATGGTCAGATCTGGATTGCTTCATTTGAAACATTTGTAAAAATTCAGGGAATTTTGAGTTCCAATTGCGAGAGGCTTGCTTTAGGCCGTAAAGGCGAAAAACTAAGACGAAAAACTAAACTTTCACCTGAAGTTACATTGATGCCTTTTGGAATGCTCATGTAAATTTCCTCACTGAGATCACCATATAAAAACGCGGTTTTTACATCAAATTGCAACATTTCCATATCATCAAAAGCAGTTATGGACATGCCAACTCTCACTGGTTTTTGATTTGGGTTTGATTTAATTTTAAACACCCATTTGCAGCCCACGATATTTTTATCACTTGGTTTTTCGACCAAGTCCCAAGTTTGATTAAGCTCAAGGGAATTTATTTCCTCGTTTATCGCCGATTTCCAGTTTTCTACATATAATCGTAACCTAAGCGTTGAGGATGATACTTCCGTTTTCATCGAGGTTTTCGGTGTGCTAGACATATGCTGTCGAAAAAGTGAAAAATGTCTTTCATCTTTTTGTTGCTCACGGTTCACATTGTTTGTTTCTTCTTCGTCTTCATCGTAAAAACGTCCGACTTTTATAAGCTTTTCGTTGAAAACGACGTCACAGCTAACAACTACCTTAGCTGCCTCTTGATCGTACAGACGAAAACTTTTTGACGAAGGTTCATAGCCAACTAAGAACATCTTCTTTGCTTTGGCGTCCCACTTTTTTCTTCCGAGTTGTTTGGGCAGGTAGACCATGCATTCGGTGCCAAAAACTTTCAAGTGACTCAAATTTGGCTTTCTTCCAAACCAGCTTTCGAATGGCGTTTTTGGCCGATTTGCCAATGCTGATCGATTAAGAGTATATACCGCCGTTCTTACGGCTTCAGACCACAAAGATTTGTTTAGACCGCTTGCCAGCAACATCGTACGAGCTGATTCTTGAACGGTCCTATTTTCCCTTTCGATGAAACCGTTTTGCTCCGGGGTGTAGGGCGAGATCTTCTCCAGGACAATTCCATTGTTCACCAGCAGCTCAGCAATGTCTTTATTTATAAACTCCCGTGCCGTTGTCGCACCGTATATATTTCACCGTTTCGCCAGTCGCAACATACGCAACATACCATAGAAATGAAACATTTCAGTTTTTGTAGCACTTCAGATTTGTTAGATGAAAAATAAACATACCTGAAACATGTGCTTTCATCCTTAAGCAACATGAAATAGCGAACTCCACCAACACCAGGTTCAGGCATAGGGCCGCATAAGTCCATGTGAAAATACTCGCATTTATTTGATTCGCGTTTTTTTGCAGCTCCATGTGATGACCGATGCATTTTGCCTCGCTTGCAATCTTCACAAAAGAAGTCAGTTTTGTCCGTCACATTAATGCCATCAGCTAAATGTTTGTCGCACATGGTTTTTATAGTTGCTGCATTTATGTGCCCAAGTCTGCGATGCCATTGTTGCAGTGTATCAAGCTTTGCTGAGTTTGCTGCATAATCATTTCGCTGTATAAACATCATTCTAAATTGATTTTTAGAGTTACGAGTGCCCGATGCCAACACATTTTGGTTGTTATCTGTGAACACACAAGATTTGGATTGTATTAACATCGAGAAGCCCTTTGTTGTTGCTGACCCAGTAGAAAACAGGTTTTGCCGTAGTTGGGGAACGTATTGTACGTTTGTGAGAACACGAGGTATCCACTTATTTTTTACCAGCGCATAGATTTTTACATGGCCGAAACCTCTAATGGGGAGCTTCTCATTATTTGCAATGTAAACATACCGGTCTGAATTTGACATCTGAAAATCAGCGCACCACTCTTTGCGTGAAGTCATGTGCTCTGTAGCGCCTGAGTCAGCGATCCAAACGTCACTATATGGAGCTGATATAACATCTGATGTTGACGCAATAAATGCTACCTCATCACTGTTTTTATCTTTCTGCTTGTTGCCTCCGTCCTTTTGTTTGATTTTTCTTTGCACGGCATTCTCTCTCCCAGTTTCCAATTTAATTACAAAAATTACATTTTGATGCGCGCTTTTTTCGGCGAATGACTTCTCGAATTTTTCCGACTTTGCATTAAACGCAGCTTCTGTTACCTCTGCATCGCTGGTCTTCTTGATTTGACCTTCTTCTAGTTGTAGCTTTGCCATCAAATTTTCTATGGTTCTGCCTTCCTTTATGTTGTACCACACGGTTTTGAAGTTTTTGTACCTTTGTGGCAAACGGCATATAATTCGTACCATCTTAATGTTGTCGGGTAGTTTTTCTCCTTGTGCCTCTATTTCTGCTGACAAGGATGATACCTTCGACACATATGCTGCAACTGGCTCGTCTTCCTGCATTCGTAGCGAGAAATATTCTTCATAAAGGCACATTACCTTGACTTCACTTTGTTTGTCGTGGATATTTCTCAACTTATCGTAAACTTCGTTCGAACTGGTACACGAAAGCACATGGTTTGCTTGATCTTTTTCGATCGAAGTAATAAGGATTCCCATGGCTTTACCGTCACGTTTCATCCATAAATCCTTTTGATCTTGGGAGACCGAATCATCGAATTTCGATACCCCTTGTACTATTCCTAGTAGTCCATGGCCTTTTAACACCGCATCGACATTGAACTTCCATAATCTGTAGTTGTTGTTGTTAAGTCGATGGGATATATGGATGGATTCCTCAGTCATTTTCGAGCCGAATTATTTTGCTTTACTTATTAATAATAACTTTAAAAATTGCAGCTATGAACTTGAATTGAACCACGCTGGGCTCGTAACCTGTTGAATTAATACACGAGCGAGTTCAATTATATGTACAATCTTTATTTGTAATAATAACGAAGTAAGAGAAATATTCTGTGAACAGGTTCTTATACACATAGGTGGGAATGAAAGTAACAGTTAGAAATGTTAAAAACAACAAAGTTAAATAGTTGAATACAATAGCGAACTAGAATATGCCACGTATTAAAAGACTTAACGAAGGTTGCTTATGCGAAGCAGTGTTTCCATTAAACAATGTTGCTTTTTAACAGTTATTGTTATTATATCTTCCACTATAATTCTGCTTATATTGTCCTGATACATTATATCTAACGTCATTTTGATTCCCTTGATTGTTTGAACCTTGACCCGTGCTTTGGTTCTTATCTCCAGCGTTTTTGTTGTATCTCTGATCTCTGTCAGGATACCTACTATTCCATTTATCTGTTGGATTGTTCCCTCTTGTTTTAAACTTCCTATACTTTGGACTAATGTTAATATCGTCAGATCTTCAACTCTTCATTATTTTTAGTATATTGTTCAAATTTCCTTCGTCATAAATGTTGTATAGTAATACTCCTTGTGTCATTTCTTTTATGGTATTTACTAATAAACTGTCCATGTTGCTTAGGTCGATGTAATGGTCACCCCTATAGTAAACCGTCAGTTCGTCCGCTTTATATTTTATTTTTTGTATTTCTATCATTAACACATTAACAGAGCTTACCTTGAGGTTAGATACCGTTCGATATAAGTGGTGAGGCTCGACGTCCGGTCGGTACCGTAGTTTCAACTTTTCCTTGATTAGCTGCCAATTATCCGGCTGTGTTACGTTTATTATTGCGTTTTTTGCCTGTCCTTGAATGGTCCTGTAGAAGATTGATCTCTCTACCTCCTTCTGTAGTTCATTGCTACTTATCGTGGATCGATATCAAGTATTCTATGCTGCTGAAAAAGGAGTTGACCGTTATATCTCCTAGTCCTGTGAAGATGGGCAAACTGTTCACAGTCTTCATAAGTCCATGTCTGCTGCTGTTGTTGTCTTCCGTTCTGCTCCGTAGTTCCAGGTACGCTTGCCGCATTTGTTCCAGTTGTTGCTCCCTTCTTGCAAGCTCCTCTACTAGGTCCACGGCGGGCATTTGAATCTGTTCGTTAGCCATTCTTCTTTGGTCGAAGATTTGTTGCCTTTTTGAATAAATCGTGATGTTCAAATTAATGGTGGAACACTTTATTTATTTTGTGATCACTCGCACAGCACTTTGAACGTAGTTAGTGATGATTTCAGTTTCTATAGAAACCACTGCAATTTGAATATTTATTTATTTGTGGCTGTTTTAACTATAAGTGTTTACTGGGGTACAGCGGTGCTTCCGGGTATGCAGCTACAGTTCCGCGGTTTTACTCAATTCCTACTCTTACGTCCACGTTCGTGCACCCTGGGCAACGTGAGCAACCCAAGTGCGAGATGCGGTAACCAACCCGTGTGGAGCCTTGGGTCACGGCTAATAGAGAGGGAGCTTTAGTGGAGCCACTCCGACATATTCGATTTAAATGTTCACTAAAGTCTGCCACAATCCGCATCAAAGCTAAATTTATTAAGATCAGCTTGATTTGAGCGCACGCCCCGACGGAGGAGAAGGATGATGGGACCAAGGATGCATTTTATGAGCGCTTGGAGGAAGCATACGAGCGCTGCCCCCGCCACGATGTAAAAATTGCGATTGGCGATTTTAACGCTAAGGTGGGCAAAGAAGGAATTTTTGGTCCAACAGTCGGAAACTTCAGCCTTCATAAAAATACCTCCGGCAACGGAGAGAGGCTGATCGACTTCGCCGCGGCGCGAAACATGGTAGTAAGTAGCACCAGGTTCCAACACCGAAGCATCCACCAAGCCACTTGGGTGTCCCCTGATCAAAAAACGCGAAACCAAATTGATCACGTTGTGATAGACGCGAGATACGCTTCCAGCGTGCTTGATGTTCGTTCTATCCGAGGAGCAAGCGTTGACTCGGATCATTACCTTGTTGCAGCTAAGGTCCGCATGCGCCTCTCTGCAATGAAGAACGCTCATCAAGTAACGCAACGAAAGTTCGACGTCGAAAAGCTGCAATCGCAACGGACAGCTGAGAATTTTCAATCTCGACTCTCGATCCTGCTAAGGCAAGCAACTTCTCATCGCCCCGACATTAACGAGAAATGGGATAACATCTCCCAATCTCTTCGCACCGCTGCGGAGGAAGTGGTTGGCTACTACCACCCTCTCAGAAATAATTGGTAAGATGACGAATGCCGCGTCGCTGCTGCAGAGAAATACACAGCATACAAAGCCACCCTGCAGCCAATTACTACGCGTGCAACAATTGAGCGATATCGGGAGAGAAGGAGGGAAGAGAGACGTCTTTTCAAGAGCAAAAAACGAGAGGCGGAAAGGCGTGAGTGCGAAGAGCTTGAGATGCTAGCAAGCAGGAATGCGGCCCGAAAATTCTATCAGAAAATAAGGCAGCAAACAAGTGGTTTCAAGACCGGGGCTGGTTCCTGCAAAGACGAGTATGGAAATCTGGTGACGGACGTACAGAGCACACTTGAGGTATGGAGGGACTACTTCTCAACGCTACTGAATGCGAACTCTGGTGAGGAGTTTGAAGAAGAGGAGCCCAGAACAATCTTTAGGGATGAACAACAAATCCCTCCACTCGACCAAGGCGAGGTGAGAACAGCACTTAGGCGGCTAAAGAATAACAAAGCGCCTGGGGCAGACGGTATACCGGCTGAGCTTTTCAAAGCCGGCGGCGAAGAGCTGGTAGGAAGCATGTACCAGCTGTTAAGCACAATTTGGTCTGACGTGAAAGACTGAAGCCATATATTAACCAGCTAATTGGACCTTATCAGTTTGGTTTTAGACCTGGTAAATCCACCATCGACCTGATATTCACAGCACGTCAAATCCTGGAAAAGACCTTAGATAAGCAAATCGACACACACCACCTTTTTGTCGACTTCAAAGCCGCTTTTGATAGCACGAATAGAAGCTGCCTGTACGACGCCATGTCTTAATTTGGGATCCCCGCAAAACTAATACGGCTATGTAGAGTGACGTTGAGCACAACATTTAGCTCCGTCAAAGTTGGGAAGAACCTCTCCGAGCCGTTTGAGACCAAACGAGGTTTTAGACAAGGTGACTCACTTTCGTGCAATTTATTAAACCTAATGCTGGAAACTGTAATAAGAGCTGCCAATCTAAATCACAGTGGTACTACATACAACAAAAGTACGATGCTGCTTGCGTTTGCGGATGATATTGACATCGTTGGCCTTAACAACAGGGCCGTCAGTGCAGCATTTTCCAGTCTAGAGAAGGAAGCAAAAGAGGTTGGTCTAGTAGTGAATGAGGACAAAACAAAGTACCTTGTGGCACAAACAAAAAATTGCCAACATATGCTACTTTGGGCTCGGTAGGCAATTGAAAAGCAGAGCCCTTTCTCGACGAACGAAAATCTCGCTCTACAAATCTCTAATCGTGCCCGTCCTTGCATATGGCGCAGAAACATGGACGATGTTGACCAGCGATGAGCAAGCTTTGGGGGCTTTCGAGTGAAATGTTCTTCGCAAGATTTATGGCCCTGTTCGCGAAAGCGACGGGTATCGAAGAAGATGGAATGACGAGCTGTATGAGCTGTATAATGATGTGGACATAGTCAAGCGCATAAAAATTTAACGATTGCGAAGGCTTGGCCATGTCGTTCGCATGGATGATGATGCTCCAGTGAAAAAGTCCTTCGAAACGGCACCCATGGGTGGGCAACGACGGCAAGGGCGCCCAAGAACACACTGGAAGGACCAAGTGCAGAAGGACCTGTCTACGCTTGGTATGAGTAATTGGCGTAACCTCGCGAAGGAGAGAGGGAACTGGCGAAGCTTTTTGATCTCGGCCCAAACCGACAAACGGTTGTAGCGCCATAAAAGAAGAAGAAGAAGTTTACTGCACTTTTTGTGGCTTTTGCTTATTCCTTGAATAGCGTTCACTGCACTTTTAGTTGTGTCTACTTCAGTGTTTTTTTTTTTTGCCAAAACAATAGATGGATAGTTCAGTTGTTCTTGTTATATCCTGGAGGGTCTGGTCAACGTCTTATCGTTGGTACAGAATCGCAGGATTAAAATTGGGAATTACTGTACACTTTTTTTCGCCTTATTTTCAAAGATCCTACCGACTGCGCCACTTAACTTTTATCCGTACGTCCGGGCGTTTTTAAAAAATTCCTTTACACGATTTAATAAGACAAGTTGGTTTGGGCTATGGAATCAGACTGAATTTACTTTTAATTATTCATATTAATCAAAGCTTACAATCGAATACATATTTGCTTAAACATAATCTACATTTGTGTACTTAAATGCTGACTAAGTGGTTCACATCATATTTAAATGCTGACTAAGTAGTTCACATCATATTTGTCAACAACATTCTGATTCTTGGATATATTATGAACTTTATGATTTTCTTTTGCACCTTTTGTATTATATTTTACCAAAGCAAAGGAAATGGTGTCATATTACTTTTATTGATTTCCTGTTGCCTGGCTAATTTGATTAAGAAATTCTGCAAACTTATCAGGTTCATTACCCGTTACTTGGTTATTCATATACGCAACTCGTGTAGCGCATTCCGTTCAGCCACAGATGTAATAGGAGTCTTCAGCTAAGGTAATGGCACGTATAGTGCGTTTGGACGTAAGTCGAAATAAGCTGAAAGCTGAGTCCTAATTATGCAGACATTATTGTCAGCGAAATAGTATGGGAATGCAATTTATGTTGTATTAACTTATATCATCTTTAACAGAAAACGGTGTTGCCAAAGAAAATGTTAGTTTTTATGTTAATAGAATAAAGTTCGGAATAACTGACTTTTGGATTTGATAGAGTAGGGTAATATGCATACGAGTACGTACACGAAATAACATTGAAAGGAAAATTCCGAAGCTAATGAACTCAATATTTCACAACATTCTTCTGGACGGAAAGAAAAGTTGATATTCTATTGAGCTTCATATGTAAATTTAATATGAGTTAATTAGTTAGTTAATCCATAATTTTCGAGTTTTATTCGAATATCGTCGCTATTTCAAAGCAGATGTGAGAATAAACTGAGCTTTCAAAATAAATATGAAATTAAAATTATTTCGGAAAATATGTTTGCTGGCGATGACGATAATAATATCAGTAACGATGTGATAAATATGCGATAAAGTTAAAAATATCGATAACGATAAAAATATTGATACACAATTTTAAGTTAATATGGCTGACGATATCGATGACTAAAACTATTAAAACGAAATGTATCGTTAGTATAATATCGATAACGATCCGATTCTTGAAACGATTACCAAAATAAAGTATCTATAACGGTGCGACAAATGTAACGATAACCAGAAACACATCGAAAACGATGACTATTTTGATAACAATAGTAAATAACAAATGGATAAGGGTAATTTAACATCGATATATATGCGATATCTATGACTCGCGCAAACGGAAAATATCTATCACCTCTATATGAAGCTGAATCGGGGTTCGAACCTCAGCCGGGGCAAATACAATTCAGATCAAAGCAAAAGTTGTTTCTAATAGCAGCCACCCCTCGGCAGGCAATGGCAAACCTCCGAGGGTATTTCTCACATGAAAAAGCTTCTCATAAATACATCTGCCGTTCGGAGTCGGCACAAAATTGTAGGTCCCTCTATTTGTGGTACAACATGAGAGACGCACTCCACATAGGAGAGGCTCGGCCATTGAGCCATATAGTGTAAGCGCCTAATTACACAGTGCAACAAAAAAGAATGAAGTCGAAATACCTGGGAAGTGAGGTTATTTTCCTTGTAGGTCTTATCGAGTAAAACGAAAATCCAATTTTGGAATTTGTCAAACACCCCCAAAATCTCGACTTAACCTTAAAAAACCGATTTTTCGTGCTTTTGCGCACTTCTTAGCCCATATCTTAGCTAATTAACAACCGATTTTCATTCTAAGAACGGTTTAAGGAAGAAGAAGACCTTTTGAAAGATATATAGACGTCTTAATAAAGCTGAAGAAATTTACTTGTTTTTGCACAAAAAACTTTAATATTGCTACCCTTTTTCTTCTTTTTTTGACTTCGGCGATATTTTCTCACACTATTTTATAAAAACACAAAATGAATTTTGATTAGATTCAAAGAGTACGTTTAATATCGAGTTTAACGAATGTTTCTTTTAAAAAATCCATCAATGAAAAGTCGCCATTCATCTGCATTATAATTATAATTTAAAGCCGAAATAAATTTGGGTACATTTACACAATGTACTAGATCACAGTCATTGCCATCAGTTTTAAAACTTTCTCTAAATAACAAAGTGCGGTCGCTTTTTCTACCCGATGTTATTTGAAAATATTTTTCCACTAAATTCCACTGCTTTAGTCGTGAACCGAGGACTTCAGATTGTCGTTTTGATAAATGCAAATCACGCACGAGATCGGTGAAATCAGAATTTGAAACCAAATGCCTTTCCGTTGATTTTGATTTACAAGGAAGGAATTCTTCCTCTACCTAATATGTTTCACCAGCATCAATTGACTCATAGGCACTTCGGCATTTAAGTATTTTGGTTTTGTAACCGTAACAACAATCGCATACTTTACGTTTTTCCGCGATTTAAAATTGTGACCTGAAACGTTTGTTTTGCAAAAATAGCAATCGTCTTGTTTATGATATGCCTGATGATGCCAAGTCATAGGCACAGAAAAGGGCAAAGTAATTGATTGTTGAACTTTAAATTTTTTTAATGTTGTGCAGCAATATTCACAAATAAATTATGCCTCGTACCAGCGACTCGCACTATAAAACCTTTCGAAAATCTTGTTATATATTTTTCAACACCAATATTATTTTTAAAATCACGCCGATGACTTGTATCCGTAAATAAACCACAAATGTAGCAAAACTTATTACGCTTGTCGCACTTTTTAGTTTTACTTTACCACGATTTTTATCCAATTTAATAGCAAACACAACAAAAGATAATGAACACGTGCACTTCAGTATAACGAAAATTTATAAAGACTTCAAAATTGAGTAAAAACTCAAAAATTAAGTGATAACTTCCTTGGGAACAACAGAAGCAAATTTTTGCAAAAATGTCGTTCTTATAAAAAGTAAAATAACTCAGTCACATTCGTTGAACTCGGTATTAAACGTACTCTTTGAATCTAATCAAAACTCCTTTTGTGTTTTTATGAAATAGTGTGTGAAAATATCGCCGAAGTCAAAAAAAGAAGAAAAAGGGTAGCAAAATTTAAGTTTGTTGTGCTAAAACAAGTAAATTTCTTCAGCTTTATTAAGACGTCTATATATCTTTCAAAAAGTCTTCGTCTTTCTTAAACCGTTCTTAGAATGAAAATCGGTTGTTAATTAGCTAAGATATGGGCTAAGAAGTGCGCAAAAGCACGAAAAATCGGTTTTTTAAGGTTAAGTCGAGATTTTGGGGGTGTTTGACAAATTCCAAAATTGGATTCTTGTCCTACTCGATAAGACCTACAAGAAAAATAACATCACTTCCCAGGTATTTTTGAGTGTCACACTGTGTTATTAATACGAATATTATTATTAAAATTGTCTCCTCTTACAAAAGTATAAAAAAAATATTTAACTCCTCCAATTACGAAATGAACAATATCAAAATCCAAATAAGTTGAACTGTTCCATCAATTAAAAAAAATTTCGTACACTGTCTATCAACTTAATTAACCATGCACGAGTTTTCGGTATCGTAAATTCCCCAACGCTTTGTTGCGTTTGCTTTTTGTTTAACGCCCAAACAATCCATCGGCAAGTTCCGTACGCAGAAAATTTGTTTTCTTTCAACTGGGTTCATATATATATATATATATATACCATTTTCTCAACACTCCAGGCATACATATGTATGTAGATATGTGCATACTAACGTACTAATGTACAATGCATGTATATATCGATTCTTTAACAACAACTTCAAAGGCGGGCGGTTATTATAATTCTTATAACAAAAACTTGAGCTCCAAACGAAATGAGCGCAAGAGCTGATTTGTGGGAGTTGCAAGGAAACAATGAGTGAAAGGGGAAGAATTCGTAATAATATCGGCTGCTGTTGCTGCTGCTGCTGCTGTTACTAACGCTGAGGCTAAACACAATCCGCAATTTTCGGTCATTGCCATGGTAGTGAGTTGTCTGACTAAGTCGGTGACTTGTGAGCTTGGAATTAACATAATCACGCAGACACAAATCTCCAAATCTGCACAACGTCGTACAACGACCGACCAACTAAACAGCGGCCACTTTAATTGAAACACAGCCCAAAAAAAAAAAAAAAAAAAAGGTGCAATGATCGTTGGTAAGCCAGCAGAACTGTCAACAGTCAAGTGGCAACTTCTGGACGGGAAAACAAAATATAAATAAATAAATAAAACAAAAACTAATGAAAAATAATCTTGCAGCTTGCTTCGAATTTGTATCTAAGTTTATAACTTTATTCATTCACTGGTTTTTAATGGGGTGGATACTTAGACGAACCTGTTAAAGTTTTGTAATACATATTTAATACGTCAATTTTTCATTGGAAATAAATTTGTTCTTCATAATTAATTTTCAACGAACATTGCATATTTTATCACACTAACAAATTAATGTAAACTCTAAAGACCTTGTGATATATCGGCAACGTAAGTTTCCTTTTCTTCATTCTAAAATAATTATTCCAATGCCTAACGATAGGACCACTTCACTATATTTCACAGTAGAATACATATGTTGCTAAGTTTCTGACGTCTATCACCAATTTCGTTTTTTAGGTAAAAATCGATTTTTTGAGCTAATCGCGCGAACTTTTTTTTCATCAATTAAAGCGACAGTTGAATTGATATGGAAATCATCACTTACGTTGCTCTCCTAATAGATTTGCTAACTACATAAACCAGTTACAGTAAATGCAGCAACCGCAATCTGTAAATTATTCCAAAAAACTTGCTAACCCTTGGCGATAAAAATAACTTATTGTATTTTTCACTTTTCAAGTATTTGCTGAATCGCTTAAATTGTGAGAACAGACAACTTAAATCTGGAAAATCTTTCAAGCCCCTAAGTACTAATTGTTGTTAATTAATGTAACCTAATTTATTTTTTTTAAATTGTCTCCAAGCCATTATACACTTATCTTGATTTTCAAATAATTCATTAGTTTTGGTTTGAGTGAAAGTGGTTTAATTAAAATAATCTTTCTGGGGTAAAGGTCTTCGGGTATGAAATAAGAAATTCGACTTCACTATCCTTTAAAAAAGCATAGCTCAGAAACGTTACATGTACCAATTTAGTCAAAGTCAATTTTAAAACAACGACGAAATTTATGGCCAATAAATAGTCATAACATTCCCCTCTTCGGCCATCAAATTTATCATAAGAAAATTGGTGAACGTTGATAATACGTTGGTATTTTGCCTGCCTACTAAATTTATTACAAGAAAACGAATGACTGCGACTTCACATAATTTTTTATGTAACACAGCCGGGACGCTTAAATATGGATGAGGTATTGTAAAAACTTGTGCTGCGAAGTGTAAACTATTTCTAAACAAATCAGAAATGAAGCTGAAACCATATTGTTTGTTGGGAGTTTTTCAACACTGTATTCTCAAAATTTGAATGAAAATTTTTACTATACATACATATGTATGTCTTGTACTCAACGAATAAAAATCTTATAATTCTGTAGGGTAGATCAGTAATAAATTTTTTTTGTCCATATGAGTAACTTTAATTATATTTGGAGTTCAGAAATGTTTCTATTTGAAACACTATCTACCATATGTTCATAGTATATTCATTTTAAGATCTTAATAGACCAAGCCTGCTATGAATTTTGTTAATCGTATATATAAAAAAAAATAAACGCTATTTCGTTATGTCCGCGCAGAACGTCCGAACCACAGCACAGAAAGACGTTAAAATTTGCACAGATATTCGTTCATTCCTGCAGATGGTCCTAACGGAGACCTTTTTTTAAAGTTATAGGTAAAGCAGTGTGGAAATTTACTTCTCGCCTCACATATAGATTCGTGATCGTATTTTGTTCGTAATCGTTGAAGCTTGTCATTACGTACTTGGAAACGTGAATTTATCCGTCGTGACAAAACCCCAAAAGACACAAAGGGAGCGCCCCGCAAATGATCACAAAAGACGAATAGGAAGCGATCCCAAAAAACAAAAGGGCAACTCTCCCCAAATTAATAGACAATTTTGGAGAAGCCTTTAAATTTTAAGTTTTTCACTTCGCAACAAATATACATTCATACATATGCATATACACAGTTGCGTACGTATAAACGCCCGTAACTCGAGAATGTTTGTTTTAGTTGTGCTTGCCCAGAGAAAAATGTTACGTAGAGAAAACCTCGAAAGGTGATGGGTTATAACTAAAATTCGTATTTAAAGTCAGTATATCTGAACCGACCGATTTTGATCGAATTAATTAATTCTACTGTCATGAAGAAAAATGGGTTTGCAAAAAATTATACAAATTACAGAAACCTATACATATTATCTGGGACGACGAAATATTGCTTCTATATTCATCAAAGCTGCATTTTTAACTGGGGAAATCTGCTATAAGTACAAAAAAGTACGCAAAAGGACGCGAAATTTAGGTGGCAGTTTCAATCTCCGCCTGTACAACAGAAAGGTGTTACATTCACTTCTAATAAATTTTGGGTGGGACGAAGTTCGCGGGGTCTTCTAGTAAAAAATAAATAATAATAAAAAATCTGATTTAATTTTTTGCATTTCTATTGATATTTAATTTGAATTTACGTTGGTGTTTTACGGCCGCCTATTAAATGAAGACAACGTTATATAAATATAAAAATAGAAACAGTCGTGTACTAAGCTGCATTGGTATGTATAAATTATGAGTATCATGAAAAATATTTATAGATATAATAAATTTAAGGCTTAATTTTTGTTTTACGAATGTAAATCGCACTTTTTCTGTAGTATAAAATATAATTAACGAGAAGAATTTTTCTTTCCCCGAAATGTATGTACTCGTTTATATGCTAGCAAATGTCGTCTGTTTTACTGCTGAGCTTATTATAAGCAGCAACGAACCGCATTTATTTGTGGGAGCATTCATATTATCGCCTTCACCCAAAGTCACGAGAAAATTCTACAAATGGGGACTTTATGAACCAAGTACCATTTGCCGGAGTTTTCAATTGCTTAAAACCTCCGCAAGCTGCGTAGACAACTACCAAGCAATACAAATATTGTGTTAGCATATAACCAAAAAAGTAGGAGTTGAAGTTAACTGGCAAAGAAAAAACGAAAAACGCTGGTATGGTTTATTTGACTCAGAAGATTATAATCAATATTCTGTCAATATCTGCTCTTTGTAGAAGGTGTTTTTTTTACAGGTTTGTTTTTCGAATAGAGATAAAACTGGCATTTTGTGGTCAAATCTGGCAACTCTAATGTCATTTATGTTCAGTTTGGTTTGCCATTTCATCATGAACAGGTTGACAAAAGAACAACGCTTGCAAATCGTGCAAATTTATTTCGAAAATAATGGTTCAGTTCGCGAAGTTTACCGTGAGCTCCGTCCATTTTATGCTCGACATAATCGTCCATCAGAGCAATTAATTCGGTTAACCATGGATCGTTTTCGCACTACGTTTACTCTATGTGATAATACGCATCCGCAGAGACGTCGAACAGTGCGCACCGAAGAAACAATTGCCGCTGTAGAGCAAAGTGTTGAAGAGGACCCGAATGAATCGATTCGCCACCGTGCACAGCACTTTGTCCATCAA
Organism: Philophylla caesio; assembly: GCA_963971545.1. Lineage (NCBI taxonomy): Eukaryota > Metazoa > Arthropoda > Insecta > Diptera > Tephritidae > Philophylla > Philophylla caesio. The sequence continues at coordinate 26,055,336 of OZ020609.1, read as the reverse complement.
CTTTATGGAAGATTTTGCGCAAAGATCTTGGCTTGCGACCTTACAAGATCCAGCTTGTGCAAGAATTAAAGCCGCGAGACCATGCAATGCGTCGTGATTTTGGTGTATGGGCCGAAAATGAGATTGATCTCGATGCTGATTTTCATCGCAAAATTTTGTTCAGTGATGAGGCTCATTTTTGGTTGAATGGCTACGTCAACAAGCAAAATTGCCGCATTTGGAGTGAAGAGAATCCACATGAGACCCTTGAAACGCCATTACATCCACAAAAACTGACTGTTTGGTGTGCTCTATGGGCTGGTGGAGTCATTGGGCCATACTTCTTCCGCAATAATGCTGGAGAGGCAGTTACCGTTAATGGAGACCGGTATAGAGCCATGATAACCGACTATTTTGTTCCCGAATTGGATGGCATGAATGTGGATGAGTTGTGGTTCCAACAAGACGGCGCTACATGCCACACAGCGCACGTCACAATCGATTTATTGAAGGAAACATTCGCTGAGCGCATAATTTCGCGAAATGGACCTGTCAATTGGCCACCAAGATCGTGTGATTTGACACCATTGGATTATTTTCTTTGGGGATATGTGAAGTCGCTCGTCTACACCAACAAACCAGAAACGTTAGGGGAATTGGAAGCCAACATTCGTGGCGTTATTGCCGACATACGGCCCCATATGCTCGAAAAAGTGGTTGAAAATTGGACCTGTAGAATTGGCTTTATTCGAGCCAGCCGCGGCGGCCACATGGCCGAAATCATATTTAAACATTAATGGCATAAAATTATCCTTCCAATAAAGCCAAATTGATGGACCTTAAAACGATTTTCTTGTGTTTTATTTCAATTCGAAGTTCTATACCCCTAAAAAAAACACCCGTTACTAAGCCCAGGCATATATTTATGTACATAGAAAAACGTCCAAAGCATCAACAAAATATATTAATTGCTATTTATCTACTAGTATTTTAGAAATAAAATATACGAACTAGCTTTTCTTTGAATTTCACAGAAAAGCAGTAGCGGCGGCAGCAACAGCAGCAGCAGCAACAACTCCACGACAATGAACACCCACAAGAGTGATGTGGGTAAGGTGAGCCTACATTCAATTGATGGCAGCGGTGTCAGCGGCGACAACAACAACGACGACAGTCGAGCCACAAGCAAGTCATCAAATAGAACAGCAACAACGAAAAGTTCGAATGGCAGGGTGACTGGTACTAAAACATGGCAACAGCAACAACGTGTCTCGCGTCATTTGGAACAAGCTACTCTATATGGCCAAAACAGAAATTCATCCAAATCGCGTGTAGGCGTTGCTGCCGATTATTCTGCGGTGATCGGGGCTGCTTTGACTGAAAACACAGATGAGTCGCAACGGCACTGTTGCCACTACCAACACCTCATTCAAAAGCAACAACTAAACCAACAAAGTGAACAGCATGGAATGACACCAACGCATCGACGTGACTTGGAAAGTTTTCGCCATTACGCTAGCGCTGCAGCGACGTCTAAGTTAGCGTCAGAGACCGCCTCAGTGACGGATGACAACCCCAATGTCGATGATTTACGGTAAGTATTTGAGTGAAAATTTTGTATGTACAATTTTGAATATAAAGTATTATTGGAAAAAAATCAACTTCAATTGAGCTGTCTGCATAACGCTGCTTTAAATTTATTTGTCGTTCATCGCTGAGTAAAAGATGTAGTTGTTGCACAGCAGCGCGAGAAATTGGAAATTGTTTGAAAAAAAAACTTAAATTATGTACTGATCTTTAAAGTGCATTTCATTTTTAAATTGAAAAAAAAATATATAATTTTTTTTAACTTTTCAACGGCTTTTCGCAGCTTATCTACGCGTCAGCTGTGTTGCCAGCAACACCCCGTTAGTGGTCAACCGTCCAGAAACGCGTTTCTACAACGGTCGCATTCCATATCCACTGACGATCTGAGCAACGAGTGGCAGTCAAACGAAGCGGTCGCCGAGTCAAATGAGTGGCGGCGTGTCAGCAAGTTGCGACGATCCTTCCAGTCATCTTCTTCGGCGAACATAAGCATCAGTGATCTGCAAACGCAGGTGACGTTAAAGAAATTACGTCGTCCACTCGATCTACCAGCCAGTTCGGTAAGTGTGTCACGCATACGCGCTGAACTGGAGAGTGGGCGCCGTCTAACCACAGCTATGCGCAATAATCACGTTAATCTAGCGGCACTCGAAAATATATTACACGATCCCAATGCCGTAAAGAAAACTGTAGGTGATAGTAAACAAAATACGCTACTAACCGCTGAGTCATTGAAAGAGATACGGGGCCGTCTCAAAAAGCTTTCGGATGAATCATTGTATAAGGATGATTTCATTGCCTTTCAGCAGCCATCCGCTGCAGGCGAACACATAGAAGTGCAACAGAGTGTGCGGCGTAAGTTGTCCACACCGCGTATGCGTCAGCTAACACCCGAAGAATCTCCAGAGATTTCAACGCCGCCACACAACATGTCTGCTTTCAAACAGCGCGCCGCTCCAGAGAGCAGGGATTCAGCACGAAATTCTATGCTCACAAACCCAAAACACACCTCACATAGTCTCGAGTCACGTCAGAAGGTAAAAGATTCCAACTCCTCAGAGTGGCACTCGCGTCGAAAATCATACGGTTTTGAGAAAATGTCACCACCCGACAGCAAGTCAATATTTCGCATGGACGCTTCCACAGATAGTGGTTTAGGACCCTCAGGTGACCTCGGCAATTGGTCTCCCATGGAAGCTGCTTCAGCTGCAGCACGCGCTACAGTTATACACTTGCGTGAGCCGGCCAAAACAGTCACTCATGCGCATTATTCTCGCTCAAAGTCACCTACACGTCGCACATCCGACGAAGACTTTCTCAAGCGGCACTCAATCGCGGTAGATGAGAGTCAATATGTGCGTGATAATTTACGAAAAACCTCGCAGGTGCACCTTAATGGCTTCTATGAGTCAGCCGAGATACACAGCAAGCCTGGCATACAGTTGAGTCGCTATGATAGTAGTTTGGAAGGCAATCAAGGCACATTAGCGCTAAATCCGCACTTCACACTCTATCAACGTACACATAATGCGCAAAAACGCGTTGAGTTTTGCAAAACCGAAGTGCATTTCGCAGCCGAATCGGGACGTGTCAATATTGTCGAAACAGATGGCAAACCGCCGCCGACAAATAATTTTCGTCGTCGTCGTCGCACTACAAGCGGACTACTGCAAAGTCTCACTAATCCGGCCACAACAGCTGCCGCACTGACAACGGCAGTTCCATCGACATCAACCACAACAGCTAGTAGTATTACACATTTCGGTGATGATCAGCATCGTCATCGCACGATCGCTAGTTCGGTTGTTGCATATAAAGCCACTTTAATGGATCACCCACCCGATGTCATCAAAACTCAAGCAATGCCAGCAGCAACGAGTGTCACTGTTTCGGTGCAGAAATCGTGTAGGGATGATTTACAGGCGGAAAGTACGCGTGGTAGTTATACGTCGACGACGAGCGGTGTCGATACAACCGACAATGAGAATGACGAGATCGCCGCTATACGTGGCATACTAAAAAATAAGCCAATGAAACCGAAACCCTATCATTTGGGCGAGAATATAAATAGTGCGGATGCTTTGTGGGGCGTGCAGCTGAAGCCTATAACAGGTAGCGATAGTGGCACTATAAACGTACGCGATAAAGGTTAGTATTACCAGTTTGTCCTAAATCTGTTATTATGCGCTTATGCAATTGTTTTTTGTTTGTAATACTCACATCAATCCAGATGTCTCACCAACCGCCGTTCTAAATAAGTCAGTTTCGGAGCGGGTACGTATTGTCGAGAAGCGTCATCAACATTCCGCGCAGAATGGTTATTCCACTAAAATCAATCTGAGTATCGATGAACCAGCTAATGAACTCGAATATCCTAGCGCAGGTAAGCGAATTGAGGCAAGCTCTTGCTATCACAAAATCTAACCCATGTATAGTCTGTTAACTGTTTTTGTAGTGCTTTAGTATATTAAACAAATATATATATTTCTATTCCAATGAATTATATATGTACATATGTTTTTTTATCCTAGTTACGAATTGTAAGTAGTGTTATGTTTGTATGTATTTTACTTTTAGTTACTCCTTTTGTGGGTTGATCTACTATTCATGTGATTTTTGTCCTTATATGTACTTCTTAAAATATCAAACTACTCCTCCTACTCCTGACTCTGCATTAATTGCTTTTATTTCTCTGATTTGAGGAGTAATTGCACTATGATGGTTTATATTGTTTTATAAGGTTCGGAAATTATTATTAACTTTAACTAAAAATGGGTTAACAATAACCTTTTGGATAACCGCTTAAAGTACTTAAACCTTACCTATAAGTAGGGATGAGTTTCTACCTGTGTAAATAATCGGCATTCGGTTATTTACCGGTAAAGCTCATGTAACCAACTGGTATTTACCGGGTAGAAACTCATCCTTATAAGGAATTAGATACTAAACATGGCCTACTTACTATGGTTTCAAGTTATTGCAATAGCGCATCCTGCCAAGATTATTCTCTGAGAAGTAATTAAGTTTTTCTATCTTTACCATGTGAATGACTGTATCACTGCACACTCCTTTTTAACCGACTTAAAAAAAAAAAGGTTAGCAATTCGTCGGATTATTTCATTTAATTTTTTTATGCATGCACTGTATCTATGTTATCTCATAACTTTGGATCCCGTTAATCTATTCAATAGTTGTCTTATCCAAAAAAAAACGGAATCTGAAGGGTGATCCCATATTAATTCGGTTCAGTTCCAATCATTGGATTATGAGAAATTCTTGGGATACAGATGTGGCAGCACAAGGAGTTCATCGTAATCTATTTTATAATATTATAGTTCGGAGTGAACGGGTAGCACAAATGTCGTGCGTTCACTTTTGCTTTCGTGTTTGCTACTCCTTGGTTGGTCCTTCTTCTCTAATAGAAACCGACAGGGAGTAGACGTATTTTCTGCAAACGTGTAACAGTTTAATTGAATGTAATAAAGAACAATAATTCTTGCACAATTCGACTATTTTTTAACTATAAATTAAAATCACCCGCTACACGAGTATGTATCCTCTTTAACCAAATAGATATCAATATTTTTATCGTTATCGATAGTACTATCGTCTTATTGGTGAATAAAGGTGTTTACATATATTTCGATATACTTAGGTATCGTTATTGTTATCGAAAAAACATATTTCATTAAATTTTAATTATATCTTATGTTGCATGTCTAAACAAATTTTTCATGTACACGTTCCTGCCCACTGAGGCATGGCCTTCATGTCTGAGTAAATTTCTTTGGAAAATCTTCGTTAAAATTTCATTCGTCTAGAACTCCTTTTATGTAATATATGTAGATACTGCTAACGATTTAGATATTTAAATCTAAATTGAAATCGATATTTATCGATGTAGTGATTTAAATGGTTATCGTCGGACATTAATCGATTATGAGGTTTTTGAATGCCTTGTGACTCAATAGGTAAAATTTTTATCGGCTTACCATTAATACGTCAATATATCAAGGAATTATATCCAACAACTGGGATTCTTAAATTTAATTCTGAGACTAATTTAAACCGTTCCTAAATCAGGATTAATTATTGTCCACCATTATATATATACTTTGAAATAAAAATAATACATACATATGTAGTTTGAAACAAGCTTCGTCTATGAGGCCTTATATCAAACCAGTAAGCTAACCACGCTCTCCATATATCTTTTCATATACGAGTATGCGGTATAATTTTATTTACTTTCTTAATCATACCAATGTAGCATTTTCTCAAAAATGTACAGAACTTGGTTAAGTTTATTTGTCTACTTACTATATTTGCATTTTAAATTTTAGTCCTAGCTATGCAGAACAATTTTTCCAATCACATACATATATATAATTTTGGCGCGTACACTATATAGCTCCGACTCCGAACGGCAGATGTATTTAATGAGAAGCTTTTTCATGGCAGAAATACCCGCGGAGGTTTGCCATTGCCTGCCGAGGGGTGACCGCTATTAGAAAAAACTTTTTCTATTATAAAGATTTTGCTTGCCCTGACTGAGATTCGAACCTCGAACTCACCGGCATTTCAAGTTATAACACGCACCGCTACCAACTCGACCACAGCGGCCACCCAATCACATAATCCTCTTGAAAATAAAAAGTGTCAGCAAATTAAATTGAGTTCTGGCTTCATTTATGTAAGTCTTTAAAGTAATATTCAGCTGTAATTTTAATCCCGTAACCTTCTAATAATAGGCAGTTTTTGCTACTTCTATAATTTACCAAAAACTTTCCAATCACCAAACCAAAAAAAAAACAAAAACCAACTCTCACCACTTTTACTCAGGTGCTCTCAAGCTAATGCCAATCACTGACAACATACCCAATCCCAATATCTCAAATCGTCGTCCAAGTGCTCAAGAGCTCATGCTACAAGATCAAGATCTTCAAGAACATCAACGCATGCTCGATGAGGGACTCAAGTCCACTTCGCTGATCATCAAAACGATGAGCTCGGCAAATGAATTTGACGAAGCCATGCGTCGTCTGAGTATAGATTCTTTGAAATCGGGCACCATGCCGCCCATTGTAGTATCAACACCAATGTTGCGCTCGAATAGCTATCAAGAAACTTCCCGTCGTTATTCGAACACATCTTCGGAAAACACAGAGCGAGAACTAACCACACATACCATTGTTAATACGAGCACTTCTACATTAACTGCAATCACAACTAGCCGGAGGCTTTCGGTTGAAAGCCAAAGTGCGTTCGTAACACCACTATGCCTACCGCCAGCACCGCTTGTAGCGCCGCGCTTGAAACCGCGCGGTAGTACTGAGGTGTCTGTTTGTCAACAGCTCTCACAACTACGGCGTATATATGATATTGCAGCGACACAGCAACGCGAAGAGGATGACGCTGATAGCGCAGATGAAGAAGTAAAAAGATACTTTTGTGCGCAGGTTATCGAACAAAGTGACAGCGGTGGTGGTACGTTGGAGAGTTCGTCACAGGAGGACGAGCGTGCTGTGGAATACTCCAGCGGTAGTTGGAGTCGCATGAAGACAAAACGGACTGTTTGGAAGATTGAGGCCGAGGGAAGGAGAGGCGAGTCGACAGTGTTGGACAATTCAGGTAAATAAAGTAGGGCAATTAAAACCTTAAAAGCACAATATGGGAATATGAATATATAAGTTCGTAAGTAGAGAGGAAGGGACGACTAAGGAGAGAGATCATAGACAAAGTAGATCAACCGCAATACGAGTATATATAGCTTGGGCAGTGAATTTCTGACCTTATTCAGCGATTTAGAAATTAAGTTATGTTTTGTGTAAATCTTTTCATCCTCAAATAGATCTACCCACATCCAATATTATGAGTATAGAATTGCACTCACCACAAATTTCACTAGAGAAACGCAATTCTTTCAAACATCCGCAATCGCCTCCAAGAGCCAAACCAAGAACAAGTGCGACAGGTGAGTAGTTATACGAATTTTGACCAATTTTCTTAAAAACTTGCTTTCTGCTTTCTATCTTATATTCCAGCTGCCAACTCGAGCGAGCATCCACAAGTTCATGTGGCTAGTGTAGTCAAGCAATCAACGGATCACGATATGCCAACTGAAGAGCAGCGTGAAGCGCTGAAAATCGTTAAAGAAGCGCGTGGAGCACGAAAATTACGCGAACACGAGCTTTCTTACTTCGGTATACCGAATAGCAATAAGCATGAAGTACACGAATCGAGAACAAAGCCGAACACTAATATTAACGGTACGAGCTTTTCAAAGCGATCGCTATCGTCACACCAACGTTTGTTTTTAATAAACGGTAACGAAGAAACGTCTACAATGCGAGGACACGAAACAAATAAAGTAGAAACAACGACAGCAGGTACTGAAACCGAAACAGAAACGAAATCCCAAACGAACACCAAGTGGCAATTATTGAATGATAAACCCGATCTACTACGGCACAGTCCAATTGCTGTTGAGGCGCAATTGATACGACGTACAGCTGATGTACAGAACGACGAAGGTAATAGTTGCGTGGACCGTGATAAACATATCTCCTCAAATGAGTTGAGGTTAGAAGATGAGTATGACGATGATGATGATGGCCACAAAGATCACTACTACGAGAATATAACGAATGAAATAAAACACATTTTTAAGGTGAAATCATCACAGCCATACGATCGTAAAATGGATATAGAACTCGACGCGTTCATACTGAGCGAAATGAATGAAAATGCCGATCTAACTATGATGGTGAGTACAATAAAAAAATCCACTTATGAAAATACTTACATATCCATTTACTAAAGATCATTGAAGAAAAGTCAATATATATTTAAAAAATTAAAATAGCACCCAGAATTTCCATTTTCTTCGATCGAGATTCCGTTGAATTTGAGTAAGACCAGAAAGATCCCTTTAAAAACCTGTTGAGAATCCAAAAAAAAAAAGCTAGACGAAAGCGTCCAAATAATCTTTTGACTAACGATGCTTTATTTGAGTTGAGGATAGATAAAAGTCTGCCGAAAATAGTATATCTCGTTTTATCAAATATCGGAACCCAGAAATGAGAAGGATTGGTAGAGGATAAAATGGAAAATGTGGACTCTATTGCGTGCCAACTTTATCTTCTTCTGTGAATTAAGTCCCTCATCTAGCTAGTAGTTATCTCTAAACTTATCCAGAGTTTGTAATTCTTCTAGCATCAATCTGATATTGCGCCTAGCTTTCGCATTCATTGAAAATTAGTTCCCTAAGGGCCTGAAGCCAATTTCCAACATTGGTACTGAAAGTTCAGATGAAGTTGATCATTTGACTTTATTTCTCGTGTTTATATAGCCTATTTCCTCAGTATCCTGAGATCTGCTGGTATTCGGTATCCAGTACATGCAGACGTTGAAATCCTATAAATATTGTATCGATGTTTGTATTAAATATAGGTATGTGCATATCTTACATTAAGGGAAATCTTTGATGTCTCTAAGATTACTATACACTTTTATTTATTTTTTATTTATTTTATTTATTATAATTATTTACAAAATTAAAATCTTATAACTAAACATGAGAGCGCTAGCTACCAGGACTTTCGGCTATTACTATACTTACTTGAGACAACTGATAACTTTGCATTGATTTATAAACTTGATAAATAGAAGGCACATAATTTTTTTCTTAAGCCCATATTTTGTGCGATTGCTCATAGTTTCATTTCCCTCTCCTAGGCACTTTCCGATGAAGCTACCCATAAAGACCACCGACGTCGACGCTCCTCGCGACATAGACGCGAATCAACGCCACTAGAAACAATCGAAGAGAAAGTGGTGCCCCATAAGGCTCACGACTCATGTATTGCAGTGAAAATGTCACGTGGCACATTTGCTTCCGAAGCGAAGCGCAACATACGTCATGCAACCTCTTCGCCAACTGCACACGATACACACACACGTGTGCGAACCTCATCACAATCATCGGTGGAAAGTTGTCCACGAGCACGCTCACGTTCACTCTCCAGCGAACGTGAATACGAAAATATACTCACACCAAAAACGATGCGCACCATTCGCGCAACAACTTTCACAAAAGCATATACAACTAAGGCCCCCACTGGAAAGCAACAAGATCGTTCCAGCTCACGCGAATCAGAACGTTCAGCTCGTTTGCAGTATTCGTCAGGCGATGAAGTCACCGCACATGAGGAACAACGTGTACGCTTGAAGAGTAAACGTAGCGCCAACGCTACAAGTACGACGAGAAGTCGTAATGGGGAGAGAGACAGCAAGAAAGAGAGTGCCTTGGCTCTCAATAATCAGCAGTATCGCTCCTCAAGTCATAGGGATACAGAACGACGACGTACGGCCAGCAGCACTGCGCATGCCTCTCATCGAGAGGAACGCGCTGAGTGTGTGACTGTGCCGCAACAGCAGCGCACCTCCGCAATAATAGGGCGCTGTAGTAGTAGCAAACGCCGCGAGGAACACACATCGAGCAGCAATACAGGTTGTGGTGTTAGTGGCAGGACTGGACGTCATGCGAGCTCACGAAGCACCGTAAAGAAAACTAGTAGCGTTAACGCTGGCGTGCGGTTATTGCGCTCGCTGCGCGAACGTACAGATGATTCTACCGCTCCCTGCCCACAACACCACTCGTCTGGACAACGTTCTACAAGAGAACGGGAGAATGTCGAATGTGAACGAGATAACGAAAAAGAAAAGGATAAACAATCAAAATCGCGAGGTAAGTGTTTTCAAAACAACAATAAGACTATTGATACTCTTTTGATTGGCAGTTTAAGGACGATAGTGATATCGCTTTCGAAAAGTGAGCATTTTTTTGCCGTACGACTTTGATATTTGAAGGTTTACTTTTAATTGTACTGTGAAATATCTCTTCCAGAGCTGCTTGTTTTGGGCATCTTAATTATGGGTGCTACACAGTCTCAAACACTACACCCAGGTATTAGGTTAGCAGCATATACTTATGTACAAAATATCAATGATTTTCCCATTTTTATTACCTACACTCACACAGAGCACTACAAATTAGTTTTATCAAGCGCAATTTTATATGAAATGTTACACAACAGTTTCAAATGTTTGTCCTAATTGTAGTTGATCATAAAAAAAGGTTTGCAAGTGTTTTTTACACACCTTCATAGTAGTTTTTGGATATACCATACAACTTAACAAATTAACCAACTGTGTTCCAACTTCACATAAAGTTTTGTATCTGCATACTTATTATACTATTGGCTATCTTTCACAGGCCATTCAGCCAGCAAAACCCCGCACCACAACAACAGGAATGAACACCAACGCATTGGCGGCACTTCCATACACCACCTCCCTGTAATAAAATCACGCGAACACAAAAAATCATCCCTGCCGGCAATACAACAGCAGTCAAATGATTCAGCTACAACACCAACGTACGTATACGAAAACGAACCGAATTTAGCACCTACACGAACCGATAGCACCTGTAGTGAAAATATAGTACAGGCGCAAAACACAAACGAAACTAATACGCAAACCACACAAGAGAGCACAACTGATTTGCCACTGAGGTCAGAGTTTGAAGGCAATGAGACCGCTTCAACTACCTGCGATGTATACTCATCGCTTCTCGGCGATAAAGTTGCTAAGTCAAGCTGCGCACCCTTACCACCACCTCGCACTCATCGCAAACGCCTAAGATCACTCATACCCATACCCATAAATTTCCATACTCCTACACCAGAATCATCATCATACCCGTCAGCAAAAGCACCCATCTCCTATGAACATCAAATCTATGCCCAAATGATACCACCCGTATCGTATGCACCCGAAATCACCTATTCGAATCAATCGACCTTGCGTAAATGTACGCTGCCACATGGTTCACGTAAACGAAGTGCCCTACCGCTGCCTATTTCATTTCCCTGTGCGCGTAAACCATCTCATACACAATCGACACACTCATCTTTTGCTTTCCTACCCTATTTGCCTGCCGCGCCAGGCAAACGCCCTTCAGATGCCAGTCATATCTATCATAATTATTTGCTGTACGCGACGCCGGCAAAAGCTAAGCCTGTGACTCTGAAAGGCCCGCCAGTAGGAATTGCCGCATTCTGGAGTGCAGATATGCCGTCCATGCCAGTGAGACCGCAAAGACAACGCACAATGCGAAGTCATGTATCGACGCATCATCCATTCGGGTTGTGCACATGTTCATAGACTCAAATTAAAAAATCTAGAGAGAGAGAGAGAGAGATAGAGAGAGAGAGAGAGCGCACACGACAAAGTTATAAATGATAAGAAAACAGAGCAGACAAAAATTGTAATAAAAGCAATAATGATTGCAGGAAAAAAGTAAAGAATAAAGTGTGTCGCTCACATAAACGGAAGAGTCAGTTATTGAGTGTTTGCAAAAACAAAAAAAAACAATGCTAAGATAAGAAGAAATTAAGCGCCTAATTCAGATGAAACTCAAAGCGCTCAAATGAATTTAAATTTCAAAAATAAAAGTATCTCTCAGCAAAATAGAGAAGACATGAGATCAACGCATTTAGTACAGCATAAAAACTCACTACTCCATTGCACCACATCAAAGCGAAATGAATAACATACGCACTGCCAAAAATATTTTAACTAAAATGAACAGAATTTCGAAAACTTTTTGAAAGACAATTTAATAAAAAAGAGAAAAATTAAAACACTCTATTTGTGTTGTGCCATATGCCATTTCCACGTAGAAAATCCCAGCACTCTCGACATTGTTAAATACAAAACTTCTGTGGACATGTTTTTACTTTTTCACAGTGTAAGACAGCGTTTTTATTTTTACCGTTTTTTATCATAACAATTTCTTCGTAGCAGTAGACAAACATGGTTGTCTGGTTGTCTTACAGAAATCGTGTATACTCGCATTTAGCGTTCTTCTCTATTTGTAAAATCGTTTAACTACTGGTAGTTAGTTTTCGCTTCAACTCTCTTTCTGTCTCTCTCTTTATTGTAGCAGCAAAACTTAGCATCGATACTTTTGTTTTATTATTTTTTATTTTTATTAGCAGTTTTAATTCTAATATTTTAGAAGCTTTATATTTAATTTGAAAATTTTGTCAAACATATGATGTATGTGTATATACATAACATTTTAATATACAATTTTATATTCTTCGTCCTACCAAAAACAATTTTTTGGTTTAAGTTTTAAGATATAAATGAAGGGGGAGGATATTGAAAGATTGTTGTGTTGGATTTTGTTCATTAAACGCTAGCCAACCCAAAGCATCACATTTTGGCAAGAGTATTCTTCGTTTCTTCTCCATGCTGACATTATTGGTAGCGGAGAAATAGTTATATAAAGTCATTTACTACTTGAAAGTTTAAGTTTTGTTGTCAAGAGGTACAGTAGCCAGGAACCTAGATGAGAGAGTTATTTATCGAGACACTAATGGCGTTTTGTTTTCTGGAAAAAAAATGCTGCCTTCTCACATTGTTACTTTTGCATTAGCATATCTGTCTTCCTGAAAAATTGCTATTTAACTTATTGTACCTTTGGGGCGACATTTTTTTCGAGAAACGAAAATGCCATAAGTTCCATTATGCAACGGTTTCGTATCACCCTCAAAATTTAAGCTTACTAGCTAATTTTATCATACTTGATTTCAGACCAGCACTATTTTTCACAACATTTTTAAATATTCTTTTTCGGCATGGTTTTTAACAGTTGTTTTGCCTTCAGAGAGACGCTTCCCTATACAAAAATTATTTAAAATTACTAAAAAAAACTTATCACCAGTTCCTCAATTAGCTTATATACATTAAATCCACTCAGATCTTTTTAAGTAATTAACTAACAATATGCATTAGCAATATTTTAAATTTCAAGCCTACATATTTCACATTTTTCCCGCTCGATTAGAGAAAGCTCATTAGGGAGTGCTCATTTTTTTCTATATAAAGGGTGTTTTTTTTACAGGTTTGTTTTTCGAATAGAGATAAAACTGGCATTTTGTGGTCAAATCTGGCAACTCTAATGTCATTTATGTTCAGTTTGGTTTGCCATTTCATCATGAACAGGTTGACAAAAGAACAACGCTTGCAAATCGTGCAAATTTATTTCGAAAATAATGGTTCAGTTCGCGAAGTTTACCGTGAGCTCCGTCCATTTTATGGTTCAGTGATGAGGCTCATTTTTGGTTGAATGGCTACGTCAACAAGCAAAATTGCCGCATTTGGAGTGAAGAGAATCCACATGAGACCCTTGAAACGCCATTACATTCACAAAAACTGACTGTTTGGTGTGCTCTATGGGCTGGTGGAGTCATTGGGCCATACTTCTTCCGCAATAATGCTGGAGAGGCAGTTACCGTTAATGGAGACCGGTATAGAGCCATGATAACCGACTATTTTGTTCCCGAATTGGATGGCATGAATGTGGATGAGTTGTGGTTCCAACAAGACGACGCTACATGCCACACAGCGCACGTCACAATCGATTTATTGAAGGAAACATTCTTTTTTTCTTTTCTTGTGTTTTATTTCAATTCGAAGTTCTATACCCCTAAAAAAAACACCCGTTACTATACATATGTATAATTCATGGTATTACCATTTTAACTTTGTCAGCATACAATCTTTTTACACTAATCATCTCTATTGACTTGCCGTAGTTTTTGGAATTTTTTTTTCTAATTTTCCCAAACAGATAATTATATGAATTTTAATTTTGTTTACTTTATTTCAGACATAGTAAAAGCCCGCAAATTATAAATGTTCGACGTACTGGACAACATGATGGTTATCACAAGCTAAGCGATCATCCACAACAACAGCGCGAAAGTTCAAAGTCGGCGCATAGAAAGCGTAGTGAGCTAAGTGTGCGCGAACGAAAGAAATGAGATGTATAGTTCTTGGGTGAACAGAAAAATTGAACATGAAAATCGAACAATTTGGCAGAGCATAAATATATGAAATCAAACGTGCATTCAAACAAGTCGTTTGAAGTTCTCTTAAATTCGACATTAAGGCCATTTTGACAAATGATGCTCCGAAAAAAAATTGTTTAATGATTCAATATTGTGCATTAAATGTTCAGAGAATTATATTCATAATATGTGACCATTAGCTCTTGCTTGAAAAAATATATGTTTTCGAATACTAAGATTAAAGTGAAAATTTATCAATTACAGGACACAAACTTATTTCAATGTTAAGTTTTTATAAGTTTTTAAACAAAAAACGATTATTAAAAATTTGTTGATTTTTTTTTTTTAATTTACTAATTTTACTCAAAAATGTGTTAATTTAGTAACTCACTTATTTCAATGAAACTAAGCGTATATTAATTAAGTTATTTGTTATTCTACAACCACAAATGATACTCATATTTTTGTCTCTGCATATATTTCTTTATTAGTGTTTTAAGTTTTGTGCGCTTCAACTTTCCGTGTTGCGCTACATGTATGTATGTATGTTAATCATTTCATTCACCTAAAATTTTTTGAAAAATTTAAATATTTTATGCACAACAATTGGGCGTTTGGTAATATTTTAATATATTTAAACATTGTACGCTCTTGATAATACAAACAATATTCATATTTATAATTATCAATAAACTTTGCTTAAAATGATATCGTGTAAAGGTCAAATCATCTCCCTTTAATTTCAAATAAGTGTGTACCAATTGTTGTTATTTTAATTAAAAATTGAAAAATAATAATAATAATAATAAATCAAAAAATGTAGTGTGTTTGAATTTTTTTTACACACCACTTAGGGCTCCTTCGTTTAGGCTCGCACTCCTATACGTTAAACGTTTAAAAGTAGAACTCTTTTTGCAGGTAAAATCAGTTTATTCATATAGAAGTTCACAAAATTTCGAGAAGTTTTTAATATGAGTAGAATACAAATATTATATTCATTTGCATGGGCGGGGACAATTTTCCCCGGCCCGGCGTTCATGGTGGCCACGCGCGAATTCAAAATATGTTGTTGTCTGTGAAATGTGCATAACGGTTTTTTATAAAATGAAAATGTGCATAACGATAGAGCTTCGTTTAATGTTACACGCAAAATGTTCTAATCTTAAATAAATTGTTGTTATGGAAATATAATGTTTCAATTACAAATTGTTCCACTATATAGAAATAATCTAATGAAATAATAAAATGTTTGAACTTTATCGATAGCGCGCGCGAAATTGTGAAATAATAAGTTCGCGGTCGGTATAAAAAATTATTTTGGCAAAATATACGAATATTCAGCTATTATTCAAACTGTCACAGGTTAGGTTAAAACTGAGGCAATGAAATTATTCAAATTATTTTTTCGTATATTTACGAAACTTTGTATAATATGTAGTTGTTTTCTCTTAGAGTAAAAATATATAAATACTTGCAGACCCGGCGAACTTCGTCCCGCCACTAATTAATTAGTTGCGAAACTAAGCAGCTATATTTTTCGCAAGCCCGTTTTTCATCAGTAGAAGTTTTGTCAAAATCGGTTCAGAAATACTTTTTTTATAAATAACTCGACTCCAGCGCTCCATGAACCAATACATATACGAGTATATAATATGACCGAAACCGGACTATAAATATGAATTTAGTTATAAACCGATTCCAGCGCCAAGTATCGCGGTTTTCTGTCCGTAACATGGGCAAACACAAGTACAACTAAAACAAGTAAGAAAAGCTAAATTCGATTTTTATATACCCTCGCGATGTATTTTTGTATGGGCGGTGCCCATAATTTCATAAAAACCCCCTTTCTTTGTTTCAAATCGCTGCTAGTATTAAACTTTACTCAATTTCTTCCAATAAATACTGAAAAACGAAGTGTTTTGCATTTTTAAAAATTTCCGTTGGATGTTTTATTGACGGCGATGCTAGTGATATCAAAGTTATCGTCTGCACGGTCGGACGGACAGACAGACATCGCTAAATCGACTTCACTTTTCATTCTGAGCATTTTGGTATATATATGTCTATGTCTATCTTGATTCCGTTATGCTGTTACAAGCAACCGTTATACGAACAAAGTAATAATACCCTTGTATAAGTTAAACTAGATGGTGTTGGTTTATCGAAAAAAATAATTTTTTCTCGGCTGTTAGCCGTGTGTTTTATTAAAACGTTCAATTAGGACTGATTACAAATTTTCATTTTACTTAAGTCTATACCTCTCAAACTTTCAATGTCACGTTGCAACGACAGGTGCCATTTACTGGCCTTGATTGAGGGTGTCGGGTGTCCAGACTTGTAGTCTGCGAATTCGGCGAATTCGGCGGATGCGCGTGCAAATATGTAATTTTTCGAATGCAGGTGCACTGCATTAGCGTGAGAAAGAATCTGTGAGAATTTTAAATGTTAGTGACGTTAACTCCTCCCTCCTTAAAAAAGCTTGTCCTCGAGCGTCTGGAAAATTTGGAGTGTCCCCGTTTCAGGGGTAGGGACTTGGGAAACGGCTTCTTGGTGCTCTTTAAAATGTATAAAATTGTTGTTGAATTACTTAATACACTAATTTCAGCTAATTCTAGAGCCTCTTCTACCGTATTGAAGGGCATATTTTCTTTTTTCAATTCGTTTACACTTATTTCAATTTCTTTTTTATTTAAAATAATGGAATTAACAATTCCTATTCTTGCCCATTGAATGGCATATTTTATATTAACAATTTCTTCTTTTATTAATCGTATTTTATTTTGGAAATTTAAAGCTATCTCATTCGCGATAGTATTGTCGTTTTTAATAGAGCTTAATATGTCGTTGGTTACTTCAGTTAATTTATTTATTAGCTGTGTTAGAGCATTATTTACAAAAATTTGTTTGCTATTATTAGTTATCAGTTTCTCTAGGTTATTATTGATCATGTTCAAATCGTCGTGATCAGGGCTTCCTGCTAGGTATTTCCACGCAGTGCCGAGGATGTCTAAGGATCTTCTTGACCTAGGATTTTGGATAGGTTCTACGATTCTTAACATTTCTATTGCTTGTTGGGTTTCGTGTTGTAAGGTGGGATATATGGGATTTTCCGGTGGTAAACTTTTATCCATTATTTTGGTAATATTTTCTAAAACGTCACGGTAGGCTTTGGTATCAATGATGTGGATGAAATTAAGGGTACCGTCCTTGATTTTGGAATATCCGTTATCTATGGTTATTAGGTGGGATGAGGAATAATCGTGGATGTGGATGTATGCGTATACAATAAAACCGATGAGACTAAAAAATTTTATTTCATCGTGATTATTTATTATTTGCAAAATTTCTGGCTAATATCTAAAATCGTATGCCTATGGCATATTGGTCGATTTACCTTATTTTAAAATCGTACGCCTAAACTTGTTATCCTATTGTCTAATTAAACATATTTTGTTTTTATATTTATTATTATTTTTTTTTTTTTTTTTTTTTTTTTTTTGGTTCTTGTTATTGAGCCTTGATATGGCTTTTATGCACCGATCTTGGTTGTAACAACGTTTCCTTTGTCTTCGAGAACTACTTCCTTCTTGTACCTTGGAGTGAGTTTATGACCTATTCTTCTATTGATTTTTTCGATGTTAGCTAGTCTGTCTTTCTCGCCTAGTGTCGGATCACTGTAAACGCTTCTGCCAAAAAAGGTTTCTATAGGTTTTCTCTTTGTCGTGGAGTGAATAGAGTAGTTATACTTGCAAATTGATTTGTTCAGTAATTCCTCGAAGCTACTGTGGGTATTTTCTGCTCTTATGCAGCGCATTATTTCGGAAAGAGTTGAATGAAATCGCTCTACTTGACCATTTACGGAGCTGGTGTAAGGAGGAGTTTTGAAAATTTCGATTCCGTACTGGTTTTCTAACATATAAGTTATGGGAGATGAGCTCAAAGATTTTTCGTTATCAATAACAATTTTTTCTGGAATTCCGAAGGAAGTAAGCAAGTCCTGCAAGGGTTCCTTAATGTCTTCAGTCGCCCTTGACTTTGCAATTTTAGCTTGTGCGTACTTAGAAAATTTGTCTATGGCGGTAAGGATTACCCTGTTATTAGTGTGGTAGAGGTCGATGTGGACAATATGCCCAGGATAATTTGGAATAGGTGTGGCTTTTAGAATTATTTTTGGAGGATGTCTTTCATATTTATTTTCTTGACATATCTTACACTGTTTGGTTATTCTCTTGACTTTAGAAGACATTTGGGGAAAATAAAATTTCTCTAGAATTTGGGCTTTATTTTCTATGGGATTCCTGTGTGCTCTTTTATGTTCTTTAATTATTTCCGTTTCCTGTTCTGATTCGTGCATTAAATCTTTTACTATTTTCCGTGTGTATCGTATCTTGTACCTGCTAAAGTGTATTGGATAAATAGTTTGTATTTTGCCTAGGATAGAATCTTCTGTAACTATTGCATTTGTAACTGAAGGGTTCAGGTAGCGTTTTAGGTAGTTAATTAATATTTCCTCTGTATATTCGGGCTCTTCGATAATATGTCTGTGATAGGTGGGGAAAGGTATTTTAAACTGGTATGATGAGGTGTCTGCAGTCCTTAGAAATAACTGGTTTTTGAAAACGTTAATAGGGGCGTCCGTGTACTGAATTAGGTTTTGGGGTGAACTCTCGTCACTATGTTGAGTCGCAGATAAAGAATTTATTTGCTCTTGCTGTGGAGGTCGGGATAGTCCGTCTGCTACTACGTTTGTTTTGCCGGGTTTATATTTCAATTCATAATTATACTCTTCAAGAATTGCTTTCCAGCGTTTCATTTTATTGTTGTTGTTTTTATTACTAAGCGCGTATGTAAGTGGTTGATGGTCTGTATATATTTTGACTTTTGCTGAACCGTAAAGGCAATTTCGTAGAGATTTCAATGCCCATATGATGGCGAGCATTTCTTTCTCGTTAGCAGCATAATTTTCTTCTGTTTTTGAAAGAGTCCTTGAAATGAAAGTGATTGGTCTATCTTCTTGAGAAAGAACTGCGCCTATTGCGTAATTGGATGCATCAGTTGTGAGCTCGAAGTGTTTATTTAAATTGGGGTAGGTAAGCATAACTTCTCTTGAGATCAGAACATTTTTAATTTTTTTAAATGCAGCGAGTGCTTCACTGTCAAGTGTAATCTGTTTTTTTGCGGACTGAGTTTTGGACACACGTCCCTCTTCCCCTCTTAAAAGGGCTGTCAGGGGTTTAGCGAGCTTCGCATAGTCTTTAACGAAGCGGCGATAATAGCCTGATAGACCTAAAAAGGATCTGAGTTCCTTGAGATTCCTTGGAACTGGGAAATTTTGAATAGTCGCGATTTTTGAAGGATTTATTTTTATTCCTTCAGGCGTAACAATAAAACCTAGAAATTCTACTTCTTTTTCAAAGAATTTACATTTATCTAATTGCATCTTTATGTTCGCTTTCTCGAGAGTCATGAAAATGTTTTGTAAATGAGCTGCGTGTTCGTTCTCGGATTTGCTAAATATAATAATATCGTCTATGTATACGTAACAGCATTGTCCTATATGGTCTCGTAAAATGTCATCTAATGATCTTTGGAAAATTGAAGGGGCGTTTTTTAAGCCGAATGGTAAACTGGTGAATTCGTACTTTCCATTGTTGATGGAAAAAGCACTTTTCGACGTCTGCATTTTTTAATGGAATTTGGTGGAAACCACTATTAAGGTCGAGCACTGAAAAAAAAGTATTACTTCCTAGCTGGGAAAGGACTTCATTTATTTCGGGAATGGGGTAACGGTCTGCGATTGTTACTGAATTTAGTTTTCGATAATCGATAACTAGTCTATATTGTTTGTTGCCTAAACAGTCTGGTTTTTTGTCCACTATCCAAACGGGTGAATTATAAGGTGAGCGGGATGGTCTAATGATTCCATCGTATAAAAGCTTACCGATTTGCCTTTCTACTTCTGATTTGAGAGACATTGGATATGGATAGCATCGAGAATAAATTGGGTTGTCAGTTATTGTCCTGATTTCTGCTTTCACTGCAGTGGTATAAGTTAGCTTTTCATCAGGTTCTGAAAAAAGTTTGGAGTGCTGTGCACAAAGGTCATGCAGCTTTTCTGTTTGATCTCCTGTCAAATGTTCTGTCCTGATTTCTAAACTATTTACAGATTTGGATATTTGTTGCTTGATTCTAATTTTCTTTCCATTTCTAATGGTCAGATAATCTCTTGAAGTGTGAATGACTGCGTTTAACTGCTTAAGACTATCATTTCCAAGAATACCATGAAATGATTTTAGTGAGGGAAGAATGAAAATTTCAAGTTTTCCTCATTTAATCCAAAAAGATTTATAAATATATGGTGGGATATTTTAATTTTTCCTCCGACTGAGTTGGCGTAAAAGGTATTTTCATTTGGCAAGGGATTTCTAGCAAGTGAAGGTTGTATGTAATTTTTATTGGAGCCAGTGTCTATTAGAAATTTTAATATCTCTCCGTTACCAGTTTTACACTGAATATATGTAACGTAGAGTGCGTTAGCCTAAAAAATTAACGTCGCAGAATTCTTCACAATTCTTTTGGTCTTCTTGGTCGTATTTGGAATATTGTTCGTAGTAGCCGTCCCAGGATTTGGTTTGTTCGGAGTCATCGGTGCGGGTGTCGTATCCATATTCGTTATCTTCGTATTGGTTTGCTTCAGTTGCAGTATCGTCAGGTGTTTGTGAAATATAATTTATTCTCTGAATTTTGTTAGGAATATTTTTGCTTAATTGAGTAGGCTGGGTTGGGGGTGGTCGTTTTGAAATTGTATTATTATAATTTGGCCTATTCATATAGTTAATATTCCTCGTCTGTAAGGATTGGTCTACGTCCATAGGAGTGGGCGGTTTTGGCTGAGCTGGCCTTGGTGGAGGATTGCTATAAAATTGTTTATTAGTTTGCAAATTTGGCGTATAGGAATTTTGAGCCGGTTGGTATTGACGCGATTGATATTGTGGTTGTATGTTATTCTGATGCTGGTATTGAGGTTGGGGTTGCTGGGTAAATCGATTGATTGGAGAAAACGATTGCGGTATATGTGCAAGCTGCGGATAAAACGTTTGGTCAGGATATGGGAATTTTTTTGGTGGAAGTGGAGGTTTTTGTTGTAATTGCATTCCAAATGGTGCAGAAGGATGATTTAATTTTCTTGGTAAGCCGTACTGATTATTTGCATGCACAGCTCTGAAGTTCTGATTCTCCAGTTTTACACACAAGTGCAAGGCTTCGGGTAAGTCAGCTGGTTCCTTCATGCCAAGGAGCCTAGAAAGAACACCAGATAGTCCCCTAACAAAAGTATCAAGGGCTTTTCGCGGTACGTATGCGTAATAACACGCATAGCTTCCTCGCTTATATCCATGCAAGATATTTTTTTCAGAATGAGAGAAAGGTGGGAATATACCTCCGCATAGAATTCATGCACAGTTTTCCTGCCTTGTATTAAACAAGTCATTTGGTATTCCAACGTGCTCAAGTCTCTTTTGTCTGCGTAATGCATAGTGAGACAGCGGGAAATTGCTTTCCAATTTAGAGGAGTGTTATAAGACTCCAATGCAGCATCTGCACTGCCCACAATTTTATTACGGATTACGTTTAAAATACCGAAATATTTAGGTGAACCTACGCTAGGTTCATAGATTTTAAGGATTCGCTCAACACTTTTTTTCCAGCTGCTGAATTCTGCTGGATTACCACTAAATTTACGTAAGGACCTAACAACGTCCGGAACTTTGTCCATGTCGGATAGGTTATTTCTATAGCGATCGTCAATGGTTTGGTCGGAAACTACTTGCTGTGCGGGCTGAAGGATGCCCCTAAGGAAGTTGCTATCGTCGGCAATTAATATTTCCGACATTACGTCCCTAATTATACTCCTAAATTCAGGAGTGGCATTTGCCGTGTGGTAGGTGGAGGGGATGGGAGGCTGCTGGGGTGCTGCTGCACCTTGTATAGGTGCACCACCGCCTGTAAGCAGGGAAGGTCGGATTATATTATTTTGTGCCATTTTCTTTTGGAAACTATTTTTTTTTGTTTTATTAATTTAATTTAATATTCTCTGGAGGGTCCCCCTTTCGGAGTGAATCGCAGAGATATTATTATTTTATAAAGCTGGAAGCTTTTAGTTGTATTTATTTCAAGGATGTACAAGCCTTTTATACTATATATTTTTGAATTTAGCACTTAAAAAAATTGTGACGTACGTGGAATCTTTTCTTTTGTAATAAAAGAAGAAATTTTAATATTCAAATAAGTAATATATGTATATATAATATCTAAAAATTTCTTAACTCAACTTCACTTATCTTTAAAAATTTAATTTTAATTAAACTTTAAAAATTTAAATTTATAATATTTATTTCACTTTTCTTTTCGTAAAAAAAACTTTAATTCCAATTGAAACTTTAAAATTTTTAATTTTATTACACTCTTTCTCACTCTTAATTCTATTTCTTATATTTAGTCTCTTACTTAGCTAATCCCACGGCGTACGGGGCTGCTCCTTTTTGCATTGCTTAGCTACTGGGGTCCACCGTTGCGCACTCTGCGTGGGTGCGTGGCTGTCTTCTATCGAAGCTCTCCACTGAGTCCTACCAGTCTCTTTCCGGCACTACTTGAGGGCCTGGTCTTTCAAAGATTGCACTTTAACACGGAAAAAACCCGGTTTCCTTTTTATAGGAAGCGCGCGGCACTACTTCAGGGCCTACTTATTCGGACGAACGCGTTTGGGCCGTTGGGCGCCAGTTAAACTAGATGCTGTTGGTTTATCGAAAAAAATAATTTTTTCTCGGCTGTTAGCCGTGTGTTTTATTAAAACGTTCAATTAGGACTGATTACAAATTTTCATTTTACTTAAGTCTATACCTCTCAAACCTTCAATGTCACGGTGCAACGACAGGTGCCATTTACTGGCCTTGATTGAGGGTGTCGGGTGTCCAGACTTGTAGTCTGCGAATTCGAATGCAGGTGCACTGCATTAGCGTGAGAAAGAATCTGTGAGAATTTTAAATTTTAGTGACGTTAACTTATACAAGTACGCTCGGGTATAAAATGGCCTACATAAATTAGAAAATCCGTTTTCGAGTTATGGGGGTTGTATATACATACATGTCGAATGGTATCCCTATATAATCATTGTGAAACGGCATCCATATGCAGCGAAGGAGATGAGATAACTAAGAAGAACGAATAGTCAGTTGTTCGTCGAGTTTCAACCAAATCAGCAGCATCAGCCGTTCGTAATTTATAAGTCATATTTTTCGTTAAATGTTAATTTGTTTCTTGCATTAGCTTAATAACTATTATATCTTTAAACTTCATATTAAACTTTGAACTATAATAAATCTATGATTTACATGGGGGCTCAACCGTTGCGTGAGCTACTTTAAGAAACGTGTAAAGTAAATTAGATTGCAAACATGTTGCGTTCGAATAAAAAAGTGTGAACTATACATTTCAAATTCAACGTCGTGAAATACCCGAAATGAGCGAAAACGAAAACAAAATAAAAACGCGAAGCAAAAGCAACGAGATCGCGTCTACTCCGTATGCAGAGGCAGCAGCAGCACACAGCGAAAGCAGAGCAGTAAACAACCAACACAAAAAACGAAACGACAGCTTCGAGTCGTCCGAAGATGATACATACGTACGCAGCAATGAGTTGACAGAGGTGATTAAAGTAATGGAAAAAAAATTTGCCCAAGATGATAAAAACAAAGATAAAAACAATATTACTGTTGAAAGTTTTTCTAAAGTTGTGCCTGATTTTGATGGTGTTTTGATTCCAGTGAATCAATGGTTAAGTAATTTTGTGGAAAATGCAGACGCATACGAATTGAGTGATAGACAAAAATATGTCATTGCTCGTAATAAAATGATAGGTACGGCAAAACTTTTTTTGGAGACCACCACTGTTTATGATTTCGAAACATTGTGCTCAGCATTGCGAGAGGAATCCGAAAAGAAGTTGAGCAGCGCTGAAGCAAAGATTATATGATGCGAAACTCTCGTTCTCGTGAGAGCACTCTCAATATGTACATTTTTTATAGCATTTTCCAATGATGCCACTATGAAAGAAACCAAATGTGGTTATTACCATTGCATTTTTTGGAGATTTTATGAATTTAATACGACCATTGCGTTATGCAGAAGTAAATAATACAAATACAATGAAGTAACAAGTAAAATACAGGTATTAATGAAAAAAATTATAAATTTATGAGTTTTGCATGAAAACTTTAAAGTATACCAACAATTTTAACTGAAATAAAACATATTAATTTTAACATAATCAATCAATATCAATCCAATCGAAATGTTTATATGTTTGTATTTATATACAGTATGTAGTTAAAAAGTATTTAAAAAAGTTTTTTGTTGTTTTTTTACTCCGACAATTTAAAAAAGTTATATATAAGCAGTTTTCTTTGAAAAATATTTTTATTAGCAATTTTAAAGACGCTTTTTCTAAATAAGTTCTAAATTTTACACATTGCTCTTTATTTTGCGATTGTAATACTTTTTTTCGCAAACAACAAATACTCAATATCTTATTCTGCACAGTTAGAAAGCGCACTGATTTTATTGATAATTTACACATTTTGACTCTGGCATCTCGCTATTTTACTTCTCAGCTGATAATAGGGGGACTCATTCGGTTTTGTTGCCAGCATGAAACACGAGATCAGTCCCCCTATTTTAATAGCGGTTGAGAGAGTTTCGTATCATATAATCCTTGACATAAACAGCTGCGCAGTCGCAGAAAGCGTCCACCGGAGAATTTTCACGATTATGTTCTGCAAATGCGAAAAATAGCTGCGCTTGGTGACGTTGAAGAAGAGCTATATAGTTGATGGCATAGATGCACGAGATGATTTAAAATTTCCATTATACAGCGCACCTACGTTTAAAGAACTAAGAAAGAGGTACGAATTGGTGGAAACGCTGACAAAAGATAGCACCGTGAGCAAACGCCGGCAGAATATGCATACACATGCGCGTGAACAATCTGAGCAGAATAGTAGGGTGGAACGTAAACAGCCGCACTGCTACAATTGTGGGTCCGTTCAACATAAAAGGGCAGAGTGTAAGGAGGAGACTAAATGCTTTAAATGCAATGGCGTTGGGCATATGGCTAAGCAGTGTGTAAATTTAAAGGCCGTCGTTAATATTATTAAGAACGAGAATCGTAATAAAAATATGATAATTAATGACATTAGTATATCTTGTCTGGTAGATTCTGGCGCAGATGTGTCTTTGATACGTAAGACAAAATATGCACTAAAGACCAACAATTACACAAGTGTGTATTAAAGCTTTTTGGATTGGGGAATGTCGCTACGTCAGTACTGGGCGAAATTGTAACACAAGTTGAAGTTGATAGGTTGAATACTACGCATACATTTGTAGTCGTTGAAGATGACAAACTTAATGTTGATGCAATAGTTGGTTATGATTTTTTGCAAAAGTTTGTGGTCACCATAATTGCTGGCAGCTACACGTTTTTGCAAATTGAACGTAATTTAGATGACTGTAAGGAGGTTTACAATATTTTAAACGTTGTTTGTAGTCCAGTTGAGTTGAATGTAGAGCCAAAATACAAAGCAGCTGTTATGAATTTGGTAAACAATTATAAGCCGGTGAGTACTCCAACAGATTATCCTATAAAGTTAAATATTATTCCGAATGGGGATACGATTTGTTTCCGTGAGAGCCCCGGGCGGATGTCATCAACTGAAAAAGAGTTTATACGAAAACAAGTAGATGAATGGCTACAGGAGGGTATCGTAAGACAGTCATGTTCTGATATCGCAAGCAAGGTGGTGTTAGCCAAAAAGAAAGATGGTAGTTACAGGCTGTGTATAGACTTCCGTAACCTGAATTCTCTTGTGATGAAAGATCGATTACCAGTACCTGTAGTAGATGAGGTGCTACAAAAAATGCAGAACGCCAATTATTTTTCCGTGATGGACTTTAGAAACGGTTTTTTCCACGTTAAGGTGGAAGACAATAGCCGAAAGTTTACAGCTTTTGTAACGAAAGAGGGCCTGTATGAGTTCAACAAAGCACCCTTTGGTTTTTGCAATTCGCCTGCTGTATTCGTCCGATATGTTAATCATATTTTTCGACATCTCATAAACGAAGGTATCATGGAAATCTACGTAGTTGACATTGTGATTTTTGGAAACACAGCCGATCAATGTTTAGAAAACATGAAACGGGTATTGCGACAAGCCGAGCAATTCGGATTAGAAATTAATTGGGCAAAATGCCAATTTTTAAAAGAAAGAATTACTTTTTTGGGTCACGAGGTGGAACACGGACGTATCTGGCCGTGTCAAGAGAAAGTGAAGGCTGTGAAGAAGTTTCCCTTGCCAAAGAACTTAAGGGGCGTTCAAGCGTTTCTCGGATTGACGGGTTACTTCCGAAAATTTGTACATAATTACGCGGTATTAGCCAGACCGTTGACTTCGTTGCTGAGAAAAGACGCGGAATTCAAAATTGGTGGCGAACATATACAGGCTTTTGAGAAGTTGAAAACCGCACTTGCAGAGGAACCGGTACTTAAAATTTTCAAGCAAAATGCCAAGACTCAGTTACACGTTGATGCATCCAAATATGGGTTTGGTGCAACGTTGCTGCAACAACAAGAAGGTCAATGGCATCCTGTGTGCTACTGGAGCAAGAAAACGACGCCACAAGAAGAGCGATTACATAGTTACTTTCTTGAGGTAAAGGCAGCATATCTAGCGACGAAGAAGTTTCGCCACTATTTAATGGGCATGCAATTCGACCTAATAACAGACTGTGTAGCCTTTAAGTGCACAACGAAGAAGAAAGACGTTCCGCGTGAAGTTGTACAATGGTTGATGTATCTACAGGACTTTAACTACAATATAGAGCATCGGGCTGGTAACAGGATGAAGCATGTTGATAGTTTGAGTCGCTTTCCTGTTATGGTGGTAGCTACAGAAGTCCACGCACAAATTCGTCGAGCACAGCAAAAAGATGAGCATTTAACCGCAGTTGCGGAAATTCTTAAACAACACCATTATAATAACTAGGTACATACATACTAAGAACCAGGTGATGTATAAGCAAGTCGAAGGGCAGGATTTGTTGGTGGTGCCGAAAGCAATGGAGAAAGAAATCATCGCAAAAACGCATCATTTCGGTCACATGGGCACTCAGAAGACTATGCATATGATTCGCCAAGACTACTTTATACCACATTTGGAGAAGAAGGTGAATCAGTACATTGCGAACTGTGTTGATTGTATCACACGTAATAGAAAGATGGGTAAGCAAGAAGATTTTTTACACTGCATCGACAAGGGCGATACGCCGCTTACTACACTCCACGTCGATCATCTGGGTATGCTGGACCCAACTGCAAAAAACTATAAGTACATACTAGCTTTAGTAGACGGGTTTTCTAAATATACGTGGATATACCCCACTAAATCAACAGATGCGCAAGAGGTAATTAAACATATGGAGTCGTGGGTAACAATATTTGGAAATCCATTACGCGTGATCAGTGACAAAGGCACGGCTTTTACATCAAAGCTTTTTCAAGAATTCTGTTCAAGCCGCAAAATCGAGCACATAGAAACAACAGCAGGAGTACCGAGAGGCAACGGACAAATCGAAAGGACGAACAGGGTCATACTTTTGGTTTTATCAAAGATGTCTGCGTCAGAACCCTCGAAATGGTACAAGTACACGTCTCAAGTGCAAAGAGCAATAAATGCACACGTTCATTCGTCCACGAAGTTTAGTCCGTTTGAAATCATGTTCGGTGTCAATATGCGTACTGAATACGATCTCGAGCTGATGAAGACTTTACAAGAAGAGCTGGTGTTAAGTCTGCAAGAGGAGCGTAACAATGTAAGGCAGGAAGCTAGGCGACAAATTCAAAAGGTACAAAATACCTATAAGCAGCAATTCGACAAGAAGCGTAAAGGACATCAGGGTTATCAAATGCATGACTTGGTTGCTATAAAAGTCACGCAGTTCACGACGGGGCAAAAGCTAGCAGGCAAGTACATCGGACCATACGAAACAGATAAAGTAAAGAAGAACGGCAGGTATGATGTCAAAAAAGCAGCAGAATTTATAGGTCCCAACAAAACGTCAACTAGTGCTGATAACTTAAAGCTTTGGTGTTGCACCGAAGAAAGCGATGATGATGACGAGACTGTAAAAGGTTCATCTGGGGCAGATGAAGGACAGGATGGCCGAGTGTAGAATGGTATCCCTATATAATCATTGTGAAACGGCATCCCTATGCAGCGAAGGAGATGAGAATAACTAAGAAGAACGAATAGTCAGTTGTTCGTCGAGTTTCAACCAAATCAGCAGCATCAGCCGTTCGTAATTTATAAGTCGTATTTTGCTTTAAATGTTAATTTGTTTCTTGCATTAGCTTAATAACTATTATATCTTTATACTCCATATTAAACTTTGAACTATAATAAATCTCTGATTTACATACATATACAGGGTGTCGCAGAACTCAACGTCAAGCCAAAACGCGGTGACAGGGTTGATTGTAACCATCATGAGAAAAATCAGAAAAAAAAGAAAAACCTAGAAACTGTAACCATTTTTCGGTTATTGTGGTTAATTTTTATTATTTTTGTTCATTTAAACTTTGGAACCTTAACCTTAAATAACATATCTAGAACCTAAGAAAAATAATGACACAATTGTCCCAAATTTTTACGACATCAATGGAAGCATCCCATGCACGTTTTCCAACAGGATTCAATAAACTACTACTTTGGAATAAATCAGCCGATGCTATAAATAACAGCTAACGCTGCAATTTTTTTTAAACATTTTTAACACAAAATAATAGTTAAGATTTCCTAAAAACAAATCGAAATTTAATTACCTTTTCAAAACTGGCTCAAGCATTAAAATCGGTTCACCCATTCTGTTTTTATAGAACTTTTTATAATAGTATTACATTAGAAGTGAAGCTCCACGGTCCTTTGAAGCTTAAAAATCGATTTTCTCAAAATTCTGACGTGCTACAGCAAAACGCCAAGACACGTACTTCTTTATTTTAAGCCTATTTTCATATTCTGTTAACATTTCTCGTGTGTACCAACCACTGTCGTACTGTGTTAGAAAACACAATAGAATTAACGTAGATCCAAAAAAAAAGTTGAAACTATAAATAACTACCCACAATCAAAAAATTTAAAAGAATTGAGATCTTTCTTAGGACTTGCTAGTTACTATAGGAAGTTTATAAAAGATTTTGCTAAAATCACGAAATCCTTAACAATTCATTTGAAAGGAGAATTAGGAATGGTAACTAAAAATCAAAGTGCCAAAGTACCAATACGCTTAGACGCAGCAGCAGTAGAAGCCATGGAAAAAATAAAAAACGCGTTACAAGATCAAGTTGAACTTTTCCAACCAGATCTCTCTAAACCATTAGCCTAATAACTGATGCTAGCAATTTTGCCATCGGAGCAGTCTTATCCCAAAATCGCAACCCAATCGCATTCATCTCACGTACATTAAATGAAACAGAGCAAAACTATAGGACAAATGAGAAAGAGTTACTAACAATCGTTTAGTCTTTACTAAAATTTAGAAATTATTTGTACGGTGTAGCAGACCTAACAATCTACACAGATCACCCACCAATAATAATATTTAAAAATACCCCAGATTTGCTCTCCAAATTAAAATATGTAATTAAACCAAAACATACTAATGCGATAAAAATAGACAAAAAAATACTATTTCACTTAAAAAAAAAAAATTATTTCCACATTCCCAAATTGCACCCTGGTACTATCCCAAAATCAGCAAATTGACGAAACTTCTTTAAATGAGCAAAGTGAAATCGTCAAACAGACACATAAACGTGCACATAGAATTTACAAAAATAACACACAATAAATATTGTTGACCCACTACTGGCGCAACATTGAAGATATGTGCGGAAAAGAAGCAGTAGATTGTGAAATATGTTTACAGCACAAATATCAAAGACAACCAAATAAACAACCTATAGGAAAAACCCCAATACCAACACGAGTAGGAGAATACATACAGATGTACATATTCCATATCAATCAAATGCAGTATCTTAGCTCCATAGACAGATACTCCAAATATTGCTTTCTACGAAAACTAAACACATAAACAAATTGTCACCAATACATAGAAGAAGTACTCACACAAGTTTACCCAAATGCTAAATACGAGACTGATAACGAGAGTACATTTAACGGTCACATAGCGAAATTTTTGTACAACCGACCACAAATAACGCACTTACGCCTGTACATCATTCAACATCAAACGCTCAAGTTAAACGACTACAGAGTTCAATAATCGAACTCTGTCAAATTTTAGCTGCAGAAAATATAACAGCTCCCGCCGACGAATTATTCAACGCAGCCAATACAACAGGACAATTCACTCCTCCACAGGATATAAGCCCGAAGACGTGTTTTTTAATCGTGATAAATATCCTGATATCAAAGACACACTTGAAGATAAACAAGCAAAACTACTCCAACATCATAATAAGAACAGGAAAAGCATAACTTACAAACCAGGTGATCTAAGTTACAGCCGAACCGATCGCCGTAATAAACTCGCTAAAAAATATAACAAACATAAATTAAAAGAAGATCGTGGGGACACAATCCTAACAGTTAGGGAAAAAATAATACACAAAGATAGAATAAGAAAAAATAGCATACCATGCAACCAACAGGATTCTTAATTTTAATAATAATAACCTGCGGGTTATGCGATGAAATCACAGATTTTACTGGTAAGAAATATTTACGTACTCACTGAACTAGATTCCGTGTATATTTATGAGAGTTCATCCTATATTTACCATGGATCGAATCTATCCATTATATTAGCTCCATATGAAAAAATAGTGAGAAATAGATAGGATTCAATTCAAACTGAATAAAAAAATATAATAATTGATAAAATAGAAACTGTGAAGTCAGAGTTAATACCATCTGAGTATCGTGCCAAACGCGCCCTTAATTTTTTAGGCTCAGTATTAAAATTTGTTACAGGAATTACATCCTATCTGGATAATAGAATCTGTGTCGTTCGAGTTGATAATGTTTCGTCTTATTCTTTTGTTGCTTCTTCTGGTGTTCCTCAAGGCAGTGTCCTAGGTCCATTATTATTTGTGCTTTTCATAAATGATAAATTCCTGTTTTATTAAATTTAAATTCCTCCTACATATATGCAGACGATCTGAAGATTAACTATGAAATTAAATGTTTGGAAGATTCTTTCATTCTCCAGGGGGAGCTTAAAACCTTATATTGTTGGTGTCTGCGTAATAATTTGTTACTCAATACTAGCAAATGTCACATATTAGTATTGTTCCTACCTCTTACCGAATGTCAAATGTACCGCTTAAATAAGTTAGTGAATTTAAAGATTCTGGGGTTTATTTTGGCTCCAAACTCTCTTACACCACTCACATTAATTTCATAGTATGTAAATAAATCATTCGCGATGTTAGCTTTAGGGCTTTTATACGTTTTGCTTTGCACTCCTTGAGATTTAGTGACCCCTTACCGTCTTATCGTTCTCGTTGTTTGTTGATTAATCTAATGCCATTAGAGTCTAGACATACTTTGTTATCAATGTGCTTTGTTTTTGATTTAATTACAGGTGGCATTGATTGCCGTACCTTCTAATCAAGATTTCCTTTAATGTTCCCTCACGAATTCTTCGCTGTAATGAAATGTTTTTTGTGGGTGTTGCCAAAACTGTTTATGGAATAAAAGCCCCTTTGCGAAGAGCACTTTCTCAGTTTAATACTTTTTCTTCAATCTTAAACTTTGATTTTTCTTTTTCAAAACTAGCTTTTAAGAATGAACTCTTAAGCCACTTGCCATAGGAGTTTCCTCTATCCTTATTTTTTCACTCTTTTTTATTTTAAAATAATATGTATATATAGTACTTATCACATAGTCTATAAGCATTTTGTTTGTTGATTAAAAAAATAAATAAATAAATAAAATAAATAATTAAATACCAGATCACGATGATCTAGTTGAAATTAAAACAGGACTTAATCAGCTTATTGAAAATAATAATCAACAAAGGACAATAAATTCTCGATTTGAAAATATCTTAACAACTCTAGATCCACAATATATTTTTGATCATATATACTTACGGAAATATACAGTGAACTATTAACTATTACAAATACCTTTACCTTCGTAAAAACAGGAAATTTCTTCTCTGGAACACTTAATATCAGAGATGAAGAAAAAGTAATAAAAAACGAAGTATTTTATATTCCAATAATAAATATACTATAATATTCTGATATCCACATATGTACCTTTCATGATGCTATTATAACAATCTACAAATATCCTGTAGGTAGGTAGGTATGAGTGGCTGTCACCGCTAATCCAGCGACTCACTTAGGCCATTAGTAGAGGCCCGTTGTGATACCACAATCTTAACGCTCACTCCTTCTTGCTGAACCATTTAGAATTCTTGACGAAGCTCGTCAAGCATTTTGGGTCTATTCCAAGGTTCCTAAAATAGGTGCCCCTAGAAACCGTAGCCTGCTTCTGGCTAGAGCTGGACAGATACAGAGAAGATACAGGACCGTTTCTTCCTCCTCATAGTTTTTGCAGCTTCTACAGCATCTAAAGAATGGTACTCCAAGACGACCAGCATGGTTGCCTATGAGGCAGTGCCCTGTTAAAGCGCCAATTACTTGGGAAATATCGTCCCGTTTTAAAGTATAAAGACTACGCGACCGTTTACGGTCCCATCTAGGCCAAATCAGCCTTGAGATACTACAGGTTGTGGTATGTGTCCATCTGTCGCTTGCACGAGCATAAGTAGATTCTTTTAAGAGCAGCTTGCAAGTGCCAAAGGGCATACCAATGCGTTATTTACTGGGAAGAATCTGCTTGGTTGTTCCTTCCCTCGCAAGTTCATCCGCAATGCAGTTACCCTCGATGTCCCTGTGGCCAGGAACCCAAATGAGGTTGAGCCTGTTCTGCTTGGCTATATTCTGCAGAGATCGGCTGCAATCCAGTACACTCTTTGATTTAATTGTAGCTGAGCTCACAGCTCTGATTGCCGCTTGGCTATCACTAAATATAAAGATATCATTGCCTTTTAAAGCGGTCTGTAACAGGTCTATAGCCTCCGTTATGGCTAGAACCTCAGCCTGGAAAACACTACAGTGATCTGGCAGCCGAAAAGAACAGTTCAGAGATTGGTCCAGCGAGTAGACCCCTCCTCCCACTCTGCCATTCAGTTTCGAGCCATCTGTAAAGATCGTGAGACTTCAAGGTGGAGTGTAGAAGTCTCTCGACCACGCGTCCCTACCTGGGATTACCATCGCGAAAATCCTGTCCGGGACCACAGTATCGACACAGCGGTCTGTGTATCCCGGAAGCATTATATAATTATTCAGTATGCTTGAGTGCCCACGCAAGCTAGACTCTCATTGACATGTCTCTCTTAACCGAAGCGCGGCAAGAGCCGCCATTTGCTGACCCACTAAGTCTAAGGGTAAAAGGTCCAGGAAGACATTGAAGGCGTCGCTTGGTGTTGTTCGCAACGCTCCACTAATGCAGATCATACTGGCTCTCTGCACTTTGCTAATTAGATTGAGATTAGCAGCTCTGCTTAATGCAGGCCACCAAACGATAGCTCCGTAGAGGAGAATCGGCCTAACCACTGCTGTGTAGATCCAGCGGCAAACGCTTTGATTCAGACCCCATCTCTTCCCAATGGCCCTTTTACAAGAGTATAGGGCCACAGAAGCCTTCTGGCATCGCTGGATCATATTATTCCTCCAGGTAAGCTTCATGTCCAATGTGACGCCAAGGAACTTGGCTTCCCTCTTTGATTCTATTAAGTTCCGGCGTAGTTACATACGGAACTTTATATTTCCTAGTGAAAAGCACCAGCTCCACTTTTTCTGAGTTGACTCTGAGACCACATCGCGCGGACCAGTTGCTCACTTCGCGGAGTGTCCCTTGCATCAATGGCGATGTCATCTGTATATGCGACAACTCTAGCAGCACCCCATTCCGTCTTCTGCAGGAGAGAATGAACGGTCAGATTCCATAGAAGATATGAAAGTACACCACCCTGCGGCGGTGATGAGAGACTTATAGGTCTAAAATCCTTTGGGTTCGCATGTGATGATTTTCCAGCCTTGGGTATGAAGACCACAGAAACAGATCTCCATACCGTCGGTACGTAGTTTAGCTTGCAGCATGCTCTAAACATACTTAGTAGCCAATTTGTAGATGTATCAATCGTTGCAACCAGTTGAGCCGGTAAATGCCATCTGGCCAGGCAGCCTTGTAGGGTTTAAAGCTTTTTATCGCTGATACTTTCTTTTGAGAGAGGGATATTTACCGCCCGAAGGTGAACAATCTACTTCCATTGTCTGTAAACTTCCAGGAAAGTGTGTCTCGAGAAGTAGTTCGACCGTTTCTTTTCCCGTCGCTGTTCAGGAGCCATCCTGTCTCTGTAGAGACCCAATTGGGTTTTTTGTACCTGACAAGATTTTTCGTAGTCTGGCAGTTTCGCCGACGCCCTCCACGCCAGTGCAAAAATACCTCCATGAGGATCTTTTTGCTTCACGAAGGGCTTTTTTGTAGGACCGCAGAACTTGTTTATGAGGTAGGGTGCTCAGAGCCAGATCCAGCACAAAAACGGTAGGGTCGCCTCAACCGTTACCTACAACCACCAACTGAATGGCGACGAGATCGGAACGTACTTCGAGGCCTGCCAGGGTTTTAACGGGACTGGGGCAGTCACGGCATTAGCCTGAAAGCCATTTCTGCAGGGTATCACCCCTGCATACTCAGGTAACAGAATACCGCAATCACTAGCTACCCTTTTAGCACTCAAATATCCTGTAATAAGAAATAAATGTAAACTGTATAATCTAACCCCATTAGCCTTTAAATATGGAAAATATCAACTTAACAACAAAATAGCTTTATGTAATAATAAATTCAGCAACTTATCAAAATGTAAAAACTATGTTGGCACACATATTTGTAAAAAAGAACCAAATGATAATTGTACTATTCCTTATTTTTTTAAAATATAGAATTTTTTTACAAAAACTTACCCAAATTCTCGTGATAAGAAAAATAATTGTCAACAAATACGATTTGTCACAAAATGCCAAAACCAACAATGATGACTACCTATTGTTTCGTCTAAAAACCTTAACTTTTTATTACTATTTAAAGATTTTTATCAAATTTCGAAACAAAATTTTTACAATAAGTAAACATTGTTTCTAAGGGCGTGTAATATGGCCGATTTAGAGCGAGAAGTTGCCAACGTACAACACCTTTAATTATTGCATCATGCTATTCCTTTATTATTACAAAAAAATGTTCACTGTAATATTATCCAAGATATAACTTTCCCTTAAAAATATTTGATAATGGTAACATTATTATAGACTACGAACACATATGGAACGGACTCAAAGTAAAGGGTCCATATTTAATCCAATTCATTTGTAATACAACTAATAATAATAATAATTGGCGCTTACCCTATATATCTGTGTTTGGCAGAGCTTCTCCTACCATTTGTAGTGTGCGTTTTTATATTCTACCACAGATGAAGGGACCTACAGTTTTGTGCCGACTCCGAACGGCAGATGTATTTTATGAGAAGCTTTTTTATGGCAGAAATACCCTCGGAGGTTTGCATTGCCTGCCGAGGGGTGACCGCTATTAGAAAAAAACTGTTTCTATGATTAAGATTTTATTTGCCCTGGCTGAGAATCGAACCTCAAACTCAGCGGCAAATCGAGTTATAGCAAGCACTGCTACCCACTCGACCACAGCGGCCACTTAATACAACTATTGATAATAAAACATATGTTAACCATAAACAGGAAATAAAAAATGTAATACATGCCCATCAAAACGAAAAAGTTAATATATCGAAAATTTTAAACTCTGAATCAGATTATAAATTTACCAATATACAAGAAATGTATAAATTAGTGATTCCAATTGAAGAACATCCTTTGAAATTTAATTTATATTTAACCATATTAATAATTATACTAATTTTAGTTATACACTTAATTAAGATTATATACATATCGACAACTACAATTAAGCACGAAACGTCGAGAAACTTTGAATTAACTTACCTAACCGAATTACAAATATGTCAAAACCTAAGCACTTCGAAATCTGGACATTTCATTTTTAACACCAGGGAGAGTCAACGACGTTAATACATATACTAGATATATTACATACATACATACATACACTACATACATTGCTAACATACCTGGTCACATACATGACATATGTATATAATATAATAATAATAATAATAATAATAATTTTGGCTCTTACACTATATAGCTCAGTGTTTGGCCGAGCTTCTCCTACCATTTGTGGTGTGCGTCTTTATATTATACCACAAATGGAGGGACCTACAGTTTTGTGCCGACTCCGAACGGCAGATGTATTTAATGAGAAGCTTTTTCATGGCAGAAATACCCTCGGAGGTTTGCCATTGCCTGCCGAGGGGTGACCGCTATTAGAAAAAACTTTATCTATGACTAAGATTTTGCTTGCCCCGACTGAGATTCGAACCTCGAACTCACCGGCATATCGAGTTATAGCACGCACCGCTACCAACTCGACCACATAAACTATAATGTACAAATAAACATGTTTGTCTCATAAGTAACAAAAGAATATGATAACATTGTAAACAAACTTCAATAACAAATTTAATCACTAAACTAATTACTAATAACTTGTGCACACACGCGTGAAAACCGAAAGCATTTGCTTACTTTGTATTCCATATATGTATGTATGTATTTAGGTAAATTTAATAAAATATTACTCTTAAATATGTAATAATACTTAATACACATTTAAATGTGCTCCGGCGATAAAACATGAAAAATATATACATATGTACATATAAGTATGTAAACTAGAACGAATAAAAATGAGTTATGCCGGCAATTCGCCTGCTGTTTATCTGGCAAAGTGCTTCGTAATTACTGAAATATATTAAACTTTTACTTTTGCTGATAATAATTGCTTCATTTATATTTCTAATGGCATGATGTGAATAAATTCTGCATCCCGTCTGTCTGCTTGACTCTCCGATCGGATGCTTAAGACAATTATCGCTGGGGTCTCAGTCTCTACGGGAACATACACATGGGCTGTAAGTGGAATAAGATAAAATTAATAATTTACATATGTGCACGGTAGGGTTTGTGTTGGAGTTTCACGTTATTTCTAATGTATTGCGTGCATGTAAAAACAACAGACAGTGCAGGTTTGGTCAGAAAATCTGTTTTTACTTCATAGTAAAATTTGTCCAACCCTTAGTGGATCATAATTTTTTCGGTGCATTACTCAGCATGCATTTTGCTACCTTCAGTTGTGGCAATTAGCCATTGCACACTTCATTTTTTAAATCACTTTATACTCGTATCATTTAAACTCACCTAATTTAAAGTTTTGCGCGCGAATGTGAAATTCTGTTCGTTTCTCTTTTGACTCGATATTCTCGTATGCTATGACGTCACACAGCTGTCAAGCCGAAACAAAAAAGATAACGGGACGAAAGTCTCGCAATCTTCTAATTTATTATTCTTGGTAGAAATGGTAGATGTAAGCATAAATATGTAAGGCAGTTCAAAATTTCTTGAATTCAAATAAAGAGCTCTTGCTCAATGAAATATGAAAAAAAAAATTTATAACTTTTCTGACTCTTAAGGTGCAACCACATACATATATGTACATTTCACTCATTTAGTAAGGGCCAGATTTTTTAGTGCAAGTTAACCTTTTGTTATTGATTAAGCTGAGTTTAAGATAAGTATGCAGTTTTTAGGTAAACTTTAAACGGCCGATATTGCAGGGTTGAACTTAGTCTAACCTATCAGCTGTTTGCTAACTACTTTATTTTGGTTACAACAAATTTTATTGAGCGCAGGGAAACTAAGTTTAAATATAAACTGATTTTAACTAAGCTTAGTTTAAATTAATTTTAAACGAACATAGAAAAAGTTTTTTCTAATAGCGGTCAGCCCTCGGCAGGCAATGGCAAACCTCCGAGGGTATTTCTGCCATGAAAAGCTTCTCATAAAATACATCTGCCGTTCAGAGTCGGCACAAAACTGTAGGTTCCGAGCCGCTAAGTTATTCTGTTGACTATATCTCTTCTGGTATTTCATAGTTTCTGGTTTTTAACTGCTTTGCAGCGGTCAGAACGGCCTGAGTTCCGAGCCGCCTACTCACTAAGCTCAGCTTTTCCTGCTTTGTATGCACCTTACTTTCTTGGTAGCCGGAAAGGACGGTGTCGTTCCGCCTGACGAAGTTTCGATATTACGTACGGATCATCACAGATATGTACATAAATATGTATGTACACACAGGATCTATTTGTCGCAGCTGATCTTGTGAAATAGCAATTTTGCAAAAAATGGCGCATACATCATTTTATTTTCGCTTTTCTTTTCATGTTATGCGATAATGTTTTTGCATGATTATGGCAGCTACATTGGATACCGCCTCCAAGTTTTCTGTTGAGCTAATTATATGTACATATGTATGTGCGACAATGTTTTCGGGTATGGGGTCTGCTTTGAGCACGTTTCGCAGATAGTTGTATTCACTTTCAAATCTACTGCAGTAGAAGAACATATGTTCCACATCTTCAACAATAAGTCCATCGCATGTATCACATTCTTCACTTACTTCGTGTTTAATGCGTTTAAGGTATGCCTTAAAGCCATGGCCTAGAAGCATCTGCGTTATGTTAAAGTTCACTTTTCCGTGGGATCTTTCGATCCATGCTTCAAGGTTTGGTATTAAGCGGTGTGTCCAACGCCCGCTAGGGGTTCCATCCCATCTCTTTTGCCATATTAACATTGTTTATTTTCGGGCATATTTTTTCCTTACTGCGGGTGAAGAGTCATTGGCTCCCTTGAAGTTTGTTTCTTTGGCTAGTAGGTCTATCGGGTGGAGACTTGAGATTACTAAAGCTGCGTCCTCAGATACAGTTCGGAATGCACAACAGACTCTTAAGGCATATAGCCTATAATATGGACACCAGTTCTCGGCGATACGATTTTGTGTCGAATGCGTGTTCCCAAATTTGTGCTAGATATATGATTAAAGGACGCATGCTAGTAATCGCCTTTTATTTTGGTTTGGCCCACGGGTATTCAACATCATTTTGGCAGTACAAGTCTTTGCAGCTTTCTCGCAGACATATTCTATGTGCTCTTTAAAGCAGATTCTTGAGTCTATCATGACTCCAAGGTACTTCAGGGCCGGCTTAGTGTTAACGACTACACACCTAATGTTGAAGCTACCAACTTCTTTAGTTTTCCGTCCGGTAATAAGTACAGTTCGTTCTTATTTTCAGCTAAAGCTAGGCCCATTGAGTCTAGCCAATCACCGACGAGCATTATGGTTTGGTTTGCTACTGC
This sequence comes from Philophylla caesio, assembly GCA_963971545.1. Taxonomy (NCBI): domain Eukaryota; kingdom Metazoa; phylum Arthropoda; class Insecta; order Diptera; family Tephritidae; genus Philophylla; species Philophylla caesio. Next base: position 26,015,289 of record OZ020609.1, on the reverse strand, counting down.
TGTAATCTCTTCTACATGCTTCGCAACTATTACAACCGCTTTATCGTCGTCAAATCCTATAATTGTTGCCTTATTCGGTATAAGCATTTTTGATGTCAAGGGTAACCACCTTGCAGTACTTATTTGCACCTCCCTTCCACTCTTTCCCATTTATTGCATCTTGCGCCTTGCTTTTTAACTAGTCGTATTGCTTCCATTGTCGATTTTTTTTGCCTGAAGCGAATAGACTAGCCACCAGCGTCTGCGATAATATCATTAAGGCTGTTGTATACTTATGATCCGCTCCAAAAAATTTTCAGCAGAGTCCAGCATGAAGAGCGGACGAAAGTGTGAAACCTCAGTAAGTGTTATTGGGCTTGAGTAATAATAGTAGGTGCTGCCTTTTCCATTGTTCTGGGAAGACCCATTTTTGGATGCATGTATCATACATATCAGTGAAAGTACCAGTGAAATTAATGATGGCTGTTTTCAACGCCACGTTGGGTATGGAATCAGGCCCGGGAGCTTTAGTTGGACTCAATCTCCTGCATGCCTTCAGTAACTCTTCTTCACAAACTGGTGTTATATTTGGAGGTGGTTCTGGGACTGCTACGTCGGAGCGCAATTCAGGTTGTGCTGGGAAAAGTGTAGATACAATTTTGTCAAGAATTGGTGGCGAGATAAGTGTTTGGCCAGGTCTACGTAGTTTGCCCATGACGACTATGTATGCGAGCCTCCACGCATTTTCTTAAGCATCGTCATATAATTTAAGAAAGCCTTTTCGTTTGCTGTTCTTTATTGATTTTTTTAGCATTTTCCTTTTTTATTTAAACGATTTTGCCTTTTGGAACAGTCTCTTGCGCGGTGGCATTGTTTACGTAATTGTGCGATTTGATCATTCCACCAGAAAACAGGGGCATGGTGTTTACACTTTACGGATTTGCACACAAGCCTTCTTTAAATACTTCATCATCTCTTTCTCTGAGGCAGTTTTTTCAGGAATTTCCGGTGTACCGAAAGCTTCTATGAACAATTCAGGGTCAACAGTTTTCGCCGGCATTGAGTGTCTCGTAAGGCTTATCAACTTCTCCGATCGAGTTTTAGTTAACTCAAACACAATTGCATAGTGGTCGCTGAAGGTGAATTCTTCCCACTTCACTTTAGGGGTAAAGGCTGGAGTGAACGATTGCCGGCCACCCCTGTTGAACGTTCTTTGATAGTTCGAATTAAGCAATACGATGTCGAGCTGTACACTTGTAGTTCACCCATTACAACGCGTACGAACCCATTAGTTGAGAATGGGGACTCAATTTTGGGACAAGTAGCATTGCATCTCCATATTGGAGCTGTTTACCTTAAGTCATTTGACCAGTTTCCATCAGATTCGAATTTATGAGGTTCGCTGAGAAACGCTACATCTCTTCGCTTCTCTTGTACTGTTTGTTTTGAAAACTCTTGGGCAGCTGTGCAGTGGTTTAGATTCAGCTGCAGGAACTTCATAGATGTAGGTTTCGAATAGCGTTCTCTTATGTCGGACACCTGACACTATCAGTGAAGTGGTCATACGTACCGGCGCCTGCTTTTGTACACAGGAGACATTTAGGGTCACTGGGGCAGTCTATGGCCTGGTGGTTAATACCGCAACACCTTCTGCAAAGTTTGGACTTATCATCATTGGTGCAGTTTATAGCTATGTGCCCAAATTATAGTTATCAAAAGCATCGTTATGTTTGGAAATGTACTATAATTCTGCGGTTAAGTCGTTAAGTCGTTGGCACCGAACTCATTTTTTATGACATTTAACACTTTTACTTTACCGAGACATTACTCTGTGTAAGAATCTTAACATTTGCTTGATCACCGAGACATTTCTGTATTACTTCTTGCGATTTATCGGTGGTTACTCCAGTACCTAGTTGAAGAAGCATTTCTCTGCTATGCGTTTTACGAATGCGAGTAACTTTGGTTCCAAGCTCATTTATGCTGTTATCGGACTTGAATTTCCGTCGAATGTCAGCATACGACAATTCGCCGTTTTCAATTTTCAAATTTTCCCATTTTATTTTTTGGCTGATTGTTAGCCAATGCCGCTATTGATGAAATCGACCAATGAAAACGCGGACTTTGCCCTTTTCTTTGAGTATGACCCATAATATCTACTAATGTGCTTCCATCTCATCTGTCGTTGGCTCATCGCATTTGCTTCGCATTCTTGGTTGGCTTACAAGGTTATTTGTTGTTTCCTTGCGCGGTTCACACATATTCTTCTTCGAAGATCTCGTGATTGACATAACAATGAAATCTCCTTGTGGGTCGGTTTGTACAGCAAGTGACCTAGGCAATTTGCTGCTTCTGGAGAATGGGTTTATCATACTTAGGCTACTTGTATGCGAAAATACTGGTTGTTTTATATTTAGCAGACCTTTCAAATTACATGCTGACACGAACCTTTGGTGATTTCTCTCTAATTTCTCTTCTTCGTCTTTTGTTTTTCGCGCCTCTTTGGTTATTCCCTTTTTGGGCTTACTTACCAGTAAACAAAATATCATATAATATTAGGTAATTAACTTTAGAAAAAGATCTACATATAAAGGCGGATCACTTATAAACGCGTTTTCACTTCACTATGTATGTCGTGAAATGCCGTATATGTACCGTGCATGTACAATAAACAAGTTTTCAAAAGTTCGAAAATTTCATAAAAATTATTAATATTTATAAAAGAAAATAACATGAACAGAAATATAATTATAATTATTACTGTTTCAAAAATTTTTAACGAATTTTGCTATGTCTCGCGTCATATTTTTCCAAAAATATTTGATACGAATTTTGGCGTATAGTTTCCTCCGCTAATTGGGTCATTATGGTAAATTGTCATAAGTTTTTGCAGGGACCGGGACTTTTATGACTTTTTAAATAAAAGTCCTTAGATAAAAGTTATTCTTAGACTTTTATTATATTTGAAACAAAATAATCGGTCAACCCGGACTTTTATTTTTTCAGTCCGTTAATAATAGTTAAACTTGGCCAGATATTTTTTAAGGCCGAAATAAAAGTCCTTTCCTAATTAGAAACGAACCGCTTATCGAAATTAAACAAATTTGGTATCAAATGAAAGATGATTGAAAGAGCTATGAAAATGAAATATCTAAACAAGGGATGCCACCTTTCTATATATATTTTTTTAAATGTAAAAATATTTTGTATGCTCAAATAAAAGTCCTTTACATATAATAAACAAACGGCTTATCCAAATTCAACAAATCTGGTATCAAATGAAAGAGGATTGAAAGAGCTTTCAAAATGAAACATCTTAACAAGGGATGCCACCTTTCTATCTATTTTTTTTTTATAATGTAAAAATATTTTGTATGCCCAAATAAAAGTTTTTTCCCTTTAATAAAAAAACTTCAAATACACAAACCTTAAGGCTTACGAATTTATTTTGCACAGTATAAAAAATGCTTTTATACGAGGATAATATTAATTATTTCCAATAACAAATTGATTTAAAATATTCACGTGTGTGAAATAATATTTCTATTAAGCTTCAAAAGACAAATAGTTTCCAAATTTTGTTCGGTTAGGTTATAACGCAAATCCGTTAGAATCAGCTTCAGGGCGGAAAACGATCGTTCAACGCTAACTTGCGTGGAAGGCACCGAATGAATAGCAAAGGCAAGTTTTCGAAGCCATGGAAAACAATATTTTTTACCGTTCCAGTATTCGATTATATCAATGTCAACATCTACTCGCTTTTCTTTATAGGACTCAATTTCATAAAAGGCTTTTCTGACTTCACTCTGGATCTCTGGAGAATCCTCTTCGGATGAAGAATTCGCTAACTCAAGCTCTCTTATACAGTTCTTTAAGAGTGATGACGAACTTTGCATAGAAGATTCATCAACCAAGAATGTCATATCTTCACTGTGTTGAAAATCTTGAGAGGATGAGCCGTGATTCTAAATTGAAAAAAAGTTACAAAAAATTACTCAAAAACCCGTGAGGTAATATAATTATTTAAAAAAGTAACCTCTTTTAAGCCCTCCATGCGACGAACAAGTCCTTTGAGGGGAATTTTAGCGGATTGCATTTTCTCTTTAGAAAGAATACGCCTCAACCTGGGGTCCAAAAATAGGGCTGCATACATAGTCGCGTTTTCAAGAAGCGAACTTTGCCTCTTCTCAACGAAACTCAAAAACCTTTCGCTAATTACGCATTCTTTGCTTTTCAACTGAAGCGTCATTTCCAGCCAACCTTTATAAAAGTCGCCCAAGAGCAATTGACTTTCTTGGAGCTTTAATGTTAAGGCAAAAGGTATTGCTAAAACTGCCACGATGCTCTCTGTCAATTGCCACTCGTCAACGCTCAATTGTTTCGATGCTGCTAAATATTGGGCACAAAAATCTTTAAGTTGGCAAAGTCTGTTCATCATGTTATAAGTAGAACTCCAACGAGTTGGAACATCAATTTGTGGTTTCACAAGGTTCAACTCTTTTATCTTTTGGCTAAAAGTTATAAATAAAACCAATATAAAAAATTAGTTGCCAGGCGATTGTAAGTTTAATATGTACTACTCGTATATATACCGTAAAAGTGGAGTCCTTAAAAGCTTTACAACACCACGGATGTTGATTACTATTCCCGGACTGTAATCTTCCAAAAAGTCTTTGACAGCGAGTTGGAGCGCGTGTGCTGCACATTTAATAGATATTATGTGGTCACCTATAATTGGTATTAAATCATCACTGGAAAAGTCATGTGAAATGTTAATTTCGCTTTCATCATCATCGTCGTCAATAACTGTCTCTGACAGAAGCTCAACCGCTTTAATCATATTGCGTCCATTATCGCTTGTTACAGCATAAATTTGATCCTTCTTAATTTCATAAGAACGCATTACTTTTTGGATTATCAATTTTATGTTCTCTGCCGTATGCCTTCCCTTTATTTCTTCGATTGAAAGCGTTATTATTTCAATATTTCCTTTCAAAAACACTTGGGCATTTATGCAAAGAACCCCGCGATCACTTCGAGTAGCAGTATCGATTTTGAGGCAAAGAAGTTTACCCCTAATCATATTTTTAATTGAACATATAAGCTTGCTGTGCTTTTCACTAGCAAACTGCATAATGTTTTTGGACGTGATTTTTGTCATCTTTAGTCCGTCAAATATTTGATTAGTGAGAGTCTTAAATGAATCGGAATCGAAAAATGACAAAGGTAGCGAATCTTTTGTTATAAAGTCAATGCATGCATTCACAACTTCACTTGGACACATTTCGGATGTAAATTTAATTTTTTTGTCATTGGGATCAATTTCTTCATTTGCCTGTTTTATCCGTTTATTATATTCCTGAAATAATTCAGCGTGCTTTCTTTGCATATGCCTTTTTAAATTAGTTATAAAATTGTGCTGAAATCTTTCCCCACATGCCTTGCATTTTGCGAATCGATCTTCATTTTCAAAATATTCGCGTATATAAAAATCACGTTTTCGTCCCATTGTTTTATTTCTAATTTTTATAACGACAAAGAAAATGTATCAATAATTACAAAGGATCAATCTTTTCTTTCAATTCAAATACTTTTTTATTAAACAAATAACTTTATTTTTATTTTGGTCAGTGCTAAAAAGTAATGTTGGAAACACTTCCACATAATTACTTATTATTTATATGGTCTAGTATAATATCAGAAACGTGTACTATATGCAAAATATTTGGCGAATAGATTTGGCACTGCCTACCCTTTGTACATACATAAAATCATATATCTTACATAAAGGTATATCCATTTTGCTAAAAATTAAATTTGAATACAACCCACATGATCACAAAACTAAGTACAAAACTTTAAAAAATTGCCCTAACAATTACATAGAAATTGCGTATTTGTATTCATATTTCTGTTTTTGTTGTAATAATATAATATAATACCTGCTTTATTGGCGAATATAGCACTATCTTAACTAAAGTTATGCGCATTTCAAAAAAAAGTTCCCTGGTACTACAAGAAAAATCGATTTTTACATACAAACGATAATTTCGAAAAATGGACGAAAAAATTTGTTTCAGCCAAAAGAAAAAATACGGGTCTCATAAAATCAACCTAAAAACAACATATTTCATTTTTGTCAAAATACAAAAATATGACCTGCGCGGATTGGTTGATTTGAAATGGAAAGGTTCCTCTACAAACGATATGCAGCAAATTTGCTGCATACATAAACAACATAAGTATGTACTACATATCTTCATCCATAAATCGGTGATTTAAATACTTACTCTGGCGCTAATGTATTAGATTAATTTTTCACTTGATTGTTTTTTTTTTCTTTTTTTGAAAACTTTCACTTCACTTTAAATATTTCGAATATTTGTTAATAAAAATTAATTTTGATTTAAGAATATTTCATAAAAGCTTAAGTACTTTTTTTCATACGAACTGTTCGGGTCACAAATGCAACTCACGATCGCACCTGAAAGATTGGTCACCAAAAAAATACTTAAGCAAAATTTGCCGAGTAGTACAACAACAATGTCGGGAGCTGTTAAATATTTTCTAACTTTACACGAAGGGCGAGTTAACGCTTGCATTAACCAAACAAGATCGAAGCATGTTTTGATATGCTCGTAAATATAAGTCAGATGTACTAATTTACAAAAATGGGAAAATTTTTAGTTATTTGATTTTTTTTTTTCTTATAAAATGAAAATGTAATTCTTAATAAGTGAAGACTATGATTGTACTGATTTAATATTTTTTTAAGGTTTGTGTATTTGAAGTTTTTTTATTAAAGGGAAAAAACTTTTATTTGGGCATACAAAATATTTTTACATTATAAAAAAAAAATAGATAGAAAGGTGGCATCCCTTGTTAAGATGTTTCATTTTGAAAGCTCTTTCAATCCTCTTTCATTTGATACCAGATTTGTTGAATTTGGATAAGCGGTTTGTTTATTATATGTAAAGGACTTTTATTTGAGCATACAAAATATTTTTACATTTAAAAAAATATATATAGAAAGGTGGCATCCCTTGTTTAGATATTTCATTTTCAAAGCTCTTTCAATCATCTTTCATTTGATACCAAATTTGTTTAATTTCGATAAGCGGTTCGTTTCTAATTAGGAAAGGACTTTTATTTCGGCCTTAAAAAATATCTGGCCAAGTTTAACTATTATTAGCGGACTAAAAAAATAAAAGTCCGGATTTTTCAGTTATTATTGGACTTTTTCACAAAAAGTTAAAAAATTAGAAAAAATCCAGGATTTTTGTCCTGGAGGTCCTGGGATCAAAGGAGCATTAATATTTTTCTTCTATAACAATATTTAGCCCCGGACTTTTATAACATTGGAAAAAAAAATAATAGTTATTTTCGGTCCCTGAGTTTTTGTTTAATTTCGTCATCGGTCACAGTTTCTACAGGATCAGTTAATATGATTTGTAAAGTTTTTAAGATCTTATTGCCGCGGTCTTTTAATGTTGCCACTGAATAATAATTAAAATATATATCGTTTTGGCCATTCTAATTTCTTAATGTTACGATTGTTGGTTCCATTTCGCGAAAGAAACTTATCGAAATTCGTTTTTTCGTTAACGATCAAGTTTCAAATTAGTTGCTATCAGAAATAACTTGTGTTTTCGCCCTGTGTATTTTCTTTGAAAAATTATATGAAAATTTGTCGTAAACCTGTAATTTAATACTTTCCGTAGATTCGTTCGTTTCGTTCTGTAACTGTACTTGCTTGGTTTTTGATCTAGTTTTTACTGCTAAAACATGTTTTGCAGAGTCCTTCAGTTCGTTCATTGTTATTCGTGAAAGTGTGTCCGCTCCGACATTTGCCTTTCCTGTTATGTATGCTATTGTAAAATTATACTCTGATAGATCTAAACGTATTCTTTATAGTTTGGATGTAGGATCTTTCATATTAAAAAATATACTAAGGGTCGATGGTCTGATTTTACCGTAAAATGGTACCGTAAACATACGGGCGAAACAGTTTTATTGCGAAATAAATTGCTAATAGTTCTAACTCAATAATCGACTTGTTCTGTTCTGACTTGTTAAACGATTTTGAAGCAAAACAAATTGGTAAATCATTATCATCGTGTTGTTGGCTTAATATAGCACCACAACCGCTTTTCGAAGCGTCGCGTCGACTGTAATTATAAACTCTTAAGTGAAATCTGGATATTGCAAAAGTTGAGGAGACATTAATGCAGAACGATGAGCATTTATGCCCTAGAAACGTTACTTCGGAACGTTGGAAATTACATTTTTGCGGGTTTAACTTGAGCTTGATCTTTCTGCAAGTTTCGAAAACTTTCTCTAAATTTTTAAGGCGGTGTGTCTCACTACAACCAATGACAATAATGTCATCAACATATAAAAAAGCTTCATTTGGCGAAATGCCTGAAAAGGCGTATAAACAAAATGGTAGAACTTTCCAACGGTAAGCTCCGCAGTCAGTACTGAAAGCTGTTATGTCTCTAATGTTGATATTAAGTGGAATTTGGTGGAAACCGGAAAAAAGATCTAATGTTGAAAAAAATTTTGTTCTGCCTAAATTATCAAGTACATATATCATCTACTGCTCTCTTTTCGGTAATAAAATCAAAAGGCTGTTGTAATTTGAAAAGCTTGCCTATATTAAATTAATTTACAATAATTTTTCGACTTGTCTTTTTCTCTCTGCGTATACGGCAAACGATAGTTTGTTTATGTAAACAGGTGTTTTATCTGTAAGTCAGAGCTTCTATTCGTAGAAGTTATCATACGGTCATTTTTTTAAAGCAAATACGTCGGCATATTTGAAGCATAGTTAAAGTAGTTGTGGATTAGCATAATTTGGCATTTGTTTTCTCAAAATTTACTGTAGTTTCAAAATTATGTGAAAAAAGTATCAAATTGTGGTTATAATAATATCAAAATGTTGTTTGAAAAGTTTTAAAATGTAATGAGAAAAGTATCAAAATGTATTTATGAAATTACAACCTCTAAGTTGATAAAAAAAATCTTAAGGAAATTGATAGTGAGTAAGTCACTGTAAAAGCAAATTCAATTCATTGATATACATGTATGTATATAGTATATGGGGTTGAGTCAATGACGTCACTTACAGGCTAAGGTTGTGCATATAAAGAGTTATGGAAAGGTATCGAACTATATTGAAATTTACCGAAAAGTAATGTTTTAAAAAAAATGTTTCCAAGTCGATTTATTGACATAAGTATAAGAATATCAGATTCAAATTCAAAATGTTTTTTTTTTTATTAATGTGGATCAACCACTTCGCATATATTAAGCTATAAAGATATACGTATATTGGAAAATGATTTCACGAATTATAAAAGTTTTTTTGTTTTGGTCTACAAAAATGATATTTTATAACTCGAAGTATAAAAATAACATCGAAAAATTACAAAGTTCTATTTCGCATAGATAATTTAAGTACATATGATATATATATATTAGGCATGTCAATCCGAACCCAGGGATCCCGGCCTTTTTTAACTCCGGAATATCCCGGGATATCTCTTCAAATCCCGAAATTGTAGTGAATTTAAAAGCCAGGGGTACCACTTTTTGGAGATCTCGGAGAATTAGGTTCTATAGACCCTAGATGCTTGGCTAGATTCGTCAAGAGCTCAAAATGGTTCAGCAAAGGGGAATGAACGCTTAGCTAGTGGTATCACAACGGGCCTCCAATCATGGCCTAAGTGGGTCGCTGAAGCAACGGTGGCAGCCACATATACCTACCTAAAGCCATTTATTTTTTAAATTTTGTAGCATTCTTAAAAATTCCTCTTTAAAGGGCAAAACAAAACCTTTAGGGGGTTCACAGTCGACAAATAACACAGCTTGTTAACTCCCTTAAGGCTTTGTTTTGTCCTTGCCATTATAAATGAGCTGGAAAGTGTCCCGAGAAGAAAATGAGCCTCACTTGAAAGCGATGATAGTAGAACTAACGACGAGGTGCCTGAAGTGGATAAGGCAGAAAGTCTCAAATATAATTTGCCTTATGTTTTAACGAGCAGCTCGCAAGTGTCCAATAATCGAAAGGCATAAAATGTATCAGAAGACTTGATAAAAGAAATTGATAGTTTTTGTAATGAGGCGATAAAGGCTATGTCCTACAGAGAACATTTAACTTATTGTCGACAAACCAACCAACAAGTGTTGAGGCACAGCAGTGCTTCTCCACTGCCGATTTTAAATGCAACTAATTTATGTAGGTCCAGGTTTGAGGATAACACATTTAAGGCTCTTATTTGTTTGAGATTGCATTTTGATCAAAATAAGGAATAATTCTGCCTCGTTCAAAATGGAATAGGTGATATATTTAATTTTAACTTTTTTTACTGAATGGTAATACATTAATATTTAATATTTATTTATTTATTTATTTAAGTCAATGAACAAACTTAAATGTAATTATATAAAAGATTTCAGAAGATTAATGAGAACATCTTTAGACATAGAAAAATCAAGCTCGATAAATGCAATAAAAAGGGTAAAATTTTCAAGATCTCTTCTTGGAACATTAAAATTGATATTCTCAAGAAGCGCGGCACAATCGAAATGTCCCTGGATAACGCCATACATATATAAAAGATAAAGAAAGAATTGACCTTCTGCTTTCTAAAGGTTTAAGATTTAAAAGAAGTAAACGTGCGTTATATGGTGGAAGTGGATCAGTAAATCGTAAAGACCGTAAGGCATATTTAAGAAAAACTTTTTGGATTCGCTCAATTCGGTTAATTGAAATTTGTTGAAAAGGCCGCTAAATAATAGTGGCATACTTAAGGTAAGATCGTACAAAAGAGGTATATAGCAATTTTATTGTGTATGGGTCGGAAAATTCCGAACTATTTCTCCGAATGAAACCAAGCATTGCATAAGATTTAGAAGTAATATAATCAATGTGGTTGTTGAATGTAAATTAAGCATCACAAATAACACCAAGATCTTTGATTTCATTAACAGTTGCAAGGTATGGTTAGTAAAAGTGGAGATAGAAAAATGCAAAGCAAAAGTGTATATAAGAGTATAATTGTACAGGTGTGGTTTATTGTCTTACTCCTGCGTATGCTGCTGATGTTGTGCTGCTACCCGCTGCTTCTGCTGATACCTGATGCCGCTGGTGTGCTTTGGTACTGGTACATGGCGTGGTTACTATGCCGTTTACTCGTAGTAACGGTTTTTATGGCGTGGTTTGCTTTCGATGGTACAGCACTCTCAAAAAGTTTTTTTTTTGCAAAGATTTTGGTTTCTTGATTGTTTATCGTTTATACCAATAATAGCACCTCACTGTAAACTGTCTTTTTAGTTTTATCAAAATTTTTAGTTCTATAAAAATGTTAAGTTTTATCAAAATGTATGATATTACCACAAACCACACTTTCACAGCCAATACCACCAGTTTTTAATTTTATTAAAATGTTTCTTGAATTTCACGCGCCAGCACTTCCACTGCAATCGCCAATCTTTAGTTTTAAAAAAAAATGTTTTATTCGCTTTCTATGTACATTTAAACGTTGAGAGAAAATTAACTTCTTCATTAATTATTTTTGTGTAAAATGTTTTTAAGATTTTTGAAAATTTACCTACATTTCTTGGTATTTTAGAATTTTTGATAATATTTTTTTTTTGTTAATGTAGAAGTAATTTAAACAAAAATAAATTTTATTTCATTTTAATATAACTTGATTTAAATTATATTTTTATTTTATTTTCATTCTGTGATTAATCACATTTTACTGTTTTTATGTTCTTTTGATTTGCCCAAGGTGGGCCACTTCACACGGTCGCCATGTTGTGGTTAAATCCCGATGGGGGCGCTAAATTAGCGCTGCCGTATCGTTGGTAGTGCCAATACAACTTGGAATTCTCACTGGCATCCTCAGAGGTCAAGGCAGGTTAAGAGGTCACCTGCACAAAAGGGGTATATGGTCAAATGACCTATGTCACTTCTGCGATACGGCCAAGGAAACCCCCTCCCACATACTACTACGACGCATGTATGGTTGGCTCTTATCTACTTAATATACAGTTCATCTGTATGTTTGTTTTGCCAATAATAGCCATAAACATATTGCCCACGTTGAAAGTACTTGCTTTCAATATCTATGCTGTGTATGTATATCTATTGCTACCACCTAGTTTCTTGGCGACTGTTACTATGCAGACTACGATTGCGGCTATTACGATCCAGGTAGTTATGTTTGAGAAGTAATGTACCGTATGATGCAATTCGAGGTCATCAGCGAAGCGGAACTTACTGGGTGGCTTAGGTATATTCGGGATGGTATATGTTTGTATTTCGCCCTTTAAATTAATATGCTGTATCGGCGGTAATTGGCTACTTATGTTGATAGGCGGCATGTTGTATTCTATTTCAGTAGTCGTAGTTGCGTGTGCCCATAGGCTTACAGTTTCCGTTGACAAGTCTGTCAGCCTGGCTTTAGGTATATTATTCCTTGATCCACCAAGGTATAGTGCATGTAATGGGCTTTGCACTGTATACTTGCTGTAGTGTCTTCGGGTATAGAGAACAGCCAACTGTTTGTTTCCGATAGGTGAATCCAGTATTCCTTACTTGGCATTATGTCTACCTTGCATGTCATTGGTACCTTTGTGCTGTTGAGTACCAATTCTAATTCGCAGGAGGAGTCTTTCCGACCGTTCAATAATGGATACGATTGGGGACAAACTGTCAACCATTTTAATTTCATACAATGTGCCAGACTTGCTTCTGTTAAACCCGCATAAACTTATTTCTCTTTATCTAGCGCTAAGTATTCTGTATAAGTGGTATCTGGATCTTCACTAGACCAAATTCGTCCCTGATCCCAGCAGTGGTTACAGCTATCTTGGCCAACTCAAAGGGATCTACATCTGGCAGATGCAAGTCTTCCTTTAAATTTTGGTTTATGATTTTTATTTGTGATATACATTTTCTGTATGGCAATATCCGTTTCATTAAACTTCGTTTGGTGTTCCAAATTATGTCCATTATGTCTCTTTGAAGTTGTTTTAAAGACCCAAACGCAATATTAATGCTTTCAACTGTGCTTGTAAAGGCGTCTATGTCTAACTGTCTATTCACAGTATCCTGATTTATTTGTAACCTTGAAGTTCTGTGCAATTATGACGCTCTGTTTCTTCATAACTTCGTTGGTGACATCCTCAATTGAGGACTGATTATTTAGAAGTTCCAATAAATATTGTTCATTTTGGAAACTCTTATGCACTTTCTCTACTAGAATTTTAGAGTGTTCTTCGTCCATAAGCCCAAATAGTGAGTGATATAAGCTGCCAACGAACGGTAGAGCCGATCGCACCTTTCTTTGCTTTCCTCCAAAAATCATTGCCTCATCGTTCTCATTTATTTCTGTCAGTCGGTTCTTGATCTTGTCGAGGAGTACCTTGGTTGTTTCTTCCGCCGTAGGTCCCAAGCTGGGAATCCTTGACTTTAATTTTTCAAGCACTACAGGGGCCTTCTGAAGCATTGTCTTCTGGTGATGATATTCAGTCATATTAATGTGTACCAAGATGTCCCATGATGTCCTTGTGAATCCTATCTTGCCTTCCTTTCCGATGACTACTCCTGACTTATCTTTAAACTTATTTATAGCTACCTGACAGCTGTTTGAGGGCAATATTAGGTAAGTTCGGGTACGGATAATTATTGAAAGTTTTCGAAAACTATCAGCTTTTAGCGTTCGCGTACGCCAAAAACTAACAAAGTAGGGGAAATTGAGAGAGCAAAGTGACATTTCAATTTGAGGGGAAGCTGTTGGTTTCTGCTGGAAAAATTTTTGCCTGCAGAAGTTTGCCAACAGCAAAACAGATGATTGCAATTCGCATTATTACGAAATTATTGTTTAAGAATTTTAAAGGTGAAAATTATAAAATATGAGTGTTAAACATGCTAGTAGCAAGTAAAAGTTAGTTTCCTTAGTAGAATGTTTCAAGAAAACACTAATGCAATGTTTTCTATTTTGCATATTTGGATGCGGACAAGAATTCTATCAGCTGTTCGTTGAATTTGCAAGTTTCTGCAAATTTTGCGTTTGCGTACTGTTTTGGATATTTTTCTTTTGTGAGAGCAGAGAAGACAATTCCACTGAATTTCGCTGTTGGATATTTTCTGTTGGAGATTGTAAACGAACGTACCTATTAACAAGAATGTTAAAATAGTTAATATTACATTTTTGTTTTTAATTCTGTAGCTAGTTCTTTTCGTTTGTGAACTTTCTTTACTCATTTCTTCGTAATTGCTACCGTATTCAGTAGGAAAAGGACAAACATTAGTTATTGATCTTTTGGTGATGCCAGTGCTTGTCCTTACATCTACCATTTTACATTTCCCATCCTTTCCAATGATGAGATTTTCTATTTTACCTCTTCTCCAAGTCAAGGTTGGAAGATTTTCCTCTTTGAGCAAGACTAAGCTTACTTTACCAAGTTTATAATGTGGTTTTTGCCACTTGACCCTTTTTTGAAGCTCACTCAAATACTCCATACTCCAGCGCTTCCAAAATTCTTTTTAATTATTTTCCACTGATCCCGCACCCCGTGATGACACTGTTTATCACTGCTGTCTACTAAGGTAGTTAACGGTTCTCCTATTAAGAAATGGCTTGGAGTTAAGACTTGAAAATCACGCTATCTGCTTACACAGATGGTGATGCCCTAAACAATTAGTCTAACGAACACATACCCGTTCAGATGTAGTATGTATTTGTTTAGGTCCGACTAGACAAGCATTGGTCATTAATACTATTTTTCACACCTTTGACTACCAAGCAATAATGCATTGTCTCTTATGCTATATCATAACACATACATACGTATGTGTGGTCGCGTCTTAAATATTAGCTAATACAATATATTATAACACAACGTACGCATCTATGGTTGGCTCTTATCTACTAAATATACAGTTCATCTGTATGTTTGTTTTGGGCTATTTATTGACAACTGCATTGTAGCACTAAATGCTCTAGTTGATAATAATAGCCATAAACACTATCCTCATATATAAATCTAATCTAATCTACCCAATATCAGCGGCAAATTTTATAAGCAAAGAAATAGAATCTACTTAAAAATGGCATAATTAAGAAATCATACTCACGCTAATTCCCCTGTTCATGTAGTTTCTAAAAAGGGGTTAGGGCAAGTTTTTCAGTGCTGGTTTAAACTCAGTTTAAACTAGGTTTAGTTAAACTCAGTTTAAATTTAAGCTTAGTTTCCTCGCGCTCAATTAAATTTGTTGTAAATAAAACAGAGAACTCAGCAATCAGCTTATAAGTTAAACCAAGTTTAAAGGTGCTTAGTTTAAACTCCGTTTAAAGTTGACTGCATACTGAGTTTAAACAGAGCTCAACTTGCACTGAAAAACTGGCCATTAGACGATGAAGGGAATCAAAATTTAAGAATAGTCATCGATTTTCGAAAGCTGAATGAACAAACTAATACTTTCAAATTTGCGAAAATCGAAATGATTTACCACACTCGATCTGAAGTCTGGTTTTCATCAGATTTGTCTTTCAGAAAAAGATAGGTACAAAACAGCTTTTAACGTAAACAACGGCAAGTAAGAATTTTGTCGATTGCCCTTTGGCTTAAAAAATGCATCAAGCTTATTCCAGCGGGCCATACCCGACATCCTACGGGAAGATATTGGAAAAATAAGCCCTGTTTACGTTGATAACATCATAGTTTTCTCATCTGATGAAAATTCGCACTATAAACACGTTTATTCCCTATTAAATTGAGCGAGCAGGATTGCGAGGGTCCTTAGAGAAATCTAAATTTTTTATGGAGGAAGTAGAATTCTTAGGTTTCAGCGTTTCATACAAAGGTATCCGAACATGACCCAGCAAAGTCCAGGCAATCCTAAATTATCAAGAGCCGAACTCATTGAGATCCTTACGCTCATTTTTGGGCCTTTCCGGTTACTACCCCAGATTTATAAAGGACCATGCCCATATATGTAAATCCCTTACAAAATATTTAAGAGGTGAAAATGGTCTTGTTAATAGCAGGCTTTCAAAAAAATTAATATATCACTTGACGAAGATGCAATCGCCTTTAATAAGCTTAAGAGTATTTTAGCATCAGAAGATTTTCTTCTTCAACATCCAGACTACACTAAGCAATTCGAAATAACCAGAGATGCTTCCTCTCTTCGCCTTAGGTGCTGTACATTCCTAAAATGGTAAGCCGATAACAATGATATCTCGAACATTGTCTAAAACAGAAGGAAACTATGCCACGAATGAACGCGAGCTTCTGGAAATAGTTTGAGCCTTCCAAAGTGAAGGCATTATTTGTACGGTATCAAAAACAATCACATTTTCACGGTCCATCAACCATTGACGTTCGCCATATCAGATAGCAATCCTAATTCCAAAATTAAAAGGGGGACTGCATTTATAAACTCGTTCGCACCAAAATACTTCTACAAACCTGGCAAAGAGAACGCCGACGCACTTTCACGCCAGTACATTCACAACCTCGACGACTCAATATCGATGGCTCACAGCGAGATTTCCCTTTAAGGTTTAATAAAAAGGTTAAAAAATCCTGTTAATCGATTTAAAGCCCAACTAGTACTCTTACCATTCGAAGTTAACAGCAAATCTACGAAAATTTTATTTCAAAAACTGATTAGGCATACCATAAATTTTCCCAGGTGTAAAATTTGTGCACACCGAAAAATTAGTAATAGATCTGATAAAAAAATATGACCAAATCGAGGCTGCTACCATGGAAAATAATAGTGAGCTCACCGCTCAATCCAAGAAAACTACAAACAATTGATTTCAGAATATTTTTTCCCAGATATTAAGAAGACTTTAAAAACAATAGCCGAAAATTGTAGACCATGTTTGGAAAATAAATACTTTAGACACCCACCAAGAACAGAAGTAGGCAAAACACCAATTCCAAAATATCCAGGACAAATCCTTCACATGGATATATTTTCTGTAGACAGATTCCATTTCATTACCTGTATAGATAAATTTTCTAAATTCACAGTCACAATTCCGATTGACTCCAGATCAACAATTGATTTAAAAAATGCACTGCTAATCGCACTAAACAAGTTTAGAAAAACTAAGTTAATTGTTTCGGATAATGAAAAATCCTTCCAATCTAATACAGTTGTTACTGTTAGAAAAGACACGCTCTGGCAACACCATACTTACGTCAAATATGTTATCGAGTATAACCAACGTATATATATCGAACATCTCTTACTTTCATTTTTATTAGCTTAGCTACCTTTCCTTTTTACATTTATCTCGCTTGTGAACAAGTTGATATTATATTAAATAAAGCTTAAAGATTACATCTTACTTAATCTACATCGTTTTTCCCTTTTGATCCGGTCAGCCAGCTTCGCTTTTCAACAGGTTATGGGCCCAGCCCCTGGCCGACAGTAAAACAAAAAAAAAGGAAAACGATTAACTACCACGTGGCACACAATTTTTTTTTGCGCAATAACCATGACCAAAGCCAGTATCTACTCGATTGAACCTTTAAAAAAGGATAACTACGACACGTGGAAGGTGCAAGCACAAGCAGTTCTCATTAAAAATGGACTATGGAAATACGTTTCCGGCATACAAAAACGAGAAGGTAACCAGCAGTCGATTGACATGTTCGACGAACAAGACTTACTTGCGCGATCAGACCTGCTGCTTATAATCTCACCATCGGAGCTGCGACAGGTAAAAAATGCCACCACATCCAAAGAGGTATGGGATTTTTTAGCAAAAACCTACGAAAGTCAAGGACCAGCAAGGAAGGCTACACTTTTAAAGAAACTTATACTTAAAAAGGCTAGTTCCGCTGAAAATACTTCCTTGAGAGAGCACCTAAATGAGTTCATGGACACCGTGGATAAGCTTGCGAATATGGACATCAAAATTCACAACGATCTTCTGAGCATTATGATGCTATACAGTCTTCCTACCGCATTTGACAGTTTCCGAATTGCAATCGAATCAAGGGATTCACTGCCTTCACACGAAGAACTTAAAGTAAAAATCTTAGAAGAGTCTGAGGCAAGAGTGGTGAATCAAAAATCAGAAGATGAGGCTATGTTCACAAGCAAACCAAAAGGTAAAACCAACAAGAAGTTCTCCAAGTGCGGATTTTGCAACAAACCCGGAAACATAATTAAAGACTGCTGGTTCAAAAACAAAAATGCAACTAAAAAGGAAAGGTGTGAAAACGTACAAAACCTTTATATAGACGAATTTATTTCAACACATGAATTAGGTAAAAAGGATGTACATAAATGGTGCCTTGATAGCGGGTGCACAGCGCACATGTGTTACAGTAGAGAAATGTTCGATAATATTTGCAGCACTGACACAAGTGTATTAAAGTTAGCTTCCTTTAATAAAATTGAAAAAATATGTGGCAGAGGAAGCGTAACATTTAGCCACAAAAACACTACAATCAATCTACGTGAAACATTATTCGTTCCCGGGCTGTCAAAAAATTTAATATCAGTGAGAAAACTAACCGAAAATGGATGTAAGGTTTATTTTTTTGAAAACATTGCTGTCATTTATAATGAAGAAAATAAAAAAATTATGGAAGCAAAAAAGGAAAATAACCTGTACTATATCAGTACTGAAATAAAACTTACACAAACAGAAAAATCTCTTTATTCAAGTCAATTATATAAATGGCACGTTAACTTAGGTCACATAAATGAAAATGACTTAAAATTAGCTTACAAAAACAACGCAGTTAAAGGTCTGGACATAAATAAAAATGAAAAATTAGATTGTGAAATATGCATCCAAGGAAAAATGTCACAGTCACCATTCAAAGAAACAAATAGACCAAGAGCTCGCGAATTGCTAGAAATAGTTCACAGCGACGTCTGTGGACCGATGCCAGTCCACAGTTTAGGAGGCAGCAGATACTTCGTCACTTTTATCGATGAGTACAGTCGGTATTGCAAAATATATTTCCTGAAACATAAAAATGAAGTATTGAATAAATTTAAAGAATACAAAAACGAAGTCGAAAATCTTACAAATAAGAAAATTAAATACTTACATACAGACAACGGGACAGAGTATACAAATTTCGAGTTCGAGAACTACCTTAAAAATCATGGTATCGTAAGAAGGTTATCTGCCCCATACACGCCAGAACAAAATGGTACATCTGAAAGAAAAAATAGAACCTTATTAGATAAGGCTCGCTGCATGTTAATTCAATCCAAATTACCAGAAAGTTTTTGGGCTGAAGCTATACTAAATGCGAACTACGTAACAAATAGAACCCCGTCAAAAAATACAAATTATAAAACTCCATTTGAAATATGGGTAGGCCGTGTACCATCTGTTAGGCACATGCATTGTTTTGGAGCCAAAGCGTATGCACTAAATAAGGGCCAAAGAAAAAAATTTTCCGACAGAGCCGAAGAAGGCATTTTCTTAGGCTACTCAGAAACGAGTAAAGCATATCGGATTTGGCTGCCTAAGCTAAATAAATTAAAAATTACAAGAGACATAAAATCACTAGATAAAATGTACAACGAAGAAAATTTGACAGAAAATAAATATCTAAATATTGAAGAAAAAACTACAAATAATGTAGATCATATTCATTTTGAAGCTAAAGAACAAAAAGATAACGTAAATACGAGTTTAAATGAGACGGAAACTAGCGAACCAGAGGTAGAACAACAAATACCCATTGAGGCACAACAAGATGATTCAAGGCCGCAAAGAAGAAGACAACCTCCTCTGCGGTTACAAGACTACGTGTCACACCTGTGTGTAAGCAAAAATTACGACGAAAATTCCATAGAATGGGAGCAACCTATAAAAGAAGAAATTAAAGCTCATCTACAAAACGATACCTGGCAAATAATAGAAAAGGACAACGAAAGTAAAAACATCGTTTCTTGCAAAATGATTTTAAAAGAAAAAATTGGCTCTGACGGACAAATAGATAAAAAGAAAGCAAGATTAGTCGCTCGTGGATTTACTCAAGTATACGGCGTGGATTATAACGAGACATTCGCTCCGGTAACGAAATTAAAATCGATTAGATCCATTTTGGCCATGGCTGTTGAGCAAAATTTAAAAATTATTCAGCTAGACGTGAAAACAGCATTCCTCAACGGCGAATTAAGAGAAGACATTCAAATGGAATTACCAAAAAATTTGGAGAAATATCTACGCGACATTATGGCTGAAGAAAGTACCAACATAAAAACCAACTTATACATAAAAGCTCAGACTATGTTACAAAACCTAAAAAAACCTGGAAAAGAGAAAATATGCAAACTATTAAAAGCAATATATGGATTAAAGCAATCCGGAAGAGAATGGTATAACAAACTCAGCAATACATTAAAACAAATTGGGTTTACGTCGTCGAATGCTGATCCCTGCGTGTACACACTTGCAAAAGGGGGAGATATAATCATTCTAGCATTATATGTTGACGATTTAATAATAGCATATTCGAATGAAAATCACATAAAGATAATAAAAAAAATTCTCATGAATAAATTTGAAATGAAAGACTTGGGTACATTAAAATATTGCCTAGGCGTTAACTTCGAATATAAAAATAATGAAATACTAATAAGTCAGAAACATTATATTGAAAATTTACTTAAAAAATTCAATATGGAAGATTGCAAAACAACAAAAACACCTATGATACAAGGGCTAAAGTTGCAAAAAACCAAAATTAAAACGGAATTACCATACCAAAACCTAATCGGCTCACTAATGTACCTGGCCATCGCAACCAGACCAGACATTATGTACGCTACATCTTACCTTAGCCAATTTAACAATAATTACGACGACGAACACTTCAAATCCGCCAAGAGAGTACTACGTTATTTAAAGGGTACTAAAAGTCTATGTTTAACCTACAAGAAGCAAAACAAACCTTTACAAGGATTTTCGGATGCAGATTGGGCTAGCTGCGAAATTGATCGCAGGTCATTTACAGGATATTGTTTCAAGTACGGAGGAGCCGTGGTCACTTGGGAATCAAGAAAGCAGCGGACGATTGCACTTTCTACAGCTGAAGCCGAATATATGGCGTTAACGGAAACATCAAAAGAAGCCATTAATCTAAGACAACTGTTCTCCGATATGGGAGTAAACACTGAACAAATAACCATATTCAACGACAACCAATCAGCCCAACACCTCGCAAGGAACCCCATCGTAAATAGAAGAAGTAAGCATATAAGCATAAAGGAACACTTCATTAAAGACGTCGTGGAGCGGGGAGTAATTGAACTGGCCTATAAGCCCAGCACGGAGCTTGAAGCAGACATATTTACCAAGGCGCTGACACAAGCTCGACATGAAGAAGCTATACGAAGACTTGGTTTGCACATGCAGTATACCAAGCGTGAGGGGGAGTGTTAGAAAAGACACGCTCTGGCAACACCATACTTACGTCAAATATGTTATCGAGTATAACCAACGTATATATATCGAACATCTCTTACTTTCATTTTTATTAGCTTAGCTACCTTTCCTTTTTACATTTATCTCGCTTGTGAACAAGTTGATATTATATTAAATAAAGCTTAAAGATTACATCTTACTTAATCTACATCGTTTTTCCCTTTTGATCCGGTCAGCCAGCTTCGCTTTTCAACAGTTACCGCCATAAACGACTAGGAAATAAATTAAATAAGATTTGCGTTGAAAACATAGTACAGAAGGACTTAGGAACAACCGTGTTAATAAATGGTAAAGAGGTACACAAAGATAATATAAGATAATGTTCTCCACTACTAATATGACGCAAATCGACAAATCAAATTGTTCGTTAAAAATATTTCTGCCAGTAATGTTTAATTACTCTATATTTTTTAATAATTTTTCAAAGATTTCAACTACTTCTACCAACGACACTAGAAACGCCAATATAATTAAATGGTTTACTAATTCTTAATTATAAAAAGAAGAAGTATTTGAGGAGGAAATAACATTAATAACTTATGCTTATGTAATTTCTGAAGATCTAACTTAAGCTATAAAACAAACATAGGTATTTTACAAAAGTACAAATGTACATAAACGGAAAATATACATAATTGTCAAACAGAACATTCTATAAATTTTGTGAAAAATTTAAATTTCTATGAGTTATAAAAACGTAAGTAAATATTTCCAAGTCACTAGGTTAATGGAATTGACATTGCTACATATATTAGTTTTTGTTAAATAGTTAGTTTCTTAAACCACATAAGGTACAAGTGAAAACCAAACACGATTCGTAGTAAACGTACATACATATGTATGTATGTGTGTATGTATGTATATGGAACACATCATTTTCAAACTGAAAACTCTTCAAAAATTTTAAAAAATTTATTTCTAAATCACTAGGTTAATTCATACTATTGTATTCAGGCCTATTCTGCATTTCGACTCGGATCGAAATTTTCTACGATTGGCTACTTTGGCATTCTGTGTTCCGTTCCCGTTCGATCGAACTTCGAATCTTTCGATTTTGCCTATTCTGCATTTCGATCGTAGCTCCGTTTTATTAAGTTGCAATTTTGGTGGCGGAGGAAATTCAATTTTTTAATTTTACGGTCGTAAAGAGTATAATATTCATAAAAATGTAAGTAAAACTGTTTTTGATAATTGTAAAAGTGACTATGATGACTTTTTTTTTGTTTTTTCTGTGCTTTAATGACTTTTTATGTGTAAAAACCCCTCTTCTGATGGCTTGATTATCCTTATATGCGTACCATCAACGCACATGATGACTCCTGGGAAGCCTGCCTTCGCATAAAACTCCTGTTTTGCTTGCGTTTTTTCCTCCTCAGTCTGGTCAAAATGTATCCGTTCACGGCAAAGCTTGTGTTCCATGATGTCGAGAAAGTTTGAAAGTGTCTTTGACACTGTTGACTGACCCATTCCAACGTTGTAGTCCGCACCAACTCCATGTTGATAACTGCCTTCGGCAAAAAATCTCAATGCAGCTACTACACGATTGAGCGGAGACAACGTCGTCGAAGTACTTGCTGGAGCTTCTACCACAAAAGTATCTAGGACATACTTGAAAGCGTCCTTGTTAAGTCTAAAGTTTTTTTTGAATCTTAATAAGCAAATAAGTTATTTTAACTAATAAATTTAACCAGTTTCAACTAAACTTCTTACAATTCGTCACTCATCTCAAAAGGATTGCACATATCTCGCAATCTTCTTCTTTCAATCCTTGCCACAGCATTATCGGATGCATTGCCCTCCTCCTCAATTAAAAACGCTGCAGCTATTGAGTCCATTTTAGTTATATATTTTATTTAAAACACCGTATAATTGTTTTATTTTCTGTAATTTTGCTTTGTTGTGTTTCAATTTCACCCGTTTCAAGGCAAACAGCTGATTTTCGAAAGAATTACAGCTCTTCCTCTTCTTCTTTCGATTCAATCGTAAAGCAGAATACCAACTTTCGAACATGGCGGAGCGTAGAGCGGGAACGTAATCGAAATGCAGAATAGGGCTGATTATTTTTTTGTAAAATTGCTTATTTTTACTTAAACGTATATGAACATAATTAACTATTAATTGTGAACGTTTATACATATGTATGTATGTATGTATATGGAAAATGTAATTTTCACACATATCGCACCCTAAATACAAAAGGGTCACAACTCAAAATTTTCCAAAACTGAGTTTTTTGCATAAATTAATTCAGAGTACACATCTCTAACTACTGCAAAAATTTCGTTCACATAACTATCTTCTTTAACTGGAAAAATACAGTTACGTCTATTTTTATGTCAAGTGTGTTGCTTTTGCACGATCAACTAAAGAGAATTATTTTTAGTTGCGTTAATATGCTCAAGAACAGCTGATCACTTTTATTACACATAAAGAGTTTTATTTTGAGTTCTGCCTCTATAACTGTAAAAAGTGATAAATTTCGTGGTATATTATTTTGCATTGTGCCTCTTTAGTTGTGAAAAGTGAGTTCAATTGATTTATTTTCAATTAAAATGTATCAGTTAAAAAGGCACAACTTAAGATAATATCACTAGTTAATCGAAAAAATTTCAGTTAAACAGTCATAAATCAAAATTTTGTTTTATTTTCGCAAACATAATATAAAATTGAAAAAAATATAGCAGAACCTTCTTCAATGTTGTATATTTTCATGATGGAAAAATATTTTCTTTAAATATTACTTACACTTCCTTAACTTACATAATAGGGGCATAAGTTTAACGCTGAGCGATCAACCCCTTAAACTCCGTTTAAAGTTGACTGAAAAAACTGCATACCGAGTATAAACTCCGATTAAACGACAAAACGAGTTCAATTGCACTGAAAAACTGTCCCTAAGTATTATAGAGATTTGAACTACAAGTTGTGCGCAATGGCATCGGAAAAAGAAAAGTTAACGAAATTCTAATTTATCAGATATTATACAAAATAACCATTTTCAAAGGTATATTTATAACTTTTTACATTTTTAATTTTTATTAATTATTTTCTGCGAAAAACTGGGTACTTCGATGACAAAGCTACTCGTTTGACGACGGCTTAACATGGAATAAGAATTTATTTTCATTGGTGGGTTTCGTTAGATTCGTTAGAATCAAATTGTTATAACCTCCCTCCTCTTCATGAATTATTAAATTTATGTATTATCATTTCCATCTCACAGTACAAAAGTCGCATCACGTTCAGTTCATTAATAATTGCAATTGCACACATTTGCAAACAGGCAACAATAGATGCAATGACCACCTTTTCGTAACGCTCATCCGCTACGCCCTGTACCAAGGTCGCGCGCATATAAAAAATTGTGGGTTCCAAGAGATGTTGGCATACACGGCAACGAAGCAGCTAATCAACCTCTTTAGTACCATACAATCACTTTTACTCTTCACTTGAGTTCGACAAGTGTACCACCTGCAGCAGGTACTGATGTTCTTAAGCTTAGTTTATTTTACTTATATAACATACTTCATGATGTCGCTCCTGAAGAAGCTAAGAAAGTTAACAAAACGTTGGGCATAATGTGAATATAGTTTTTTTTTTTTGCACTCGCATGTAAGATCAAGAAGCCTATTGCAACTATACAAAATTAAATTGATCAGCACATAAGCAATAATTATAATAATGAGCCATAATCATAGTCAAGCTAAAGTCGGCCCTAAAATTAGAAGCAGTTTTTCAAGTCCGAAAAGGATGGACCAATTATTTATTTAGCGATGTTTAATATTAGCTTAAAGTTTTTGGTAATCCATCTTCAGATCTTTCCAAAATTTTCTACTTCGCCGAAGTTAACAGCTCGCCTTTTTTTACTCAATAGCCATTTTTCTTTTTGCTTTACTTGCTTTTCACGTATAAGTTTTCGAAATAGATTGCGATGACGCGACTTTACCATACGAGCTTGTAATCGGTGTTCATCTATCTCATTCTTGCGATGGACACGCTTATTTTCTTTGTGTGTTTTTCCAGTTTGAACACTCATGGTCTAAAATACAAAATGTTAAGAAGCATATAATGTGGAACTGTAATATTTACTTCTAGATTTATGTTCTTTTCGTCTTCTGTGAGCTCAAGGTCATCACTGATGTCATTATCTATCTGGTCAGTATTTTCGATGAAATTTTTTTCCTCCATATAAGCTACTTGCAACTGCTTATCATTCACTACACTCTCAGGTTTTTCGTTGTAACAATCTTTCTCGTCAAAAACTGCAAATAGGTATATTCCAAAAAAATCAACTTTACGTAATATAAACACTTACCGTTTTCATTTTGTAAGCGTTCCCCATCAGGCAGAACACACAATGTGGTATGAACCTTAGTAAATGGTGAAAAATGTGGAGGCAGAATAACACCTGCAAAATACCTATTTGTGGGAAGTAGATTGCACTGATTCACACAATCAAACACCCATTGAGGCTGGATATAATCTCGGGAAATATATTGCTTGGTATGCATCGTTCTATCGACAATTTGATGAGTAATTGTCTCGTCGTTTTCATTGTACGTAGACCCATTAAATACGGTCGAGTCCCACGAAACTTTGCCACCAAAAGAACGTATTAAAATTACTAAAGGTTCGCGAGGAACTTCTCTATTGATATACATTTTAAGACCCTTAAAAAGTGTATGCAGACTCTTTAATTCTAGGGTGTCTTTTTTGATCCTCATTAGGCGACTTGAGTTCTGATTTTGTTCAAGTAGATCCATATCCATCTCTTGGATCTCTTCATTACCATCGTTTTCGGTCGAGATTAAATCCGTGTTCAATGTAGCAATTCTATCCGCTACATATGAGATCTCATCGTTGAATGTATCATCAAATTCTGTCCTGAACTTTGGTGGGTACATATAGCCTGCACTGTGATAAAGACGACAGTTTACAAATCCTAACATTACTGTATAAAACTCAACAAAAATGGACATCACTTTGAAATCAACATCTGCTTTTGAATGCGGCTTAAATGGGTAATAATGTGGCATTATCCAAGTCACATTTTGACCCTTTATGTCAGCTTGAAAATAAAATCCTTTTATTGATATGAAAGCTTTACGAAGTGATTGTGTGCTTATAATATAATGTAAGAATTCCATTGTAACGCGGCGGCATAAGACCGACTGCTCACGCGGTATTAAACGCAGTGAAGGAAATGTACTGAAGAGAAAGAGCAGAGTAAGACAATCATCAAGATCTTTAATTGCGTCGATAAACGTGGGATAACGTTCTTTTACTATATGGTCTAATCTTAATTCTGGAAATAGTGCTAGTCGGCGCTTCAAATTCCGAAAGTCTTTTACAGCGCGATCTCGACCAGTTTTCTTGGCAAAAATCTATATAAAACCAAAATCATATATAAGCTAATAAAACTATAAAAAGCACAACTTTCCTTATAGTCGCGAAGTGTCCACACAATCGGTTCATGCATCAGAAATCGAATGTCCTTAGCATGATATAAGATTTTAATATCAGAAGAACCTTTTTGAGCACGTCTGCGATGCTTAGGCTCTCGTGGATATACACCTTTTATTATGCATAGTCGGCGAAAATCATTTAATGACAACTGCAGCTTCCGCAAAGCCGCACGACGAGTTATATATTGCGCCGCCTCTCCTGATTTGTACTGATATATTAAATTCAGTTTTATTAAACCGGAAACTTAGCCAATATTTACAAGCATGACCAATTTACTTACTTTTTTTAAACGTCTCATTTTATTGTTTTCACCTCTTTTATTAAATTACGCAGTTTTCTTTTTGTTTTCAAAAATGATTCTTTTCAACAGTAACACACGTGATAAACGTTTCACAATCAAAGATGAATCCAAGAATATAGTGATGTGTAACGCAACGCAGCGCTGCGTTATTGAGTTGATACACAAGGTGAGTTATGTGCGCTGATACACAAACTTCTGAACGCTGTAGCGCAGTAGCGCAATAAAGCGTTGACAGCACAACAATGCATTTAGAGTGAAACATGCGTTGAGGGCGATACAATATGTTGATAGCGTAATACCAAGAATGTTAGGAAAGTCGGATACTTCAACAATAACAAAAAATAAAATGATAGGATACGTCATTTCGCTGCAATTTGGCACAATACTGCGTTAAGAGCTCAACAATCACTTTATGTGTCCCAGCACAATGAATTAGCGTTTTGATAATCTTCCCCATTCAAGCAATTAAACAAATAAAGTTTTTGAGATTTTCTTTAAAATATGTAATTTTTGTGGAGAAGTACCGAACACGAATATGTGAAGTAATCTTTGATTACGAATATACGTAGATAACAAACATTAACGGCAAACAGAGACAAAATTGCTCCAATTTAAACAAAAAAAAAACACCTCCAAAATTTGTAGCGCATCAGTTTACAATACGATGTGTATTACAATATCGCTACTCGATACATATGTATCATGGCGCAAATTGGTTAACTCAATGTATTAACGCATTACAGTGCGCTTGCGCCAATGTATCAACGAATGACAAATTGCGCCATTACCCACCCCTACAAGAATATACTCGATACTTTCCTCAATTTATACTATGTTTCCACGCCCATGATTCCCTCTTCCATGATGTATCTATTAGGGCCAGTTTTTCAGTGCTGGTTTAAACTCAGTTTAAACTAAGTTTAGTTAAACTCAGTTTAAATTTAAACTTAGTTTCCTTGCGCCCAAATAAATTTGTTGCAACCAAAACGAAGTAGTTAGCAAACAGCTGATAAGTTAAACTAAGTTTAACCGAGCACAATCCGCCGTTTAAACTTAGTTTAAACTCCGTTTAAAGTTGACTGAAAAACTGCATTCTGAGTTTAAACTTAGTTTAAACGACAAACAGAGTTCAACTTGCACTGAAAAACTGGCCCTTAAAGGTGAGATTGATAGAAGACGTGTTGTTCTTATTCAACTTGTCAAAAAAAAAACTTTTGTGAAACTACCAGGTGTGTTGCTTTTGTTAACTTTTTATTTTTTAGATTTTCCGTTTGCGAACATAGTGTGTTTTGAGACTAATGCCCGAATTCCCTAAGCAGTCTCAATCTCGAATGTAGACAAAAGTCACAATTTAAGACCAGTTGGCACTCATTAGTGTCAAAATAAAGTCTCTAAATAGTGACGTGGTGATGATACCAAATTACCGAATTCGGGCATAAGCTTCGTTTTTGTGAGAAATTTTGTATATTATAAATTTAAAATATGTGCGATATTTGCGGAAAGTCGAAAAGGATGGGCGGATTATTTTTCTGTGTTCCGGGTGATGTGCGACACTGAGCAGCGTGGGGTGATCCATCGTCATTGCAAATTGGGCGACCAATGTTGTATGCGAGGACCACTTCTTACCGTCCAATTTGATTCGAAGCAAGCTGAGCTGTTTATTTTTTAGATTTTCCGTTTGCGAACATAGTGTGTTTTGAGACTAATGCCCGAATTCCCTAAGCAGTCTCAATCTCGAATGTAGACAAAAGTCACAATTTAAGACCAGTTGGCACTCATTAGTGTCAAAATAAAGTCTCTAAATAGTGACGTGGTGATGATACCAAATTACCGAATTCGGGCATAAGCTTCGTTTTTGTGAGAAATTTTGTTTATTATAAATTTAAAATATGTGCGATATTTGCGGAAAGCCGAAAAGGATGGGCGGATTATTTTTCTGTGTTCCGGGTGATGTGCGACACTGAGCAGCGTGGGGTGATCCATCGTCATTGCAAATTGGGCGACCAATGTTGTATGCGAGGACCACTTCTTACCGTCCAATTTGATTCGAAGCAAGCTGAGCTGTGTGGGGTGGAAGTCGAAAAGGATGGCCGGAGAATTTTTCTGTGTTCCGGGTGATGTGCGACTCTGACTTCCTTCCATCCGATTTGATTTGAGGCAAGCTGATAAGTCTTATGCCATCAGCAGTGCCGACAATCAATATCGGGACGAAAGTATTGTAGTTACACGATTATCGCCAGCAATCCATTTTAAAACGGCCTTTTTAAGGGCCACCAATAAATCCAAAGAGACAAAAACTTCATTCAAACGTCTTAAGTTCGCTCCGTAGACATTAAACATTGTGATAATAAAACAGGAAAACAAAGAAATATATATATATATAATTAAGCAAACCAAATGAAAAAAGAAGGCTATGAGTCAAACTGATACCCGTTGTAGCATGTAAAATTGTAGGTTTCACGAACGGATGTAGGGTACACCTACACGCGCTTGTACCGGCTCAGCATCGTCGGCTTGGGATGGGTTTAAAAATGACTGCAGGGTTTTTTGCTCGCATTTCAATACAAAAATAAAACAATAAAAAAATCGCGAACTGTTTGGGATGAGCGTGAATGAGGGTAGGAAATCCTGATTTGTAGGGGGGGTTGGGGGCTGTTAGAGGAAATTAACGCTAAAGACCGTGATAGGAAAGAGGGGAGAATAGACTAAACCCATATGAGTTACTACCATGTTGACTCGCTGCTCGTGGTTGTTGTTGCAAGATGGAGTGGCAACAACAGATACGCCCACCCTTCCATGATCACCAATGTGCACCTTACTCAAAATTTATACAGTGATCCCAAAAAAAAATCTTAAGATTAACGCGGCTATTAACCTATCGTCGGTGCATGGTTCATTTACTTAAAAAAAAAAAAAAAAAATTAACACATATTTAAATTTCAGAAGTTTTAATACAAATAACTCCATGTTGCTTTCATAACAAAAGCACAATAATCCTGATTTTAATTACGATTAATTCATATACAATTAAATCTGGACAAAAAAAATATAATCGGTTGTACAAGCTAGCGCACAGGTACTACCCTTATGTTTTATGTAAACGTAAGTATTAAATATGTAGATATGTATGCTCAATACTAGCAACAACGTATGTCTCAACACAAGTGTGTAATTATTTATTTATTTATTTATTTATTGAGTCTATTGAACATATAAAAGTTTCCTTACAGACTATTAACAATATTATGCTTAATAACTAAGAAAAGAAAATTTCAAAATCTAAAAAGTTGAATCCAAAAGATTTTTAAAAACATTTTTTTAATAAGAAACATCTAATAATACCTTGTTCGATATTATATTACATTCACCAATGGCACGGGCAATAGGGGCATTACGAGCATATTCAGTTTTGTAATTAACACCATAAAACGGCAAAAAATGTCGTAAACTTCGGTAAGGAATGTTAAAATTAAGTTTTACTAATAGAATGGGACAATCAATAGCGCCATTAACCAAATTAAAAATAAAAGACAAAGAGAGTATGGATCTTCTAGAATCCAACGAATTCAAATTTTTTAAAAGTAGGCGTGAGCAATACGAGGGTACTGGTTCCGAAAAATTTAAAGAGCGTAAAGCAAACTTAAGGAATATTTTTTGGACACGTTCAATTCTGTTTATTAAATTGGCATGGTATGGTCTCCAAATGATCGTTGCATATTCTAAGTTAAAGCGTACAAAAGACGTACATAGTAATTTAAGCGTGTAGGGATCAGAAAATTACGTGCTATTACGCCTCACAAAACCTAACATCGCATAAGACTTTGCAACAATATGAGAAATATGACTGTTAAAAGTAAAATTAGAAGACAAAATTACGCCAAGATCCTTGATTTCATTGAGAGATTCTAAGACTGATGAAGCAATACTATAACACGTAGGCACAATATTGTGAATTTTAGCAAAAGTGACTTTAAAGCATTTGCTGATATTCAAAGGAAGGCGGGATTTAATGCAGCAGCAGTGCAGCTTGTCTAAATCAGCCTGAAGCTTAATTGCATCAGCTGAGCTTTTTATAACCGAAAATACTTTTATATCATCAGCGTACAGCAGAAAATTAGCAAATGTGAAGCAAATGGTAATGCCATTTATAAATAGCACATAGAGTAAAGGACCTAAAATACTCCCCTGAGGAACCCCAGAAGACGCTAAAAAAGGATGTTGCACCATCTACCATGACTACACAGCGTCTATTTAACAAATAAGATTTAATCCACTGCTAATAATTAGAATAAAAGCCCATGCAAGATAACTTGCTAACTAAAATCCGATGAGAAACTTTATCAAAAGCCTTGGAGAAATCTGTATAGACACAACCAACTTGAAAACCATCCAAGAAGGAATTAATACAGTACTCACTAAAGACCGCTAGATTAGAAGCAGTCGACCGATTGGAGATAAAGTCATATTGATTTGGCGAAATTAAGCTCTTAGATACAAAATACATTTTTTCTACAATAATACTCTCAAAGACTTTTGATACTGAAGATAACTTTTATATTGGCCTATAATTGCACACATCACTTTTATTCCCGCTTTTGAAAAGCGGTGTAATAGAGGTCAATTTCCAATCGTCGATAAAAACCCCTGAAGCTAATGACTTATTAAAAATGAGTTGCAACGAGAGCATTAAAGCTGGGCAATTCCTTAGCAAAATGCCGGACAAACCATCAACATCGGCCTTAAATGAAGGTTTCAATTTGGAGATACCATTAGCAACGTCTTCGAGGGACAAATTAAGGGATCCAAAACTAAAAGAGGAATTCACCATGAGATCATAATCAAGTGGTGAAGCGTCCACATCACTGGTGAAGTTCGAACTGAAAAAAGTAGCAAACAGATTGGAAACGTCAGCTGGGCAACGTGCAAATTTACCTTGAAAGAAAACTGATGAAGGTATATTGGCACTTGAATTCTTAGACTTTATAAACTGCCAAAAGGTCTACGGATTTGATTTTAATTTAGACTCTATCAAGAATGTAGTTTCTGTAAAGAAATTTGTCTAAGCAACTAAATTGCTTCTGATAGGCTTCATATTTAAGACGAAAGAACTGATTCCTAGTTGACCTAAATTTCTTTAAACATATATTTCTGAGGTTTTTTAATTTTTTTAACTCCCGATTGTACCAAGGTTGCTTATAAGGTCTTTTTTTTTTAAACTGGAATATTGTTAATACAAAAATCGATTAAAAGCGTTTTAAAAATTAAGAAAGATTTTGCAACGTCAGAGCCATCAAAAACTTCTTCCCAATCAATGTCGGATATTAAATCATTAAATCGCAGGCTGAGTAGTTAAAGTCAAATATTTCAGCGGACTGATTAACTGAAACCTCGTAAACCTTAAATTTTAGAAGCAAGGATACATTATGTTTATCACAAACTGTTATTGGAAAGTAACATTCCTCAACATTGCAACTTATATTATCACTTATAAATATGAGATCAAGAACTGTATTTAGTTTATTAACAAAATTATTAATTTGTAATAAATTAAGACTTAAAAGATTGTCAAGCAGATGAGTCTCAAAAGAGGCAGTAACATTTATTGGCGTAAGGCCAAAATTTGAAAATGAACCGCACCATGTCACGTTGGATAAGTTAAAGTCGCCTAACACACACAAATGGTTATCGCCTAGCTTATTTAAAACTAAGGCCCTTATTATGATTCACAACTCAACTGAGTTGAGTTGTCTCAGACACAACTCAACTCAACTTTTGAGAATCAGAAGATAATACAAGCCGTACACAAATTGGACGAATCAGGAGGACAATAAGAGATTCGTCCAACCCGTTTGAATTGCCGGAAGCAAGGTAAAATATTTATTATGTCTATGTAAGTACATGTGCAAAGCGTTTTTATTACAGATTTTTGAGTTACTTCCGCATCAACAAAGAGGGAATGAAGTACCTAGTGGATGCCATTACCCCTTTTTTGTTTTGTTTTTGGCTAACTTCCTCTTTAGGTTGGCCTTGTAGTGTACCCATACCTGTAATTGCACTTATTATTCACTTTACATACATACATTGCGCCCTAATATTATTACATACCCGTGCCACTCCACACCACTCCTGATTGGGGGTCCAAGCGCATTCAGCTCCGTTGCAAAATTCACCCAAGTGGCAGCCATTTCCTGCCGGCTACATCCAAATTGGCCAATGCCCCTCGCATGTTGTGGGTTTTCCTCCATCAATTTCACAAGGCGCTCAATTTGTGATTTACTTGATACTTTTCTGAAATAGAAACAATATATATGGTCATGTTATTCAATTTTTAGCTCTAAATTTTAGAATACTTACATTTTACTCTCCATTTGTACATGTGCAGCGGCAAGACAACTAGTTAAAAGTGGTTGTCTTGTTTTGACAACTAATTCATGTAAAATTACAACTAGTTGTCAATCATAATAGCGAAAAAGTTATCGATTATCGAAGTTGTCTTGAGTTGTGAACAGCTGATTAAAAAGTTGAGTTGAGTTGTGAACCATAATGCGGATTTGACAATTACAACTCAACTGACAACTAAGTTGTGAATCATAATAAGGGCCTAAAGATATTCGCCGTTTTTCAGTCGACATTACATCGTGTCGACGTCGACGTCACATCGACGCACAATTGGTATTGGCTAAACGTATTGAGACGATGTCGACAGTTTATCGATAAAATCAATGTAGAAATACCATCTTTGTCATTTCTGCATGAGTTGTTTCATTTTGTTTACAATTTTTATGCAAAAAATTTCAGTGTTCGAATTCGTCGGAATATTTTCTCAAAAAAAAGTTCGTTGTTTTTGTTCAAGCGATGATGAGAGCAAAAAATAGCTTGCAGCAAAAAGAAAAATTATAAGGCAGAATTCAGATGTGTTTAGTTTGCCAGATAACAAGTAAGTGTTACAATTAACATTCGTGGATAAGGCTTTTGAATTTTTTTATGATAGATAGTTGTTAAACATTTTTTTTTCCAGATTTGAAGAATATTTTCGACTCAACAAAACTGCGACTATGTACATACATATGTGCCTGAAAACATCTGTTTCCAGAAGAGTTTGAAATTGTTCTGCACTTTTTAATTTTCATTTCTAAATCAATACAGATATACATGTAATAATTCAATTTAAATATTTGTTTGTTAATAAAAATTAATTTCTTACAAAAAAACAATTATACCTTCAAATTTTCTTCTAGTCGTCAGTAAAAACGGTGTCGACTGAAATGGCGTCGCTTGAACTCAACGTCGACAGAAGTTTTGCTTAGCCAATACCAAATGTGTGTCAATAGCTCTCAATAGTTATCGATAACGACTACGCCAATACCGATTTTAACAAGTCGTCGTCGTTTAGTGTCGACGACGACAACCTAAATGGGGGGGATTATATTATCAGCATGCGCACGATAAAGGTCATCATTGCCATTTGGAGGGATATAAGATACCAATAAAAAAAGAGAGCCCTTAGAAGAGGACCAACGAACACAAATACAGAGTTGATCGATAACAGAATCATTATTAGCTAATTCCACAAAATGAGCGCACATCTTTCGTTGGACTGCGATAAGAACTCCACCACCTCTCATACAGCCAATTTTCGCCGCATCTCTGTCCTTACGATATACACTGTATAAATTGCAGTCAAAAAATTCCTCGTCACGGAAATCCGGATTAAGCCAAGTCTCAACAATAACAAAGATATCATAATCCAACTGAGAACTAAGTGAACGAACAGCTTCTGATATTGTTCGAAGGCCAGAAATATTCTGGAAATACACCTTCTAACCACAATTTCCGCTAATAGGCTTGTTAACAATTACCCGACTCTCTGTTGCAACTCCTCCTTTCTAAAAAAACGAAAAGGGCGTAAATTAACATTGGCAGGCCAAATCTGAGGCGAAAGCAAGTTGTTGTACAGCGCCGCAGACACTCCTAACTTAAAATTAACATGCTTAATTTTAGCAGACGGAGTTTGTTTCTTAACTAATGCATAACAAGACAGATTATTTCTGTCAATACCAGTGTGCTTGTTAACATAGTCTATTATGGTTTCTGCGGATACGGCGGGGAGGAATGATAATAAGTGAAACCATTTCTTCACGTTTGCCACCTCTAAATCAGAGTTGGTGCTCATACCAGAAACACTCATTTGTTGAACCGTTTGTTATTCACCACTTTCTTCCAATCCGCATGGGTGGGTAATAGAGAAGATGATGTATTATGTCCACTAGCCACTGCATTTGGCTGTGACGAAACTAAAGCCGAAGATGAAGAAGTCGAAGCAGTAACAGGACTATTAGTGAAATAATTCGAAGCAGTAGTTTTATCAGCAGCAACCACATGCGAATAAGAAGACGAAGAAGTCGAAGCAGTAGCATTTAGAGGTGGGTAACTCAACTCTGAGTTGAGTTATTGAGTTGATTCCCGTCAGTGAATCGGTAACTCAGACTCTCATCTCCATAATAATGTAACTCAGTAACTCAGTTATGTAACTCATCATTCAATTGAATCAAGGTGGCTCATTTTTCTCCATATAACTCTCTCACTTTGTCGCATCATTAGCTACTTCACTGCATCAGCGTAACTCAATGTAACTCAATTTTCAAAGAATATCAGGAGGAGATAAGAAAGGAATCAACTGTAATTTCTCTTCTAGGCAAGTGTTAAAACGAGGTAGACATAGCATGTCGTTGTAAAACTGCATTTCCTTATTCCTTCTTTCATTGTAGAGTTGAGCTACTATCGATAATCGATAGTATCCCAACTCGATAGTTTTAAATACGATAGTGCAAACTCTTTATAGTATCGATGGCTATATCGAAATAAATGAAATATGTTTTTTAAAGTTTTTTGGTCTAATTAAATTGAATAACAATCATTTCGAAAGAAAATTGTATTCGAAAAACAGAAAATTGAAAGTTCTTGTCTATTCAATTTTAAAAATATATTAGTATTATGTTTTTCATTTATTAAATATCCGTTTAAATTGCAAAAGACTGGAATAATTTTTAAAGTTTTTTCTTTGCTGTATTTGTGTATAATATAAAGACGCACACCACAAATGGTAGGAGAAGCTAGGCCAAACACTGAGCTATATACTGTAAGCGCCAAAATTTAATTTATATATAAATCTAAGTTTAGGTTAACTCAGTTAAAATTTGAACTATGTTTGGTAAAAGTCAATTTAAATGTAAACTTAGTTTCTTTGCGCTCAATTCAATTTGTTGAAACTAAAACTAAATAGTCAGCAAACAGCTGATAAAAAATATGTTTAACCGTGTGCGATCGGCCGTTTAAACTCTGTTTATAGTTGCTGAAAAACTGCATACTGAGTTTTAACTTAGTTTAAACGACAGAGTAAAACTTGCACTGAAAAACTGGCCCTTAAACAACCAACAATATATCGAATAAAACCATCGATAGTGGTCCTAAATAAAAATGTCGATAGTATCCCAACTCTGTGTCATTGGTTTGTTTGTCAAAAACATCTGTCTATAGGAGGCGAGAAAAAGGCGAATGAAAATTTTTTGTATTAATATATAATCTCGGGAAGATATTCAAGATTTGCAAGCGTCAGCACCAAAATAGTAAGTAATTACGTATTTCGATATATCCCTTCGATTTATTTAGCACACTTTTCTTCTCTTTGTAAGGTGTATCGTGTACGTGGCCAGAGCTGTATGCTGCCTGCTGGCAAGGATAAATCAACGCAGGAAATTGCACAATACATTTACCATACATTTATATACACAAGTTCTGGTAAGCAGCAAAGTTTATATTGCATACTCATCCATTAAATGCTTTCATGTGCTACTATGAACACATTTTTTCCATAATAGGAGAGCATTTCAAGTTAAGGCTATTGAACATTATATGGCTAATGTCTTCTTTATT
The DNA here is from genome assembly GCA_963971545.1 of Philophylla caesio. Lineage (NCBI taxonomy): Eukaryota > Metazoa > Arthropoda > Insecta > Diptera > Tephritidae > Philophylla > Philophylla caesio. Next base: position 25,978,113 of record OZ020609.1, on the reverse strand, counting down.
AATATCTGATATGGATCAAGTATGTGAGTTTGCGTAAATATACGCGTGAGTAAATTAGTTATTAGCGAGAGATAACAATTGGCTTTCTCAAAGATATTGGTAAATTTAACACTACATATAAATGCACATACTTTAATATATAATTGCATTCTGTTGCAGATCTTTCGCTTACAATTGGTACGAAACCATTGCAATTATTGCAGCAGGCTCATACCAATTGGGTATTGCATACAATAATATTTCGGAATTCAATCTTAATTAAAATCAAATGAAATTGTTGGTATCTCAAGGCATGAACAACAGTGAAAATGTATTGCTATCAAAGGTAATCTAATTTATTTCAGATTTTAATGCAGCTAAACCAACGTTTCAAAAACCAAACGTTCCCACGACAGTCGGGTCTACGATACCGGAACAACCCGGATTTATGTCCGGCCAAGGACTGTCGCTTCAGCATGTTTTATGCTGCTATACCAAACAATAACAACTCAAAACCAACCAAGTGCGTGCGTGCATACATATATCCATGAGAGTTCACGTACATGTTTGTAGCTTCGCATCAGCTTTAGTGAGTTGAACAAAGGTAAAACTGGCAAATATGTACCTACATACATATATGTATGCATATATATATATAAATATATGTATATGTATATAATAAATATAAAATATGAACTTAAAAAATTGTTACTAATTATAGGTTAGTAATATACTGTTTTTAAAAAGAAAAACCAATTAATTAACATTTCACGACTTTTTTATTTCTCTCAAATATTGCTTTGTATCAAAGCATTATAATTAATAATACAACTGACTAATTTTAGGAAAATATTAAATAAGGGAATATAATACCCAATCACATATTATAAAGCGAGATTATTTGTTACGAACTTGCCTCTATTTGCACAAAAATCAAATCATTTAGACGTCCTTCAAATTATAGTTTAAAAACACGATTTGTGATATTTTGCCCGTATTTAGTCTTTCTCGTTTTTCATTAACCACTTGTCCAGCATGAGAAAATACTCGTTCACAAGGGACTGAAGTTGCCGAAATACAGAGTCGGGTTTTCGCAATTTGGTATAACCTAGGATAGGTAAGTTTTCTTTCTCTCCATCAGTGCAGTATATCGTTACTCATACCTTGAATATTTTTCCGCTGTAAAAGAGGTTCATTTATGTATTTGTCAACTTCTACAATTGCAGACGAAAGCTGGCAACTAGGACGTGTATAATGAGCAACGGTATCAATTAGTCCCATATACACATTTCACCCTCATCTAGCGAAGAAGTCGACTGATCATTTTGCATATTCATTGACTGATTTTGCTGCACACTGATGTTCGTTTCTAAGTTGATTTCATTTTGAATTACAGTGTTTGCTACCTTCCTGTAAAGTGCTTGCAACGCTTCTTCATAATTTTTCCTATTTATTAACCCATGATTTTTTATTCTGGGATCTAAAATAGTTGCTTGGGCAATCAGTTCGTTTTTCTCCAAATCTTTGAACCTTACATTTAGTTCATTAAGTAACTTCAGAACTAGTCTTTGCGCAAATGGTGTTAAGTCGTCAAATTTAAAGGAATTCAAATGTTTGTACAATTGGCGTACGTATACTATTACAGACGAGGCACTAACATATTTCTCGCCACTGATGGCATTGGTAACGAATTGGAAAACTTTCATTATTTCAATGGTTTGTTGCACAGCCTGCCACTCTTCATTTATTAATAGCTCAATGCTAGTAAGTACTTCATCTTTCACTTGCCCAGAAGACTGTACCACAGCTACAGTTGCAATCACAGCATTTTTCATTTTAAGGATTCTTTCTAGCATATCGAAAGTCGAGTTCCATCGGGTAGGAACATCATTAATTAATTTTGTAACTGGTAGCTGCATTCGAGCCGTGGTGCTTTTTAACTGTGCGAATGCATGTGAACTTTTTTTGAATAAACGCACAATCGCTTTTACTTTGTCTAAAATACCTTGCACTTCTTTCAAACCCTACTGTGCAATTAAATTTAGGGTATGCGCAAAACATCCCCAATGCCGCCACTGTCCTCCACGAACTGCCGCTTTCATATTAGCTGCGTTGTCAGTCACTACAGCTGTAACCTTATTATCTAATTGCCAATCTACCAATATTTCTTGCAGCTTTTTTGTTATATTTTCTGCAGTATGACGCTCTGAATACGATACGCAGGTCAACAAATCCGACTCTAAGAGCATACGATTATTATCATCAGCAATGTAATGAACTGTCACAGCAATAAAATTATCTTGGGCACGTGAGGTCCATCCGTCCATCGTCAAACATACAGCGAATGCTCTGCTTAAACGTTTCTTTACCGTCATGACCGTTTCATTGTAAATGCTTTGCATTGATGAGGACGACACAATTTTCCTCGTGGGCAATTTATAGCTAGGGTTAAGCATATGTACCAGAGCCTTGAACTCTGGGTCTTCAATGACGCTGAACGGATGGTACTCCCTAACTATAATTTTCACTACTTGCCGATCAATTTCCATCTGTTTTTTCGCTGAATTTGGTTTTTTTAAATACTCGTCTATTCGAGACCTGCGCGGTGCGACAAATGATGGCAGCGGTTGTGTGTCTGATTGCACCTGAGGAGTGGAGCTACCATTACTATCACCCGGATTCACTCTTATTGGGGAGTCTTGTCTGGTAATTCTTTGCGTGGGGTGCTTATTGATATGGCGCAAAAGGTTGCATGTCGATTTGTTGGCCACAGAAATTTTCTGTGAGCAGAGTCGACATTGAACCTTTTTCTCCTTCTCCTCCGAAAAAAGTAACCACACTCTCTTATGTGTTCCCTGAACCTTGTTCGTATTTATAGTCCAGTTCGTCCGATGTAGCTATATTGACATGCACATGTTAGTTTGTACACACCTTGTTTTTTTAGTGGGTCTTCGCTATTTGTGTTTGTCTGTGATATCTGCCCTATATTGTTGGAAGTTTTGAATGCTGTGCGGATATTATATTTATTAAAGAATTTGGCCAGTTTGTCGAACTCCCAGTATAGTTAAGTGTCGTCCACGCTTTTTTGTCGTTATATTCTTTGTATATTATGGTTTTTTTGGATTATCTTCTTATTCTGTCTACTAAGTCTCGTCCGTATCCGTTATTTGATGCTATATAGTATATCGTCTTGAGTTCTTTCTTGTACGTCTCTTTTGTTAATGGGGTTTATTCTAGTCTGGTTAAAAGCTGTCTAAACGATGCGTTCTTGTGTTGTTGCGGCGGATGAATCGATGTGCTGTGTATTATGGCGTCCGCGGATGTAGGTTTTCTGTAAATTTCGTATTCCAGTGTTTCTGTATCGTCATTTATCTTAATTGTCATGTCGCGGTAATTTATTCTTCTTTCCTTTTCCGTCTCCATTGTGAACTTTATGTTTTTGTGTTATCGATTGAGATATTCAATATCTCATTCTCGTTTATTTTAGTGAGTACGCATATCTCGTATACATCGTTACTCCTAGGCTGTCTTTAAGATGCTCCATGTATTGGTCCTTCAGATTGTGCATAAATATTTCCATAAGTATTGCTGACGTAGGATTACCCATTCCTAGGCCATTGGTTTGTCTATATATATTGTTGTTGAATTTAAAATAATTTTGCTGTACTACGGTTCTTAGGGTGTTTGTGATTTGTTTAGCGATGTCTCTATCGTTCGTCTTTTTGAGAAGCATGCTAAACAGGACGTTCAACGTTTCCGTTATTGGTATTGAGGGGTATAGATCTTTAATATCAAACGATACTAATCTGGTGTCCCCTTTTAATTCTTACCCTCTAGTTTTTCGATAAGCTCGGTCTTTAAATATATTAAATGATGAAAGATGAATTATACTTCGTGGTATAAGAGGATTATTATTTATAAGAACTATTGGTGGTAGAATTTTAAGATGATTAATTTTTAATTGTTTTTATTTTAATCAAATAGCTTAAATTTAGAGTATAACATTAAAGATGTTAGGGCAATTACATCCAAATTGGCCAATGCCCCTCGCATGTTGTGGGTTTTCCTCCATCAATTTCACAAGGCGCTCAATTTGTGATTTACTTGATACTTTTCTGAAATAGAAACAATATATATGGTCATGTTATTCAATTTTTAGCTCTAAATTTTAGAATACTTACATTTTACTCTCCATTTTTACATGTGCAGCGGCAAGACAACTAGTTAAAAGTGGTTGTCTTGTTTTGACAACTAATTCATGTAAAATTACAACTAGTTGTCAATCATAATAGCGAAAAAGTTATCGATTATCGAAGTTGTCTTGAGTTGTGAACAGCTGATTAAAAAGTTGAGTTGAATTGTGAACCATAATGCGGATTTGACAATTACAACTCAACTGACAACTAAGTTGTGAATCATAATAAGGGCCTAAAGATATTCGCCGTTTTTCAGTCGACATTACATCGTGTCGACGTCGACGTCACATCGACGCACAATTGGTATTGGCTAAACGTATTGAGACGATGTCGACAGTTTATCGATAAAATCAATGTACCATCTTTGTCATTTCTGCATGAGCTGTTTCATTTTGTTTACAATTTTTATGCAAAAAATTTCAGTGTTCGAATTCGTCGGAATATTTTCTCAGAAAAAAGTTCGTTGTTTTTGTTCAAGCGATGATGAGAGCAAAAAATAGCTTGCAGCAAAAAGAAAAATTATAAGGCAGAATTCAGATGTGTTTAGTTTGCCAGATAACAAGTAAGTGTTACAATTAACATTCGTGGATAAGGCTTTTGAATTTTTTTATGATAGATAGTTGTTAAACATTTTTTTTTCCAGATTTGAAGAATATTTTCGACTCAACAAAACTGCGACTATGTACATACATATGTGCCTGAAAACATCTGTTTCCAGAAGAGTTTGAAATTGTTCTGCACTTTTTAATTTTCATTTCTAAATCAATACAGATATACATGTAATAATTCAATTTAAATATTTGTTTGTTAATAAAAATTAATTTCTTACAAAAAAACAATTATACCTTCAAATTTTCTTCTAGTCGTCAGTAAAAACGGTGTCGACTGAAATGGCGTCGCTTGAACTCAACGTCGACAGAAGTTTTGCTTAGCCAATACCAAATGTGTGTCAATAGCTCTCAATAGTTATCGATAACGACTACGCCAATACCGATTTTAACAAGTCGTCGTCGTTTAGTGTCGACGACGACAACCTAAATGGGGGGGATTATATTATCAGCATGCGCACGATAAAGGTCATCATTGCCATTTGGAGGGATATAAGATACCAATAAAAAAAGAGAGCCCTTAGAAGAGGACCAACGAACACAAATACAGAGTTGATCGATAACAGAATCATTATTAGCTAATTCCACAAAATGAGCGCACATCTTTCGTTGGACTGCGATAAGAACTCCACCACCTCTCATCGATAATATAACCGATATCGATAATCGATAGTATCCCAACTCGATAGTTTTAAATACGATAGTGCAAACTCTTTATAGTATCGATGGCTATATCGAAATAAATGAAATATGTTTTTTAAAGTTTTTTGGTCTAATTAAATTGAATAACAATCATTTCGAAAGAAAATTGTATTCGAAAAACAGAAAATTGAAAGTTCTTGTCTATTCAATTTTAAAAATATATTAGTATTATGTTTTTCATTTATTAAATATTCGTTTAAATTGCAAAAGACTGGAATAATTTTTAAAGTTTTTTCTTTGCTGTATTTGTGTATAATATAAAGACGCACACCACAAATGGTAGGAGAAGCTAGGCCAAACACTGAGCTATATACTGTAAGCGCCAAAATTTAATTTATATAAAAATCTAAGTTTAGGTTAACTCAGTTAAAATTTGAACTATGTTTGGTAAAAGTCAATTTAAATGTAAACTTAGTTTCTTTGCGCTCAATTCAATTTGTTGAAACTAAAACTAAATAGTCAGCAAACAGCTGATAAAAAATATGTTTAACCGTGTGCGATCGGCCGTTTAAACTCTGTTTATAGTTGCTGAAAAACTGCATACTGAGTTTTAACTTAGTTTAAACGACAGAGTAAAACTTGCACTGAAAAACTGGCCCTTAAACAACCAACAATATATCGAATAAAACCATCGATAGTGGTCCTAAATAAAAATGTCGATAGTATCCCAACTCTGTGTCATTGGTTTGTTTGTCAAAAACATCTGTCTATAGGAGGCGAGAAAAAGGCGAATAAAAATTTTTTGTATTAATATATAATCTCGGGAAGATATTCAAGATTTGCAAGCGTCAGCACCAAAATAGTAAGTAATTACGTATTTCGATATATCCCTTCGATTTATTTAGCACACTTTTCTTCTCTTTGTAAGGTGTATCGTGTACGTGGCCAGAGCTGTATGCTGCCTGCTGGCAAGGATAAATCAACGCAGGAAATTGCACAATACATTTACCATACATTTATATACACAAGTTCTGGTAAGCAGCAAAGTTTATATTGCATACTCATCCATTAAATGCTTTCATGTGCTACTATGAACACATTTTTTCCATAATAGGAGAGCATTTCAAGTTAAGGCTATTGAACATTATATGGCTAATGTCTTCTGTATTAATATCTGATATGGATCAAGTATGTGAGTTTGCGTAAATATACGCGTGAGTAAATTAGTTATTAGCGAGAGATAACAATTGGCGTTCTCAAAGATATTGGTAAATTTAACACTACATATAAATGCACATACTTTAATATATAATTGCATTCTGTTGCAGATCTTTCGCTTACAATTGGTACGAAACCATTGCAATTATTGCAGCAGGCTCATACCAATTGGGTATTGCATACAATAATATTTCGGAATTCAATCTTAATTAAAATCAAATGAAATTGTTGGTATCTCAAGGCATGAACAACAGTGAAAATGTATTGCTATCAAAGGTAATCTAATTTATTTCAGATTTTAATGCAGCTAAACCAACGTTTCAAAAACCAAACGTTCCCACGACAGTCGGGTCTACGATACCGGAACAACCCGGATTTATGTCCGGCCAAGGACTGTCGCTTCAGCATGTTTTATGCTGCTATACCAAACAATAACAACTCAAAACCAACCAAGTGCGTGCGTGCATACATATATCCATGAGAGTTCACGTACATGTTTGTAGCTTCGCATCAGCTTTAGTGAGTTGAACAAAGGTAAAACTGGCAAATATGTACCTACATACATACATATATGTGTGTAGTGTGTATACTTTGTGCAGTGCAGACGTGAAAATTTTTGCGCTAGTGAAAACTTTAAGTTTGTGGTGAAAAAGTGTTTAAAAACAAAAAGAAAATTGTGTGAGTGAGGACCTGAGACTCGTCTATATCCGAAGGAAGTGGTTTGTATAGTAGACCACCAATCAGGTATGTTTTTATTAGTTTTAAAAGTTTTCTTCTGAATAGAGAAAACACAAAAACAAATCGGCTGCTTACTTTGGCAAGAACTCCAAGTTCATTTTTGGCGCCAGGTAAACAGCTGATTTTGACATTGGAATAAAGCTGATAGCTTTATAAGAGAACATAGCTGCTGAAAGCTTTAAGCATAGAAGCTCATTGACTCAAGCTTGAAAGTTTCTGTAAAAGCTCAGCTTAAAAGCTTTCGGTTTGAAGACTTCCGGTTAGCAAAGCTTTTAACACTTCCTGCAGACGGGTACGTAAAAGCTGCCTCCTTTGGGTGATGTCAACGCACCAAGGAGGGCAAAAAATAATAGATATGGGGGAAAACGTGAATTTGCCTGATCCTTTTAGAGCAAGTGGCAAAATTCAGAGGTCACCGTCCGCGAATATAAATATGGCGGAGCGAAATATTGTAGCGTCTGATAGTCCGTCGGTAGTGCGAGCCCGATCGTCTCCGCCGGACCTTGATAACGTAAGGCTGGCCACTAGCCAGGGCCCAAATCTGGCAAAGGAAGAAAAATTGAACGTGCTGCTGCTTTTAGGCAATAAATTGAGCAGTCTTGTCGACTTAATGGCGCCGCCAAGGCGCTCCATTCATCAGCCGATTCGGGATTTGGTTGATGAGATTGTGGAAATTTACGAAGAATTAAAAATTTCGAGAGTCGTAGGTGAAGTAAAGGAGAGGTCGCAAAGCTGTAAATGCACGCAAACCTCGCCTCCTTTCAAAAAAGCGAATCTTACGTCAAAAAGAGGCATAGAAGACTCCATGACAAACGAAACGAACCCGCCGAAACGGTCCAGTAAGGCGGAAATCTCAAAAGATGGCACAGGGCAAAAAACGCTGTCTTATAGGGAGGCTCTGACTAGATCAAATAAAGACCCTGAAGGCGAATGGATAGTACAAACAAGAGCTAAGAAGATCATTAAGCCTAAACCGAACACTTTGCTGGTTAAACCAAATGCCATTGTCATTAAGAAGACAGGTGACATGTCATATAGCGATATGCTTAAATCGGTGAAAACCAGCGCTAATTTAAGCAAAATGGGTGAACAGGTCAAAAGAGTACGCAAGACCCAGAAAGGAGAAATACTTCTCGAGCTCAACCATGTGCATGAGGAAAAAACAGAACTTTTCAAAAACGGTGTACAAAGTCTCTTAGGTAATGAAGCCGAAATTACAGCTCTATCTAAGCAGACCTATATAGAGATACATGATCTCGATGAGATCACAACTAAAGAAGATATAGTTGTAGCCATATCAGAGGCAAAAGTTTTAAACCAAAACTTTGAGCTAAACTGGATTAAAACGATCAGAAAAGGTTATCCAGGGACCCAAATAGCGCTGCTTGGCTTACCTCAGCTCGTAGCACAGAAAATCATTGCAGCCAAAAAACTTAAGATTGGATGGTCGGTGTGTCGCATTCGGGAAAAAAGTATTCTGACAAGATGCTACAGATGCTTGGAGTTTGGTCATCAAGCAAAGGCTTGTACAAATGAAGACCGCAGTGGCTGCTGTTTTAAGTGCGGAGAAAAAGGTCATAACGCTAAACAATGCAACAAGACGGCACTATGCATTCTTTGTAAAGCTAGCAATCAGGCGGAAAAAAACCATATTGCTGGGAGCAAACTGTGCCCCTTTTTCCAACGCGCCATACAAAAATCTAAATCAAAAATATGAAGATACTGCAGCTGAATTTGAATCACTGTGAAGCTGCTCAGCAGCTATTGGATCAAACAATAATCGAAGAAAAAATTGACATTGCCATTTTGAGCGAGCAGTATAAGAAGTCTGAGAAAGGAACTTGGATTCCTGATAACAAAGGCAAAGCAGCAATATGGGTATGTGGGCAAAAATGCATTACCGAAAAGCCTTACAGCCATGAGTTCTTTGTAAGGACCAAAATTGACGGTACTTATATATACAGCTGTTATGCACCCCCTAGTCTTAGCCAGCAAGAATTTGAACTTCTGCTGGATAGACTCGTTGAAGATGCGGTTTTGTGCTCTCCCAAAATAATAGCCGGAGATTTTAATGCGTGGGCTCTAGAATGGGGCAGCAGCAGGACAAATCAGCGAGGACGCGCTCTTCTTAAAGCCTTTGCACCATTAGACTTGCTTCTCTTGAATAGAGGAAACAAAAATACTTTCGAAAAAAATGGAAGAGGTTCCATTATCGATATTGCTTTCTGTAGTGAATCAATGATGGCAAAAGTTTCCTGGCAATTAAGCGATATTTACACACATAGCGATCACTTGGCTGTAATAATCGATGTTGATTACATGAGAAGTAGGGCTCGTGGATATGTGAAGAACGACGCAAAGGCCTGGTGCACTAATTCATTTGATCCCGATATGTTTAAGTTGGTACTGGATGGTATGAAAAGCGTAACACAAATGCAGGCCAATGCAGAAAGTCTATCCGATGAACTTTATAAAGTATTAGCTAGGGCTTGTGATGCATCTATGAATAGAAAAGTGCGCAAAAATAGCCGCAACCCTGTTTATTGGTGGAATGCTGAAATCGCAGACTTGCGGTCTGAATGCAACAAAGCCAGAAGAAAATACCAAAGAAACAGATCTGATATTCTGAGAGATGAATTTAAATGCTTGCGTAAACAATTAAAAAATGCAATAAAGGCAAGCAAAAAATCTTGTTTCAAAGAGCTTTGTAGTGAGATTGACGAGTACCCTTGGGGTGGCGCCTATAAAATTGTTATGAAAAAGTTTAAAAGTAGCCAAAAGCAGATGCCAACATGTCCCACTCTGCTCAAGCAAATAGTCGAAACGCTTTTTCCCAAAGATAGCCCCCAAATGAGGCCTGTGAATAACAATACATTGACAATTTGTCCACCTGTTATACAGGATGAAATTCTAGCTGCAGCTGAACGGCTAAAAAACGGCAAGGCTCCGGGACCCGATGGTATACCGAACATTGCCATCAGAGCGGCAGTAGCTGATTCCCCTATGGCCTTCTCACATGTCGTTAATATATGCCTGCAAAATGGCGTTTTCCCGAGGAGGTGGAAAAAGCAGAAGTTAGTGTTGCTTCCAAAGCCCAACAAGCCTCCAGGTGATCCAGGTTCTTACAGACCGCTTTGTATGATAGATTCTTTAGGCAAATTGCTGGAACGTGTAATTTGCGATCGCTTATTGAAACACATTGACACCTATCAATGTTTGTCGGAAGCCCAGTACGGGTTTCGAAAGGGAAGATCCACAGTCGATGCTATTTGTCGCGTCACTGAAATAGCGGAAGAAGCAATATCAGGCAAGCGCTGGAAGTACGGTTCGAAAGAATACTGCGCAGTAGTAACCTTAGACGTAAAAAACGCGTTTAACTCATTAAAATGGTCGCACATTATTAATGCATTAAAGGCAATAAATACTCCACCTTATCTTATAAATATAGTAGATAGCTATCTTACTGATAGAGTTCTGTTTTATAATACTGATCTAGGTAGAAATAGATATGACGTCAGCAGAGGAGTTCCCCAAGGCTCAGTTCTCGGCCCAGTTTTGTGGATTATTGCTTACGATGGAGTCCTGCGTCTACCTGTTCCAAAAGGAGTGAAGGTAATCGGATACGCAGATGATATTGCGGTTATCATTGTAGCGAAAGACATAGAAAAAATTCAATTGGCCACGAAAGACACGGCTATATTAATCGATGACTGGCTCAAGACCAAAGGGCTCCAATTGGCAGCTCACAAAACCGAAGGGGTGCTTATAACAAGCAGAAAGAAAAAGGAAACTACACGTCTAGACATCAATGGGTATGTATTCGAAACTATGCCTGCAGTACGGTATTTAGGTGTTATGATAGATGCCAGGCTGTCATTTAAACTACATATAGAAACTGTGACACAAAAAGCCGCAACAGTCCATAGTTCTCTAGCTAGATTAATGGCAAATATAGGTGGACCTGGTCAAAATCGCAGGAAGATGCTAACTAAGGTCACACAATCAGTGGTTATGTACGCGGCCCCTGTATGGGGCCACGCGCTTCAGCATACGTCATATGCAAAAAATGTGAATTCCATATTTCGACTTAGTGCACTACGCGTTTGTAGCGCTTTCCGCACTGTTTCATATGAGGCGGCCTGTGTAATTGCTGGCATAATGCCTGCCGATCTGCTGGCTAACGAAATCCAGCGAACCTATCAGACGGCCCGAGATAAAGGCACAGCCCTCTCAGTACAAGAGACAGCGGCCGAACGCCATAAAAGCCTAACCCAATGGCAACAACGCTGGGCCACGTCGACAAAGGGACGCTGGACTTTCCGACTCATCCCGAGTATCGAGGCTTGGCTAGGCAGATCGCATGGCGAAATAGACTTTTATATGACCCAGGTGCTAAGTGGGCACGGTTGTTTCAGAGAATACTTATGTAAATATGGTCATGATAATACAATGGTTTGTGCCTCGTGTGAGACTGTGGCGGAGAACGCAGAACACATACTGTTTTCTTGTCCTTCGTTTTCATTTGAGCGGGAGAAATTAAGAATCATTATGAAGGTAGATCCGAGGCCAGAAAATCTGATATCCTATATGATTAATGATAAAGCAGTTTGGAATACAGTTAAAAACATCTGTAAAGAGATAATGACTGAGCTCAGAATACGCGAACAACGCCGTCGTTTAGCAACGCGATTAAGTTAGTCCTGAATATGTTTAATCTTTTATTTGCTTGTATCTTTCACAGGTGAAGTCGTAGTAGAACGCTCCTGAACCCCTAATCACCTTACGTGGATGGGGGACTATGGAAACGGCGTCATGGAAGTCAGGCATATTTATGCCATAGCCCCTCCCTGATGAAATGCGTGAGTAGTCCCGGGGAGGTGGCTTCACCAGAGATTCATACGGGCCTCTTGATGGATAGCGCGCTATCCCAACGTCCGTAAAAAAAAAAAAAAAAAAAAAAAAAAAAAAAATACATACATATATGTATGCATATATATATATAAATATATGTATATGTATATAATAAATATAAAATATGAACTTAAAAAATTGTTACTAATTATAGGTTAGTAATATACTGTTTTTAAAAAGAAAAACCAATTAATTAACATTTCACGACTTTTTTATTTCTCTCAAATATTGCTTTGTATCAAAGCATTATAATTAATAATACAACTGACTAATTTTAGGAAAATATTAAATAAGGGAATATAATACCCAATCACATATTATAAAGCGAGATTATTTGTTACGAACTTGCCTCTATTTGCACAAAAATTGGTTAGGTTTCTCATTTAGACGTCCTTCAAATTATAGTTTAAAAACACGATTTGTGATATTTTGCCCGTATTTAGTCTTTCTCGTTTTTCATTAACCACTTGTCCAGCATGAGAAAATACTCGTTCACAAGGGACTGAAGTTGCCGAAATACAGAGTCGGGTTTTCGCAATTTGGTATAACCTAGGATAGGTAAGTTTTCTTTCTTTCCACCAGTGCAGTATATCGTTACTCATACCTTGAATATTTTTCCGCTGTAAAAGAGGTTCATTTATGTATTTGTCAACTTCTACAATTGCAGACGAAAGCTGGCAACTAGGACGTGTATAATGAGCAACGGTATCAATTAGTCCCATATAAACATTTCGCCCTCATCTAGCGAAGAAGTCGACTGATCATTTTGCATATTCATTGACTGATTTTGCTGCACACTGATGTTCGTTTCTAAGTTGATTTCATTTTGAATTACAGTGTTTGCTACCTTCCTGTAAAGTGCTTGCAACGCTTCTTCATAATTTTTCCTATTTATAAACCCATGATTTTTTATTCTAGGATCTAAAATAGTTGCTTGGGCAATCAGTTCGTTTTTCTCCAAATCTTTGAACCTTACATTTAGTTCATTAAGTAACTTCAGAACTAGTCTTTGCGCAAATGGTGTTAAGTCGTCAAATTTAAAGGAATTCAAATGTTTGTACAATTGGCGTACGTATACTATTACAGACGAGGCACTAACATATTTCTCGCCACTGATGGCATTGGTAACGAATTGGAAAACTTTCATTATTTCAATGGTTTGTTGCACAGCCTGCCACTCTTCATTTATTAATAGCTCAATGCTAGTAAGTACTTCATCTTTCACTTGCCCAGAAGACTGTACCACAGCTACAGTTGCAATCACAGCATTTTTCATTTTAAGGATTCTTTCTAGCATATCGAAAGTCGAGTTCCATCGGGTAGGAACATCATTAATTAATTTTGTAACTGGTAGCTGCATTCGAGCCGTGGTGCTTTTTAACTGTGCGAATGCATGTGAACTTTTTTTGAATAAACGCACAATCGCTTTTACTTTGTCTAAAATACCTTGCACTTCTTTCAAACCCTACTGTGCAATTAAATTTAGGGTATGCGCAAAACATCCCCAATGCCGCCACTGTCCTCCACGAACTGCCGCTTTCATATTAGCTGCGTTGTCAGTCACTACAGCTGTAACCTTATTATCTAATTGCCAATCTACCAATATTTCTTGCAGCTTTTTTGTTATATTTTCTGCAGTATGACGCTCTGAATACGATACGCAGGTCAACAAATCCGACTCTAAGAGCATACGATTATTATCATCAGCAATGTAATGAACTGTCACAGCAATAAAATTATCTTGGGCACGTGAGGTCCATCCGTCCATCGTCAAACATACAGCGAATGCTCTGCTTAAACGTTTCTTTACCGTCATGACCGTTTCATTGTAAATGCTTTGCATTGATGAGGACGACACAATTTTCCTCGTGGGCAATTTATAGCTAGGGGTAAGCATATGTACCAGAGCCTTGAACTCTGGGTCTTCAATGACGCTGAACGGATGGTACTCCCTAACTATAATTTTCACTACTTGCCGATCAATTTCCATCTGTTTTTTCGCTGAATTTGGTTTTTTTAAATACTCGTCTATTCGAGACCTGCGCGGTGCGACAAATGATGGCAGCGGTTGTGTGTCTGATTGCACCTGAGGAGTGGAGCTACCATTACTATCACCCGGATTCACTCTTATTGGGGAGTCTTGTCTGGTAATTCTTTGCGTGGGGTGCTTATTATTGATATGGCGCAAAAGGTTGCATGTCGATTTGTTGGCCACAGAAATTTTCTGTGAGCAGAGTCGACATTGAACCTTTTTCTCCTTCTCCTCCGAAAAAAGTAACCACACTCTCTTATGTGTTCCCTGAACCTTGTTCGTATTTATAGTCCAGTTCGTCCGATGTAGCTATATTGACATGCACATGTTAGTTTGTACACACCTTGTTTTTTTAGTGGGTCTTCGCTATTTGTGTTTGTCTGTAATATCTGCCCTATATTGTTGGAAGTTTTGAATGCTGTGCGGATATTATATTTATTAAAGAATTTGGCCAGTTTGTCGAACTCCCAGTATAGTTAAGTGTCGTCCACGCTTTTTTGTCGTTATATTCTTTGTATGTTATGGTTTTTTTGGATTATCTTCTTATTCTGTCTACTAAGTCTCGTCCGTATCCGTTATTTGATGCTATATAGTATATCGTCTTGAGTTCTTTCTTGTACGTCTCTTTTGTTAATGGGGTTTATTCTAGTCTGGTTAAAAGCTGTCTAAACGATGCGTTCTTGTGTTGTTGCGGCGGATGAATCGATGTGCTGTGTATTATGGCGTCCGCGGATGTAGGTTTTCTGTAAATTTCGTATTCCAGTGTTTCTGTATCGTCATTTATCTTAATTGTCATGTCGCGGTAATTTATTCTTCTTTCCTTTTCCGTCTCCATTGTGAACTTTATGTTTTTGTGTTATCGATTGAGATATTCAATATCTCATTCTCGTTTATTTTAGTGAGTACGCATATCTCGTATACATCGTTACTCCTAGGCTGTCTTTAAGATGCTCCATGTATTGGTCCTTCAGATTGTGCATAAATATTTCCATAAGTATTGCCATTGGTTTGTCTATATATAAGATGATTAAGATAATTTTAAGATGATTAATTTTTAATTGTTTTTATTTTAATCAAATAGCTTAAATTTAGAGTATAACATTAAAGATGTTAGGGCAATTATATAATTTTTGAATTTGAGTTTATGGATCTGTAAAGAGTGACTTACCCTGTCGAATGCTTTACTAAAATCGGTGTATATAACATCAGTGTACATAAATTCTCTAAACCCATTATGAATGACTCTTTCCAAGCTGAAGGGAAACCCCCAAGCTTAAGAGAAGGATTGAATAAATGAGTTAATGGCTCACAAATTTGTTTAGCACAGTTTTTGAGGAACCAAGTCGGGATCAAATCGGGGCCAGCCTTAAAATATTATTTTAAGTTACTCAAATAATAAAATACTTCATCGGAAGATATTAGCGGAATAATAGCAGAGTTGAAGGGACAAAGTTTATATGGAAAGAGTTTACTCAGAGGCGAGTTAATGGAGTAATTTGGCTTGAAGAATTGGGCAAACATGATGGAAATTGATTGAGAGTCACAAGACACGGTATTTTGATATTTGCAGACGGAAAACTAGTCACTCTGCGTTTTGAGTTAACGAAATCATTCATTGATTCAGTGTTTTGTATTAAAATCCTTTGAGCTTTGCACAAATAAGATCTGTATTTAACATAGTGTGCAAACCAGTTATTTTGTACAATTTAAAAGATCGCGAGTTTTTATTTTTTAAATTTCTTAGTTCTTTTGTACACCAACGATGTGATTGTTGATTTATCAACATTATTTCCAAAATCACCTATAACCTCGTAATTTACCTCAATCGCACCTCTTCATAGATGATTTAGATATATCATAAAAAAAAAACAAGTTCCAGAATGGTTCCAAATTTGTGTGGAATTAAATCAATCTACTTTAGACAGAGCTCAGCCATATCTTCTAAGAAGAAATTGTATCTATCCCTTGATGAAATTGGAACGATAAAGTCGTCCATGAGAGTCCCTGATATGCCTGGCATATTGACCAAGTACAATCATCGAGTCATGTGCAGTAATCATTGAACTTAACGCAATATGGTGAAAGTATACCGATAAGTCGGAATGAGGAGGGATGTAGCAAACAGCTAAATAAATGAAACCATTTTCTACCATAACTCGTATTGCTTTAAATTCGATTGACACGATGAGGGAGATATTAACATCGGATTCGGATGGTATAGAAGTATAAACTGCAAAAATAACACCCCCACCTATTTTGTTCCTACGGTCATTTCTATAAACTTGATATTGATTTGGAAGGATCTCTGAATTAAAAACATGTGGTTTAAGCCAGGTTTCAGTAAAGCAAATTACGTTATAGTTACAGTCAAGCCTTTTAAGTATAAATTGTTTAATTTAGTATTTAAATTTCAAACGTTATGGTACAAAATCCTTAAAGTAGAATTAAAAATTAGTATTTTGGCTCAGTGTCACGATTAGGAATAGAAGCTAAGTTATTTATTTTATTTTTATTTTTATGTGGCTTATATTCAAACTCGCGAACAAATGCCCCGGTTGGACAAAAATAATTGTTAAGCATATTTAAAGTTAAATTTTCGGATTGCTAAGTTCAAGTCTTAATTTTTGCTGAAATGTAAAACTCTATATCATCAGAAGAAGTGTCCCTAGCAAATCTTGAAACGACAATCGATTTTCTCAAAGGAACCATAACCAGCTTCTTTGCAGAGCAGCCAGTCTCATCCACAGGTGTTACAGCACTTCCACAACAGTCGGTTCTACGCTACCGAAGTGACTCGGATTTCATCCGACCAAGGACTGTTATTTCGGCGACCTAACCCCACTTAGGCTGCCGGACACCCCCAATCTTATCTCCCCTTGGGTGCAATACCTTGCAGCAGGATTGCTACTCATACTTCTGGCCAGGGCGGGCGTCGAGCCTAACCCTGGCCCAGAAACCTACTTCTGCTGCATCTGCCAGAGAAGGCTCCATCCGAATTCCACGTCGGTGAGGTGTAATGCGTGCAACGGATCGTGCCATCTTAAGGTCTGCTCAGGCCTTAAGAAAACTAGGGAGTGGTCCACATCCTATGTGGGCCAGTGTTGCTCGCGCACTCAAGCGCCCCAAGCCTCCACGGCATCCCCCTTGCGCCCCCTGCGACGGTGCCTCAGAGCATCCCTCCTGCCTCTACGGCCCCCCGGAGCTCACAGCAACACCAAACCTCCCCACCGCCCCCTCGCTTCACCACACGTGGCGCCAACCAGCAACTACTGGTTGCCCCCACTATCTGCTGTGTATGCCGGGCCAGAGTGCACCGGAATGCCTGCTCCGTCAGGTGTAATGCCTGCCAGGGCTGGTGCCACTTCCGGGCGTGCTCTGGCCTACGCACCACAAGGGACTGGTCCGTGAGCTTTACCGCCTCCTGCTGCCGCAACAACCCCCCGCCAGTGTCGCTCACGACACCGCCCACAACAACCGCTGGGTCTTTACAACCACAGCGGGATGCACAGCCGGGACGGGCCGGCCCTCGGATCCAGTCCCTCACCCCCCTCAACGCGACAACCTTACCGAGACAGACGAGACTCCTACAGTTCAACTGCAACGGACTCTCGAGCAAGATCTCGGAGGTGGTTGCCTTCATGGCTCGGCACGGGCTGTTAATAGCTGCGGTCCAAGAAACGAAGCTACGTCGCAGCTCAACGTTAACGAACTGCGACGGTTACAACGTGCGTCGTAGAGATCGCGAGCGAGATAATGGTGGAGGCCTAGCCTTCATTCTACACAACACCGTGCAGTATCGTCTTATCGATGCAGACATCGACCCAAGGGACAGCACCTTAGAATGTCAAGGGATTGCTGTCCGATCAGGCGATGTCGAGCTCGAAATATTTAAGACATATATACCCCCTGTCTCTGCTGCCCCGCTGGATATCACCCTGACATAGGTGCGCTCCTCAGTGGTGAAAACCGTTTGGTAGTCGGAGACTTTAATGCGCACCACGATCTTTGGTTCTCAAGCCTATCAAATGATCGTAGGGGAAATATTTTGGCAGAGCAGATAGACGATTCGACATTCTGCACCATGAACGACGAATCCCCCACCAGGATTGTGGGTAGTTGCAGCAGCTCGCCAGATCTAACAATAGCTAGCGCAGGTCTGATAAATAGCATAACGTGGCGACCTATGCTATCGCTTGCATCAGACCACCTACCCATAGTCATCTCGATTGACAGACCTGCCAACTATGTTGCCTCGGACCGCCACACCTATGTCAACTTCAAAAAAGCTGACTGGGAGCGGTTTGAGGATCTCACTGAAGACGCCTTCAGTGCTCTCTCAACTCCAACCGACGTTCGCGTAGGCGAGCGCTTGTTCCGCAGGGTGGTGAAGTCCGCTGCAGCCCGTTTCATTCCGGCAGGGAGGATCCCTGTGATCCGTCCTGACTTCCCGGGTGAGGCGGTGTCTCTAGCGGATGAACGCGACCACCTCCGGCAGGCGGACCCCGGTAATCCCCGTATTAGGCAACTAAACAGGGAGATCCAACGCCTGGTCAACGTTCACAAGCGGAACAAGTGGAGGGAGCACCTGAAGTCCTGCGACCTCGGTGCCGGAGTGGGCAAATTATGGTCGACCGTGAGGTCCCTGTCCAACCCGACGAGGCGTGATCGAACAGAAATCTCCTTTGGAGACCACGCCTCGTCGGACCCGAAGCGATGCGCGAACTATTTTAGTCGACAATTCACATTGCATCCTTCGGCCGACAGAACCAAACGGTCAGTCACCAGAAGGCTGCGCAAGTCAACACCAAGCGCACCAATTGTCCTCTCTACCACTGAGGTGAAGGAAGCCATCGGGAAGGCGAAAGCCTCCAAATCCATTGGCCCAGACGGGTTAAGCATGTTGATGCTGAAAAAATTGGGCACCGCGGGAGTAGCATATCTCACCAGGGTCCTCAATCTGTCGCTATCCACCACGGTCATTCCAGATATCTGGAAGACCAGTAGGGTGATACCACTGCTGAAACCAGGGAAACCGGCCGGCCAAGGCGAGTCCTATCGGCCGATCTCCCTGCTTTCTCCAGTGGTTAAGACACTTGAGGCCCTGCTGCTCCCGCATTTCAACCACCACCTCAGCCCGGCGAAGCATCAACACGGCTTCCGGAAAGTGCATAGCACCACAACGGCACTTAACGCTATAAACACTCAGGTTAATCGTGGTCTCAACGGCAACCGCCCCTGTGAGAGAACCGTCCTCGTGGCTTTGGACTTGTCGAAGGCCTTCGACACAGTCAGCCACTCCATCTTGCTGAAGGACGTGGAGGCCTCACCTCTCCCAGCGGCGTTGAAGCGATGGACCGCGAACTACCTGTGTGGTCGTCAAGCGTCGGTGTGCTACCGTGACTCAGTGTCAAAAGCGAGAAGAATTAAGCAGGGGGTACCACAGGGTGGCGTCCTATCCCCCCTATTATTCAACTTCTACATCTCGCGACTCCCTTCCCCGCCAGAGGGAGTCACACTGGTCTCGTACGCCGATGACTGCACGATAATGGCTACCGGCAATGGAATTGATGGCCTGTGTTCCAAAGTGAATAGCTACCTCCCAGACCTTGCTCACTACTTTACAGGACGGAATCTGACGCTGTCTCCTGCTAAGTCCACGGCGACCCTTTTCACATCTTGGACGAAGGAGGTCGGGCTCACCCTCGACATCCACATCGAGGGGACCCCAATTCCGACGGTTAACCACCCGAAGATCCTGGGAGTCACCCTCGACAGCCTGGTCTCCTTCTCAGCGCATACAACCGCAATCGTCAATAAGGTACAGAGAAGCAACAAAGTCCTCAAGTCGCTCGCCGGCAGCACTTGGGGCAAAGACAAAGAAACGTTGTTGGCAACATACAAGGCGATTGGCCGGCCGGTTCTAAATTATGCCGCGCCAATTTGGTCGCCTGGAACTGGCAGGACTCAGTGGTCAAGACTAGAGACCTGTCAGAACGCCGCACTCAGGACAGTGACGGGATGTCTCCTGATGACGCCTGTGGATCACCTCTACCATGAGGCTAACGTGCTCCCAGTGCAAGAGCACAACATTATGCTCACAAAGCAGTTTCTACTGGGATGCCACCGTCCGGGGCACCCCAATAGAGACCTGCTCGCGCTGGAGCCGGCACCCAGGCACATCAGGGGACATCTCTCACAACTGACGGACGAGGTCCAGACATACGTACACCGACCGCTGGACCCAAGGACGTACCGACAGGCTCTGGACAGCATCCACAGGGAGTCGGTGTCCAAACACATCGACACCCGCCCTGTGAGTGCAGTCCTGGGAGTCCAACCACCACCCATTGCAGCTGAGGAGCTCCAGCTGCCTCGTGAGACCCGCGTTACTCTGGCCCAGCTCAGATCTGGATATTGTAGCAGGTTAAACTCCTACCTATCCAGGATCAACCCCGACACCCCCAACACGTGCCCGGCATGTGAAGAGTCTCCGCACGACACCAATCACCTATTCACACGCCCGGCCAAACCTACTCAACTAACACCCCTCTCCCTATGGTCCGACCCTGTTGAAACGGCTCGTTTTCTGGACCTTTCGTTAGTTGAGCTTGACGATAACGATTGAGGGAGTCCGCCAACCCAATGGGGTGTAGCTAGCCGCTACAACAACAACAACAACAGGTGTTACAGTTTTTGAGACAATAGGAGCAAATTGGGAAGGTGAAAGCGATTAAGGTGGTGGTGACCCACTTCAGGTGAAGACACCTGTAAGTTGGCATGATCAGAATTGATTTTATTAGAGTGCAGATAGCCCTTGACGAAGTTGATGAAGACGGACCCTGAGGCGGAGGGACAGGAGACAAAAGATTAATTAGCTCAGTTTGTAGGGGTTAAGGCACAATATTATTTTTAAGTAATGTAAGAGGAGCGACAATACTTTCCTTGGGTGGACTGTGGGTCTGTTTGCGTTCGGTCACTCTTACAGATAGCGAAGTTTGATTATCTAGGCCCTTAAATGATTTAAACACGTTTTCATAAAGTTTAAATTTATCACTAAGTGTCCGAAAGTGTTTGCCGATTTCGAAAAATCCATTTCTGGTTTCTCTAATAAATTGAAAAAGTACAACCTCAGTTGATCTGCATTTCAAACAAGACCAACGAATACCTCTTCCTTCATCCATTAAGTCTAGGACTCTGCCAATCAATCCGGCACATTTTATAAGAGCAACCTCATCGCACAACCAGCATGCAACAGAACGTTGCTCATTATCAGTTTTTTTAATTTTGCAGTTGTCAAAAATGCAAAACATAATTTAACAGTATTAGGTAAAAACGCAAACTTAGACAAATATACAAAGTTTAAATCAAATAAGAAGCAATAACAATGTACATAAGAAACAATAACAATGCAAATCAACTAATGACTCGGCAATTGAAAAACTTAATTAAAGTGTAATAAAATCAATGCAAAAATGCTCAACAGATGAATCTCCAAATCTTTTATAACTAAATTATTAATTTATATAAGAATAAACAAATTTTAAAAAGAAAAAAGTGAAGTAATTGCGGATTTCCACAGAGACTTGCATTTTAAAATACGATACACTGCAACGCCTTTGCACAGCCAACGAGAAAACGTGACGTAACATACATAATAATAAGAATAACACTGGTCCAATAAGTACGAAAGATTCACCTTTCAAAATTCTTACACGGATAGAAATGCGCAGAGAAAATTACCTGGACTTTAGATAATCTACGACGAATTAGACATAGAAGAGTTAAACTTAGAAACATAAACAGTTAAAGAATATCAATTCAATATCAATTTGTCGGTTTATTTAAATGAAGCTCGAGTTAGTATCCACATGTATAAATTTGCAGCAGCAATTAGCCAAATTATCATTAGAATACACCACACCAATACAACAAACTGCTGGTCGTAGTTTTAAGTATTAAGAAGTAAATTTAAAACTTACCAGAATTTTAGTTCTAATTTAATTCTGTTACACATTTTTTTTTACAATGCATCTTCATAGGCGAATGAGTAGACATTATGAAATCGTTTTGATCAATTTGATAAATGCTGACGATCTGTTGAAACGTATTTTTGTAAACGCCTCTATTAATCACATCCACTTTCTATATTGATTCTTACAACTAAACTTATGCCCGTGTTCTGTAAGCAGTTTCAGTCTCTAATAGCGACAAAAATCGCAACGACCAGTTGATATTCATTAGTATTAAAATAGTCTCAAGTCTCAAAATAAATTATCTAAACTATGACGTGGTGATGAGCAGGTCACAAAAAATTAACTTAAACACGAAAGCGAAAAACGCGAAGCCGAGGAAAGGTAATAATCTCTAGCTCCTATGCCCGAATTCTCTAACCTGGTATTATCTCAAGTCTCAAAATGAGCTAGAAATTATAGCTTTTTCTCGTTTTTATTTTAATTTTTTGTGACCTGCTCATCACCAGGTCACTATTTAGAGACTTTATTTTGAGACTAGAGGCTTTATATTGAAACTAATGAATGTTAAATGGTCTAAAATTGTGAATTTAGAGACTGAGACTGCTTACTGAATTACTTCTGACTTGACATTATACCAAGTTAGTGAATTCGGGAATATGCCAAAATTCAACCTTTGCCTCGAAACGCTGTCCATACTGTTGCTGATGTTATTATAACGCGCATTTGGCAAAAGTGCAGCGTAACTAGTAATGTTAGAAACGGAGAATTATGTCTTATAGCAAATTGTGTGGGAACGTATACATAATACAATAATGTAATAATAATTTTGCGCTTACACTGTATAGCTCAGTATTTGGCCGAGCTTCTTTTAACATTTGTGGTGAGCGTCTCTATATTTTAGCACAAATGGAGGGACATACAGTTTGTGCCGACTCCGAATGGCAGATGTATTTTATGAGAAGCTTTTTCATGGCATAAATACCCTCGGAAGTTTGCCATTGCCTGCCGAGGGGTGACAGCTCTTACAAAAAACTTGTTCGATGATTAAGATTAAACTTGTTCTTTCTGAGGTTCAAACCTCGAACTCAGCGGCATATCGAGTTATAGCACGCACGTATTTATTCACTTGAGAAATAATTATTGTAATACAATACGGCATAGTTTTCAGCTATGTTACATATAACAATTGCATTAATTTAACTTCTTTATTTATCTTTTAAAATATGCATTTCAATGTTTTTAATTCGACAGTAAATATATATATTCAAAATATTAGCAATTTCTCTTAAGGCCGGTTGCTTAAAGACTGATTACACTAATCGGCGCTTACCTATATTCCGCTTAGTATTCGGAGCTTTCTTAATTGTTAAGTCCTTAATCGGCTTTTAAGAAACCGACCCTAAGTGTGTTATGTGTGCGAATATGTTTTCGCAATATAGGATTATTTAATTTTTCAAAATTAAGTTTTTTTGTTAGAAAATAATCACTTCGACGCAAAAATTACGTTTAGAAGTCTAAAGCCCACTCGTTTTCAGCAATAAATGAATCAACGACTTCTTTCATAGAAAAATTTGGTATTAGCTGGTCTTGTGTTAACTTTACTCTAGTCACTGGATCAAAGTGGCCAACCCGTTGCAAATGCTCCTCAATGTCTTTCCGCTCATATGTTATTCCGGATGGAGTTATTACAGGATCGGAGAGGATCTCAAAACTAATTTTGCCACAAAGGTAATCTGGAACGTCTCGTTTCTAAAATAATAAAAAGATTTAAGCACATTTATTAAAAGTTAAAATATACTTTTAAATGTATATAGGTTACATGTCGTGAGTGAATTCAATAGCACGAAAGAGTTCAGAGTAAAAATTTTAGTTAAAGTGTAAACATAATCAATGGAAGGATTCTCCAAATGTAAAAAAAAGGCTGAGTTGTCTTCTCTTAAATATATGCTTTGGCCGCCGAAGAAGTTAAGTGGCCTTCTATATCTCCACCTGCACCTAACTATGACGGACTTTACTTAAGTTGCATCGTCGATGTATTAACATGAATAACAAGGAAATTGTAACATAAACTCTTGTTCTTTGTGCTCATCTTCAGACAAAGAGTCAGTTGACCAACACTTTTTGATTAGAGCGCCATTGACATTAGTTCAGAACCGTCTATTTTGGATGTTAATGTAAATCGCCTTGGACATTAACGAAATCTACAAGCTATGGTCTAGGGCCTTTGGGGCGTTGGTACTAATAACACAGTGTTACAAAATGGAAAAAATTGAATGAACTTTTAAAGTGACGTATTGGAAATTGTTCACCTGGTCGAATATAACTCAAAACGGTTTTTGGAAAATTTGTAACACCCTCAAAATCTTGCTTTACCGTTAAAAAACCGTTCTTCGGAAGTGTACGCGCTAATCTTTTCATTACTTGGCCATTTCTTTACCGATTTTCAATATGAAATATGTTTTGGAGAGGTAAGGAATATACCTTTAAATTGAGATATAAAGATCTATTTTTTGAGCTAGCGTGTTGTAAGTTTTCATCGGGTAAACTTGGAAAATTTGTTTTTTCTTCAAACTTTTCTACTTTGACCGCATTTTATTGCAGTATTTTACTAAAAATATATCAAGTATGAGGAATTATTTTGAAAGTACATTCATGTCCAAAAATTTTGAGTGCTCATGCAATGAAATCGGACAAAAATTGACGAAGCTATTAAATTTTTTCTGCTATTAAATAAATTTACCTTGCGAAAAGTTTTTTTTTTTTTTAATTTTTCTACTTTGACCGCATTTCATTGCGTTATTTTACTAGAAACATAGCAAGTATGAGGAATTATTTTAAACACATTAATTTCCAAAAATTTTGAGTGGTCATCTAATAAATTTACGCGTCAATTCAACCTTGCGACCGCTTCGCAATTATATTGTGTAATAAGTGTGGTAAAATGTGTGATAGGCGCAACAAATTTTGTTACGCCTGCGGTCTATTTGTTGACAAGAAATATCGGTTCGATTTAAGAACAAATAAAGCTGTGGTTGAAGCGTTCAACCTCTTTTTCAGTTGCTCATACGTGGAAAGTGCTTGGTATGAACCCGAATATATTTGTTCTATGTGCTGTACAACATTAAAACAATGGAAAACCGGTAAATGCGATGACCAGCGTCTGCCGTTTGTGACTCCTATGGCTTGGCATTATCAAATATATCACAAGCCGGAGGATTGCTACTTTTGCCAAACAAAAATCACCGGTCACCACTATAAAAGTCGCCACCTCATAGAATATGCCAATGTGTTGACTGTATCTAAACCGATTCCAAGAGGAAAACAGAAATCCAGCTACATTTCCTGATTCAAGCCACAAATCTTCTAATGAGGTAAATGACGAACCGTACCTGCCAACCAAAGCAATAGAAACGGAACGTCATTTCGTGTCAAATCACGATTATTGTGATCTTGTGCGGGATATGGATCTGTCTATAAGACAGACAGAGATTCTGGCCTCCAGATTAAAGCAGTGGAATATAGTAGACAGTAACTTTAAAGTAACGTCTGCACGAGACAGATACCTATCTTCGTTCGAACACATTTTCAAAGCTGATGACACCAATAACAAACTAGTTTATTGCGTTGATGTGGATGAATTGTTTGCTGCACTCGATCACGTGCACTGTCCACAAGATTGGCGATTATTTCTAGACGGTTCATGCAAAAGTAAGTATTTAATGTGTTATGAGTGTGAGAGAACTAAACTTGAATACAATTTATCAATTCATTTTCAATTGACTAACATCGTAGGTCTCAAAGCAGTATTGCTGCACAACAGAAATGAATTGCCATCAGTTCCAGTGGCATACGCTACTGATATGAAAGATACTTATCAAACGATGGAAAAAATTCTACGATTGCTTAAATACAATAAATTTCGCTGGCAGATTGTTTTGGACCTTAAAGTCCTGACAATTCTACTTGGAATGCAAGGTGGCTACACTAAATATCCCTGTTACTTTTGTGAATGGGACAGTCGTGCCAAAAATCATTACAAGTGTAACATATGGCCACCGAGAAAGTTTCAAATTGGCAAAAATAATGTTCTCAATATTGCATTAGTTAAGCCTGATGATATAATTTTGCCGCCATTGCATTTAAAATTGGGGTACATGAAACAGTTTGTTAATCGACTCGAAAAAAACAGCGAGGCTTTTCTACACCTGAAACTTGTATTCCCCAAGTTGAGTGACGCCAAGATTAAAGAAGGTACTTATAAAAATTTCCCAACAAGAATTCTTCAAAAAGAATTCATCCTAATTTATTTTTACATTTTGATCATGAATTACAGGCGTTTTCGTTGGACCGCAGATTCGTAAGATTATGACTGATGATGACTTCATAAAAAAATTGAACCCAGTAGAGAAAAGAGCATGGCTGAGTTTCATTTCTTTGTGCCGAAACTTTCTTGGAAACACGAGAAGTTCAAATTACGTTGAGGTGGTCCATGAATTTTTGGAAGCTTATGGAGAAATGGGATGCAACATGTCTATAAAAATTCACTTTTTGCATTCTCATTTGGAATTTTTCCCGGATAATCTTGGTCAATTCAGCGACGAACAAGGTGAAAGATTTCACCAAGAAATCTCCAACATTGAAAAACGGTTTACAGGAAAGAACCAAGTTAGGATGATAGCTAATTACTGCTGGTCACTCAAACGTGAAACAGATGACTCGTCTTATAAACGCAGAAGATCAAGCAAACATTTTTAGCTATAAAGTTATTTAACATTTTAATGATTAATTTTTTTTTATTTTCAGTCACAATAAAAATTTGAAGTTGAAAGATAATCAAAATGTATGAATTTTTAAATATGGTCATCATCTAAAATAATTTAAATAGTAATAACTCTGTCAATTTCCAACCGATTTTCGATTGTGGTTTCTATATTTATTTTGGATTATTTTAAGATTGGAAAAGGCAGCTTCACAGTTGTAGGTTGAACCAAACATAGAATAAAGCTTGAAATTTCAAGATTAGAAATATCTTTATGAGAATTTAAAAAATGCTTTTCTAAATTGAAAAGACGCTTACTCTTAAAAGTACTCTTGCACAACATACATTGCGCAAGATTATTTTCATTTACATACATAAAAAATTGATAAATTTTTTTGCTCAGTCAAAGAACAAATTTTGCCGTAGCGAGTGTCTGATTTGCTTTAGCGAACGAGTAAGGTATTGCTTGTTCAAAATTCAGACAGCAACTGATTTGCTTTCGCTTGTTCTGCTGCGAAGCTTCGGGCATGTTGGTGTGACAAAACGATCGCTCAACTGTAGGTGTGAAAAAACGAAGACTAAAAATAGTAGGAGCTGGTCGAGGCTGATGTAGATAATCAAAATGTCTCTTAACCAATAGTATTTTTTCAATAACTTATAACACAAAAGCAGTGATCCACAAAGTTGGCAGAGCTACCAATACAAGCGCATAAATTTTGTCTTATACCCGAATTCAGTAACTCAGTCTCATCTCAAGGTTCAAAATGAGCTAGAGATTATTACTATTCCTCGCTTTCGCGTTTTGTTTTTATTTAAATTTTTTCAAACGTATAAATCCGTATCATCTGAAACGCGGTTTCCATGTTTTCCACACTTTTTCAATGAATTTAAAATGTCTTATTTACGTCAAACGAAGTATATTAATTTTTTGAAAGCTTGAAAGAATGGAATTATTTCATTATCTAGAGTGGATCGAGTATCTCCGTCATGCTCAGATATTACTAAAAACTCCTATTAGGAGTGTACACTTGTTTTAATGTAATAAAATGGTTTTTATACCGTAATAAAAATGTATTTATACTGTAGTTTGGATTGTTAAAACTATATGCAGGAAATTTAATTTTTCTTTAAGCGCCATAACACTGTTCCGCGAAACACAAGTAAAATAAAAATTTTTTCGTAAATAATTATAATTATAGTTTTCGAGTAATTGATGTTTAAATAATTAATTTGTTTATAACTTTTTAATGCCCACTTTGACAGAAAAATTCATGAGAAAAAAGTTGCTCAGCGTCGGAAATTACATAGAGTAAGACACTTTTCAGGCGTCCCGCTCAAATTTCCCACCTTTTTACTCCAGTGAGAGAACTAATAAGCATATATTACAAAACATTATTAAAAACAGCATAAGAAAATCTCATTGAAGATAAAAAATTTAATATTCATACATTTGTCCATCGAAGAGTTATATACTTACTAACCCTGTCGGAAATCAAAGTACTTTAAAAGCAATATAAAAAGTACTTTTTTTCTAACCACAAGTGATTTAAATTCATTATATTTTCTTGTCATCAGTGTCATCAGCTAACTTTTTTTTACATGGCGACGTCCTAGGAACAAGTCAATTACACAGGTCTGCAACAAAAATGCTGTCTGGATATTTCCAACTGATTTATATGTATTTAGGTGTTCTGAAAACTAAAAAAAGGTTTTTTTGGACTAACTTCTAGGCATTAATAATAGGTATAATTTTATTTTGATTACTGTTTTTAAATGTTTACCATAACTATCATTAATTTCTAGATAAGGAACACCATGTATGAGCTGCATTAACAAACATAAACATGTTGTAACCTGAACGTGTGCGCTCCGAGGGAGCTTAAAGTTGGCGAAAAGAATGTCCTGCATGAAACTTTGGTGCCTCCTCATAAAGTTCTTCTACCACCGCTTCACATAAAGCTGGGATTGATGAAGCAATTTGTATCGTCACTTCCAAGAGATGGAAATTGCTTCAAATACTTAATATCAAAGTTTCCAGGCTTCTCGGAGGTAAAGTTGAAAGAAGGTGTTTTCGTTGGACCAGACATTAGACGGCTTATGGCTGATCCACTATTCACCACAACGATGACGGATCCTCAAAGAGAAGGGTGGATTGCCTTTAAAAGAGGCCATAAAGAAATTTTTAGGCAATAACCAAGATCCTAACTACAAAAAATATAATAAAAATAACGTTAAAAGCATTTCAAGCCTTAAGTTGCTTAATGAGTTTAAAAGTACATTTTCTTTATTCCCACCTCGACTACTTTCCAGAAAATTTAGAAGACGTGAGTGAAGAGCAAGGTGAACGATTTCGCCAAGATATTAAGGAGATGGAAAAAAGATACCAGGGAAGATGGAGCGTTTCAATGATGGCAGACTACTGTTGGACGCTTCAAAGAGACTTTCCCGATGCTTTCCACAAGCGAAAATGTACCAAAAGGAGTCTCACGGAGAAAAAGAAATGTTTAGTGCTTACTAATTAAGGTATTTTACATAAATAAGATAGTTTTGTTACGCAATTAGAAATTAGAAATTTTTTTTTTAATCTTTTTTATTTTAATATTTTATAATTTTATTGAGCTCAAGGCCAGTTTATGGAAGATTTGTTTGTGAAAAAACAACAACAGCTTTCAATGGTTGAAGTTATAGTACTATTTCGGAAATCACCACATTTCCTCATCAGACTTCTTTTTGATTATTAAATTAAGTTATTTTTAATTTAATTTTCATAACCACTTCTCTCAGGCTTTGAACCCGGGAGCTCGGAGTTGCAGAGCCAATACGCTACCTATTGTGCTACGCTAGACGAGTTGGCTGTTGTGTTTATTTCATCTTCCTTAAACAAACCAACTACAAACAAGAGCAACTGATCTGCCGCTATTTAACTTGTTTGTGTGGTTGTTGTTTGTGTTTTTATTTTTGCAAATTCTATATTATATGTATGCATTTTTAAGGCGTGCTCATCCTTGTCTACAATGTTTGTTCATTTTTCTGTTGGCCTAGTAAAATGTTAATATTTTATAATTTTATTGAGCTCAAGGCCAGTTTATGGAAGATTTGTTTGTGAAAAAACAACAACAGCTTTCAATGGTTGAAGTTATAGTACTATTTCGGAAATCACCACATTTCCTCATCAGACTTCTTTTTGATTATTAAATTAAATTATTTTTAATTTAATTTTCATAACCACTTCTCTCAGGCTTTGAACCCGGGAGCTCGGAGTTGCAGAGCCAATACGCTACCTATTGTGCTACGCTAGCCGAGTTGACTGTTGTGTTTATTTCATCTTCCTTAAACAAACCAACTACAAACAAGAGCAACTGATCTGCCGCTATTTAACTTGTTTGTGTGGTTGTTGTTTGTGTTTTTATTTTTGCAAATTCTATATTATATGTATGCATTTTTAAGGCGTGCTCATCCTTGTCTACAATGTTTGTTCATTTTTCTGTTGGCCTAGTAAAATGTTAATATTTTATAATTTTATTGAGCTCAAGGCCAGTTTATGGAAGATTTGTTTGTGAAAAAACAACAACAGCTTTCAATGGTTGAAGTTATAGTACTATTTCGGAAATCACCACATTTCCTCATCAGACTTCTTTTTGATTATTAAATTAAATTATTTTTAATTTAATTTTCATAACCACTTCTCTCAGGCTTTGAACCCGGGAGCTCGGAGTTGCAGAGCCAATACGCTACCTATTGTGCTACGCACATTTTACATGGCGACGTCCTAGGAACAAGTCAATTACACAGGTCTGCAACAAAAATGCTGTCTGGATATTTCCAACTGATTTATATGTATTTAGGTGTTCTGAAAACTAAAAAAAGGTTTTTTTTGGACTAACTTCTAGGCATTAATAATAGGTATAATTTTATTTTGATTACTGTTTTTAAATGTTTACCATAACTATCATTAATTTCTAGATAAGGAACACCATGTATGAGCTGCATTAACAAACATAAACATGTTGTAACCTGAACGTGTGCGCTCCGAGGGAGCTTAAAGTTGGCGAAAAGAATGTCCTGCATGAAACTTTGGTGCCTCCTCATAAAGCAATTTGTATCGTCACTTCCAAGAGATGGAAATTGCTTCAAATACTTAATATCAAAGTTTCCAGGCTTCTCGGAGGTAAAGTTGAAGGAAGGTGTTTTCGTTGGACCAGACATTAGACGGCTTATGGCTGATCCACTATTCACCACAACGATGACGGATCCTCAAAGAGAAGGGTGGATTGCCTTTAAAAGAGGTCATAAAGAAATTTTTAGGCAATAACCAAGATCCTAACTACAAAAAATATAATAAAAATAATGTTGAAAGCATTTCAAGCTTTAAGTTGCTTAATGAGTTTAAAAGTACATTTTCTTTATTCCCACCTCGACTACTTTCCAGAAAATTTAGGAGACGTGAGTGAAGAGCAAGGTGAACGATTTCGCCAAGATATTAAGGAGATGGAAAAAAGATACCAGGGAAGATGGAGCGTTTCAATGATGGCAGACTACTGTTGGACGCTTCAAAGAGACTTTCCCGATGCTTTCCACAAGCGAAAATGTACCAAAAGGAGTCTCACTGAGAAAAAGAAATGTGTTTAGTGCTTACTAATTAAGGTATTTTACATAAATAAGATAGTTTTGTTACGCAATTAGAAATTAAAAATTTTTTTTTTAATCTTTTATATTTTAATATTTTATAATTTTATTGAGCTCAAGGCCAGTTTATGGAAGATTTGTTTGTGAAAAAACAACAACAGCTTTCAATGGTTGAAGTTATATTACTATTTCGGAAATCACCACATTTCCTCATCAGACTTCTTTTTGATTATTAAATTAAATTATTTTTAATTTAATTTTCATAACCACTTCTTTTAGGCTTTGAACCCGGGAGCTCGGAGTTGCAGAGCCAATACGCTACCTATTGTGCTACGCTAGCCGAGTTGGCTGCTGTGTTTATTTCATCTTCCTTAAACAAACCAACTACAAACAAGAGCAACTGATATGCCGCTATTTAACTTGTTTGTGTGGTTGTTGTTTGTGTTTTTATTTTTGCAAATTCTATATTATATGTATGCATTTTTAAGGCGGGCTCATCCTTGTCTACAATGTTTGTTCATTTTTCTGTTGGCCTAGTAAAATGTTAATATTTTATAATTTTATTGAGCTCAAGGCCAGTTTATGGAAGATTTGTTTGTGAAAAAACAACAACAGCTTTCAATGGTTGAAGTTATAGTACTATTTCGGAAATCACCACATTTCCTCATCAGACTTCTTTTTGATTATTAAATTAAATTATTTTTAATTTAATTTTCATAACCACTTCTCTCAGGCTTTGAACCCGGGAGCTCGGAGTTGCAGAGCCAATACGCTACCTATTGTGCTACGCACAAACAAATCTTCCATAAACTGGCCTTGAACTCAATAAAATTATAAAATATTAACATTTTACTAGGCCAACAGAAAAATGAACAAACATTGTAGACAAGGATGAGCACGCCTTAAAAATGCATACATATAATATAGAATTTGCAAAAATAAAAACACAAACAACAACCACACAAACAAGTTAAATAGCGGCAGATCAGTTGCTCTTGTTTGTAGTTGGTTTGTTTAAGGAAGATGAAATAAACACAACAGCCAACTCGGCTAGCGTAGCACAATAGGTAGCGTATTGGCTCTGCAACTCCGAGCTCCCGAAAAGTTATTTTCGGATTTAGCACACCCAAAAAACATAAGAATTACACAAAAAACCAACACAGCTCTCAAATATTTTTTTTTTGAAGACTTGTGTTATCCGACTCTGCATTTGTTTTCAACCACTTTCAAATATACATATTTGAAAGAAAGAACATTAAAATGACTTTTTTGGCAACTGCAATAAAATGTAACGGGTGTTTTTTTTAGGGGTATAGAACTTCAAATTGAAATAAAACACAAGAAAATCGTTTTAAGGTCCATCAATTTAGCTTTATTGGAAGGATAATTTTATGCCATTAATGTTTAAATATGACTTCGGGCATGTGGCCGCCGCGGCTGGCTCGAATAAAGCCAATTCTACAGGTCCAATTTTCAACCACTTTTTCGAGCATATGGGGCCGTATGTCGGCAATAACGCCACGAATGTTGGCTTCCAATTCCCCTAACGTTTCTGGTTTGTTGGTGTAGACGAGCGACTTCACATATCCCCAAAGAAAATAATCCAATGGTGTCAAATCACACGATCTTGGTGGCCAATTGACAGGTCCATTCCGCGAAATTATGCGCTCAGCGAATGTTTCCTTCAATAAATCGATTGTGACGTGCGCTGTGTGGCATGTAGCGCCGTCTTGTTGGAACCACAACTCATCCACATTCATGCCATCCAATTCGGGAACAAAATAGTCGGTTATCATGGCTCTATACCGGTCTCCATTAACGGTAACTGCCTCTCCAGCATTATTGCGGAAGAAGTATGGCCCAATGACTCCACCAGCCCATAGAGCACACCAAACAGTCAGTTTTTGTGGATGTAATGGCGTTTCAAGGGTCTCATGTGGATTCTCTTCACTCCAAATGCGGCAATTTTGCTTGTTGACGTAGCCATTCAACCAAAAATGAGCCTCATCACTGAACAAAATTTTGCGATGAAAATCAGCATCGAGATCAATCTCATTTTCGGCCCATACACCAAAATCACGACGCATTGCATGGTCTCGCGGCTTTAATTCTTGCACAAGCTGGATCTTGTAAGGTCGCAAGCCAAGATCTTTGCGCAAAATCTTCCATAAAGTTGATGGACAAAGCTCCAATTGCTGTGCACGGTGGCGAATCGATTCATTCGGGTCCTCTTCAACACTTTGCTCTACAGCGGCAATTGTTTCTTCGGTGCGCACTGTTCGACGTCTCTGCGGATGCGTATTATCACATAGAGTAAACGTAGTGCGAAAACGATCCATGGTTAACCGAATTAATTGCTCTGATGGACGATTATGTCGACCATAAAATGGACGGAGCTCACGGTAAACTTCGCGAACTGAACCATTATTTTCGAAATAAATTTGCACGATTTGCAAGCGTTGTTCTTTTGTAAACCTGTTTATGATGAAATGGCAAACCAAACTGAACATAAATGACATTAGAGTTGCCAGATTTGACCACAAACTGCCAGTTTTATCTCTATTCGAAAAACAAACCTGTAAAAAAAACACCTACAGCTACTTTAAAACTGCTTTTTTTACAACTATTTCAAACTCAATTTGTTTTTAAACTTCTTCATTTTATACCTACTTTTTAAAAACGGATTTTAGTTTAGTTTTTATAAAATATATTTACATGAGTATTTTTGTTTAAACTAAGTAAGGAATTTAGTTCATTTTTACGTTTAAACGTTTTAAAATACTTCGTAAAAACATTGTTTTTATACCGCCTGAATGGCCTTGCGAATTACTTCCTCTGGGTCATGATTTTCGATACAAAAGGCATCTATGTTAATAATGATAAAGCAAGAATTGAAATATTTTAAGAATCACGAATTTTATGGGCTCGCCCACTGTCTTTCCTTTCAAAAGCGGATATAGTGTGTTCCATCGATGTTGAAATTCATTACAACGTCCTTGGACAAAATAGCCAAAAGCATCTTTTTGGTTTTCCTTTCATTAGGGACTTCATTCCATCAAGCTATGGAATATATGGGAAAAAGCTTTAGATAGATATTTAGAATTTTATAAATATATTAGCTACTCACGTAAATTGTTTTGTTGTCTTCGTTAATATTATCGTCAAGGGCTTCATTTTGCTTTTTGCTTTGCTCTATAAAAATCTGTAAACTGTTATATAAGTTCTTATATGTGCTACGTAAATATTTACCTTCACTGGGCTCTTTTTAAAAATATGCAGAAGTTCCATACATTTGGATGACTGCATTCTGTTTCCGTTGGGATATTCGGCCGGTTTACTTGAGATAGCTAATTTTTGTCACCCTCCGACAAATCAGCTTCTTTTTATACATTTTATCTGATAGTTTTTTTTATATATTTACAAACTGTTTAGGCTTCCGCCCTAAATATCATCGCCACCCTCCTTCAACCCACATACAAAGCGCGTAAGCATGGTTCAAGTGGTTCAAGTGGTTGGTCGTCCTTTTTCTCGCTCCGCGTTTGTCGCTAAATTTTATTTAAATTGGAAGCGAGTCTTCCGGGAAAAGTGCTGAAAAGTTGTTTTATGGCCGCAGCAACCAGGCCGTAGGAGTGTCGGCGGAATAGAAAAGCTAAGTACCATATTAATAATAAATTGCTTAAACCCTTTGTATGCATTCGGTGGGTTTCTTCCTTCCCGCCAAAACATATGTATATATAAAAAAAAAAAAAAAAAGGTAAACACAAAAACGAAGAGAAGAGGAGAAAAACAAGAGGGCAAACGGACCACCACTTGTAAACTTGGAACTTGGAACAGCTGATGGCTGAATCTCGACTAAGACGTCGCATTCGCTAGGCACTTGAACTGAGTTCACCTATGTTATCAGCTTGTGGATGCGCTTATACAGACCCGAGCGACCTTGGGCGCTGTATATTATGGAAATGTTATATGAAATACACATTTCATAATTCAGCGTAGGCAGTGGGAGGGTTTTTTTTTGTTTTTGTTTTCTTCTTCACCCCAAAAAAAAAAGGAAATAGATATAAAAAGATGCACATAAAAGAGATGCAGAATAAGAGGAAAAGAGGAGAAGAAAAGGGCCACCGCTTTGAACAGCTGATGGCTAAGTACAATCTACTGGCCGACAGGTGTCGGTTTCGCCTTGAGCCTAAGTTGATATCGGCTGACCGGTATCATGTGCTTGTCTTCTTTGGCTGTTGTGTTGGATATAAGCAAATAGCGGTGTGGGGGAAGGCATCTGCATGCATAGAGGGCGTATCGGTGCGGACACTCGACCGCTTTGTTCGCTCTGGCTGTGGTGCCGGCCATATCATGCCGTATCGAATTAAAACTTAGTCAAATAAAACTCAATAATTAACTTTTAACTTGGTCTAATTCTCAAACAATCTAACTTAATTTAATTAAATTTCAAATTAAACCTAATACTATTACTTTTTATCAATCCTATTTAAATTTGTTCGCAGTTTACTAAACTTAGTGTTGTTCACGACTTGATTTTTTCTGGTTTGCCTATTCTGCTTGTTTTTCTGATTTGAGCGCGCGAATAAGGCCATGCACGGGTGTGTACGTACGCACATGGGTTAAAATCATTAAATCATGGGTTCGGAGTGCATTGGCACATACATTTGTGAGTGTGTGCAAACGAATGCACAGCCCTGTAGGAACCTTGACTAGCTACCCGGTAGGAATCGGGCACGAAGAAAGCGAATTATATTGAGCATTAATTCGTAATGGATTTCATGCTGAAACCGAGCCCAGTAAGGTTCAGCTTATGGCATACCGCAAAACACGTATTTGGATACGTTTGCTTTGAGCTGGTGGTACTGACATTCTGTTACCTGAGTATGCAGGAGTGACATCATGCAGAAATGGCTTCCAGGCTAATGTCAGTACTGC
Organism: Philophylla caesio; assembly: GCA_963971545.1. Lineage (NCBI taxonomy): Eukaryota > Metazoa > Arthropoda > Insecta > Diptera > Tephritidae > Philophylla > Philophylla caesio. Next base: position 25,941,496 of record OZ020609.1, on the reverse strand, counting down.
CTCCGCCCCATTAAAACTCTAGCAGGTCTCAGAAAACGCTCTATACTCGACACCATTAAGTTGGTCGCACAGGCTCAGTTGATGAAATCCTGACTAATACCGATCTGGCTCTGAACGCCATACCCCATAAAGGATTGCGTCAACCCTTGCATGGCCTCCCTGTGTACAAATATAATCATGGGATCATTAAGGTAACTGCGCATACGAGTATAGATAATGGATCTGAGTTTGGGCCCTTTAAATAAAATGGATCAAATTAAAAACAATGTTATTGTCAACGTTACTGTGAACGAAAATAAAAGCATGAGCAATGTAAACGAGACGTCTACTGTTCAAAATTTTCCCAAAACGACGATACGGGTAGAAAACGCTGATAGGGGCATTGACCCTTTTAAGAGATGTGCAAAGCTTGCGCACTCACCACCGCTAACTCCCTCGCAGGAAGCACAAGGTTCAGAGGACTCGCGAAAACCGAAAGAGACCAACTCAGTCGTGAATCATACGATCGCGGAAACTGAAAAAGAAAAGAGCGCATTTAGCAAACTTGGCGACGAAATAGACACGCTGCTAAGTATGCTTAGAGAAAACGAGGGTAAAAGCCGGACTATCCACCAACCAATGTGGGACACTTTCGGCAACATTAAACAAATGTACAACCAAGCCAAGATGGAAGGTTTCAGATGCAGCCCAAATAAAGCAGTATGTTCTGACAACAGCACTCAGACATCCCCATGGTTTAAACCCCCATCACCACCCCGGAGAAAAGCTGGAACAGAAGCCGATGGCTTGCCCTTAAGCAAACGGGTAAAGGAAAACCTCAAAACTCAACCAAAGGCGAGACCGAAAGGAAAGGAGACTTGGATTGCTCAATCGGCAGCCCAGTAAGTAGCAGTAAAAAAAAGAGAAAAGAAAAATGACAAAAAAAGCTGTTAGATCAAATAGCAAATACGATCACAAAGTCGAGGCCTGATGCAATTGTCATCGAAAGAACAGGGAACATGTCCTACGCAGACATCTTGAAAAAGGTGAAAAATGACGCCAAGTTTAAAGGCTACGCTGAATCAGTGTCAAATATCAGGCGTACGCAAAAGGGTGACATATTGATAGAACTTATCAAATCCTGTCAAAAGTCTACGGACCTAAAGGCTATAGTTGGCTCGGTTTTAGGCTGCGAGGCTGCGGTTAAGTCGCTCACGCAACGTATCATAATAGTATGCCGGGACATCGATGAAGTGACTACGAAAGAGGAGGTTCATAGCGCAATTACAGCTCTCCCAGGGTTGGAAGATATCGAGGTATCAGACATAACGGGACTCTGGGCAGCATACGCTGGAACTCAAACGGTAACGCTAAGCTTGCCAGTTCAGAATGCCCAGAAACTTCTCCAGACTGGCAAAATTAAAATCGGCTGCCGTATAAGGGAGCGCGTGCAACTCCAAAAGTGCTTTAAGTGCCTCGAGTATGGCCACATGTCTAGAAACTGCTCTGCCAACACGGACAGGACGAAACAATGCAGAAAGTGCGGCGTAGAAGGTCATTTTGCGAAAGAATGTAAAAACAGCCCACACTGTGTGCTGTGTAAATCTGCTAATGGGGATAACCTCGACCATATAGCTGGAAGTTACAATTGTCCAGCTTTCAGGAAGGCTTTAACGAACCGACGCCGATGAGAATCATCCAAATAAATTTGAACCACTGCGAAGCTGCACAAGATCTGCTATCACATAAGGTCAGAGATGCAAGAGCAGACATAGCAGTCATAAGTGAACCTTACAAGTCCAAAGATGATAGAGCGTGGGCCAGCGATATTAAAAAATCCACAGCTATCTGGCTCTGCGGCGCATACGCATTCCAAGAGACGGTTAATGCCGACGAAGGATTCGTGCGCTGTAAAATAAATGGGCTATTATAAGTTGCTATGCAAGGCCAAGTCTCTCGGTAACAGCGGGGCGACTTCAATGCCTGGGCAGTGGAATGGGGTAGCAGATTAACGAATAAGAGAGGGGAGATGCTCCTGGAAACATTCGCCCAGCTCGATGTTACGGTTCTGAATACAGGCTCTGCGTTGACCTTCAGAAAAATGGGTACTGGCTCGATAATAGACATTTCCCTTGCAAGCGATTCGCTGGCCCAGAAAATCAAATTGATGGTAAGCGAGGAGTACACGAACAGTGACCACCAGGCCATTATAATAGATATAGCGGAGAAAAGAAACAAGCAAACGCCAAAGCTCACAGGGCCGAAATGGAAGGAAACGATGCTCGATAAAGATGTCTTGAAGTATATGGTGAAAGAGCTTACAACCATTACAGGACCAGCAGAAGAGGTGGTAAGTCATTTGGCTTCTGGCCTAACTGAAGCTTGCGATGCACCAATGCCAAGAAGGTGAATAAATAAGAAATTCGCACCGTGCTATTGGTGGAACAGGGATATAGAACTGCTAAGAAAACAATGCCTAAATGCTAGACGGAAAATGCAGCGAAGCAGAGGGAGGCCAGAGTTTTCCGATAACCTAAATGCTCTTAGAAAGTCAAGGAAGAGCCTTAAAGCTAATATAAAGCATTATGTGCCCAGAAATGCTCAGAAATATCATAACAACCCTTTTTCCGCAAAGGGACGAGGACATACCATCAGTCTTTCAATGTTATGAGAAAAGTGAAGTCCCAAGGGTAACCGAAGAAGAGTTGCTAATTGCATGCAGGAAGATTCAAAACCGCAAAGCTCCAGGGCCCGACGGCATTCCAAATAAGGCCCTGAAGGCCGCTATTATAGCGCGGCCAGACATATTTGTGCATGCTTTCAACTCATGCCTTATAGAAGGTTATTTCCCAGTAAAGTGGAAGGAGCAAACGCTGGTGCTATTACCCAAAGGCAACAAACCCCCAGATGAGCCGTCGTCTTATCGTCCGATCTGCTTACTGGACACGCTTGGGAAAGGATTATATGCAACAGGCTAACGTCGTTTGCCGAAGAATATGGGTCTCTCTCGATAAACCAGTTCGGTTTTAGAAAATCCCGTTCCACGATAGACGCGATTAAGACCGTTGTCGACGTTGCATCGGACGCCATAAAGGGCAAGAGATGGCTTGGCGGATAAAGGAATACTGCGCCATAGTAACACTAGACGTCAAAAATGCTTTTAATACCGCAAGCTGGCGATGCATAATAGAGACACTTATAAGAATAGGCACTCCAAGCTATATCATAAAAATAATAGCGAGCTATTTTTCACCCCGCAAGCTTCTGTACATAAGCGATAATGGGCCGGACATGTATAACGTGACAGCAGGGGTCCCCCAAGGATCTGTCCTTGGACCACTCCTGTGGAACCTTATGTACGATGGTGTCTTGAGCCTGGAAATGCCTCGACGTACAAAAGTGGTGGCTTTCGCAGACGATGTTGCGGTAGTAGTTGTGGCAAAACATCTACATCAAATTGAAGCTGCAGCCGGAGAAGCTGTTTTAAAAATCAAACCTTGGCTTAACTTAATGCACCTAACGTTGGCCGACCACAAGACCGAGGCACTTTTGATAAGCAGCAGAAAGACAGTGGAGTTTCTGAATATTCGCGTGGGGACAGAGATCATTACGTCAAAGCCCGCTATCAAATACCTAGGTGTAATGATTGACTCACGACTTAGCTTCAAGTCCCATTTAGAGTTCGTTTCAAAGAAAGCCTCGACAGTGCAGTCAAGCTTGTCGCGTATTATGTCAAACAACGGAGGACCAAGGCACAACAAACGAGTTCTTTATAGTAGGGTTATTAGCTCAATCCTCCTATATGCGGCCCCAATCTGGGCAAACGCTCTGATCGTAAAAAGCAACGCGAAAAAGATAACAACTGTCCATCGGCTAAGCGCCTTACGAGCAGTCTGCGGCTTCCGCACAATTTCAGACGAAGCCTTTTTTTGTCATAGCTGGACTGATGCCAGTAGATATTATGGCCCATGAAATGAAACGAATTTATGATAAGCTTTCCGAAAACAATGGAAGATTAAACCCAAAAGTAGTAAAGGCAGAAGAAAGGGAAAACTCAATGAACATTTGGCAGGCTCGTTGGAATAGCTCCCCAAAGGGCAGGTGGACTTACGAGCTGATACCAAATATCAGCAAATGGGTTGAGAGAAACCACGGTGACACAAACTTTCATTTAACACAGTTTCTCTCGGGCCATGGGTGTATCGAAAATATTTAAACAAATTTGGACACGATAGCTCCCCTTGCTGCCCAACATGCAGAATCAGCGACGAAGACGTAGAACATATTATGTTCCAATGCCCACGCTATGCTCCTCAAATCCGGGGAATTTTGAACGGAGAAACCTTCATTGACTCCATGCTTCAGTCAAATGAAAAGTGGAATAAAATATGCGCTCATGTAACGCGCATTCACATAGACCTGAGAAACGCAGAGATGGCAAGACGTCGCCAACGAAACACGTAAGGAGCAAAAAATCGGGGAGAATGGTCGTGGTGGAGAGGGTTTAGTATCGTAGGTGTAGCTTAGAGGCTGCAAGGCGTGCATGCTGCTATGGCGGCATAGCAGTACTCATGAGAGTTACCTCTCCCCGGGCGTCAACCCAAAAAAAAAAAAAAAACCAACTCATGCACACATTTCGGAATGCCGGTACATGCCGTCAAACGGTACACTAACTTAAGGGGAAAGTTAACGAAAGGGCACTGTTTGGCGGTTCAACGGGAGTTTCAATAAAATTCCTGCAGCAGGAGGTAAATTACACATATATATGTATGTCCATATAGTCACTTATCATATTCAATAAGTATAACGTTTTGAACTTAATGAAATCAATCATAATTTAAAACCAAATTCGTTGGTTATTCATTTTCATAAAATTTTACACTGTTGCGAATATTCCGTATACGCGACCGAGTGAATATTGGTCCTTCGAGCAATATCCGTCGTATCTCAGCCGTGAAATTGATACAGTCCACTATTACAACGAGTCCTAACTCTCTCACATCAGCTACGATTTCCAAAGCGATTAATCACAGCACTTTCCGCCAAGCGAGAAGTTTAGAACCTGGCAGCTACCAGCTATCAGCGTGATGTGCGGCACATGCATCCGCACCGGACACAGAAACAACTTTTGAAACACTCAGCACTGCAACCATTCCAGATTTTTATAAACACAAGGTACGTGATTTGAAATTCAGTGCTATTCCGTTTTAAAACCAATAGTAATAAAATCAGTTAAAGAAAACTAGTTTGTAACCGCGAGTGCCATAGTGAAGAACAATATTCAGTGAACAGAAAACTTCATACACGCACATTGTTGGAGTTTTAAACTTCTTTGGTAGCATCTCACAAAGTGATTTTTTTCCCAATTTTAAACATAAGAGTGTCGAGTTGATCATACAAGGAAAGAATTTATTCGCGAACATAGTTTTTGTTTAAAACTTTTCAGTACAATTTGTATATATTAATATACATACATACATATATGTATATGTATGTATATATATCGAAGAGTTATATACTTATACATTTTCTCATGCTAGGCAATGCATGTTGTTGTTGTTATTAGTGCTGGCAATGGCTGAACTTAGCAGCATATAGGTCATCTCTGTCTTGCCCACATTGTGTCGTTGCGTTTGTACATATGTACCATGTATCCAGTATCTCTGTGATGTGCGCTGCATGTAGATGCGTATTGGGACAAACTGAATTATTATATGAATATGCATACATGTAGTACTATATATATGTAAACGAAACGTTTCTCGATAAAAATTGGATAGTAAAAAACGGACAAATCCGTATATCTGGCAACACTACCAACGACTAAACGATAGATCGTAAGAATACGTGTGAAGTGAATTGGCACCACGATTTAGAGAATACAGAGTCTGCGCCTTCAGCAAACCGCTATTCGCTCTCAGTAAGTTTGACAGAATCAGCTGTTTATGGCACGTCACAGGCATTTTATTTACATTTATTTGTTTGCAAACAAAGAATTGTGCTTAATTTACTTTCAGTGGTTTTGTGCGAAATTATTTAAATAAAGCTTTAAAAAATGAAGTGTGCGTTTATTAATTGCAATAGCGACAGCTTTAAATGCGAAGAATGTAGTTTTTTTAAATTTCCGACGGATATCGATCTTTCCAGAAAGTGGGTGCAGTTCTGCCGGAAATTGACTTATGTCAATCCAAAAACAAATGTGATCTGCATGAAGCACTTTAACCAGTTCGGTGGGTTCCACCAGCGTCGACTTTTACCACTGGTATCAGTAAGCTTTGTAATAATTTATGCAAATCACACAAGAACTATAGAAAACATGTAATACATTCTCTAAATTGCGCAAATCACATACATAGCATTGTTATGCACAAAAACCATGATTTAGATAATTATCTGTTTGTATTTAATCAATAATAATAAATAAAATCACTAAATACTTTATAAGTACGTTTTTCAATTTGCAAATTTGATGATTGTATTTTGGTATTGCTGTTGACACTTTTGACTGAATTCTCCCATTCCCTCTCTTTTCTAACCTGTGACGTTGCACGCATTCTGCTTTACAAGATTTTTCGTCGGGAAGGCGCAATCTTGTATTGACGTTCTCGTTCGAGAACGAGAACAAGAAAACAAATCCTTGAAAAATAATGTAAGTAGTCGAAAAAAAAATATTCATATCTACATGCATACATATGTATTGAAATACTAGTATATACAAATTAACATTATCGCTGGCGCCCAGTCTAAGCGATTCCCATATCCAATCTTTACACGTGCCGCTGCGTCAGCAGAATTACATTTGCAATTGGCCCATTGCATAACCAATGCTACACCTGTGGGAAACCAAGGCCACGATCGTTACCGCCGGATATGCTTACGTAAGTATTTCACAACGCTGTGAAACGCCCGGTACGACATCAGACGGTACCATGAAACCTTCGTTACGCAAGTGCTGCGTCGCTGCTTCTACACCGAGGGCTGGTGGTCGACACGAATGCAGTTCATCGGGCAGTTGCATAGGGGTGCTAGTAGTGCTAAGACACACTTAGAATATTTAGAGTTAAAGGAACATAAGTTGTAGTGTTAAAGTGTTATTCAATAAAGTTTATTCTAACGAGTTGTAGTCCTTGTGTTTAAGCTTAGTTGTAATCCTTGTGTTTAAGCTTAGGGCGAGTTGGCCCTTCTATTTGTTTGAGTGTAAGGATCAAAGATCCTTTAACTGGCGCTCGAGCAGGGACCAGTAGTGAAAGCAGTGGAAAAAAAAATTATAGAAATTTGCAATAAAAACATAAATAAGACAAAGCTAAAAGTTTAATTTGCTACAAGGGCATTTAATAGAAGGACTATAGAGTGTGAACTAAAGATTGCACAAGCAAGGGAAAGTGAAGTGTATTCTCAGCGAATATACAAGGAGGCGATCGATGTTTATACTGTTGTAGTAATTTAAGATACTGTCAATATTCTTTATTCTGTTGTACTCCACAGATAAATATGGAATCCTTACAAGCCACTGTGATGAACCTGACTGGTGCCGTCAATGCGGAGTGTTTGTCACTTCATTACGCGGATAAACGTGATATCAGCATATTGGAGTCCTACTCCGAAGAAACAACTAAGGTCCTTGTTGATACTTATAGAAGCCGTGCCTTGGATGTCTACATACGAGGCTTGAATGGAGAGCTTGCGAAAATGCTTCTCATTCAACCCCCTAAAACTCTCCCAGAGGCCTACTCTGCATACCTCGAGATACAAAACACGAACTTCCGAAATTTTACTATCCACACCGCGCGCATTAATAATTGGGTTATCGCCTAAATAAACACAATCCCAGGTCGAATGCATGGCTTCAGTGCCGACAGGGCTTCTCCACTTCCACCAAGGACAACCTGACATCCTCAAGAGCATCGACCTCCCATCGAAAAACGTTTTCGACAGTTTGCGCTGAGACAAGACCAACCACCAGTCGAGAAGATGGACGTTGACCAGTCCGTCCAGAGTAAACGGGTAAACTACACGAATCGACCGAATTTGTTCAAGCGTGGGGCTAAGTCTGAGAACCTACCGCGTAAGCAACAGAGGTTGTCCCCCGTTTCTACAGGTGACGTAGAAGGACGACAACTCCGATACTGCGAATCTAGCGTACCTTACCTAGAATACAGGTTGCCGAACGGGCGCACATTAGACATCCTGGTAGACACTGGGGCAAATAAGAATTTTATAAAGCCAATGGTGGTCAAGTAGGGCAAACCAGTCAGTAAGTTATTTAGTGTAAGGTCAGCGGGGGGTTGTGTAGATATAAAGGAGAAGGTATCATTGAGACTTTTCAACCTACCTGGACTAAGTACAGTTGACGGAATTATTGGCGACGACACCCTCAAGGACATATGAGCAGTAGTAGATAGGAAAATTAACATACTAGAAATTAATGAACATAAGATACCACTACAGGCACGGATATCTAGTCAGGTGAACTTATTCCATTTGCAAAATGTCGAAAAAGTATTTTGAAGATTGCTTGAGGCGAATCTGAAGGCCAACCTGGAGAAAACGTATTACCTCGAAACTAAGGTCGGGTGCCTGGTCACTCGAGAGAACCTGGTAATGAGACATCTGACCATTTGGCCAGAATTGGCTCGGATCAAGTGTTCCACCATCAGAAACTGGGTGAATACTTCGCTCAGCAATGACTGGGAGGCGTCGAGAGGTTGCAGATGGGCAAACCTCATGTTACTTTCAACCTCAGAAGAACTATCAAAACACTTGCTCTCGCTTAACAGGCGAGACTGCAGGCAACTAGTTGGGACTGTTGACGGATCACTTCATGTGGCATAGACACCTGACAATGATAGGCGTACATGACAACTCCATATGCCCATCCTGTTTTGAAGAGGAAGAGACGGCGGAACATTTTCTGTGCTTCTGTCCCGCCTTTGCTTGAACTAGGTAAGAGGCATTTGGTCGCGACGTGTTGAAAAACGAACACCTGAGCTCTTTGACACCCCAAAATCTGCTAAGATTTATTCGTAAATCCTGCAGATTTAAAACAGATTAAAATGAACATGAAAACAGTACAATGGACGGCATGTAGTCAGAGTGCTGTTCTGCACGCGTTGTTTCGTGTCTGATTCCAACAAAAAAAAGGTTGAATTCCTTTGCTACCCGACTTTTCACACCCGACTTTGTCCGCCCTGACCCAAAAAAGGTTGAGGCGATGAATTTAATCCTGCCTCCAGAGAATTTAAGGGAACTTAAAAGCTTTATGGGTATAATGTCGTATTACCGGAAATTTATTCGCAACTACGGAAAAATCGCGAAGCCTTTGACCACCCTTACTCGTGGCAAAGATGCGCAGGTCAAAGCTGGAGAGGCATTACAAGCCTTTGTCGACTTTATGCTATAGGAGCAGTGTTATTAAGAAGACCGAAGAAAATGACGCTACCAATGAAAAAGGGATGCTGTCTATCGTATGGGCGTTAAAAAACTTGCGATCCTATTTGTATGGTGCAAAAAAATAAGAATCCACTAATCACCAACCGCTAACCTTCTCTTTAAGCTGTCGCAACTATAACGCAAAATTAAAGCGCTGGAAAGCGCGAATGGAAGAATACAATCATCTACAAACCAGGGAAGGCTAATGTGGTTGCCGATGCTCTTTATTATCACAAAACTGAAGTCAATGCCTTATCAGATTCTATCCTAGCTCAGATCTGCTGATAGCGACTTAGGAAATCCTGTTGAGGAAGCCCCCTCCGAGGGCACGACACATACCGCTAAGCAGGATTGCTCAGATCTTATATACACGTGGATTCTCCTAATAATGTTTTCCGCAACCAGGTAATTTTAAGGCTAGGTCAGGAGTCCCGATGCCATAAGCAACCGCATCATGGTTATAGCACATTATATATTTCGCTACCAGAACTTAATGATGTAAATCTCGTCCCCACACTTAAGGAATGTCTAAATCCTAATGTAATGAATGGAATTAACGTCCCTGAAGAATGGGATTGTGATAACACAGCGAGTAGTAGAGGATTTTATCATAGCTGACAAGGTTTTTACACTTAATTGAATTAGAGCATCGCCGAACCCCCAGGTATCATTTCTTACGCCCCCTTGTACTTAATTACACCAGGTCTTTGGGCATTAAAATTTACCAGACCGCAACGCAACGAAGTGAAGCAATAGCAAGAGTACCCCCTAAAGAGCGAGTGTCCATAGCGGTAGATAGGTATAATAATACCATACACTCCACTACAGAAACGAAACCGGTGGATATATTCTTGAATAGGACAGCCAGGATAAATTACCAAAATTTGACAGACTTTCGGGATAAAACCCATGAAAACATCAAAGCCTTGCTATTACATGAGCAAGAATCGAGAAAAGCTAGGTTGAACGAAAAGCGATCGCCACCAAGGGTATTCAACAATGGCATTACGCTATTTATAGCTAATAAACCGATAAAGTCGAAACAAAAACCAAAATTCAAAAAGGAAACCATCGCAGAAGATAGAAATGCGACTATATTAACCGAGAGTGGGAAGAATTTCCACAAATCGGATGTAAAAAATGTGTAAATTAACCCATGATAACATGGGTTAAGGTAGACATAGTGAGAATTCTTCAGACCCGGAGGTCCGGGATGCAAACACACGTTTGTATTCGATTGGGTCAGAGTGGTTCAATTCCACGCAGTCTAGTGGTCTTGGCTGATCTAATCGAAGTGGTTCAACTCCTCCACAAGAATCCATCACTTATTTGTGTGAAGTCACCTATGGCAAAGAGCATTGAGAAATACAATAGTGCATAATGAGCACGATATAAAAGCGTCAAAACGCGCATATTTATCAAAAAAAAAAAAAATATTTTAAACTAGTCATAAATTGATGGAAAAAATTATATTTATTATATTTTGTTTAAATTTCCCAAAACAAAAGATGAAATAAAAAAAAAATCTAAATTCTAGAATAAGAAAGCATAGACATAAGTAAACAATTTAGCTCTTAAAACTGTTAAGAAGAGTTATTCAAAATCGATGCACCACTAGCAACTATCGGAGATGGATATGGATGGATTATTGATGGACACTTTAAACTAATACACACTGTAAACCTGGAGCGTTATGAAATTATCACAAACCGACTAGAAAAAGCACTATCCAGTCTAAACGACACGCCCGCAGTTTATGAAGTACTCTCATTCCAGTTAAGCCGAAGCCGTACACATCTAGACGAATTAAAAGGACATGAATCATCTAGACGAAAGCGATCGACAAACTTCATTGGTTCGGCCTGGAAATGGATTGCCAGTTCACCCGACGCAACAGATGGGGATGCAGTTCTTCGAAATGAAGATCCTCTGAAGCAAAATAACAATATTTTCTAACATAAGCAAATAAATGAATTTAAAATAAAAAGAACATTTTGCTTAGTTTTCAAATACTTTACACAAAAAATTAATTACAAAAATAAATACAATTTTAAAACTTAGAAATTACTAAATTTAAATACATTTTGAAAAAAAATTCAACATAAACCAAAACCAAAAATATATAAACGTTATAACCAAAATCAAAAACTTAAGACTTAAAATATCCAAAAAATTAATTTAAACTAATCCCTCGGAATTAAGCAGTGGTGGTGGAAAAAACGGGTGAATTTCAAAAAAAATGAACTAATAGTTTTGATTCTTTTTCAAAAAATTACAAAAAAACCAAAAAATTTAATTTCAAAACCAAGACACAACTAATTTAAACAAACATTTTCAAAAAAAACGAAAGGAAATGCGAAAACCAAAAACCACGTTTTGCGAAACCCAAGAAGCACAGTCGGGTATGCAGCCGAAAGCCGCAAAACGAATCACGCCACATAACGGCCATTTGTTTTGACCACCATAACGGATATTTTTGCCACGCCGCACAGTGTCAGATTTAATGAATCTAGGCGGCAGAAATTAAATTTCAGCTAAAGTTTTAGAGATATGAACTCGAAATTTGGCATGCGTTCTTAGAAAAACATAAGCTTCAATATGGCGTTTGAAAACTAGTTCCAACTAGTGTCAAAGGAGGACTACTTCCGAAGTACTCCAAAAATGACTAGTTTGGGACAATTTATTTTTATGCGTTTAAATTCAAAAACACTTATTCTTTGCTGTAATTAGACAACTGTAGGATATGTGGCCCATAGATGACCCCCAACTCAATATAAAGGACCATAAGTGCTGTTCATTTCTTAAGGTATCCTTTACTGAGTTCAATTCATTTAGAAATTATTTTAAGACTATAAAATTAAAAACAAAAAGAAATTTGAAAAACCATAAGTTATAAAAAATAAGAAGTGCTTACGCTAAAAATTAAAAAATTGCAAATAGAAAAAAAGAAAACAAAAACTATTAACTAAACCAAACTATTCCGAGTCAGAGCTCTCTTCAAACAATTGTTGGTCCAACAATAAATCACGAACTTCCGCTGGTAAATCTGCACGCCTGGTCTTTGGAGGCAAACGTAAACTCGCAATTAATGGGTCGGACGAAATTAGCAGCCTGTTCATTAGATCGGTGTTTGTGTCAACTCTTGATGTTTTTCTAGTAAACATTTCTCGGCAATTTCTTGTCTCTTTGTTTCTTGCTTCTTGAGCTTCTTCGGAGAAATTGCCAATCGGAAGAATGCAGGAAGAGAATATTTCTGATCCATGGTATAATATTTTATGCACCGTTACTGACATATTGTACCATGAATATTCAAATAAATAAAGCTTTATAGTATCTGCTGTATAGCGTTGAAATGCGACTATATCAATGGCAAATCCACTGTTTATGGAAACAAGTACTGTGCGAAACTTTTTAATTAAATCAATATCTATTCCTGTTATTTCTGCAGTTGTGTGTGCGTCTTTAAAAACTCTTCTGGCTGTGTTGCCATCATTGGTATTTCCAGCTTTTTGTTTCGGCATGTCGACAAGAATACCCATTTCATTCCTAAATATTTCTTGGATTGCTTTTTTTCTTTGAGCAACTTTGCCTTTGTTTTCCTCGCCTGAAAAGTACCACTTTTTAATTTCCAACCGATATGAAATATGCAGTAAGCACTCCATAAATCGTATATAAGCATGCAAAGGTGATAGACCCAAGGCAAGCATATTAGCATCTACCTTACGATTTGAAAGGGCATTTAAATTATTTATTGTTTTTGGTGTAGCACCACACAAATAGCGTTGCATACTTTTCCGTCTACCATGCATAAAATGAAAGTCGCTTCAACTTTAAAATTGTACTCTTGCAATTCGACGCTAGTCGGTATCAATTTGGATATCTGATCTTCAATTTTCTGCACTTCAGTTATTATCACCTCCCGAGTTTCGAGTCGATGACGGAGCGGGGTTTTGCCAAACAATTCGCTTTTCTCTACCAACAAAATAAAATAACACTGTGTAACACTGAAATTGAACTTTGAAAGAGACCTAGCCTAGGCGTTAGGCCTTATAAAACTAAGAAAAACTGTATACTTGAAATTTGCGAAACACCCCCAAAATCTCATTTTAGGGCCAAAAAACTGTTTTTGAGGTCATTCGCTAGTCAATCATCAATATCTTTGCGAATTTCCATCCGATTCAAAAGTTGTTTATATATTTTGAAAGGTGACAAATCACTATTTTAATGGCGTATAACTCATCAAAATCAAACGAGAACTGACGAAGCTACAGAGAAAAAAAAATCGTAACTTAATAAAAAAAAATTTATTTTGAAATTTTGACTACGATTTTACGATAGTCTTAATTCAGAAAGGTACCTATCAAATACAATATTATTAAAGTGAATTTAGTACTGCGTCGATTAAGCTATTTCAATCGAAAATCGGTTGGAAATTGACAGAGTTATTACTATTTAAATTATTTTAGATGATGACCATATTTAAAAATTCATACATTTTGATTATCTTTCAACTTCAAATTTTTATTGTGACTGAAAATAAAAAAAAATTAATCATTAAAATGCTAAATAACTTTAAAGCTAAAAATGTTTGCTTGATCTTCTGCGTTTATAAGACGAGTCATCTGTTTCACGTTTGAGTGACCAGCAGTAATTAGCTATCATCCTAACTTGGTTCTTTCCTGTAAACCGTTTTTCAATGTTGGAGATTTCTTGGTGAAATCTTTCACCTTGTTCGTCGCTGAATTGACCAAGATTATCCGGGAAAAATTCCAAATGAGAATGCAAAAAGTGAATTTTTATAGACATGTTGCATCCCATTTCTCCATAAGCTTCCAAAAATTCATGGACCACCTCAACGTAATTTGAACTTCTCGTGTTTCCAAGAAAGTTTCGGCACAAAGAAATGAAACTCAGCCATGCTCTTTTCTCTACTGGGTTCAATTTTTTTATGAAGTCATCATCAGTCATAATCTTACGAATCTGCGGTCCAACGAAAACGCCTGTAATTCATGATCAAAATGTAAAAATAAATTAGGATGAATTCTTTTTGAAGAATTCTTGTTGGGAAATTTTTATAAGTACCTTCTTTAATCTTGGCGTCACTCAACTTGGGGAATACAAGTTTCAGGTGTAGAAAAGCATCGCTGTTTTTTTCGAGTCGTTTAACAAACTGTTTCATGTACCCCAATTTTAAATGCAATGGCGGCAAAATTATATCATCAGGCTTAACTAATGCAATATTGAGAACATTATTTTTGCCAATTTGAAACTTTCTCGGTGGCCATATGTTACACTTGTAATGATTTTTGGCACGACTGTCCCATTCACAAAAGTAACAAGGATATTTAGTGTAGCCACCTTGCATTCCAAGTAGAATTGTCAGGACTTTAAGGTCCGAGACAATCTGCCAGCGAAATTTATTGTATTTAAGCAATCGGAGAATTTTTTCCATCGTTTGATAAGTATCTTTCATATCAGTAGCGTATGCCACTGGAACTGATGGCAATTCATTTCTGTTGTGCAGCAATACTGCTTTCAGACCTACGAGGTTAGTCAATTGAAAATGAATTGATAAATTCTATTCAAATTTAGTTCTCTCACACTCATAACACATTAAATACTTATTTTTGCAAGAACTGTCTAGAAATAATCGCCAATCTTGTGGACAGTGCACGTGATCGAGTGCAGCAAACAATTCATCCACATCAACGCAATAAACTAGTTTGTTATTGGTGTCATTAGCTTTGAAAATGTGTTCGAACGAAGATAGGTCTCTGTCTCGTGCAGACGTTACTTTAAAGTTACTGTCTACTATATTCCACTGCTTTAATCTGGAGGCCAGAATCTCTGTATGTCTTATAGACAGATCCATATCCCGCACAAGATCACAATAATCGTGATTTGACACGAAATGACGTTCCGTTTCTATTGCTTTGGTTGGAAGGTACGGTTCGTCATTTACCTCATTAGAAGATTTGTGGCTTGAATCAGGAAATGTAGCTGAATTTTTGTCTTTAGTTCGCTGATCTTGTTTTCCTCTTGGAATCGGTTTCGATACAGTCAACACATTGGCATATTCTATGAGGTGGCGACTTTTATAGTGGTGACCAGTGATTTTTGTTTGGCAAAAGTAGCAATCCTCCGGCTTGTGATATATTTGATAATGCCAAGCCATAGGAGTCACAAACGGCAGACGCTGGTCATCGCATTTACCGGTTTTCCATTGTTTTAATGTTGTACAGCACATCGAACAAATATATTCGGGTTCATACCAAGCACTTTCCACGTATGAGCAACTGAAAAAGAGGTTGAACGCTTCAACTACAGCTTTATTTGTTCTTAAATCGAACCGATATTTCTTATCAACAAATAGACCGCAGGCGTAACAAAATTTGTTGCGCCTATCACACATTTTACCACACTTATTACACAATATAATTGCGAAGCGGTCGCAAGGTTGAATTGACGGCGTAAATTTATTAGATGACCACTCAAAATTTTTGGAAATGAATGTGTTTAAAATAATTCCTCATACTTGCTATGTTTCTAGTAAAATAACGCAATGAAATGCGGTCAAAGTAGAAAAATTAAAAAAAAAAAACTTTTCGCAAGGTAAATTTATTTAATAGCAGAACAAATTTTATAGCTTCGTCAGTTTTTGTCCGATTTCATTGCATGAGGACTCAAAATTTTTGGACATGAATGTACTTTCAAAATAATTCCTCATACTTGATATATTTTGAGTAAAATACTGCAATAAAATGCGGTCAAAGTAGAAAAATTTGAAGAAAAAACAAATTTTCCAAGTTTACCCGATGAAAACTTACAACACGCTAGCTCAAAATAGATCATTATATCTCAATTTAAAGGTATAATCCTTACCTTTCCAAAACATATTTCATATTGAAAATCGGTAAAGAAATGGCCAAGTAATGAAAAGATTAGCGCGTACACTTCCGAAGAACGGTTTTTTAACGGTAAAGCAAGATTTTGAGGGTGTTAAAAATTTTCCAAAAACCGTTTTGAGTTATATTCGACCAGGTGAACAATTTCCAATATGTCACTTTAAAAGTTCATTCAATTTTTTCCATTTTGTAACACTGTGTAATTGAAGGGGAACCATTACTATTGAAAATAGGCTCTCATCCGAGCAGTCTTCCTCCGTAAATTTTTGCTTGTACCGGTTCTGCTCTGCACCATCACACCCCCATTTGAAAATAATGCTAATTTTTTGTTTAAGACTCGGCAGAGATTTAAAGTTCTCACAGATTGCACTTATTTATCTTTTAACAGTGTGGTCAACCAAGGGTTGTAAATTGATTTCAGCATATGTTTCACTCACTGAAATGTTATTTGGGTAACATAATGATTTCGAGCGCACCACAAGATCATAACAGGGATACAGTTTAGGACTGCAATGTTTTGTATGTTGCCGATCGCACGATATTGCTCCGTTGACAAATTTGCGTCTATCATCATTGCCCGAGCTTGGTCAGCTAAGAGACGGTTACTTTCTGAAGCGCTTAGTCTAGCCCTCTTGATTGCTGTTCCTTTTGACGGAGATGCTACTGATAACTCTTTCACAATATTAGGCGAGTCTCTTTTTCCGGAAGTCCTAAGAAACCTTTCTGCTGTCATTACTATTTGCTCCCCAGATACTTTTGACATTAGTTCTTTACACTTTAGACGCTGTGTTCGTGCGGCACAATCTAAAAACTCTTTTTCTCGCCTTCCGCAATTGGATGATTTGGATGGTGCGACATCAAGAGCGAACTCTGCAGCAATTAGACTAGAACTTAGCCAACTAGCATTAAAAAAAAAGCTTTCTTAGATAATTTTCCAGTTTGTTATGGTCCACATCTGCTCCCAAAATTGATAAGCAATGCTTTTCAACAGCTTCATTTTTTTCGCGTTTCACGTGATTTAACCAAATCGCAAAAAGCTCCTCACGCGATATTTTGACTCATGCTAAAAAAAGGCAAAAAAGCTCGTACAAAGCAAATTTTTTTATTTAACTGTTGTACTTTAATACTAAAAAAATCGAAAGAAAAAAAAGCACGCACAATTTTAATTTTATCACTTAAAGTTTTGTGATCGATGCAAGATTTCAAATTTGTTTTTGCACGCTGTTCAATAGCACGACTTTGACACCTGTTATCGTGCCAACCACATTTTTTTGTTCTCTTTTGTGCTTATTTTCGTAACAATTGGTGTATTTTCTAATAAAAAACAAGGTATTAACAATATTGAAGCACATTTTTTTTTCATTTCTGCCGTTCAGATTTGCTGAATGTTACACTGTGCGCCGTGATGCGGCATAAGCAGCAAGCAAACAGCAGTAGCAACGGTAAAAGCAGCGAACAAACAGCATTAACAACAGCAGCAGCGAGCGGTAGCAACAGTAGCAGCAGCAGCGCGCAAACAACAGTAGCAGCAGCAGCAAGCAAATAAAGGTAGCAGTGGTAGCGGTCACAGCAACGCGAAACGGTGAGAAACACCAACAGACGCTTCTGTTTAAATTAAATATGTTTTTCTTAAAGATTGTTACCTTTGTATTTTATTAATTATCTTTCCGATATATATACTCTTAAAATTACCTTTCTGATATATAATCTTGTAATTTCCTTTTGATATGTTATATACAAATAAATATTTTTCATTACTTTTGTACTATATAAGCAACTTTTTAAAAAGACTAAATTAAAATTTTTTTTGATATACAACCAAACAGTATGTTGTGACCTGCAAATGGAAAAATTGTTTTTGCATGAAAGCTCTCTCTGCATGCCTATTTCAGCCGATGACTTATATGAAAATTCTTATAAGTATTGAACATTTTTTCTCGTAAATTTCAAAAATTTCCCTTTCATACCTTCTTACATTTTGATATTGTCTGGCGAACGGTGATTTTTTCGTAAATTTTGTTCTCACCTCCTTCGAGATTACGTGGTTATGAACGAATTTGAACTACAATTTAAACAATACTTAGCAGATTTTACTAAAGCTATAAAGCGAATTTTACATAATCGTCCAATTTCAACAAACGCTAATAAGCTAAACAATTAAAAATACTCGCTTATTACAGCATATAACAATATTTTATTATTGGTTATTGCTAATAGTTCGGTTCATACGTGTGATCTCGGGGAAGTTCAGGCCAAGTTAGCACGCTGTAAGGAACTCTTAGCGAAGTGTTTTTCTAGAATCAATTGTCACGTTAGAATTCCAAAAAACAACTTAACATTAATCTGTCAAGAAGACCTACCCACTTCCGAGTCGGAAGAAGAATTTACTGAAGCAATGGCAGAAGCGTCGGAACAGACTAGTTACAAAAGAAGTAGTTCGCTACCAGTTCTTTCAGATTTACAGCGTGGCGACGAATAACTGTTACCTTTTTTTAAACGGCTACTGTGCCGGTCATAACAAATATAGACATGCATTTATATTTTGTTTTGTTTTTTATATTAGTTGTAAAAACAATGTACTAGTTAAGTAACGAAATCATTCAGTGTAAAAACTTTGAGAAGCATGGACGCTAAACGACAGTTTGTCATAAATCTTCACTTGAAGGGCGCAAATGTACCGTAAGAATTCCAGAAATGGTGAAGAAAGTGCGAGAGAGAATACGTCGAAATTGCGCGATTTCAACAAGAAAAATCGCCAGAGACTTAGGTGTGTGCCACAAAACTGTGCAAAATATTATTAAAAAAAATTTAAAATAAATGCTTATAAAAAAAAGAGAATTCACGGTCTAACAAAGCTTCAGACAATAATGAGAGTAAAAAGAAGTGGGCAATTGCTTCGGCGGAAATAATTTTTTCGGATGAAAAACTGTTTTTACTACAAGATAGTCATAACGCCCAAAATCATCGCGTGTATGCAGCAACAATGCATGATATCCCCACTCATAAAAAAGCAGTGGAACGGTATCAAAATGTATCATCCGTTATGGTTTGGGGAGCCATTTCCAAAAAAGGCAAGCTTCTTCTGCTTTTTATCGAAAAAGGCGTGAAAATTAACTCAAAATATTATTTGGAAGAGGTCTTAAAAAAGCAAATGTTGCCTTATGCTACGCAGCTCTTTGGCAATGCACGATTTTGCTTCCAGCAAGATTCTGCTCCAGCTCATAAAGCTCGAATTGTTCAGAGCTGGTGTCTAAGCGAAATTCCTTGTTTTATTTCATCGGATGAATGGCCATCCTCATCTCCGGACTTGAATCCGTTAGATTATTGTATATGGGGATATATGGCGGATAAATTGAAAAATATAAAACACCTGCAAGTGGAACAATTTAAGCGACGCTTACATAAGATATGGAACGAAATCCCCGACGTAGTCGTACGTGCTGCCTGTAGTGCCTTCCCAAAGCGTTTGCGGCTGGTAAAAAAAAATAAATGGGAAAGATTTGAAATTAATGATTAGAAACTCAATATTGGTTTTTCATATTTTGAACAAAACATTGGTAACAGGTATTCGTCGCCACGCTGTATTATCAGTCACTGACATTCCTACAACAGCTACGAGTTCACCAGACATACATATCAAAAATTTTATCTACAATAGTTAAATCCAGCACAATGGCTACGCCGGAAGAGAAAAAATCTTTTATTAGCCTTTATGCCTCAATAGTTAGGGAAAATTACAAAATTAATTTAATTGAAGATCTTTCAGACGAAAACCTACAAAGTACATTTATAGCATTTTTGAAATCAAAGCTTGAAGGCAAGGCACGCGAGGCAATTCCGACTGATGTTAGTTCCATTACTTACTTACTTAATTGGCGCATCAACCGCCTAAGCGATTTTGGCCGAAGTCAACAAAGCACGCCAGCTGTTCCTATCTTTTGCTAACTGGCGCCAATTGGATATCCCAAGTATAGCCAAGTCTTTTTCCACTTGGTCTTTCCAACGCAGAGGAGGTATTTCTTTTCCTCTGCTACCACCAGCGGGTACCGTGTCAAAAACCTTCAGGGCTGGAGCTATTTCGTCCATTCGTACGACGAAGCCTATGTCTATGTCCTTGTACAGCTCGTACAGCTCATCGTTCCATCGTACGCGGTATTCGCCGTCGCAAACACGCAAAGGTCCATACATTTTTCGAAGAATCTTTCGTTCGAACACTCCAAGAGCCCTCTAATCTGATGTAGTGATCGTCAATGCTTCTGCGCCATACAATAGGGCGGACATGATGAGAGACTTATATAGTATGGTTATTGTCCGTCGAGAGAGGACTTTACTGTGCAGTTGCCTACTCAGTCCGAAGAAGCACTTGTTGGCAAGATAGATTCTGCGTTGGATTTCAAGGCTGACGCTGTTATTGGTGTTAATGCTGGTTCCTAAGTAAACGAAGTCCTCTACTTTTTCAAAGTTATAACTGTCAACAGTGATGTTTGCTCGCAGTCGTGAATGTGCCGACTGTCTATTTGATGACAGGAGATACTTCGTCTTGCCCTCGTTCACCTCCAGACCCATTCGCTTCGGTTCTCTATCCAGTTTGGAGAAGGCAGAACTAACTGCGCGGTTGTTAAGGCCGATGATTTCAATGTCATCGGCGTACGCCAGCAATTGCACACTCTTATAAAAGATGATGCCTAACCGATTTAGTTCTGCGGCTCGAATTATTTTCTCCAGCATCAGGTTAAACAAATCGCACGACAAAGAGCCACCCTGTCTGAAACCTCGTTTGCTATCAAACGGCTCGAAGAGGTCCTTCCCGATTCTGACTGAGCTGGTGGTGTTGCTCAACGTCATTGTACATAGCCTTATAAGTTTTGCCGGGATACCAAATTCAGACATTGCGGCATATAGGAAACTTCTTTTCGTACTATCGAAGGCGGCTTTAAAATCGACAAAAAGATAGTGTGTGTCGATTCTTCTTTCTCCGGTCTTTTCCAAGATCTGGCGTATTATGAATATCTGGTCGGTGGTAGATTTACCAGGTCTAAAGCCACACTGATAAGGTCCAATCAGTTCATTGACGGTGGGCTTAAGTCTTTCACACAATACACTCGACATAACCTTATATGCGATGTTAAGAAGACTAATCTCGCGTTAATTGGCGCAAACTGCAGGATCACCCTTTTTGTGGATTGGGCAGAGCCCACTTAAGTTCCAATCAGTAGGCATGCGTTCTTCCGACCATATTCTAGAGATGAGCTCGTGCATGCACTTAACCAGCTCCTCTCCGTGGCCTTAAAACCTTCTGTAAGCCGTCGAACTTTTTGAAAAAAATTTCGGGCGCTTTTCCTCAAGCTCTTCGCACTCACGCATTTCGGCCTCTCTCTTTTTTTCACGAAACATGCGTCTTGCTTCCTTCTTCAACTCACGATAACACTCCCGCACAGCTCGCGTTGCGCCGGATCGCAGTGTGTCCCTGTAGGCAGCGTCTTTACGTTCCGTAGCGGCGCTACGTTCCTCGTCATACTAGTTGTTCTTTCGGGCTCGTATGTAGACAGCGAGAAATATGGTTCCAATGGAGACAGCCACGTAGCCTGGTGAATCTTTTTATGCTGTAACCTGGTACTACAGACTACCATATTTCGGGCCCCGGCGAAGTCGATCAGTCTCAATCCGTTATCGGACGTTCACTGAAGGTATGACACAAGCCAAAGCCCAAGAAATGGCAGTTGAACAAACTGTAAATCTATGCAGGTTAAATACCCGTTCTGACTTAGTTAAGTCAATTTTAGCATCAACAACCTTCAATGATTCAAAGGATGTAGTAGCAAATATGATTATAAAACAAAATAACCAAGCAAAAGAGAGACAAGTGTTAGCATTTCGAGGTAATTTTTACGAACAAAATTTTAATAGGTACAACAATAATGGCAACAACTTTAGGTACAACAATAATGGCAACAACTTGAGGTACAACAATAACGGCAACGACTTTAGGTACAACAATAACCGTATCAACTACAGGTACAACGATAACGGCAACAACAATGCCTACAATAACAGGCACAATAACAACGGTACCAGGGGTAACGCAAACAATCTTAATACGCAAAACAGAAAAAACAATAATAACGGAACTAACAATAACAGTAGAAATTATTCAAATGTGCGGACTTTAAACGCTCTGGTTCCTCAGGAGCGAACACTTACAGACTTTTCTAAAACAAAAGGCATTTACTGTCTAAACTTAAATTACTCTGACTTTATACAATTAAACTTTACCGGATCTAACAAATTATGTACGTTTTTAGTCGATACGCAAGCCGACATTTCTTTAATCAAAATTTCAAGTTTAAACAAACATTTTTCAATAAGTACAAACGATGTTATCCGCATTACTGGTGTCACTTCTAATACTGTTTCTACTTTAGGTAAAATCACAGCAAGTTTAAATTTTTCGAACTTTTTTATATGACATAATTTACATGTGGTGAATGACGATTTTAACATTCCATCAGGTACTAGGTAAAGACTTTTTAAAAACAAACAAGTGTGTTATTAGCTATGCAAACAACTGCATTTCCTTCTGGGTAGGCAAAGAAAAAGTCGCGATTCCGATTCTTCACGGGACACAAAGCGATAACTGTGTTATACCGAAGTTTTTCGACTTTTTGACTTAGACAAGCCACTGGAGCCACTCTTCGTGGACTCACAAGAAATTGATAACGGTGTGTTTACAGCGAGATGCATTGTTAATGCCAGTAACCCAATCATCAAGATTATAAATACCACAGACGATGTAAAGTACGTTAACACGAATGATGACAATCGCTTTTTCGGGTATTCCGGCTAATGTGGCATTTTTCTACGTCGGCCATATCATCGTCAGAGGCTATGGTGAAGCACATCACATTAAAATCTTTTCCAAATAAGTATTTTCTAAGGCCAGAAGTAACATTTTTAGGCCACAAATTTTCCGCAACGTTTTTGTTGCCAGACGATTCCAAAATTAACGCAATTAAAAAATATACAAAACCGACTGACAAAGACGCAGTACGACGATTCGTTGCATTTGCAAATTACTATTGAAGGTTTATAACTAACTTTGCGTCTATAGCCGCATTATTTGGGATGGTGAGTGCGAGAAAGCTTTCGAATCACTAAAATCAGCGTTAATGTCACCTAAATTGCTACAATATCCAGATTTTTGATTTGATTTGATTTATTAAGGTTTAATGTATTAGTGCAATAAGATATACATATATACATTATTTGTAGCACAACATCAAGAAGGTATTACAATGAGACATTATAAACTATTAAAAAAAAAAAAAAAAAAAAAAAATATTTAAATACATAGAAATGATAATTAAATGAACATATACCGAAAAATAAGGAACATTTGATAAATCTATACAATTTAAAAATATCTTATTTTATTAGATACATAGTTTCGTAGGGTACTAGAGTTTCCTTAAGTATAGATATGTAAATAGGTCAACCAATTTTAGAAAAGTGGTTATATAAAGATTGTTTGTAGTTACTTTTGTTAATTTTGCTTCTAGTTGCAGAAGGAATGAAGTTCCATACCCTTATGCCATTGATAAAAAAAAGTCTGGTTGAGTGCTTATAATTAAAACAAGGTACAATTAAATCATAAGACCGTTCTGACTTAGGAAAAATTAATTTTTCATATAAGTATTGCGGAGTTTTGGTGCATAACAGTCTGAAGAGAAAGACGCAATTTCTAGCTTTTAAATATTCATTAAACTCGCATCCTAAAAATGTAAGCCTCCAAGCTGAAATATGATCAAATTTTCGTACTCCAAAGACATAACGCGTGACATGATTGAATACGGTATCGATTTTATGACACGACCCGGAGTCAAGCTTGCTATAAACCACCTCAGAATATGTAATAATAGGCAAAATTAATTGAAGAGCAAGTTTTTGTCGTATTGATTTAGGAGTAAATGATGCCGATTGCCTTAAACTCCTTAGTGTACCGTATATTTTGCTTGAGACAGAGTTAGTATGATCAGCGCAGCTAAGACTACTATTTAATATAAAACCTAAGTTAGTTATTTTTTCAACAAACTTTAAAGAATTGTTGTTAAGGTAAATAGAAGGAATGCTGTTAAAATTTAGCTTTTCTTGCACACAGGCAGAACATACGATTTTTGGGGGTTAAGACTTAGACCATTATCGGCAGTCCATCGAGTCTGTGTTCAAATTAGAGCTGACATTTGACACTGTCCTAATTGAACCAGATAAATAAATCTGAATGTCATCAGCATATGCGTGTATGTTTACATGTCGACATATTAAAAATATATCATTTAAAAATGCACTAAAAAGCAGAGGGCCTAAAATCGACCCTTGGGGAACACCACACATCACAGGTTTTGTCTGTGAGACTACCGAGCCGATCCTTACACGTTGGGTTCTACCTGTTAAGTAACTTTGCATAAATGACAGGGCATTTTTACCAAATCCAAAGTAGTAATCGAGCTTTGAGCAAAGCAATGAATGATCAACTGAGTCAAATGCTTTAGAGAAGTCAAGTAAGCACAGCAGGGATATATCACCTTTGTCAAAAGATATTCGCAAATCGTCCATAATTTTAACCATCGCTGTTGAACATCCATGTTTTGGCCTAAAACCAGATTGAAGGGCGATAACAAGTTTTTAGCGGATATATGCAAAGATATTTGTTCAGACATTAAAGACTCTAACACTTTCGATAAAGCGGACAGGACACTAATCGGACGAAAATCAGTACATAAGCGTGCGTTTTTGTTTTTTGCGATTGGACACACAGAGGCCACTTTCCATGAGGTTGGAAAAGAAGACGTTGTAATACAATGTTTAATAATGTGAGTCAATGGGCTTATGATGTGGGTCTATGAAATAACTCCCACGAAATAAGTCCCACTTTTAAAAACGAAATAAGTCCCACCAAAAATTGCTTAAAAAAATTAAATAACTCCCACGAAATAAGTCCCACCAAAATGAAATGATTTAAAAATTTACTTGAAATGAAATAACTCCCACTCAAAATGAAATAACTCCCCCTTGAATAATATATTTCTTAAATGAAATAAGTCCCACTTTCATAAACGAAATAAGTCCCACTTGTTCACTGTTTAATGCGATTTCAAATAAGAAGTATTTGGCTCTTCGAAAAAAACACACGTCGAATAATATGAATAATCAAAGCAGATGAATAATAAAGAAAAATCGTATGCAAGCTTGCAGAAGGCTTCTTAATGGAATGGATATTACGAATTTTGATAGAGTTCCAGAATTTATTATTAATTCTTTTTTCGGTCAAGGAACGTAGAGAGAACGCCTACTAGTAACAACGTTTGGATTCGTAAATGGATTAAGTACAGATCAATTGTTCTTATTATTAAGATGGAAACCGTTTCGGAAGGACCATCAGATTAAAATTATCGACCCTTATAAATGGCTTGAAGATCCAGTGCATGGTAGACGGTATTATAGTTTTAACGTGGCATTGGGATTAGTTGTATTTTGTAATGGTTATATTAGAAAACATTGAACACGAATTCCACTTTCCTTCTAAAAATATAATAAAACACATACATACGTAATTACGTCAACAATTTTTTTTAATATTGTTTTTCCAGTAGTTAAGTTCGGTACCTATTTGTACACATTTCTTTAAAGTTTTTTTATTATAGTAAGTATAAAGTAATTAATAACAAAAAAAGGAGAGCCATGAGAGATAAGGACAAAAAATTATGGTTGTCCCTTTTACGAAATGTCCAATATATAACTTATTGCATAAGAAAAAAATGAGAAATAAAGCCATAATGGCCTTATATTTCATGGCTCTATCGCACCCCTCCATAAAAAAATCATTTATTTATCAGATATATATTTGAAGGGTTTCATGAACTTCTGCACGACAGAATGGACATACTAGTTTACTGGTTTGATCAATTTTGTGAGTTTGCATTGTAAGACAGCATTCACTGCAAATTTTCAATTGCTTACAAGGAAAAAATAAGATATTTGGCTGCTTTATGAAACAAACCACATATATTATTATTAATTGTATTCTGGTTGGTTTCAATATGGTTTAACGACTCGTCTTCAATGTCCTCTTCCAAATATAATAATTCTTCAAAAAGATCTTCACCAGGCTCCATTTGTACAATTAAATCATTTTTTGATAACACCAATTGGTCAAGGAATTTAGAAGGAGTTATAGTACCTTGTAAGAGATCATTCTTGAATTTCGAAATCATATCTGCTTTCAAAACACAGGACTTTTTAATACGCTTTTTTCCCACACTACCATTGGTATTCATCAATAGTTCAAATTTTCTTACTTTTTCAAATTCTCGCATCTGTAAAAATGCTACAAATTTGAAAAAAGTAGCCTTCTTTGGAATGCTTTTTCCTATGACGCTATTGTAAGCTTCTATTGCAGACGTAGATCGGATTTCAGAATCGAAAACTGAAAAGTTATGTGGACCGATCTGTAATAATGAAATCATAACACCTTTTTGTAAATATTCTGTAAAAGGGAATATTGTACCTTTTGCATCCATTGATTCTCAAAATATTTTATAAATGATTTGAATCTATCTAAAGCTCCTTTACAAAACGAATTTATTCCCACTCAAAACGAAATAAATCCCACCAAAAATTGCTATTTTGAAAGTGGGAGTTATTTCGTTTTTAAAAGTAGGACTTATTTCGTCAATTGGTGGGACTTATTTCGTTACGCGTTTTTATTTTAAGTGGGACTTATTTCGTTTTTAAAAGTGGGACTTATTTCGTGGGAGTTATTTCATAGACCCTATGATGTATGGCAAAACAAGTTTTATAAATTTTATGGGCAAACCATCTTCGCCAACTGCATTGGATTTAATTTTCATTACACATCTATACACGTCATCTTCCAATACCGTTGGACACAAGAACGATCAGAGACAAGCAAAAAGTCAAGAAGACTAGGGCTACAATTATTGCAATACCAAGATACCAAGACTTGCGACGTTGTCTAAAAACGAGGAACATAATGAATCATGAGCAATAATATTTATGTTAAAATCCCCACAAATAACAATTTTTTCATAGTCAACAATCAATTTAGACAAATTTTCAAATAAAGGACTGAGACACACAGGCTTATTGGGATTATATACACAAGAAACAAGCACTTTTTGTAAGCGATCAGATAATTCAACAAATAAAAACTCGATTCCTTCATTGTTTGACTCACATACAAGTTTCATATTAATATGGCTTTTGCAGTAAATGGCTACACTACGACCTTTTTTACCAATCCGATCATTTCGTATAAGCCTGTAGTTCTTTAAGTTAAAATGAGCATCTCCCACACTGTTGGAAAACCAAGTTTCGAAAACGCATATGATATCAACTGCAGATGCCTCAAAAATATGTCTAACATAATCCAATTTAAAGTTATTTAAGCTACGCGCATTAAAGTGTACAATGTTAAGCCCATTTTGTTGCTTACATAGAATATTAAGCATAGAAAGGCTGTTATCTTCAATGCCATCGAGTCTACAATCAGAAGCTACCATAAGACATGCAAACAAAAGCAACTACAAAATGAAAACAAGAATAAATAATGAAGAGTTGACCCATCTTTACAAAAGCAACTAAAGTAATAAAATAACATATACTTAAAATAATAATACATAAATAAGGCAGTAAACAAAGAGAAAGAAAAGAATCAGCAGAATGGCTGCAAATCATCTTGCTTAACAATTTGTATAGCAGAAACATCTTTGTCAACTCTGACATACACGAAACCACGCAGAGTAAATACAGAGACAAGTTTTCCTCTTCTTCTCAATTGAATAGCCTCTTGCAGTATCTTTATTGCATCGGTAGCCAACATGAAAATCAATAGGCAAGCACAGAAGATTAAATATACTCTTTAGATTTTCCCCTTAAGTGTGCGGTATACCAAGAGCAACCGCATCAGCATTAATTTCGGGAGCAGTTCTTTTAGTATCAACTTTCTCAATCAATGCTCGCAGCTTCTCAACTTCAGTTTCACACTTCAGATGTTTTTCCTCCAAGGCATTAATCCGCGCAGCAGATTCGTTCACTTTGGAGAAAAGCGCAGCGACTTCAGCATCAATCTTCTTAACCAGTGCGCTCTCTACTTCCGGTATTTTGTTGGAGAGACTCTCAAAGAGAGACTTTAATTGCTCCGTCTGAGACTGTATTTTCTCTTCAAGCTCGCGAATCGCATTTAATATCGAAGACAAAGCAGATACACTCTTATCAAGACGCAACGTTTTAGGCGAAGGAGAAGCTTTACTTAGGCGCCTTTAAGTGCAGCAGAGGGGGCAGATGACATACCTTAGTTAAGCCAAAAGAATAAATCCAAAAACAGCAACGCAAGCAGAAACAAAAAATCAGATTTAACGTTGCAGGTAATTTATAGTTACTCGTGAAATCTCCCAGGTGAACCGCAGGCTCAGCAGCAATCAGTATATACAACACTTGACATTTAATTTTACAAACAAACCACATAAATTTACTTATGAAGAGGAGCAATAACTATACACGTCCGCTCTCTTTGAAAAGCCAGATGTAAAGCTCAACAATTTATTATTACAGTTGATGCTTCAAAAACCGGATGTGGCGCTATTCTTAGTCAAGAACAGGAAGGTAGCGATTTGCCTATTTGTTTCGCTTCTAAAGCATTCAATAAAGCAGAACAGAAAAAACCAATTATAGAGTTGGAACTTTTAGCTATTTACTTTGCCATAAAGCAATTTCGTCCATACATTGACGGAACTAACTTCCTTGTTAAATCATATCACAGACCACTAGTTTTTCTTTTCAATATGAAGGATCCATCTTCAAAACTTGCGAGAATTCGTCTCGAATTACCTGAATATAATTTCATTATAGAGTACATTAAATATAAATCAAACGTCAGTGCCGACGCACTTTCACGCATTTCCATTGACGAGATTAGGGAATCAACGAAACACGTTCTTGCAGTTAAAACTAGAGCGATGACTAAGAAATTTAACGGAAGACACACAAAACAGCGACAAAGACGATTCAACGCAGAGTTACCGAGTTACCTAATGTCGAGATTGCTAACGAAATAACGAATGTAGATGACTTACTTTCGATGCTCGAAAACGAAGCCTTCAATCGCAACATTCAACATTTTGAATGGTCCAAAAACGAGACATTTTTCAAATATTTTTCTATAGCAGAATTAAAAAACAGCGGAAACAAAATTTTAAAGAATTTACAAATTATCCTAACAGATCCAGTAGAGACTGTAGACAACGACGAACAGAAACAAAAACTAATGACAATTTACCACACTGACCCGCTTTCAGGAGGACATTGCGGAACAAAAAACTTTATGCCAAAATACGTACAAAATACTATTGGAAAAACATGACTCGTGACATTGCTAAATTTGTAAAAAGTTGCGAAAAATGTTTATTAAACAAATTTAAGCCTAAAACTCGTAGTTCGACATCGTAGTTATTGATACAATAGGACCTTTACCTGAGTCGAATAATGGTAATAAGTTCGCACTTACCATTATATGCGATTTATCCAAATATTTAGTAACGATTGCTATTCCAGACAAAAGTGCTAAAACAATTGCATCTGCCATTTTTGAGAGTTTCGTGTTAACATACGGTATTTTGAATTTCATTAAATCCGATTTAGGTACAGAATTCAAAAACGATATTTTTTCAGAATTAACGAAAATTTAAAAAATCGAACATAATTTTTCAACCGCATACCATTATGAAACCGTGGGTACAATTGAACGCAACCATAGAGTATTTAACGAATATATGCGTGCGTATTTAGAAAAAACATATTCCGAATGGGACGTATATCTAAAATATTTTACATTTTTGCATAACACAACAACAAACACAGTTTTCGATTACAAATTTACTCCATTCGAATTAATATTTGGAAGAAAAGCTATTTTGCCAAATGAAATACAAAAAGAAAATATCGATCCAATATACAACATTGAAAATTATGCAAAAGAAGTCAAATATAGAATGCGAAAATCACACGTACTCGCAAAGGAACTTATTAACAAACATAAATTTCGAAATAAAACTCTATACGACCAAACCGCGCGTCCTTTATCAGTTAACATAAATGATTTGGTTTTAATTCAAAAAGAACCACGAGATAAACATGCAAACATATACCATACATAGTAAAAAATATTGACGGTGTAAACATAACGATTTTTTATAAAACAAAAAAAAAAAAAAACAATACATAAAAATCGAATTCAAAAAGTAGACTAAAAACAAATATTTTCTTATTTTACTTAAATTATTAAAATAAGTGCTAATCTAGCAAAATGTCTAAAAACATTAAAAATAAATAAGCAAAAAATCTATAAATAATAAAAATGCAAAATCTGAACTATTTCATATACATATGTATATGTATAAATACAAACAAGAATTTGTTCAATAACAATATCGTTTTAAATTTTCACAATTGCTATTTATATTTAAGCAATACCAAAATATATATCCATGATTTTCCAACTAACGACACTAAGCAAATGAAATATATAACAATCATTGTAATCGTACATACATATGTACATAGCCTAATTCAACGCATCTAATGTAAGTTTCTAAACAAAAGAGAAAAAACCATGAATTTATTAATGCATTAATCCATTAAATTATAATACTTTATCTTAAAAATTAGAAATGCATACATACATATTTGTAATTACTATTATTACCGTTACTACGCAAACAGTACTTAAATAAGTAAAAATAAATTTAATACTTAGTTAATAAAACACAACTAAAGATATTTTTAATTTGCAATAAGCATAATATTTAAATTGTATCAATTTGTATTTTTAAATTGAATTGTTGTGAATGAACGATTAAAAGGGGAAAGGATAATTCATAAATCTTACTAAAATTCCTTAATTCAAAACAATCTAATTTTTTTCTTTACCTAAGTGAAAGAAGAATATATCAAGATTCATCACCTTGCTACATCCTTCTTTTCCATAGGAGGGTGATGAAATGGCACAGGGTATGAATCCCCTTAACCAGCTCATAAATATCGGGTGTTTTTTTTAGGGGTATAGAACTTCGAATTGAAATAAAACACAAGAAAATCGTTTTAAGGTCCATCAATTTGGCTTTATTGAAAGAATAATTTTATGCCATTAATGTTTAAATATGATTTCGGGCATGTGGCCGCCGCGGCTGGCTCGAATAAAGCCAATTCTACAGGTCCAATTTTCAACCACTTTTTCGAGCATATGGGGCCGTATGTCGGCAATAACGCCACGAATGTTGGCTTCCAATTCCCCTAACGTTTCTGGTTTGTTGGTGTAGACGAGCGACTTCACATATCCCCAAAGAAAATAATCCAATGGTGTCAAATCACACGATCTTGGTGGCCAATTGACAGGTCCATTCCGCGAAATTATGCGCTCAGCGAATGTTTCCTTCAATAAATCGATTGTGACGTGCGCTGTGTGGCATGTAGCGCCGTCTTGTTGGAACCACAACTCATCCACATTCATGCCATCCAATTCGGGAACAAAATAGTCGGTTATCATGGCTCTATACCGGTCTCCGGTAACTGCATTATTGCGGAAGAAGTATGGCCCAATGACTCCACCAGCCCATAGAGCACACCAAACAGTCAGTTTTTGTGGATGTAATGGCGTTTCAAGGGTCTCATGTAAATTCTCTTCACTCCAAATGCGGCAATTTTGCTTGTTGACGTAGCCATTCAACCAAACATGAGCCTCATCACTGAACAAAATTTTGCGATGAAAATCAGCATCGAGATCAATCTCATTTTCGGCCCATACACCAAAATCACGACGCATTGCATGGTCTCGCGGCTTTAATTCTTGCACAAGCTGGATCTTGTAAGGTCGCAAGCCAAGATCTTTGCGCAAAATCTTCCACAAAGTTGATGGACAAAGCTCCAATTGCTGTGCACGGTGGCGAATCGATTCATTCGGGTCCTCTTCAACACTTTGCTCTACAGCGGCAATTGTTTCTTCGGTGCGCACTGTTCGACGTCTCTGCGGATGCGTATTATCACATAGAGTAAACGTAGTGCGAAAACGATCCATGGTTAACCGAATTAATTGCTCTGATGGACGATTATGTCGACCATAAAATGGACGGAGCTCACGGTAAACTTCGCGAACTGAACCATTATTTTCGAAATAAATTTGCACGATTTGCAAGCGTTGTTCTTTTGTCAACCTGTTCATGATGAAATGGCAAACCAAACTGAACATAAATGACATTAGAGTTGCCAGATTTGACCACAAAATGCCAGTTTTATCTCTATTCGAAAAACAAACCCGTAAAAAAAACACCCTATACAACCCTATAAAAAATCTATTACAGTTATAAGTCTACAATGTTATAACCACAGCTAGCTTTAAGCAAACAAATGTAAAACGATGCGAAGGTGATAGAAGGAGCTTGAGGCATCCATCATTCAATTGAATTTTCTTGTTTAAACGCGGTGGACGCCCAAGTCCACAGTATCGCTAATAGAAATAAAAGTAATTATTTCTAATTAAATATTAAACAAACGAGTTTTATTATTTCGGGATTTTTTAGTAAAATTATATTTTTCTCCTGCATGGCAGGAACGTGTGGACAAACTGATGCACGAAATGGCGGACCGGCTGGTGCTCCTCTGGAGGAGCGTTACCTTGGTAAGCTATAAGGTAACACGACAATACATATGTATGTGCGTATGCATAATTAATTTTTTTCCTAACTGTTTACATTACTTTTCAAGGCCGATATGCTTTGCGTACCACATACATACATCTTCCGCGAATGTTTGGTGCCACTTTTACATTCCTATATGAATGTGAATAACAGAAATTAACGCTCGTGGACGGTCAGATGCCACGCTTTGCTTCATTTATGAACGCGCGATGCTTGATTCTCTTTGTGTTCAAAAGTTATTTAAAAAACCAATTTTTATGAAAAAACCCAAAAGTGAAATTTTAATTTTTTTTAAGCTAAATCGTTTGTCCATGTTTGATCATCAAAAATGTTCGTCTGTCCACGCTTTTCTCAAAAGTTATTTAAAATAATTCTTTATGAAAAAACCATAAAGTTCAAAATTACGCCTTTTTGAGCTAAATAGTATGTTTAACGTTTCTCTTTGTTTCTCCACTAAAAGTCTTCGTTTGTTCACTAAAAATTTCCGTTTGATATTTCAAAAACAATTGGTGGAGAAACAAGAATAAACGTTGGTCAAACGATTTATCTGGAAAAAAGTTGAATTTTTCACTTTATGGTTTTTTCATATAACATTGTTTTTTAAATAACTTTTGAACAAAGGGTGGACTAACGAAAATTTTGAAAGCACGTATTCGTAATTCCGAAGGACCTCATTACAGTAATCTTCGTCATTCTCGCCTGGTTGGCTTTTTGCTCCTTTGCTAGTGCTAGCGCAGAGGGCAGATCCGCAGGACGGGATGAGAAAAGGATGTCACACAATGGGCGATTTAGTCCGAAAATGAAGACACCGAGAGCATTTTCACGATATTTCTTACTGAATGCCTTAATGAGTGTTTCATTTTCGCCATGAGTCAATGTAGTTTTGCTTAATATGAGCGTTAGTTTCCGTTCTATTTCGGCGTAGAACTTCACCACCGACAGAGCTCATTGAGTTAGCATAAAGAGATCTTACTCAATCAAATAAATTGGCTTTTTATCAGCGTACGTAAAATCTATTCTGGAAATAATAGCGTTAACATTCAAAACGGTGTTGAAGGGCGATAACACCATATTCGCAGACCCTATTATTTTGTTGCAAATTATGCCACCGGATTTAGGGCTTTGAGTTTCTCGAATATCCCTCGAAAATCTTGTATGGTGTGTGTGCAGCCTGTCTCCAGGACACGTAACGCACTTGATCACCTTTAATCTCAGGCTAATTTTTCACCAGGTCGAAAGAATCGTCACAAGTAATGCCAGGCTGTACCGTGACAGCCTGAAATTCCTCCACACGAGTGGTGGTTTCTATTTGTCCAAGTCTGTTAGTCAAGTCATCGATCCTTGTTTGAAAGTCCCGTCTAGTTTGTTCAGTTGAAGTCCTTACTGCAGCATTTAGAAGTGCCGGCCTTATTGCTGTGTCCATTTTTATAGACTCTTACTAAATTTTTATTTTTTTTAGTTTTAACAATTTGTGCTTCACTTTATTCGCTTACAATTTTACAAAACTCTCAAATATTACACGCTAGCTGAACACTCTACTCACATAATAATTTCCATTTAGACTTATTCAACAAAACCAGCAGCACCCTCCTTTGATATTACAGGCACCTATTTCGATGATACAGAAACTGGAAGATGCCTCCGGATTGTCGATTTAGTTAAATACTTTGCTAAACTATATTATTAGGTTTTTAATCACCAATTGCGTTTCCTTTATAAGGATTTTTATTTTTCTAATTCACGTTCTATTGCGAATTTTTCAAAGTTATATTTTTATTGATTTATTTTCAGTGCTGAGGGTTATTTACATGTGTTAACTTATACGGTCGATCGAAAAAATTGTGAACTCTTTTCTTTACGTCAATTTCTAACTTCGTTAAAGCGATCAATGTCGTATACAGACTTATTACCTGTGAACGGAGAACTTCTTTCCTCTTATTGGAAATCAGCAGTAAAGAGAAAGGTGCACTGTCTTTAAAATGCCAGAACCACCAATTGAACTCTAGAGTAAATTTCAATTGCATCTTTGTGAAGATTATTAAAATGTAATTTAAAAAACATTAGCGAATTTTTGGCATTGAGAAATACAAGTCTTATTTTCCAATCACATAACACATCTTTGAAAGTCTTCGGTTACCTGCAGATTATCTTACCACTGAAGACATAAAAATTGAAAATTTTAATTTAATCCCAACAAGGCGCTGGGTCCAGATGAGGTCTCAGCGGTGCAGCTTCAACAATCATTGAAGCTAAGTGCAACTTGGTTGTATGCTATGTACTTATGTATATATAGGGGTGCTAAACCTCAACCACATTCCTAAAATGTGGAAGGAATGTAGGTTTGTTTTTATTCCTAAAGCAGGAAAAATATCTCAATACGAAATACTTTAGGCCTATAAGTCTCTGCTCCTTTCAGCTGAAGGTATTGGAGCGCTTCATCAAGTTGTGTCGTATATAGAGAACAAGGAGTACACACTGATATCCTTTCTAGACATTCAGGGTGCCTTCAATATAGGACTTCGCAAAATATCTAGTCGTGATACTAGACTAAAAACTATCGTGGACAAAGAACGTCCAGGAGCGCAGTAAGAAGGCAACGGTTGCCCTCTACAGCTGCAAGGGAGTCATCGGAAGAAAATGGGGCTTATCTCCCAATATCATGCACTGGATATACACCGCCGTAGTCAGACCAATCCAGCAGAATGGGGTATTGGTGTGGTGACATGTTTCGATAATAAAACCACACAGTCAGCACGACAAAGAGTGCAAAGATCGACGCTGATATGCATAGGTGGCGCTTTACGTACACCCCCTCGGAAGCATTAGACACCATACTAAATATCCTCCCGATTGATATCGCAGGAAAACATTTCGAGGCGTGTGCCGCTATTAGAATACGGGAGTTGCCCGCATGGAAGTCTAGTTAAGAAGGACACGCAATAATCGTTAGCAAACTAGGCTCGCAAGATACGGATTACTGCGCTCCTATTCAAAGCTCCACAAAGAAGTTCAACATACTAATTCCTCAAAGAGACTGGTGGTCTAATGGATCCCCTGGATCGGAGAAGTCACTTCACTTCTACACTAACCGCTCAAAGCTTGAGAACAGAGTGGGAAGGGGTGTTTTCTCAGCTCAAATAGGATTAGAAAAATCTTTCCGTCTTCCTGATCACTGACGGAGACGGTGGACTACCTAAGAACAGAAGAGGTTGAATTCAAAGATATCTTAATTTTTTCCGACAGTCAAGCAGCACTAAAGGCACTTGATTCGGTCAACTGCAACTCAAACACGGTAGCAACCTGCCGCAAATCTGTAAACGAGATGGCGGATCAGTTCACTTTTCACTTGGTATGGGTGCCAGGACACAGCAACATACCGGGCAACGAAACAGCGGATGATCTTGCAAGAAGGGGAACATCCATTCCGCTTTCAACACGCTGGAAGGTTTAGGTATGCCGCTCGCTACCTGCAAGCTCTTTCTAAGGGACTCATTTCTTAAGGAAGCAGGAGACCGTTGGAAAATGTGGCCGGAGTGCGACGTTAAGCGGTCACAAGGTCTTCTCGTGCTGAGCAGGGGAGACCTGTCCTTAGTTTTATGAATTATAACAGGTCAAATACTGATCGGTAGACACGCAGAGAGACTAGGTGTTCCCTGCAATGACTTCTGTAGAAGCTGCAGAAATGAAGAAGAGCCTGAGGCACCTTCTATGTGAATGTCCTGCACTATGGGTAAGAAGAAAAAAATTCTTGGGATCAGAGTGCTTCGTAGACATAGCGATCTGCCCAAAGTAGATATTCGCAAGCTAGTAAAATTCGTAGATTCCACACGTTGGTTCGAGTAGGAGATTCTTCAAATCCGCGTGGTACCACGATGGGCCTAACAAAGGCCTAGGTGTGCTGGAGCGCTCGCCACTTTAACTAAGTTCCTCCCTGTGGTGCCCTATAGGCACGCGCCGCTCTAATTGGTAACTGTTTGAAACGGTGTTCACTTTGCAAATTTTTTAAGTTTTCTTCTGGGTTTTGTAGATGGTCGCGAACTCTCCCCAGACTCAAAAATTAGGATGCCAGAAGAGATTATTTTGCTAAATGAAAGTTTAGTGGATTGGGTATTTCAGCCTCAGTCTGGTGTAATAAGTCAATCTCATTTGAAGGATCGAGAAATTTGTGTCCAAAAAATAATCACGATAATCAGCTCATCGAACCAACACTTCCTTTTATTCTAAAACGTCGACAATTTCGCAATAACAATAAATAAGTCTCGAGGACAGACTCTAGAAAAAGTTGATGTTTTCCTTAAGGATTTGCTCTACGCATGGTCAGCTGTATGTCGCATTGAGTAGAGACGAGCTTCTCCAGATATCAAAGTTAAAATTCACGACCAAAAGAAACATATAAGTATGTAGTTTTCTATGAAGTACTTGAATAAATTTAGGTTTTTAGAAAAAATAAATCATATTTTTTTACCTTTCATGGAAATGGTTTATTAACTTTGGTCCCATGTTTGTAAGTACAAGAACGATAAGAGTTAAAAGTTAAAAGTATACCGATATGATCAGGGTGATGAGCTGAGTCGATTTAGCCATGCCCGCCTGTCTGTCCGTCTGTTTGAACGCAAACTTGTCCCTCAGTTTTTGAGCTATTTGAATGAAACTTGACGTCAGATACCTTTTTATAATTTATTAGATATTTGTCGGAACCGGCCAGATCGGACGACTTAAACGCATATTGGAGCCGATTGTTCAGATATTATATTTTGCTTCATAACTCCTTCATTTAAGAAGCTAGAGAATTTAAATTTTGCAAGAAGCAATAGCAAGATTACCCCATAAAGAGTGAGTGTCCATAGCGGTAGATAGGTATAATAATACCATACACTCCACTACAGAAAAGAAACCGGTGAATATATTCTTGAATAGGACAGCCAGGATTATTTACCAAAATTTAACAGACTTTCGGGATAAAACTCATGAAAACATCAAAGCCTTGCTATTACATGAGCAAGAATCGAGAAAAGCTAGGTTGAACGAAAAGCGATCGCCACCAAGGGTATTCAACAATGGCATTACGCTATTTATACCTAATAAACAGATAAAGTCGAAACAAAAACCAAAATTCAAAAAGGAAACCATCGCAGAAGATAGAAATGCGACTATATTAACCGAGAGTGGGAAGAATTTCCACAAATCGGATGTAAAAAATGTGTAAATTAACCCATGATAACATGGGTTAAGGTAGACGTAGTGAGAATATTTCAGACCCGGAGGTCAGAGATGCAAACACACGTTTGTATTCGATTGGGTCAGAGTGGTTCAATTCCACGCAGTCTAGTGGTCTTGGCTGACCTAATCGAAGTAGTTCAACTCCTCCACAAGAATCCATCACTTATTTGTGTGAAGTCACCTATGGCAAAGAGTATTGAGAAATACAATAGTGCATAATGAGCACGATATAAAAGCGTCAAAACGCGCATATTTATCAAAAAAAAAAAAATAATTTTAAACTAGTCATAAATTGATGGAAAAAATTATATTTATTATATTTTGTTTAAATTTACACCAAACAAAAAATATAAAATACCAACGCAAATCATCTAATCACTAATATAACACACTAACATTTAACAATCCACTGCCTCACTGCTGGGTTCCCAAAACAAAAGATGAAATAAAAACAAAATTTAAATTCTAGAATAAGAAAGCATAGACATAAGTAAACAATTTAGCTCTTAAAACTGTTAAGAAGAGTTATTCAAAATCGATGCACCACTAGCAACTATCGGAGATGGATATGGATGGATAATTGATGGACACTTTAAACTAATACACACTGTAAACCTGGAGCGTTATGAAATTATCACAAACCGACTAGAGAAAGCACTATCCAGTCTAAACGAAACGCCCGCAGTTTATGAAGTACTCTCATTCCAGTTAAGCAGAAGCCGTACACATCTAGACGAATTAAAAGGACATGAATCATCTAGACGAAAGCGATCGATAAACTTCATTGGTTCGGCCTGGAAATGGATTGCCAGTTCACCCGACGCAACAGATGGGGATGCAGTCCTTCGAAATGAAGATGCTCTGAAGCAAAATAACAATCAGTAATACAAGGTAAATGCGGCAATTTTATGAATAAGGTAAATCACAATGTGATCGCCACTAACGACATCTTGCACGGAACGAACCTTGAAAGGATTTCTCAAGGAATGCAACACAAGATCATCCTACTAAAAGAAGATGTTAAGGAGCTTATCCGCGCATGTCAACCAGCTTGTCAGCGAGAAAGACGTGCACACATATAGTAATGCTATCGAAGCAATTGAGTATAGCAAGCCTTCGATCTACAGAAACGGTACGCTTTTGCTCTACGTGTTATTCCAGCCTAACGTGACTGGCGATCGTTACTGCCGGATATGCTTAGTGCTGCGTCGCTGCTTCTACACCGAGGGCTGGTGGTCGACACGAATGCAGTTCATCGGGCAGTTGCATGGGGGTGCTAGTAGTTCTAAGACACACTTACAATATTTAGAGTTAAAGTAACATAAGTTGTAGTGTTAAAGTGTGATTCAATAAAGTTTATTGTAACGTGTTGTAATCCTTGTGTTTAAGCTTAGAGCGAGTTGGCCCTTAAATTTTTTTTAGTGTAAGGATCAAAGATCCCATAACTTACATATTTATATATCATAGCAAATTAATATTTGCATAGTTCTACATTTATACATTTAGACATGTATAAAAACTCCTTAATTTTTCGACACTAGATGTTGAAGTAAAATTATTTTGCTAAGGTATTATATTATCTTTATCAAATTGTATTTATTTTCATATATTTACAAATGTATAAATATATATAAAATATAGAATGTATACGAGTACATGTGAACAACTTTTTCAATATATACATATGTATGTGCGTATGCATAATTAATTTTTTTTCCTAACTGTTTACATTACTTTTCAAGGCCGCTATCCTTTGCGTACCACATACATACATCTTCCGCGAATGTTTGGTGCAACTTTTACATTCCTATATGAATGCGAATAACAGAAATTAACGCTCGTGGACGGTCAGATGCCACGCTTTGCTTCATTTATGAACGCGCGATGCTTGATTCTCTTTGTGTTCAAAAGTTATTTAAAAAACCAATTTTTATGAAAAAACCCAAAAGTGAAATTTTAATTTTTTTTAAGCTAAATCGTTTGTCCATGTTTGTTCATCAAAAATGTTCGTCTGTCCACGCTTTTCTCAAAAGTTATTTAAAAATAAATCTTTATGAAAAAACCATAAAGTTCAAAATTACGCCTTTTTGAGCTAAATAGTATGTTTAACGTTTCTCTTTGTTTCTCCACTAAAAGTCTTCGTTTGTTCACTAAAAATTTCCGTTTGATATTTCACAAACAATTGGTGGAGAAACAAGAATAAACGTTGGTCAAACGATTTATCTGGAAAAAAGTTGAATTTTTCACTTTATTTTTCATATAACATTGTTTTTTAAATAACTTTTGAACAAAGGGTGGACTAACGAAAATTTTGAAAGCACGTATTCGTAATTCCGAAGGACCTCCTTACAGTAGTCTTCGTCATTCTCGCCTGGTTGGCTTTTTGCTCCTGTGCTAGTGCTAGCGCAGAGGGCAGATCCGCAGGACGGGATGAGAAAAGGATGTCACACAATGGGCGATTTAGTCCGAAAATAAAGACACCGAGAGCATTTTCACGATATTTCTTACTGAATTCCTCAATAAGTGTTTTATTTCGCTTGGTCACCTTTAAACTCAGGCTTATTTTTCACCAGGTCTAAAGATTCGTCACAAGTAATGCCAGCCTGTACCGTGACAGCCTGAAATTCCTCCACTCGAGTGGTGGTTTCTATTTGTCCAAGTCTGTTAGTCAAGTCATCCTTGATCCTTGTTTGAAAGTCCCGTCTAGTTTGTTCAGTTGCAGTCCTTACTGCAGCATTTAGAAGTACCGGCATTGAAGCTGTGTCCATTTTTGTAGACTCTTACTAAATTTTTATTTTTTTTAGTTTTAACAATTTTTGCTTCACTTTATTCGCTTACAATTTTACACAACTCTCAAATATTACACGCTAGCTGAACACTCTACTTACATAATAATTTCCATTTAGACTTATTCAACAAAACCAGCAGCACCCTCCTTTGATATTACAGGCACCTCTTTCGATGATACAGAAACTGGAAGATGCCTCCGGATTGTCGATTTAGTTAAATACTTTGCTAAACTATATTATTAGGTTTTAAATCACCAATTGCGTTTCCTTTATAAGGATTTTTATTTTTCTAATTCACGTTCTATTGCGAATTTTTCAAAGTTTTATTTTTATTGACTTATTTTCAGTTTATTTTCATTAAATTTTCCTCCACTTAATTATTATTCATAGGTTTTGTGTTTTACCGCGGATCCTTTACAAGGATTTTTATGTTTTTACACAATCGTTCTTTGCTGTGGATTCGAACCACGGCCACGTTGGTTATAACTTCGTTTCACTGCACGTCCTTTGGTTGACAGGGTTGTGAGGGCCCAGGGAGGCAACTTTAGAACGCTGTACAAGCAGAGGAACTCCGCAAGGTGGGTGGTGGCTATTAACGACCTACTGAAGGCCCTGGAAGAGAATGTAGGAGCAAAGGAAGTATTTTATGCCGACGACCTTGCGGTAGTAGTTAAGGACAAATTTCCTAAGACGCTGTGCGTCATCATGCTTGCTCTTTTTACAAGAAATTATTAGATCCTACCTCTAAGGATTCCCGTAGTGGCAAATAGATCATTGAGGCTAGGGACTTTGCATCTAGGCGTGATACTAGAGTAAACGATATCGTGGCCGTAGAACGTCCAGGAGCGCAGTAAGAAGGCAACAGTAGCCCTCTACAGCTGCAAGGGAGTCATTAATAGAAAACGGGACTTGTGTCCCAAAATTAAGCACTGAATATACGCAGCCGTAGTCAGACCAATTCTGCTGTATGGGATATTGGTGTGGTGGCCATGTATCGATAAGAAAACTACACAATCAGCACTGCAAAGGGTGCAAAGATCGGCGCTGATATGCATAGGTGGCGCTCTACGTACACAACATCCATTCCGCTTTCATCACGCTGGCAGATTTAGGTAAGCCGCTCGC
Source organism: Philophylla caesio (assembly GCA_963971545.1). Classification (NCBI taxonomy): domain Eukaryota; kingdom Metazoa; phylum Arthropoda; class Insecta; order Diptera; family Tephritidae; genus Philophylla; species Philophylla caesio. The sequence goes on along the minus strand of OZ020609.1, from coordinate 25,899,286 downwards.
TACCTGTAAGCTCATTATAAGGGACTCATCCCTTAGGGAAGCAGGGACCCGCTGGAATTACCGTAATACCTGCATCAGTTCCAAACTCTTTTGGACGGAGTTGGACGTCAAGCGATCACAAGGTCTTCTCGTGCAGGGGAGGCCAGTCCTTAGTTTTAGGAATTATAACAGGTCATATACTGATCGGTAGACACGCAGAGAAACTAGGTGTTCCCTGCAATGACTTCTGTAGAACCTGCAGAAATGAAGAATAGCCTGAGGCACCTTCTATGTGAATGTCCTGCACTATAGGTAAGAAGAAAAAAATTCTTGGGATCAGAGTTCTTCGGAGACCGTAGCGATATGGTCAAAGTAGAGATACGTAAGCTAATCAAATTCATAGATTCCGCACGTTGGTTCGAGTAGGGACATTTTTCAAATACGTGTGGTACCACAATGGGTTTAACAAAGGCCTAGTTGTGCTGGCGCGATCGCTTACAGCCACTTTAACCTAAGCTAACCTAAAGAATCTTACCTATTGCAGAGACACAAATAATCAAAACAACGCATGCAGCGCCTTAGCACATACTACATGTGTATGTATATATTCGTATACTCGTAAAACAAAGTGCAATTGAAAGGATCATTTGTCATGTGTCATTCTCTTATTGTCATTTTCCTGCCGAGGCATGGTATTGTGGTTGTTAGTCTTCTTCAAAGCAAAAAAAAACAATATATGAACGAAAACCGAGACGAAAGCAAATAAAAAGAACATTTATAATTATTAAATTTCTTATAACCCCTTTTCTGTAGAAGCGATTCTTATAAGCTTAAAGTAAAAATTTCAAAACTTTACACCCAAATATATTAAAAGTGGTTCAATAAATTTAAAATCTGTAAAATTTGTGCAAAGTTTCAGATCGTACACTCTAATTTGAATTATTATTTGTATAACACTGGGAATAAGCGCCTTGCCTTAGAACAATATATAGAGTAGATTAGTAAAAGGGCACTGCCATTGTAACCTTATTTCGTAAATTCTTATAGGTATTCCAATGCTTAGTTGAAAGATTTAGTTTACAATGCTTATAATTTTGTATAGGGTTTAGAACATAGTTAGTAAAGCAAGGGTTTTTGTAATGAACTTTTTGAGTACTTCTTATTGGAACGTGTTTAGCAAACAGGTATTTTAAATAAAGAGGGAAGTTAGTTAATTTGTCATTAATATTCGAGAAGAACTTTTGACAGTTAATGCAGCTACATCGATATTTTTGGAGTCTCTGAACGTTTAATTGCTTCTGAATTCTTTTTAATAAATTCAAAATCAAGAGAAATAAAAATTAGTTCGTGATCAGAGACTCCGGCGACATGATTTATTCCACTTGCAACACTAAGATCTAGCATGATAGGCTTACAGTGCGGTGCTAAGCGGGTTGCATACGAAGGGTCTCACAAAAGTACGCTTAGTTGGTGACTTTCAAATCCTTTTTTAAAAAATCAAAAATACCCAATCCTTAGCAATTGTTCTACGAGACTTCATCCTAAATTTTGAAGACTAGAAAACGCAAAATATCTGACATTAGATTAATCTAATATTATTTAATTAGACGAAATTCCACTACTCACTAACGCAAACAAAAATTTGATAATTGATTCTCTTCGGTTTTCAACGTAAGCTAAAGTCACTACAAATACTCAATGAATGCCAAGGAACACGTGGAACGATTGCACCGTCTCTATAGACTATTTTCAAGTGGTTTCGATATTTTCACACGGGACATTGTTCTGAAGAGAACGTTCACGAAGATCCACGATTTGTCGCGAATATTCACGCTCATCGTGGGTTTCGTTTTCGCCTGAAATCGTATACTTGTTACTGTGCGTTTGATGTAAATTTCGGGTGATTTTTTTTTCAGGCGAAACTTACTATACAAGAAAAATCTGATGGATGAGTCTCACGAATTTTAAAAAAGGCCCAAAAAGAGGCTTGAGTGCATTTTGCTAAATGTTTCCTTAAGAAATTCGAAAATGGGCAGTCTAACAACTTTAGTACAGTGGTTACTGGTGGCGAATTTTGATTCTATAAGTACGATCCGAAAACCAAACAACAGTCCATCGTATGAAACCCGACAGGAGCAGACCCAGCTGTAAAAGCTAAGCAACAAAAGTAATGATGTCACTTTACTTGACCCGATAAAAAATCGTAGCTGATATTTCTTTTGAAAAGGGTCAAACGGTCACTGCAAAATGGTATACCGAAGACTGATTTCCAAAAGTTTCCACAAATTTGTTGAAGAACAGGAAGAAAGTGGATTTGCGACCTTACTTTTTACATTATGACAACGAGCCAGCTCACACTGCTGAAATTACGGATCTAGTACCTAGTGATTTTTCCAAAAATTAAAGGGGAAATGTATTTGATAAACTTAAAAAGCAAGATTTAGAAGGATGTTTTGAGCTTAAGAAATGCATTGAAATGCATGGCGATTATGTAGAGAAGATAAAAAAGGCAAAGGTTAAGTATAAATTGCGCTTCGTTGGAAATAATTCATGTGAGTTCGATGTCAGCAATTCGTTTTATTAAATATACGAAATACACGTACAAAATATAATGTATAATAAGAAAAAAAAACATGCACACAATCTTCTTCGGTTGTTTTAAAGGAAGGTGCTCTCCGAAGCAATACCGGACGAGACAACCTCACTTAGCGCAAGCTCGAAACTGATTGATTTTACTAATGATCAGTACAAATGAATCAGCGTTGAATTCTCTGTAATCGATATGTAGGCATATTTCGCCTGTCTCATTTCGAACGATTACCACAGGAGCTGCCCATGATTCGCACTCAACAATCACTCCCGTTTATAGCATTTTCCTTATTTCGTGTTTCAGCTGTTCTTTGCGTCGTGGCGACAGCCGATACGGTGGCAAAGCGATTTTATGATACTCACCCGTGACGACTCAGCGTTGTTGTAAAGCTCTGCATCTAACTCAGCTTTCTGTTCCGTTGTTAGACAACAAACAGTTTTCGGTTGTTCATTAAACTCAAACATATATATCGGGATCAAGTTTTCAACGACAAATTATTCGTAACCTTCTAATGGTTTTTTAATCTTCATAGGCGCGGTGCAAACAAACGAGACGTATTTTTAAGAGTTATATACCCAACCGATAATGCGCTTCTAAAAATGTCTTGCACGAAGTGTGGCGAATAGTCATTTTGCCGTCATCGTTTTTCTTTAACGAATGGCCCGTAATTTGTTTCTGGGCAAGTTTTCAGAGAAACAGCATCATAATACCAAAATCGCTGTGGCAGGTTCAGCACGACTCCCGCTTGCTCCATGAAGTGTGCTTCGATAGACGTACGGTTCCTCGTGGTGTTGAGTAAGGATATTAAAGAATTTTGCTCACCAATAGTAACACCGCAGATGATGGATAACACCCTTTGAATGGTAGTAGTACCATCAGCTAAAGAGACGTCTGCCAGGACCACTTGAAATACACACCACTTGCTACAAAAATTGTTCTTTAAATTTTCGCTAGCAATTCTTGTTTTTGCCACACTGTCGAATAAAGCTTCTCCCTTGGAATTGATCTGCCAACAACAGTGGTGGCTACGCACTTAAAAGACAAGTGTTGAGGACTTTTCTTACTGTGCTCGCAGCAATTTAGGCAATTTTCACGGTACACCCCTGGTTTGCCACAGCCATAGCATACAAAAACGGCTGCACATTTGGGATGAGACGGTGCTGCACTGGCTTTTTGCATAACACTTTGTTGTTGTTGTTGGACCTCTTGCGACTGTTGCTTTTTTCTTTTTTTTAAACACACATCGACAGTATCTCTTTGGTACTTCCACAGATTCGTCTTTGCCGCTAGCTGCCGCTGATAGCGATATTAACTCGTCAAATGTTTTAAATTTATCACGAAGTACGCGCTCTCTTATCTTCATAGAAAAAAAGGCCGTAAATCATACTCAGTTGCACTGCTTCGCTGATGGAATCTGACGACTGCGAAAACAGTAGCCGCTCCTCACATATAAAACTGTCGGTAGGTTCAGGCGTTTTCCAATTGCGGGTTGGAAGGAAAACGTATCGTATCAGCAGGACTACATAGTTAAAAGCAACCACAGTGTTCTTCACAGCGATCCACCAAGTCGCTGCGTAGAGTGGCATACCGCGCAAGAAATCTACGTCAGATATTTTTTTTAATATAGCCTGCAATTGCTGCTAGTAATTGCTTTATTCGTCTTCTTGTATTAATTCGGTTTGCTCTTGCGAATTGCTGGCCTCTAGTTGGGGCGCCAATTTATAACTCTTGCTTGCGATTCGTAGGAAAGAATTCATGTGAGTTCGATGTCAGCAATTCGATTTTTTAAATGTACCGAATACACGTACAAAATATAATGTATGATAAGAAAAAAAACATGCACACAATCTCCTTCGGTTGTTTCAAAGCAAGGTGCTGTCCGAAGCAATACCGGACGAAAGAATCTCACTTGGCGCAAACTCGATGCTGATTGATTTTACTAATAACAATCAAAAACGAATCAGCGAAATATAAAACTAATGCAGCAGCGTTGCATTAAAGTAAGTACAAAAGGGTTGCAAAACAACATAAAATAAAAGATATTACAGGCATGTTACTTAATGTACTTATACAAAAGTTTAAGAAAGGCAGGGCTGTTACAAATGATTTTTTAGTTTTTTTTCCCTCGTCAAGCGATAACCGATCTTTTGTCCCCTCGTATTTGTTCGCTATTGTAATGCCACAGCTGTTAAAGCTATTGACACATTGAAGTCTCCACAAATGAGGGCATTTATATAATTTCAGGACTATTCTGATATTTTAGTGCGAGAAATCATTACATTTATGGGGATTATAAGTACAGACAACCATACACTTATAGACATTATCGCTAAACTCAATGAAAATGATTTCGATTGCTTCTGAACAATGAGATTTGTAGATCATTTTACAATTAAGTTTAGGTTTAAAACTATTTGCTATTCCACCATCTCTTTGGCCAGTGGATCTAACATGCCTTATAAGCGCAAATGAGCACATACAGAGTCAGTTATGTAAGGCTTACACTATATCTCAGTTACGCAGATGACGTCAATAATAAAATTTAAATAAATCAGATACACTTTCCAACACTCTGGGAGTTTTTTCTTTTTATACCGTGGAATCCATTTTCGCTCTTGTGTTCTTCACAGGCGTTTCGTAAACGAAATTTCTAATGAGGGCTGTAAACTGCAGAATTAGTAAAGACATTTTTAGCTCCTTGGCGCCAAAACCACTGCTGACCAGGGTTATTAAACCCAAAAATAAAACATGAATATTAAGAAGGCCCACATACAAACATGTAAGATAAATAAGGATTTGCGATAGAAACTTACTCGTCTTCTTTCATCAACTTTAGTAAATATATTGTTCAGCTGCTTAATATGATCATCCTAGAAATAAAATTAGAAGTAAAAGATAAAATTAGTATTCAAGAATATGCTTTTTCACTCTAAAATTTTTAGATATAATTAAAATCGAAATAAATCCATGTTAAAATTATTTCGGTTCAAATTTCTGTTAACAGAAAATAAGTACTCTTATACATATACCACTCAGCGATTTTAGGTTTTTAGTCTGATATCAGGCTTTTTAAAGGCAAACCTCCGAAGGTATTTCTGCCATGAAAAAGCTTCTCATAACATACATTTGCCATTCGGAGTCGGCACAAAATTGTAGGTCCCTCAATTTAATTTAATTTAATTTTGAATATAAATACGAACACTCCAAATAGTAGGAGAAGTTTGGCCAAACACGGAGAATAGCTCATAGCGTAAGCGCCAAATTATTATTATTATTAGTGATGTTAATAAATTGGCTATGAATATGTAATATCTAAGGTTTAAGAGAAAATCATACTTTAAATTTTTCGTGCTTTTGCATTCTCTGTAATTTTTTCTTTGCCCTACTTATTAAACTCGTATACTTCTCGATCAAATTCTCCTTCCGCGCTCACCAACAATAGTTCGACTGTGCGTGTACAAATTATCTGCTTGCTTGCAGGTAAATTAGTTATTACCTACTGTTAGTGAATGTTAATACCCGTGAGTCCCTTCAGGGGAAAAACGGTAGCAGTTGGCATGAAATCGTCAAAACAGTGAGTTAAATTTTAATTGCAGCACTTCGACGCGGGAGTCCACGTACAGCGCGGAGGCCTCTTCGCTGTATTGACGACACATAATGTAAGTGTTTTCCTTCATTTTTACTTTTTAACCTATTGCTGCTTATCTCTTTTATCTACGCATATGGTCATGTGTAATTGCCTTTATGCATATATTTTTTTTGGTGTAATTTTGCATGTTAATTCTCTCCTCTGAGTGATATCCTACCTTACGGCTTGTATGGGTGGATTTAATTTTATGCCTATTGTTGGTGTTTTTTTATGTCATCTTGAGAAGGCGCTCGTGGTATTCTTGATTCTCACTCTCTATGAAATTTAATTTTGACTGTTACTTATTTTAGCCACTGCATTTATGGTAAAATATAAAAACAAATGGTAGAAGAAGATCGGCCAAACCCTGAGCTATATATTGTATGCGCCCAATTAATATATATAATAACTGATTTTATGTGATTCGGTATTAGGATTAACTCATAAAAGAGAATATATAACCCGCACTACCGATTTGGGTATTGAAACACCAGCCAGTTCAGATCGCAATTCTGTTTGTTAGCAATTAGTCTACAAGCTTCACTAACCACGGTTTGATCTTCCTATTCGACAGCGCAGTAATTATTGCATAGAAATGAAAAGGCCTTACCTTAATATTAGCGGGCCAAACATTTGTATCTATTATTTTTTCATACAAGGTAGGCGTAATCCCAAATTTAAAATTAATACGTCGCAGTTGATCTAATGGTGCATCCCTCTTAACAAGTCTAAAACAAGATAGATGTCCACTATCAATGACTGAGTTTTTTGAGACGTAAGCAATCACACTATCCGCCATAACAAAGGGCTTAAAAGAAGATACATGCACCCATTTCTTTTTAAGGATTACATCTACATCAACATTTTCATTACGCCCAACAACGATATTTTTAGATTTGGAAACTTTCTAGTTTCACACAGTAGCCCAGTCATTTGAGCCAAAAACAGCTATAGGCGGCTGAGTATCACAATTAGAGACAGATGTAGGTGGCCGTAGAGTAGACGGAGCGGGTATGGAAATGACACTTGAAGTATGCTTCGTAGTCACTGACAGAGGCGGGAGCAGATGAGATCAGCACTGTTAATGTCTCACTGTACTATTGTTATCGGCTATAAGAGCAGCAAGCTCATTAAGCACAGAGACTAGAGTATTTTTTTTTGGGCTAATACACTCATCTTAAATTACACATTCTGGATACGGAGAATTCGATGAAACCTGATGTATATTCCTATGCTGGAACCTGGTACTACAGACTACCATGTTTCGGGCCCCGGCGAAGTCGATCAGTCGCAATCCGTTATCAGACATTTCGTCGTGGAGACTGAATTTTGCGACTGCCTAGCACGATTTTTATATCGCTTTTGGGGCAGCGTTCGAACGTAAGCTCCAGGAGTTCGTAGAAGCGATCTTTGGTCCCAACGTCCTTCTCTTCTAAAGGGGAATGGGCGCAAATCAGGGAGATGTTGTTGCTGGGTGTTGAAATTTTAAATTCGTTTATATAGCGACCCGCTTGTTCCAAGACAGACGCTCTTTTGCAGCCGCACCTTCTTGTGAGTGGCTCCACTAAAGCTCCCTCTCTATTAGCCGTGACCCACGGCTCCACACGGGTTGGTTACCGTATCTCGCACATGGGTTGCTCACGTTGCCCCGGGTGCACGAATGTGGACGTAAGAGTTGCGATTGAGTACAGCCGTGCAACTGCAACCGCGTACCTAGAAGCACCACCGTACCCCTATGCACCCATTGCCGTCTAAGTCAGCTGGTAATAAACCAACGCTGCTAGTGCTCTAAAGGTATTGAAGTGTAACACGATGGCGGATGTTCGGACGTGATGCCTCTCAACTCTCGCTACCAATCTCCTCTTTTTCCTTTACGCTGGTGGCACTGTTAACCCAAGCCTTGGCCTGGGGACAAATTAAAAAAGGTGAGAACCCTCCCCTTTGGTTGGAGTCCCCCGAATACCCTCTGAAACGCTCACCCCTTGGCAGTAAGGTAAAAATGCAAAACCCCCCGTTTCCTCATGGTGAAGTCGAAACCAGGATTATCTGCACGGGGTAACCAGCAAGCTTGGAATCCCCCCTCCTGGTGGCCTGGGCGTCGGATGTGCAGGCCCTAAACTCACCATCCCTAATGACTGAGACTGGCGGCCAGGGTCTCGGAGGAACAAGCCACTGGTTGACTTAGTCAATGGAGAACCTATTCCTGAATGAGGAGAAGGGCGAACTAGCATCAAAGCAGAATGAAGCAGCTAACGCTGCGACAGACGCGAGGATGCTAGATGATCCTGCTTCTTCTTCATGCAGCCGATCACTTGTATCAGTGACGGAACCGACAACGGTTAAACCTGGTGCAAACCAGCGGATTATCGGTAAGGGGAAGTCCTATGTTGGTGAGTCAAAAACGGGTGAAATGCTAACCGCAAGGCAACTAAAGAGAAGGAAGCAGAAGGAGAGGAAAGCCGCGGCTATGGCTGTGGGAGTACTCAGTATCCCTTTCTTACCAGCTCTACACCCGGAAAGGCAACGGGGAAGCGTGACAGGACGGGTGACTCATCTGTTCTGGAGCTCCCTTCCGATGCTGACCAGGGGTCTGTGCGAGTATGTGGCGAAAGTCGCATGGCAAAGAAAATGAAGATCTTAGTATCGGAATCGGATATGCCTGCAGGCTTGAACCAAACGCCCGCACGCCAACTTCCATCAGGTATGGGAGTTGAAGGATCCCGAACGTCGGGTGTGTCTCAACAATCTACCTCAGCGCCGTTTGCAAAAGTGGCTGCAGGAGCCATGATGGTGGAGATACACACCGATAAAGGGAAAGGATCGTTGTCCAAAGGGCAAAGAGATTTTCTCGACAGCTACCTTTGGAGGGCAATTGGCGAGTCGAAAGACAAACCTAAATTCGAGGGGATGCTCGAGGAGGACGGTATCGTCAAGATACAATGCTCCGATGAGCATTCCCGAGAGTGGCTGACCAAAATGGTAGCGAAGATACCAGCCTGCGAAAACTACAAATTCGCCTAAGAGACGGATGTAGTAGAAGGTTGGTGAGAGCCTCCGCTTGGATACCGGGAACACCCCGGAAACCAAGCGAGGTTCTACAGCGTATCGGCGTCCAAAACGAGGGACTGAAAACTAGCCAATGGCATGTGTACCCGCATACCAGAGGCCCAGCTTCCAGCAATGCAGAAGGCTCATTTTTGGTGGTAGGCATAGACCCAAGCTCGTTGGAAGGTCTTCGAAATAGATACGGGTACCGCCCTTACCTACACCTGGGAAGGATTACTTTGCCTACCCAGGATAAGGAAAGGGAAAGAGGGAAGAAGTAGTTAATGGCTTTACCGCTTGGTGAGTCGGAGATTATTTTTACCCAAATAAATCTGCAGCATAGCAAATCGTCTACTGCTCTTCTATGCAGTAGGCATGCGAAACTGCATACAAGCCCCCAATTATTCCTAATTTAGGAACCATGGGTGTGCCGTGGGCGTATCTGTGGACTTGGAAGCATTTCTTGGGGTAATGTCCTTCAATTCAGAGGGACGGACAGGGCGCGTGCATGCATTATTGTACCGCGCTCGGTTGAATGCACTATGCTTAGGGAGTCCTGCTTTCAAGATGTCGTCGCAGCAAAGATAATGTACTGTTGTGGTGGTCGTCGGATCGAGGCAATTGTAGTCTCGGCCTACCCTTGTCTGGCCTTTGGCTAAATCCCTATACTTTGGCGAAAAGCTAGGGTTGTCTTTATATAATAATTTTTATTATATTTTAAATACTTTATTTTTACAACTTTATTAAATCTATCTGAAAATTATTTATAAAAAAATCAATTGAAAAATACTGAAAGACAAATTTATGTATGAAAATAAAAATATTTACACAAGTTAAAATTATTAAAGTAGATATAGTATAAACCCTACATAAACTCCCCCTCCAATTGAAAAAGAAATAAATTAATATTAAATGTAATTTTTTTGGTTTTCTTAGGAATTGTATGTGCAGGTTTTAATAAGTCTACGGAAATTGATTTGATTAAGGTACCTTTTTGAATTTTGAATACTTTATTGGGTTTAGAGATAACTTTAAATGGGCCTTCATAGGGTGGTTGTAGATTTGATTTATGAATAATTTTAACAAACACAAATTCACAAGTATTCAAATTTTTGGGAACAAAAAAATTTTCTTTATGTATTATGATGCACAATTTTTGATCGAACGTGTGAAAAACGTTCTCTCAGTTTGAAAAGTGTTTCAATTGTATTATCAAATTCATTATTGTTATTATTATTATTTGAAACGATTAATTCTCCAGGTAATCTAAGTGTTTGTCCGTAAATTAATTCTGCTGAAAAATATTTTAAATCATCCTTAATAGATATACGAAGTCCTAATAAAATCCAAGGAAGCATATCAGACTAGTGAATATAATCGTTTTATGCTGTAATAGCAGTTTTTAATGTTCTATGAAATCGTTCAATCATCCCATTTGATTGAGGATGATAAGGAGATGTAAGAATTTTGTGAGATCCTATTAATTTTGTTAGTTCAGTAAATAATTTTGACGTAAATTGTGATCCTTGATCTACCGTTATATTAAGTGGAACACCGAAACGGGGAATATAATTTTGTACAAATGTTTTTGCAATTGCATTCGCTAAAATATCTTTAAGTCGATAAGCTTCTGGCATACATGTATGTCTGTCAATTATAGTTAAAATGTAACGATTTTCTTTTGAAACAGGTAATGGATCAACAAGAAACATATGTATGTGTTCAAATCGCCCAGATGGTATATTCATTTTTAGTACTGGTGTTTTAGTATGTTTAGGAATTTTTGATTTTGACGCATGTAGCGGAAGTGCAACTAATAATTTCTCTACGCATGTCAGGCCAAAAATATTTTGATTGAATTAAACGTCTAGTAGTTCGAACACTAGGATGTGATAAAGAATGAATTTTATCAAAAGTTATATTCTTCATAGAATTTGGAACAAAAGGTTGTTGAGCTCAATAAAAATTGTAAAATTAACATTTACTAGGCCAACAGAAAAATAAACAAACATTTAGTTGTTGAGAAATGTCACACCAAATATTGAGATCAAGAACTGCAATATTAATTTCTTTTAAATTATTGTTAGAATTTTTGTCAGAAATTAAGTCGTGAAGAATTTGGTCTTTTTGTTGTTCTTTATATAAAGTTTTAAAATTAATATCTTGAGCTAAAATTGTATTAATATCTGGAATACGTGAGAGTGTGTCAGCAACAATGTGTCAGAAAATGTTTAAGTGAATTGTATATGGCTAAAAGTTCTCTGTCAAATGTTGAGTAATTCATTTCTGTAGAAGATAATTTTCGTAAAAAATAAGCAAGTAGTTCTAAAGTGTTGTTACTAAATTGTTGTAAAACTGCACCAATTGCAACATTTGATGTAAATGAGTAAGTAAGTAAAGTTTGTTTATAAAAGAGTTGTTTAACGTTTTCAAAAGCAGTGGCTGTCTTTTCAGTCCAATAAAGTTGTTTAAGTTTGTGTTTAGTTGCAAATGTTAACATTTGATGCATCTACAGCAAGTGATAATTTACCATTTTTATCAACATGAGTAAGTAAAGTTTGTTGAGAAAAGAGTTGTTTAACGTTTTGAAAAGCAGTGGTTGTCTTTTCAGTCCAATTAGGTTGTTTAAGTTTGTGCTTAGTTGCAAAGGTTAACATTTCATGCAGAGGACTAAGTTCTGCTGCTAACATTTTCACATATATATAATATAATTTTGGCGCGTACACTATATAGCTCAGTGTTTGGCCGAGCTTCTCCTACCAATTGTGGTGTGCGTCTTTATATTATACCACAAATGGAGGGACCTACAGTTTTGTGCCGACTCCGAACGGCAGATGTATTTAATGAGAAGCTTTTTCATGGCAGAAATACCCTCGGAGGGTTGCCATTGCCTGCCGAGGGGTGACCGCTATTAGAAAAAACTTTTTCTATTATTAAGATTTTGCTTGCCCTGACTGAGATTCGAACCTTAAACTCACCGGCATATCGAGTTATAGCACGCACCGCTACCAACTCGACCACAGCGGCCACGAACTTTTGTAATTTACTTATTGAAAGTGGTTTTTCAAAATTTGTAATGGTTTCAATTCGATCGGAAGATGGTCTAATGCCTTTACTAGAAATTTCATAACTGAGAAAATCTAGTTTAATTGTTCCGAAAATGCATTTAGAGGTTTAATATTTAAATTATATTTCTCAAGTCTTTTAAATATTAGTTTTAATAAATGTTGTTCTTCATTATCACTGGCAACAAGTATATCATCAATATAAACAAATACAAATTCTAAACCGGAAAATACTTCGTTGATAATACGTTGAAATGTTTGTGCGTGGTTTCGTAAACCAAAAGGCATCCGTACGAACTCAAACATTCCAAAAGGTGTGGTTATTGCTGTTTTGTGAATATCTTCTTCAGCCATTGGAATTTGGCGATATGCACAAGCAAGATCAATTTTCGAAAATATTTGTTTATTATGTAAATATATAGCTAAATCATGAATATGTGGTAATGGATAACGATCAGTGAAATTGAGTCTCCTGTAATCGCCACAAGGTCTCCAATCATTATTACAAATTCGAATTCAGTTTTTGCTATTTTAAATTTAATTTGATCTAGACGACGAGGTTTCGAAAAAGGTAGAACTCCTTTGGTTTCAATCCTGTGAACCGTATGGTGTTGCACTGGTTCACAGGTTATTAAAAGAAAATTATTTCAAGGGTTGTAAATTTATTTTCAGAAATTGGTATTTTGAGTGAAAATATATCGCAAAATCCAGAAGATCCGGAAACTTTTAATTTTCTTGTTAAATCAGTAATTTCTATATTTTTGATATCAACTAATATCCCGAATTTCTTTAAAAAGTTAGCACCTATTATTGGAGTTGAAATATCTGCTAATATGAAAGGGAATTCGAAATCGAGTCTAAGAACTAAGTCAATTTTTAAAAGTTTGGTACCAAATGTTTTAATAGAGGAACCGTTAGCTGCAGTCAAATTCAGATCGGAATTTCTTTTAAATGTTTCGATTTAGGAAGAAGGAATTATAGAGACTAAATAGGCGGCGCGATGACTTAATGTTATTTCCATTATTAGCCACCGTCATAATGGAAAGTTTAGTTTAAACAGTTTTGATTTGATTGTTTCTCATTTGTATTAAAACTACAGGTTTTAATACATTTTAAAGCGTTATTTTTAAATTTTCTATGATACCAACAAATGGTTTGAATAATATTATCTTTTGATCTAGAAAGTCTTCTTGAATTAGAATGACTTTTATTTCTATTTCTATCTCTAGATCTTGGTCTAATTTGTAATTCATATATACCAGAAGTAATTTTGCTTAAATTTTCATAAATTGCAGTAGTTAGTTCTGTTAAATTTTAAATACATTGTTCGAGAATGTTATTTTCAACACATGCTATTGACAAAGATTTAGAAGACTGAGATTGATTTAATAAATCAAAAAGTTCATCTGCAAGAATAACATTTTCATCTTTATTTTGGTTATTACTTGAGGTTGAATTAATTTGTATCTGTTGTGGTAATTTTCGAATCCACAATTTGAAAAGTAATTCGTTACTGACGATAGAATCAGAACCTATTAGAGACTTCATACATATATCTAAAAAGTGCTGATGGAGATCGATCGCCTAGTTCTGCATTTGAAAATAACTTTTCTAATCTTTTTTCTTCACTAAGAGAAAATCTTTCACAAAACGCTTTCTTAATTGTAGCGTATTTATTCATAAAAGGAGGTGGATTCATAACATCCAATATTTTGAAAATTGTTTCACGTTGATAAACAATAAGTATGTTTTTAATATTATCGTCTTGAATATTATTGATTTCAAATTGTCCTTCAACAAGAAGAAACCAAGCTTCAGGACATTCTTCCTAAAATGGAGGTAATTTAATTGATTTTAAAAAATTTAAGTTATTAGTGTTTTGTGTAAAATTATCATTGTGGCTATTTTGTGTAGTGTTTAAGTCTGAAGTGTAAGTTGGGTTGTTATTTTGGTTTTCCATTGTTGTGAAGTTGCGTGTACGTATAGGAGAACGGAATAGTGGCATGTACAAAAATTTTTGGAGAAATTTTACAAAAGTAAATTAAATATAAGTAATAATAATTTCAATAATATTAGTATTAAGAACTAAAATTTAATATTTCTGATAATTTTACTTCCATGAAAGATTTAAGATGTGAACTTGTATTGCACAGAAAATGTTCTTAGACTGATATTTTGTGTTCTAATAAGTAATGTTAAACTTAACATGAAAAATGCAGCTCACCAATTTTGAAAGAATTGTATTGATATTCACTTGATTTGATAAATTATTTTGTAATTAAGGGATCTTTATTGGTGTAAATTGCTATCGTAGTGGTTATTCACTCTGATGGGGTCAGCGAGGTTAATTGTGGAAGCGATGGTGACACAGAAGATAACACTAATATTGGCTGATGTAGCTTTGTATATTGCGAAAATTTAGGCAGGTGTGAAAACTGTAGTTCCTAAAATTGTGGTTATTTGTAGACGTATTAATTGACTGAGCTTTGAGCTTAAGTGAGAAGTACAGATGCTTGTGGATATTTGAATTGATTCTTTTTTGGTGCTAAACTTGATGTTGTAGTTGTTGATTGTTGCTGAGATTGTTTTATATTGGTGAAATATTCGCAGACTTAACGAGTAATATCACTATTGTTGTTCCCATCGGTGTTGTTAGATTCGAAAATGTATATATTTAAATTTACTACAACGATTCGCAAAGGTATTGGTAGCGGAAATGGTAATTGGATTATTTGTTGTTGCAGGATCGCCAATATAGAATAATTTTTATTCTACATATATTAAATATTTTATTTTTACAACTTTATTAAATCTATCCAGAAAATTAGTTATAAAAAAATCAATTGAAAAATACTGAAAGACAAATTTATGTATGTATGAAAATAAAAATATTTAAACAAGTTAAAATTAATAAAGTAGATATAGTATAAATCCTACTGTCCTCATTCCCAAACCGGGAATGGATGATTATGCCCTGGCGAAAAGCTTCAGGCCGATCAGTTGGACATCCTTCATGCTGAAGAGCCTGGAGCGTATGGTCGAAAGGCACATTAGATCAAGGGTATTGGTGGACAGTCCCCTTAGTACTCACCAGCATGCATACCAGAGTGGAAACTCCTGTGAATCAGCTTTGCATGATCTTGTAACAAAGATCGAAGTGGGGCTGAAAGCAGGGGAATACACAACGCTACTTTTGACTCTATGTGCTTTACGGCCAGACGGCATGGAGTGGATGAAACAATCGTAAGATGGATTCGCTTCAAGGATTCGCTACCATGACAGAGGTTGGCAGAGGATGCCCTTAGGGCGGTGTACTCTCGGCTCTCTTGTGGTGCCAGGTAGTGGACTCTCTACTTACGGAAATTCAAAGCTTCGCCCGCATCCAAGCCTACGCTGACGATGTGTGTGCTTTGGCGTCAGGAAGGCCTCTCAGGGAAGACTGTGCAAAGACACAGAAAATCCTGAATATGATTGATGAATGGTACACTCTGCAAGGCCTTGCTGTCAACCCCAGCAAGACAACGATAGTTTTGTTTACGCGGAAGAGAAAATTGGAAGGTCTCTTTAGCAAGACTTGGGGTCTGAGTCCGGCTATGGTACTTTGGGTATACACAGCCTTAGTCAGACCGATAGTCATGTACTCTGCTGTGGTATGGTGGCGTAGAACCAAGGGGAAAACCACGGTTTCTATGCTGAACAGATTACAAAGAAGCGTGTGCATAAGCATTACGGGCGCTATGAGCACAACCTCAGGCGTGGCTCTTAATGCTCTGTTGGATTTGCTACCTTTGGATTTAGCGATCCAGGAGGAGGCAATAAAGACGATGTGTCGACTGCATGCTTACGGCCTGTGGCACGACGACAGGAGCTTCGGACACAGGGAGTTTTTTGGAAGGGTGTCAGAGGAATACCCTTTGCTTCTGGCCCCAAATGACAAAATGATACCAGGGGCCTCCTTTGGGAGAAAGTACGCCGTTAGCTTTCCTAAAAGGGAGGAATGAAGAGATCCAGATACTCTTCTTGGGAGCTGGCTGGCATCAGGAGGGTAACTTTTGGTCAGATGACGGTGTTTCAATCGGTGGTCTTCGCAATACTCAAAGGAGCAGACTGGATAGTTGGAGAGGATACCATATTAAGGTCTGTAGTGACAGCCTAGCTGCCCTTAAAGCTTTGGAAACCGCTCGTGTTTCTTCAAAAGTCGTCCAGGAATGTTAGGCACATACACTTTATAGCTCAGTGTTTCGCCGAGCTTCTTCTACCATTTGTGGTGTGCGTCTTTATATTTTACCACAAATGGAAGGACCTACAATTTTGTGCCGACTCCGAACGGCAGATATATTTTATGCGAAGCTTTTTCATGGCAGAAATACCCTCGGAGGTTTGCCATTGCCTGCCGACGGGTGACCGCTATTAAAAAAAAACTTTTTCTATAATTAAGATTTTGCTTGCCCTGACTGAGATTCGAACCTCGAACTCACCGGCATATCGGGTTATAGCACGCACCGCTACTAACTCGACCACAGTGGCCTACCCCAAATCCATCCATCCATCCATCCAATGTCAAGAACTGAGGTCTCTGAAAGTCTTACAAAAGTATCAGCCTTCTTCATAAAAAAGGTAAAGACACACGGAGTCTGTGCAATGGCGATCGGCGTTCGATAATCCTATACTTCCCAACGATTTACTCAGTGGCTACGAAAAAGTAAGGATAAGATTGGCAACTCAAAAAAACTATGCAAAAACACTCAAATAATACGAAAAGTGCATTAACTCCACGACTTGCGCTAGCTGCATTAACCACGGTATTTACAACGCCAATCACAACGCTCTAGACAAAACTTGTCCAATGTTTGTAAGAGAAAAGGAACAAACAAGCCATAATAAATTTAGAAAAAGTAGATAGGAGGAAAGCAATATCTACATACGAAAACCGTCTCCCACAAAAAATTACATATTCAAAAACAACTACAATGACAACAGCATCAAACCAGCTACCTGAGGAAAAATACGGATTTCAAAGAAAATAAGGATTTTATACGGATTTGCGTATTCGTTCGTTTTTTCACCTTTTTCCTAAAAAAAATGATAAAAATTAAATATTTTGAAAGAACTATCGTTATATTAAATTTTTATCGACTATCGAAATTGTATAAGTATATAGCTCTATGTGTGAATATAAACTTTTGGTCTTCATAATCTCCCACTCACCTTTCTACCCACACTACGTACACCCACTTAGAATTTACCTTTTGCTCTCCCGACCTCGCCACCCAAGTGAAATGGAAAACATTAGACGATTTAAACAGTAGTGACCACTTTCCGATTTTCATTCCCTTATTTTCGACCGAAAATTATTCGCAAATACGCTCAAGCCCAAATTCAAGAGAAATATTGCAAATTGATCACTTTTCGAAAGAAGATGCGCCCAATATGAGTCGATCAGACCTACCAGCCATAATATAAACTCCGAATCTTTGAACCTGAACAAGAAAATTTTACTACAATCGGCGAATGAAACTATCTCCCAAACACATACACCCTCAATTAAAGACAGTCCCTTGGTGGAATAGTCACCTTACCTATTTAAAAGCAGAAAAAATAGACTATTCAACAATTTTAAAAGAAATATTTCTCAAGAAAATCTCCTCAACTATAAGAAAGCAAATTCTTAATTAAAACGGAAAATAAAAACAGCTAAACAACAATCAATACAAAAATTGTTGTTCACTGCCTTCAATCGTACAATAACCCAAACCAGGTGTATACTAACATTAAATACATTGCCAATGAACTTGCGATATTCTGGAGTGAAAACGCCTTAGACCAAAATCATCCAATCGACTTTCAAAACAAAAAGAGATCAAGAGATCAACATCAACATCCCCAATCGACTTGAATCCTTCCAAAGTAGCAAAAATCATAGAACAAGATATTAACTCAGAAAATCGAAAGGGAAACTCCAGGCTCATACATAATTGAACGTGGCGGTTAGCCTCCTTTCGAGACTATTGCACGTTGTTCAGGCTTAGGGGCGGTGCTGGCTGCACTGGCGAAATGGGCGCTGTGGTCGGTGACCAACACGGCTGCGTCGGGCGGTCTCTCCTTGCGATAAGTTGGGGCTCAGGTGGCGGCGGCTATGAAGGGTAGGAGCGCTGGGAACTCGATGCGGTGCAAATTGAACACGCTGCTTTTAATGATGACAACACGGCTGCGCAGTAAATGGCCGCTCCTAACAAGAATTCCCGACAACGAACCGAGATAAAAAGACTTTTAGTTAGACTGCCAGCACTCGATTTCACAGTGGTTTTATTTCTTTTGTACACTGAATATAAATTCACAATTCAAACGATACTTCAATTATAAAAGTGGTAATAAATCCTATGATAAGGCGATTTTACTTTGGCACAGCGATGCAGAAAGGAAAAAAGTTTCGATCGCACGCGGTGGGTCAAAAAAACTATAATAAAAAACGTACTCGCTACATTTTTGACTGATGAGGGTGTTTCGCTCGCTCATAATTAGTCTGCTGACAACTGCTGAATTCGGGTTGCCAACTGGTGGTGTGGTTTTCTTTTTCTATCATGTTGGTGCAACTTACAGGAGTCGGCGTAGTGACTTAACCATTCTGGCCGCCCTAGTCGCGTTAAGCGTCTAGCGATTCCTTTATCTCCCGCAAAGTGCGTATGGCTTCTTTAACCAGTAGCTTTGAAACTTTACTGCGAGCTAATGTCGTATGCAGGCCCTGAGCGGTATAGCGGACCGTGCGTTTGTCGCCTTGCTGAAGGCGGGTGTGATGCGGTAAAGCTGCGGCAGCTAGATCGCCTGCATTGTTACGCTCGTGGACGTGACCGAATCGTGGATGGTGACGAGTTTGCTGTGGTGGCGTAAATTCTGCCTGCGGGCGTATCCTGCTCTGGCACCCTCCCATTGGATGGCGGACAAACTGCTGATGAGGGACTGCGTGCTGTCCTTTGCGCGTTGACCATTGCTGCTTGATTGAGCGCGGCGTTTGCATGGCTGGTTCCGTTGCGCAGCGTGCTGGCCGCTGCTTAATGTTTAGGGGCGGTGAATGGCGATGTAGCAAGCTGTGGTGGCGTTGCTTGCAAAATCTGCAAGCTTCAGCGGAGGGGCACTCTCGGGTGCTATGGGACAGCGCGAGGAAGTTCGTACATAACTGATGCGCTCGTGCCAAGAGATATCTTTGCGGCGGTTTCATTTTGCGGAAAACCAGGCACTTGCGCAACGAATGATGACGGGTGCACAGGCGGCATCGTTGGTAGTCCTCTGCCCGTTCGGTGATCGCTTGAGAGTTGGAGGCGGCATTCACAACGATGGACCGTAATGACGTTCGTGGTGCTGGTTGCGGAGCGTGATTGGTTTCCATATTCAAAGGAGTTATTGACGGCATACTTTAGTTATTATTGTATTTTCACAAGAGGTTATATATTTATTTTTATTTTTATGAGATATAAACGTACTGGTCGGATTAAAGTGTGATTACATGTACAGTGACGGATATTGACAGGGCTTAAGCGGGTACTGGAGATAGCAGAAACGGGGTGGCTCGAATGTGGGCTAAGGCTAATTAATCTCACTAGGACTGGGATTCATATCTTGTGATGGCAAGAAGCATAATTTGACCAGTGGTCGGGTAAGAATGCCGGACTGGGTGCGAACATCGACAACACGGATATGCCCGTCTGGGCCGGGGTGGGCCTTCTCAATACGTCCTAGACGCCATTCCGTAGGCGGCAGTGTGTTGCCGTTGATGAGCACACACTCGCCGATCTTTGGCTCCTTTAGCCACCGGTAACGCTTCTGTAAATCCTTCAAATAGTCCTCTTTCCATCGTTTACTAAACTGATGATGCAAAACTTTAATTTTTTCCCATCTATTCAGGAGAGGCAGGTGGTCATCGTTTACTTCGGGAACAGATAGGAGGGGCGTTCCCCTGAGAAAATGACCGGGCGTAAGCGCCGTGAAATCCGCAGGATCTTGTGAGAGTGGGGATATGGGTCGAGAATTGAGCATAGCTTCGATTCTTATGAGTAATGTAGTAAACTCTTCGAATGTGAATTTGTGAGACCCGGCGGTCTTCTTAAAGTGAGTTTTGAAGCTCTTGACCGCATATTCCCACAAACCACCCATATGAGGAGCGCAGGGGGGGATAAACTTCCAATTAATTCCTTGAGGCGAGTATTTCTGAATTACTTCATGAGAAGCTTCATTGAGGAATTTGATGAACTCCTTTTCAGTGGCTCGTTTGGCTCCTATGAAGGTCTTTCCGTTATCACTCATAATTTTTGCAGGATAACCGCGGCGCCCGACGAAGCGAGCAAAAGTGCAAAGAAATGCTTTTATGGTGAGGTCGGACCGCCTTTGTAGTGAAACAGACGAAGACGGCCACGTAACCCTTGACCAAGGTAGGCGAACGCAGTAGAGAGGCTTTCATTTCAAAAGGGCCAGCGAAGTCAACACCCGTAATCGTGAAAGCTGGCGCGTAAGAGCACCGTTCGGGTGGCAAAGCTGCCATAATCTGCGATCGCATTTGCTGCCTGTGGACGGTGCACGGTTTACATTGAAATATGCACTTCTTGATGAGAGGTTTGAGTCTGGGGATGCAAATTACATTCGTATAGCTTGTTGCATAAGACGAAGTTCTGCATGTAAGAACAACTCATGAAAAAAGTGCATGTAGAGACTAGCGAACCGAGATTTTTCGGGAATGATTATCGGATACCGCTCATTGTAGCTCAGTGTTGAGTGTACCAATCGACCGTTTACCCGGAGGAGATCATTTTTGTCCCAAAATGGATTGAGTGGGAGTAGTGGACTCCGTTTTTCGATTGGCATCGAACTGTTTAAACATATGTTTTCACGGGGATAATAACGAGTCTGCGTTAAGGCTATGAGGCGATACTTAGAATGACGCATGTCGTCGTGTGTTAGGGAGGCGGAATGGGAAATGTTCACGCGAGGATTTTTATAAATCTGAAAACATAAGCCATCACCTTGAGGGCCCGTGGAAAAAATGAGAACCGATCCAGAATGTCGGGATCTCCTTCAACTGCGTGGAGTGGTGCAGGAGGGGGGAGAGACAGAGAGCCATTCTGGGCCATTCCACCACAATGAGGAGGTTGCCAGGTCGAGGGGCGTGCATCCTCGAGTACCCATATCAGCGGGGTTGTCTTTGCTACGCACGTGCTTCCAAGAGGCATTACCAATTAGGTCGATTATCTGAGCGGTTCGATTGGAGACGAAGGTCTTCCAAGTATGAGGCGGGTTTTCTAGCCATGCTAAAACAATCTCCGAATCAGACCAGAGCGTCAATCTGGTTGTGGATAGCTCGAGATAAGACTGCGGCCAATTTTGCTAAGAGGAGAGATCCGCAAAGTTCGAGACGTGGTAAGCTCATCGTTCTAAGTGGAGCAACCTTTCCCTTTGACACCAACAGGTGAGAAGTGATGCGAGGCCCTTGTGTGTTTCGCACATATATGTTCGCGCAGTATGCCTTCGCAGAGGCGTCACAGAAGCCATGTAGCTCGACATGTTGGTCCGGTGCGTAGTTTACCCATCGGGGTATTTGGATTGTCGGGATTGTTTGTAAGTTATTTGCAACCTGCCTCCATTTTGTTAGGCGAAGTGCTTGACTTGCTCATCCCAGTCGGTTCCATCAAGCCACAGTTCTTGCAAGAGGATTTTTGCTTCAATCATTATTGGCGTAAGCCATCCTGCGGGGTCAAAAAGTTTCGCGACAGAGGATAGAATCTGTCGCTTTGTGCTAGTAGAGGATACTGGGATGGACTCAACGGTATAAGAGAAGGAATCCGTCATTGCGTTCCATTTAATCCCGAGTTTTGGTTGTGCTTGCTTTTTCGAATTCAAGAAAGTTTGTATCAAGCAAGTCTTCTTTACTATTTTTTTGAGTATTTCAGGGTGGTTAGCCGTGATTTTCTTCAGCGGGAAATGTGCGGAGCTGAGAGCTTGTATGACTTGTGAGAGGGCCTGTTCGGCTGAGCGTATGTCATGACCGCCAGAAAGCACGTCATCAACATAAGTCTCATTCTCTAAGATGGGAGACGCTAAGGGGTGTGTTTGTTTTACTTCTTTTGCGAGTTGATATAGCGTGCGTATAGCGAGATAATGCGCACAGTTTATGCCGAAGGTGACGGTTTTCAATTTATAGTCCCTTATTGGGGTGTCTGGGTTGGATCGAAATACAATTCGTTGGTAATTCTTGGTCGTCTTTGTGTAGGAGTATCTGGCGATACATTTTTTCTACATCGCCACTAAACACAAACTGGTATGTACGCCATTTGAGAATTAATAGCATCAAGTCTGGTTGGAGAGTCGGTCCAGTGTAGAGAATATCATTAAGGGAGTACCCAGAACCTGATTTTTTGAGGCATTGAAGACGACGCGTACCTTTGTCGTGATTTTTTCGGGTTTTATAAACGCGTGATGAGGCAGGTAGAACGAAGTGTATTTCCCTTTATATGATGTTTCAGAGGAGCTTGTTTCCTCCATATGATTGAGGGTGAGATATTCCTCTAAGACGCTGTCGTACAGCGGTTTTAAGTCGCATTTCTTTTTGAGACTTCTCTCCATACTTAGGAATTGCTGATGAGCAGACAACCGCGATGGACCCAAAGCAGTATCGGCCGGAAAGCTCTTCTTGATGGGGAGTCGAACTTCGTAACGGCCATCCGGAGTGCGAGTGGTGGTAGATTGATAAAAATCTTCGCACATTTGATCCTCGGGGATTGAGAACTTGGATTTTGGGACCTCTTCTAATTCCCAAAACTTTCTTAATTGGGACCCTGATGACTCACTTGGAGACCTCTCTACGTGAGTCGAAAATGAGTCCACCTTTACGGGAATTTGACCACTTATGATCCAGCCGAATATAGAATTTCGCGCTAGCATATTTTTGAGAGTTTCTCTATGCCTTCCAGAATTATTTGGGGGATAAGATCACTGCCAACTACTAAATCTATTTGAGATGGGGAATGGCAATTTGGATCTGCTTGCTTGAGATGGCTCCATTTTTCACGTTGTTCGTGGGTGGGTTGGAACAATTGCATGCGCTTTAATTTTCGAGGTCCAGCCAGGGGAAACTATGGTTATAGCACAGAGTTTGTTCGAAGTTTGCACAATTCTTCCCCGCATGCCTGAGATTTCAAACTACGAGGGTTGACATGGAAGGTCTAGTTTTTTTGCACTTTAGAGGATATGAAGCTACGTTCCGATCCCTGATCAATAAGCGCTCTGAGTTTAAAGATTTCACCTCTATGTTTTATTGGCACGATTGCTGTTGGGAGGAGCACTTGACTTTTGTTTTCTGAGTAGAATGACTGCACCTGTGTCTTGGATGAGCAAGACGGTTGATCGTCCAGCTCCTCGGTTGAATCCAGAGTTTGCGAATCTATTGGTGCAGGCATTGCTACTTGAGACGAAGTTTTCTGTACCCTAGACGGCTGCCTCTGTGGGTAGGCGTCGTGCTATCATGGAGCACTGAATTATGCCTTTCGTAGCAATGGTTACAGGTATGAGTACTCGGGCAATCGTTCAACCTATGTGATTGTGAGAGACAATTGAGGCACATATTTTTCTCTCTCACAAACTTTCATCGTGGGTCGACAGTTTTCGGAAATTAAAACACTGCCCTAGCGTGTGGTTGGAGGTTTTGCACAATGAACATTTGTACATAACTCGATGCTCTGTCATATGTGCTTGGATCTGAGAGAGATTTGTTGAGAATTGGATCCCAATTTTGAGTTGAGACTTGCTGTGTAGCGAGTATCTGGAGGCAGTTGTTTACAGTAGATTGCAGTTTCTGTATTTCCTCGCTATTCTCATGTTGAAGTACTTTCAAATTCATGAAGGTACGAATTTGGTTATCAACTAATACCCTTTTGATTTCATAACGGGACCGTAAGGACTATTTGACCAGCTTTTCCTTGCGTTTTATACCTCAGGTGATATAATTTCTGAGCCTTTGAGAGTTTTGGGTGGTTTATGTAGACCGCTGTGAACATATCACGGAAGGACGGCCATTGCTCATAGCCCCCATAAAAGGTCTCAGTGTCGCAAGGTGGGACTTTTAAGCTGATGCCTGAATGCGATGTATTGGCGGGTGTTGTGGGAGTGCTCACTAAAAGGAGCAGGTCGCCGATTTGGGCTTTTGTGTCTTCATATGCTATGAGACATGACCTATATTTATTGAAAGCCGATGCTTTGAAATGTTCGGGTAGGTCATCTTCATCGGTTTCTAGTACCGTGTCGTATGCGCTTTGGTTTCGCTTCCAAAAGCTATCAGTATTAAAGTCTTTTATTCTCAGTGCTGATTCAGAATAGTTAAGTAATGGGCCCGAGCTAAATCTCGTACAATAATCCAAGAAGTTATCAGTTTCCGCAATGAACTTAATATTATCGACAGATTTTGTACCCTTTTTTATGGCCCTTGCACTTGCGCGTGTGACGCGCTGAGTTTTTTCCTCACTCATTTCTGTGCTTTAATTATTTCGTTATGGGAAGAGTTGAATACGAATAAGATTAATTGATTTGAGGAATGCGGATGAACCGATATGGATTTTTGAGTATTTCAACCGGCTTTAGGTATTTAACGCGACTTTTAATTTGGGAAATATCACGAACGATTGTTATTCGTTGTGTTAAGTTCAATGGGAGTTGAATGCGTTTCAGGTAAGATCTAGGCTGAAGAATAAAGATGTATTTTAAAAATTTGCAAATTTTTATTTTTTTTCAAATTGGGGCGCGAAAACATTTTTTTTATTTATTTTTTCTTGTTTTTATGTGCACCACTGTGACCGCTTTGTGTGTCAGTGTTAATTTTGTTAGGGAATGCAATTTTAATTCTCGTCACTGTACCGCATTAAAATGTAGTAATAAAAATATTTTCACTATTAAATATATGTGTGTGAGACAATTAAGTTAGTATATATACATATGTATGTAGGGCAATTATGTTTCCAATGTTAAATTTTTTGACTTTGTTCTTAGACTTGCACCACAGTTTTATATGTATATATATGTGTGTATGTTTGAGGGGTAAGCTCGAGTCAATGCAAGTGTCAATGTGTTATACTTCCGAACAGAAAAAAGCGGTATTTTTGTACCTACATATACATATGTGTATAATTGCGAGAAAGCTTACAGCGAGAAATGAATATTGAACTGTTAAACTTTTTTCGCGGGAAAATGTGGATAAAATTTACATACATATATATATACTTTTCGAGTGTACCGTTGGGTTTGTATTAAACACATATGTATGTGTACTCACGGTTTTAATAATTTTTTTTTTTTTTTTACTTATTCCTTTTTTAACAAATTTTGTGTGGCTCTTTAATGGCGTTGAAGGACCAATGCACGTGGCGGTTAGCCTCCTTTCGAGACTATTGCACGTTGTTCAGGCTTAGGGGCGGTGCTGGCTGCACTGGCGAAATGGGCGCTGTGGTCGGTGACCAACACGGCTGCGTCGGGCGGTCTCTCCTTGCGATAAGTCGGGGCTCAGGTGGCGGCGGCTATGAAGGTTAGGAGCGCTGGGAATTCGATGCGGTGGAAATTTAACACGCTGCTTTTAATGATGACAACACTGACTGAATAAATTCACAATTCAAACGATACTTCAATTATACAAGTGGTAATAAATCCTATGATAAGGCGATTTTACTTTGGCACAGCGATGCAGAAAGGAAAAAAGTTTCGATCGCACGCGGTGGGTCAAAAAAAGTATAATAAAAAACGTACTCGCTCCGTTTTTGACTGATGAGGGTGTTTCGCTCGCTCATAATTAGTCTGCTGACAAGCGCTGAATTCGGGTTGCCAACTGGTGGTGTGGTTTTGTTTTTCTAAAATGTTGGTGCAACTACCAGGAGTCGGCGTAGTGACTTAACCAATAATATCGTAGTCAATATTACTTAACTCGTCCGAGGCGTTCAAAAAACGCCTACTAAAATTATATAATTAAATTTTCAGAACTACATCCCACAAACATTTAGATATAATTTAATTATACCGCTTCCCAAACCAAAATAAGAGAAAACCGTTTTGCAAAAGTTTTAAACAAAATAATCGTGAATTGGCTCTGGTGGTTTTCAATAAATCACAAGCTACTCAGTAGCCGTCTAATGGGTTTTATGAGAGGAAAATTAACAGAGGATATTCTTCTCTTCTTAGACTATCTAGCTGCTACTAAACTCTCGTTAAAAAGACATCTTACAATTATATCTTCTGACTTTGAAAAAGCATACGACAACATAGGTATTCACATAATTGTAGATGAACTTAGAGCATGGAAAGTTGGCCCCCAAATTACGAAGTACGTCATAAACTTTATGACTCTCAGGGTTCACCTTTATCGGTCATTGTTTTTCTGATCGGCAATAACAAATTAAGCTCCATAATATCCTTTAACAAAAAAAATTGACTTACGCGTATACGCGGATGATTACTATAACATCGTAAAATCCAAAAAAGATAAAAATCCTGTCATTGATATGAAAAACATATTTAGTAAAATTTTAGAATGGTGCGAATACTCAGGCTCTAGATTATCTCAATCAAAAATTAAATACATACACATCTGCCGCAAACACAGCTGCCAATGTACAATCCTATCACACGATTTTAACCTTCAACCAAGCAACGAATTAAGAATACTGGGTGTCGTATTCAACAAAAGATACCGATGGAACCTAGTGCTTCAATTGGAACACAACTAAATATTATAAAACTCCTAGCCACTGCAAAGTTACACTGTGATACCCACACTATAATTTCAATAGTAAAAACGATACTCATTTTTAAAATAAATAATGGAATTTTTTTTGTACGCCTTCGCCCCAAACTCCCAGCTAAAAAAAAATTAACACAATATTAAACCCAGCTACTCTGGGGGTACTGCGCTCTACCCCAATTTCAAACATATTCTTCGAAGCTAATATATGTACTTTCATTAGAAAACCAAAGAGATTTAACAACGGCAAGTTTATTTAAAACTCTTCCAACAACAAAAGGCATCCATAATATCATTGAAAACTATAAGAAAAGAAAGTACGTACCAAAATAGAGCCAGCAATAAGTAAAGTTGTATACCTTTGCTCAGAAATCAATATACCAACAAAACACATCACTCAAAACGCTCCTGCCTGGACATTAAGCCCCAAAGCAATAAATACCACACAAAACTCCTTAATTAAAAACAACACAAGCCCAATACAATATCAAACAAAGATTTTTAAAATTAAAGATAAATACCGCAACTACACCAATATATACACAAATGAATCAAGGTCGACGATAGTACAACACACAGTATCACGGTATAAAACGAAATAATAAAAATTTCAAACCTTCCGAGCTATAGTTCAATATACTCCGCAGAAATTATTGCGATATACAAAGCAATAAACACAATAAAGGACATAAACAAAAATTTCGCAATATGCTCTGATTTCCTTTCAGCAATCAACTCTATAGCAAATATAAATAACGACAACCATTACTCAATCACTATTAGAAATATAATGATAGCAAAGTACCCTAGAATAATAATAATTTGAGTACAGAGACACGCCAACATAACCGGAAATGAATTTGCCGAATATATCGATAAAAAAGCATATCTAGTACCAGTTTTAACGACAGAAAACTTTAACTTAACTGACATAAAAAAACATATAAGAAAACACTTCCATAACAAACACAACCATGAATGGAACTTAACAAACGACTGGTACCAAGAAGTAAACCATAAAAAAAAACCATAAAACAGACATAATAACAAGAAATAAAAATAAAGTGACTCGCCTGGACGTCATAAAATTCTGATGCTTGCGCCTTGGCCACAAAAAGACAACAGACGGACATCTCATGACTATTTTAATCCAGTTGCATGTACGTTCAACGCGGACATACGAATTAGCATAACCCATATTCTTCTCCATTACCAAATATACTCCGTTCGTCGAAGACAAGTCTTCAACAACGCAAACCCAATGGCCCACCAACCTCCGATTCAATATCCTAAATCACCAAATTCCTTAAAGTTACCAATCTATACCATCGAATATAAAATACAAATTTAACTCAAATCCATACAAATGAACACATGTGAATAAAAAAAATTTACAAAGATACGAAATTAAACGCTGAAACATTAACGGGTTAAGACACAGTAGACCGACTTCCTGTGTAATGAGACCTTCAGGATTACGTAAAAGCGTAAGTTTTTGACACAACACCATCCAATACTGGTACTTTTAAAGGTTCGTATGTTTTGATTAAAAACTTTCTTTAAAAAACCCTTGTCGGCATCACATTTACCAGATAATTTAAAATCCGTTTTCGAGGAAAAGATGGAGAAAACTACGGGCCCAACTGTACCAATTTTAAAAAAAGTTTCAAAACGCTTGATCTGGAATTAACCTGAATAATTTTAAGTCCGGAATCGAGCATTAGAAGGTCAAGGCACATTTAGATCCGTTGGATGTAACTCGAGTTCTTGATATTTACGTTGCGAAACATCATGCAAGAAGGATGGAAAGGCTATTGATTGCCTTAAAATATTCATATTTCCTGATTGGTGTAAATTAACTTTGGTCCGATGTCTGTAAGTACCAGAACGATTAGAGATATATATAGCTTAGGGTGACAGTTAATTTCGAAAGTGATATTTTCTTTGGTCTCAGTATTTTTTTGTGTGTAGTTTTATTTAAAAAAAATTCTAGTAAAATTTCAAGGTCGTAGGAAGAGGATTAGGGGGCGCGTCGGCCCCCCAAAGTTACACAAAATACGTTTTTTCACGCAAATTCTTACTTTGACTGCTTGTAACTTTCTCTGTGTTTTTTTTTTTAAACATTACTGGCGCAAGATGTTCATTAATATGTCTACAATAACATCTGTCAATAACATTTTTGTCTAATGTTAATATTTAATGAAAAAAACTTAAATATAGGAGAAAAAGTACGCCTCAATGTCGATTTATTATACTTAAATAAAATTACTTATATGATTCAAATTTTGGATTTTGTTCAGATTTATTTAATTAAAGATTCATATAGAAAATTCCTTATGATTTACGTAAGAGTAGCTTCAACAATTATATACAGTAAGACCTCGCTAGTCCGAACTTCAGACTTTTTTTGTTTACTTTTGTTTTCAAGTGTAAGAATTGTCTTTAAAAGTTTGCTTCAAATTTTTTTTGCCTGTATGCTGAAGCGATCTATAATATTGACAATTGTGACCGAGAATATTCCCGTTACAACCTCAACAATATTATTCTCAATGCTTGCGTAAGCTACCGACAAAAAATCAGCACCAATGTTTCTCGGA
The DNA here is from genome assembly GCA_963971545.1 of Philophylla caesio. Lineage (NCBI taxonomy): Eukaryota > Metazoa > Arthropoda > Insecta > Diptera > Tephritidae > Philophylla > Philophylla caesio. The sequence continues at coordinate 25,869,621 of OZ020609.1, read as the reverse complement.
AAATAGATTCTTATTTTACAGTTATATGCAGCAGCCGCAAACATTTTTTAATAGCATTAAATTTGCAAAAAAATCATTCGAAGTGAATATTTGAATGTGAAAAGTCGAAAATGTCTGCTAGAAATTTACGTGAACGCATATATTTAATTGGTTATTGTACCAACTCATTAACGGGAAGTAAACTACCCTCCAATACAGAAGTGTTGAAAGTTTTGTTTTTCAATTTACGTGTAGTAAAAAAAAATTTACGGGAAAGTTCAGATTTAGTTGTAAAAGAACTATTCGTGTTCTGGGAAAAAGCCCGCATTCCGGTCAAGGATAAACAACACTGCATTACAAATGTAGAGAAATTGTATAAAGAATGGCAAAGCTTTCAAAAAGATTCAAAGAAGAGAGTGCCGACTTGAAGAACGCAACAACAATTTATTACAACAAGTGGAGCGGAATAATCGTGAAATTGCATTAATTGGTTCGTTGTATGTTATTGTTTATTTTTTATTTTCTTTAAATTAAGTCGTTTTTATTAGATGAAACTGCAGAGTTGCTGTCATCTGAATCTTCAGAGAATGATAACAGTTTTCCAGATATGGAATGTGACCCACGTTGTAGTCAACCTCCAGCCAAAAAATGTAGGGGAACAAATAAAATACTAACACCAAAACTGGCGGCCGCACTCGATGTCTGTAAAATCAGTGACAGACATGCGGTTCATCTAATAAGCGCAGTCGTTGAAGCTCTGGGTAATAATGTTGAAGATTATATTTTAAACCGAACGTCTGTACACCAGGAAAGGGAACAAATCCGTGAAGAAAGAATTTCAGCATTAAAAAATAAATTAAAATTAAATGAGCTCGACGCTATCTGCCTTCATTGGGATGGTAAACTTTTGCCGGCGCTGACGGGAAATGATAAAGTTGATAGGTTGCCTATAATAATATCGAGCGGTAAAGTTGAACAGCTTCTTGAAATACCTGCACTTGATTCCGGTACTGGAAAAGAACAGGCATCCGCTGTATGCGATGCTATTTATGAATATGGTCTGCAAAATCACATCAAAGATTTAGTGTTTGATACAACAGCGGTCAATACTGGGCGTTTCAATGGTACCTGTACGTTAATTGAAAATAATTTACAAAGACAACTTTTATGGTTACCATGCCGTCATCATATATACGAGATTGTTTTAAGATGCGTTTTCGAAGAAAAAATAAGCTGTTATGGAAGTCCAAACGTTAAAATGTTTGAGAAATTTAAAAATGCTTGGGCTAAGATTGATGCTAAAAACTATGAGTATGGCATCAACGATCCAACTGTCAAGACGTACATGAAAGAGTCTGCTGTTCGCATTATCGGTGCAGTAAATAATATCTTGGAAGAAAAACAACCCAGGGAAGACTATAAAGAATTCTTGGAACTCACTTTGCTCTTCCTGGGTCAAAAACCAGAAAAGACACATCCAAACAGCCTAATGTTTCGATCGCCAGGAGCTGTTCAACATGCAAGGTGGATGGCAAAAGCGATTTACTGTCTAAAAATATTTTTATTCCGTAACGAGTTCCAGCTTTCAGCAACTGAATTAAATGGGCTTCGTCAAGTTTGTGTTTTTATTGCTGAAGTCTATGTCGAAGCGTGGTTTTCTGCTCCTTTGGCCATTAAAGCGCCATATCAAGATTTTTTATTTTTACAAAAACTTGAAAACTTTCGTTGTATTTGAGCTCAAGGCCATATTATAAATAAAATGTAAATTGCAAATTTGTTTTTTATATTTTATTTATTATTGTCGATATTTCGCTCTCAATCTGAGGGCATCTTCAGGAACTAATGGATTTGTCCGGTCGACAATTGCAATTTACATTTTATTTATAATATGGCCTTGAGCTCAAATACAACGAAAATTTATACAAAAATATTGGCCAAAACAAATCTTACCAAAACTTGAAAACTTCAAAAAAATTGATGCTGCTATATCTTATGTTGCTCTTAAAAAGTTCAGGAACCACTTGTGGTATTTAAGCCCTGAGGCGGTTGGTCTTGCATTTTTTGACAGCAACGTATCCCTTTTTTCAAAACAAAAAATGGTGGCGGCTTTGGAAAATGATTTCGAACAAGAGCAAAACACAAAGCGAGCTACAATAAATGATAGAGAAATCGTTGAAATATTCCATGACGGAATTGAACGTCTCTGCCGAAACAAAAGCATTATTTGAAAGATTTCAAACAAATACTGATTTTTTTAAATTAAACCCAGACAAATGGGAGCAGGACCAATCTTATTGTAAAGCGGCTGAACTGATGAAAAAATTAAATGTTACAAATGACACTGCCGAAAGGGGGTTAAATTGATGGAAGAGTAAAATAAAATATTTACCAAAAATGAACGCCAAAAACAATTTGTTTTAAAAATTGTTAGCGATTACCGCCATCGGTTTCCGGACTGTAATAAAAAGACATTGTCTCAAGTGCTTTAAACAATATTAATAAAAAGAGAAATCATATACATAAGTAGTTTTATTTAAGTATAATAAATCGACATTGAGGCGTACTTTTTCTCATATATTTAAGTTTTTTTCATTAAATATTAACATTAGACAAAAATGTTATTGACAGATGTTATTGTAGACATATTAATGAACATCTTTCGCCAGTAATGTTTAAAAAAAAAAAACACAGAGAAAGTTACAAGCAGTCAAAGTAAGAATTTGCGTGAAAAAACGTATTTTGTGTAACTTTGGGGGGCCGACGCGCCCCCTAATCCTCTTCCTACGACCTTGAAATTTTACTAGAATTTTTTTTAAATAAAACTACACACAAAAAAACACTGAGACCAAAACAATAAAAAAAAAAAAATACTCCATACATTTAATTGTCACCCTAATATAGCTGTTATACAACCGATGGTTCAGATATTGCTTTTTTGCACAAATATAATTCATTATGAGTTATGTATGTATATAACAGAAACCGTAAGGATCAGAAATATAACATATAGCATAGCTCCCATACAACTGATTGTTCAGATATTTCATTTAGCACGAAATCACCTCCTTTTAAGCAGTTAAAAATTTTGCACAAAGAATAGCTATTATGGGAACTATTGTAGTAGCGAAAATAATTAAGATTGGATAAATATTACATATAGTTGCCATACAACGGCATGGTCAGATATTGCATTTTTGCCCATAAATCCTTTATTTAATCAGCTAGACACTTGAAATTTTGCACAAATATCAGTCATTATTAGACATATTTGAATAGAAAATTATAAAGGTCAAAGAGATATAAAATATAGCTCCAATACAACTGATTGTTCAGATCAATTAGTTTGAAAACCCATCCACTTAAGCAGCTAAAGTCTTGAAATTTTGCACATTTAATAGCTAATATGAGAATAGATTTAGTGTGAAAATCATTAAAATCGGACAATAGAACTTATAGCTGTCATAGAACCGAGAGTTCAAAAATTGCATTTGGGGCCAAAAGTCCCTCATTAAATCAGCTAAAGATTTGAAATTTTCCACAAATATTAATTATTATAGCAGTCAAAATCATGAATATCGAATTAATATATAACATATATAATATAACATATATAATATATATATATATAACATATGGCTCTCATACATTTCTTCCACGCATGAAAGGCATGAAGCCTTCGGCATAGCCGAAGACAGCTTTTTTTTACTTGTTTTTTTCATATATGTTGCGCGTAGTCATGAAAGGCAGAAGTTTGTTAAGTGTCGAGATCTAAAACTGTTCGGTGCAGTAAATAATATCTTGGAAGAAAAACAACCCAGGGAAGACTATAAAGAATTCTTGGAACTCACTTTGCTCTTCCTGGGTCAAAAACCAGAAAAGACACATCCAAACAGCCTAATGTTTCGATCGCCAGGAGCTGTTCAACATGCAAGGTGGATGGCAAAAGCGATTTACTGTCTAAAAATATTTTTATTCCGTAACGAGTTCCAGCTTTCAGCAACTGAATTAAATGGGCTTCGTCAAGTTTGTGTTTTTATTGCTGAAGTCTATGTCGAAGCGTGGTTTTCTGCTCCTTTGGCCATTAAAGCGCCATATCAAGATTTTTTATTTTTACAAAAACTTGAAAACTTTCGTTGTATTTGAGCTCAAGGCCATATTATAAATAAAATGTAAATTGCAAATTTGTTTTTTATATTTTATTTATTATTGTCGATATTTCGCTCTCAATCTGAGGGCATCTTCAGGAACTAATGGATTTGTCCGGTCGACAATTGCAATTTACATTTTATTTATAATATGGCCTTGAGCTCAAATACAACGAAAATTTATACAAAAATATTGGCCAAAACAAATCTTACCAAAACTTGAAAACTTCAAAAAAATTGATGCTGCTATATCTTATGTTGCTCTTAAAAAGTTCAGGAACCACTTGTGGTATTTAAGCCCTGAGGCGGTTGGTCTTGCATTTTTTGACAGCAACGTATCCCTTTTTTCAAAACAAAAAATGGTGGCGGCTTTGGAAAATGATTTCGAACAAGAGCAAAACACAAAGCGAGCTACAATAAATGATAGAGAAATCGTTGAAATATTCCATGACGGAATTGAACGTCTCTGCCGAAACAAAAGCATTATTTGAAAGATTTCAAACAAATACTGATTTTTTTAAATTAAACCCAGACAAATGGGAGCAGGACCAATCTTATTGTAAAGCGGCTGAACTGATGAAAAAATTAAATGTTACAAATGACACTGCCGAAAGGGGGTTAAATTGATGGAAGAGTAAAATAAAATATTTACCAAAAATGAACGCCAAAAACAATTTGTTTTAAAAATTGTTAGCGATTACCGCCATCGGTTTCCGGACTGTAATAAAAAGACATTGTCTCAAGTGCTTTAAACAATATTAATAAAAAGAGAAATCATATACATAAGTAGTTTTATTTAAGTATAATAAATCGACATTGAGGCGTACTTTTTCTCATATATTTAAGTTTTTTTCATTAAATATTAACATTAGACAAAAATGTTATTGACAGATGTTATTGTAGACATATTAATGAACATCTTTCGCCAGTAATGTTTAAAAAAAAAAAACACAGAGAAAGTTACAAGCAGTCAAAGTAAGAATTTGCGTGAAAAAACGTATTTTGTGTAACTTTGGGGGGCCGACGCGCCCCCTAATCCTCTTCCTACGACCTTGAAATTTTACTAGAATTTTTTTTAAATAAAACTACACACAAAAAAACACTGAGACCAAAACAATAAAAAAAAAAAAATACTCCATACATTTAATTGTCACCCTAATATAGCTGTTATACAACCGATGGTTCAGATATTGCTTTTTTGCACAAATATAATTCATTATGAGTTATGTATGTATATAACAGAAACCGTAAGGATCAGAAATATAACATATAGCATAGCTCCCATACAACTGATTGTTCAGATATTTCATTTAGCACGAAATCACCTCCTTTTAAGCAGTTAAAAATTTTGCACAAAGAATAGCTATTATGGGAACTATTGTAGTAGCGAAAATAATTAAGATTGGATAAATATTACATATAGTTGCCATACAACGGCATGGTCAGATATTGCATTTTTGCCCATAAATCCTTTATTTAATCAGCTAGACACTTGAAATTTTGCACAAATATCAGTCATTATTAGACATATTTGAATAGAAAATTATAAAGGTCAAAGAGATATAAAATATAGCTCCAATACAACTGATTGTTCAGATCAATTAGTTTGAAAACCCATCCACTTAAGCAGCTAAAGTCTTGAAATTTTGCACATTTAATAGCTAATATGAGAATAGATTTAGTGTGAAAATCATTAAAATCGGACAATAGAACTTATAGCTGTCATAGAACCGAGAGTTCAAAAATTGCATTTGGGGCCAAAAGTCCCTCATTAAATCAGCTAAAGATTTGAAATTTTCCACAAATATTAATTATTATAGCAGTCAAAATCATGAATATCGAATTAATATATAACATATATAATATAACATATATAATATATATATATATAACATATGGCTCTCATACATTTCTTCCACGCATGAAAGGCATGAAGCCTTCGGCATAGCCGAAGACAGCTTTTTTTTACTTGTTTTTTTCATATATGTTGCGCGTAGTCATGAAAGGCAGAAGTTTGTTAAGTGTCGAGATCTAAAACTGTTCAGCTACAGAACAAATACTCATCAGCTGATCGAATAGTAATATATATGTATGTATGTATCAATTATTGAGAGCATTGAGTATAGTTTTCTTTACGTAAAAAAGTGAGTCTGAAATATCAAAAGAACCCGAGTGAGTGTTAAAATCCTGACACAAACTACAAGGCTCATTTAACTAAAAATTGTTTTTACATGGCTTCAGGAAAAGAGACCTGAAATATTTTGAAATTTTGGAGGGAACGTTATGTTTCATTTTGCCAAGAAGATATAGGCTATAGATCAAGCATGTCAGTAACTTGACCAAAAATACAATGCCTAGCATTTCTCTGCGACTAGCAAGTGTAGGAAGATTAATGAGTTTTAAACAACTTATATATGGCGGCAGGTTGTACTGAGAATCCCAACGAAAATTTCTTAAAGCAAAAATCAGAATTTGTTTTTGAATTGACTGTATTCGGTCGGAATGAACTTGATAGCGCGTGTTCCAAACAAAATATTCATATTCCAGTATTGACCTCACTAACGCTGTGAAAAGAACCTTCGTAATGTATGGGTCACTGAATTCTTTTGACCATCGTTTTACAAATGCAAAAACACCTTTGGCTTTGTTAACTGAAACCTTTATGTGATAAATAAGTTAATGGCTCAAAACTTTGTTTAGCACAGTTTTTGAGGAACCAAGTCGGGATCAAATTGCGGCCAGCCTTAAAAGATTATTTTAAGTTACTCAAATAAGATATTTGCGGAATAATAGCAGAGTTGAAGGGACAAAGTTTATATGGATAAGGTTCGCTCAGAGGTGAGTTAATGGAGTAATTTCAACTGAAGCATTGGCAAACATGTTGCAAATTGATTGGGAGTCACAAGCCTCGGTATTTTGATATTTCATAGCAGACGGAAAACTAGTCACTCTGCGTTTTGAGTTAACGAAATCATCAAATGATTCAGGGTTTTGTACTAAATTCCTTTTAACTTTGCGCATATTAAATCGGTAGCATTTTTTATTTAATTCAAAATAAGCGTGTCGGTTAACTGAGTATTTAATGTAGTTAGTGTGCAAACCAGTTTTTTTGTACAATTTAAACGATCGCGACTTCTTATTTTTTAAATTTTTTAAGCTAAATATAGTGTTATTAAAATGCTGGACGCAACGTTCAACATCATCTTTATACATCGGCCATAATAATTTCGACAATTCTCGATCTAATTTCTTGAAATTGACATTCGCGAAAATAAAACGAGCGTTTGAGTTACTTGATTTATCAATATTATTTCCAAAATCACCTATAATCTCGTAATTTACCTAAATTTCAGGGTGATAAGAGTCCTTTAGAATAACCAACGGTTCACACATCTTCATAGATGATTTAGATATATCATCAACAAAAACAAGATCCAGAATGGTTCCAAAATTGTTTGGAGTTAAATTAATCTGATTTCGACAGAACTCAGCCATATCTTCTAAGAACACATTGTGTCTATCCCTTGATGAAATTGGAACGATAAAGTTGTCCAAGAGAGTTCATGATAATGCCATGCATATTGAAGTCACCAAGTACAATCATCGAGTCATGTTCGGTAATCAGTGAACTTAAGGATCTAACTAACGCAATATGTTGAGAATATACCGATAAGTCAGAATTAGGAGGGATGTAGCAAGCAGCTAAATAAACGAAATTATTTCCTACCATAACTCGTATTGCTTTAAATTCGATTAACTCGATAAGGATGGTATAGAAGAATGAACTGCAAAAATAACTCCCCCACCCCAATTGTCGAAAATTCAAAAATTGCTATATTTCAGTAGCTATGGAAGCTAATTTGCTCAAATTTGGTATGTAGTGTTGTATTTTATACTGCTAAAAATGTTGTAAAAGGGGCGTGGCACCGCCCACTTATTAGTTCATATGTATATCTCTGGTAATTTTCCAAAACTATGAAAATTTTATACTTCAGTAACTATTTGAATTAAGTCAACCAATTAATTTAAACGAACATTTTGGAAAAGGTACATGGTACCGCCCACTTTAGAGTTCATAAGTACAAAAGCTAACGTCAAGCTGTATAGTTGTGTTTTCTCTGTGCTACTTTTTTCTTATTGAATTTTCATTATTTCTTTGTATATAAATTAATAATATAGTGATAAAAGTTTTGGAGATTTATCTGTGCGCATTTAAAGCTAAGTATAATATTTGTTGAGCATTTTTTGCATTGATTTTATTACACTTTAATTTAGTTTTCAATTGCCGAGTTATTCGTTGATTTGCATTGTTACTGTTTCTTATTTACATTGTTTTTGCTTCTTTTTTTTGCTTTAAACTTTGTGTATTTGTTAAAGTTTGCGCGCATTTTCTTTTCTCTTTTTGATTGTCATTCTTTAAACAGCTGTTTGCGTTTAGTTTTTTAGGTGGCTATTACTGTGCATATAAAACTGTTCGCTGCATAAATAGGTCTCAAACCTTAAATAATTATAAAACTTGCACTACCTTCCAAACTGCTTTCTTCTTTGATTTATTAATACAATATTAGTTTTTACTCATATTGAATTTTATTGTTTAAATTATGTCTTGCATTTTTGACACCCTTCAAAGCTGGTGATAGGCGAAACACCTATTCCCGAATATCCCGGACAAATTTTGCATACTGACATATTTTCAATTGACAAAAATCATTATCATCAAGCTCAACTAACGAAAGGTCCAGGAAACGAGCCGTTTCAACAGGGTCGGACCATAGGGAGAGGGGTGTTAGTTGAGTAGGTTTGGCCGAGCATGTGAATAGCTGACACCCCAGTAGAAACTGCTTTGTGAGCATCATATTGTGCTCCTGCACTGGAAGCACGTTCGCCTCATGGTAGAGGTGATCCACAGGCGTCTTGTATGTTGCCAACAACGTTTCTTTGTCTTTGCCCCAAGTGCTGCCGGCGAGCGACTTGAGGACTTTGTTGCGGCTCTGTACCTTGTTGACGATTGCGGTTGTATGCGCTGAGAAGGAGACCAGGCTGAGGGTGACTCCCAGGATTTTAGGGTGGTTAACCGTCGGGATGGGGGTCCCCTCGAACAAGTGGACTTAGCAGGAGACAGCGTCAAATTCCGACCCGTAAAGTAGTGAGCAAGCTCTGGGAGGTAGCTGTTCACTTTAGAGCACAGGCCATCAATTCCATTGCCGGTAGCCATTATCGTGCAGTCGTCGGCCTACGAGACCAGTGTGACTCCCTCTGGCGGGGAAGGGAGTCGCGAGATGTAGAAGTTGAACAATAGGGGGGATAGGACGCCACCCTGTGGTACCCCAGAATATTCGCGTAATGCTCCCCTTGTTCGAGCGCTAATTGAACTTAATTCACTCTCGAGTTCCATCCAACTTGATTTTTCAATTCCAAAAATTGTTTTTTCTCATATTCTAAATTTAGCTATCTAGGATTTTAAATGTTAATTATTAATTACTTTGTAAATAGTCTGTAAGAAACTTTCTGTTCATAGACTAAAGAAATAAATAAATAAATAAATAATTAATTCTTCTCGCTTTTGACACTGAGTCACGGTAGCACACCGACGCTTGACGACCACACAGGTAGTTCGCGGTCCATCGCCTCAACGCCGCTGGGAGAGGTGAGGCCTCCACGACCTTCAGCAGGATGGAGTGGCTGACTGTGTCGAAGGCCTTCGACAGGCCACGAGGACGGTTCTCTCACAGGGGCGGTTGCCGTTGAGACCACGATTAACCTGAGTGTTTATAGCCTTAAGTGCCGTTGTAGTGCTATGCACTTTCCGGAAGCCGTGTTGGTGCTTCGTCGGGCTGAGGTAGTTATTGAAATGCGGGAGCAGCAGGGCCTCAAGTGCCTTGACCACTGGAGAAAGCAGGGAGATCGGCCGGTAGGACTCGCCTTGGCCGGCCGGTTTCCCTGGTTTCAGCAGTGATATCACCCTACTCGTCTTCCAGATATCTGGAATGACCAGGGTGCTTAAGGACAGATTGAGGACCTTGGTGAGGTACGCTACTCCCGCGGTGCCCAATTTTTTCAGCATCAACATGCTTAACCCGTCTGGGCTAATGGATTTGGAGGCTTTCGCCTTCCCGATGGCTTCCTTCACCTCAATGGTAGAGAGGACAATTGGTGCGCTCGGTGCTGACGAGCGCAGCCTTCTGGTGACTGACCATTTGGTCCTGTCGGCCGAAGGATGCAGTGTAAATTGTCGACTAAAATAGTTCACGCATCGCTTCGGGTCCGACGAGGCGTGGTCTCCAAAGGAGATTTCTGTTCGATCATCACGCCTCGTCGGGTTGGACAGGGACCTCACGGTCGACCATAATTTGCCCACTCCGGCACCGAGGTTGCAGGACTTCAGGTGCTCCCTCCACTTGTTCCGCTTATGTACGTTAACCAGGCGTTGGATCTCCCCGTTTAGTTGCCTAATACGGGGATTACCGGGGTCCGCCTGCCGAAGGTGGTCGCGTTCATCCGCCAGAAACACCGCCTCACCCGGCAAGTCAGGACGGATCACAGCGATCCTACCTGCCGGAATGAAGCGGGCTGTTGTTAGATCTGGCGAGCTGCTGTGAGCTCCGGGGAGCCGTGGAGGCAGGGGGTGCGGTGAGGCACAGGCGCGGGGGGCGCAAGGGGGGATGCGGTGGAGGCTTGGGGCCTCTCCCTGGTTTTCTTAAGGCCTGAGCAGACCTTAAGATGGCACCATCCGTTGCACGAATTACACCTCACCGAAGTGGAATTCGGATGGAGCCTTCTCTGGCAGAAGCAGCAGAAATAGGTTTCTGGGCCAGGGTTAGACTCGACGACCGCCCTGGCCAGAAGTATGAGTAGCAAACCTGCTGCTAGGTATTGCACCCAAGAGAAGATAAGATTGGGGGTGTCCGGCAGCCTAAGTGGGGTTAGGTCGCCAAAACAACAGTCCTTGGTCGGAAGAAATCCGAGTCACTTCGGTAACGTAGAACCGACTGTCGTGGAAGTATAGGAAGGGGGATAGTTAACATAGCTGTTAAGTAACAGAACATCTAGCAGAAGTAAAAGCTCTTTCCTTATTTGTGTGTGTGCGTTATTAACTATCATCAAGATTACCTTCATAATCGTTCTTACCGAGAGCACTTAGAAACAAACATCACTCATGCACTTATTAGAAGGCGCCACGCACCCACGCATCTGTCATTATCACCACCACTGAGAGCACTTAGAAACAAGCATCTTTAATCCACCTATTAGAAGGCGCCACGCACCCAAGCGTCTGTCAAAAGGGGCAAGAGCGCATGGCGCATCGGACTATGCCGAACGAATGCAGTAACAACAACTCTACTTGAAGCGTGCTTGATAGGCTTAGACTTTAGCAGTATCGATAATAAGGAACCAATTGTAAATTTTTAATGAAAAACACAAGTTCATTGGCGTAAAATAAAATAAAACTTAATAAAACATAAGCATCATTAATTTATACACCGATTTTAGTAAAGCATTCGACTCTTTACTGATCCATAAACTCGATCTCCTTAGTTTTCAACCTAATCTCCTTCGTTGGAAGTCTTCTTACCTCTTTGACAGAACACAACGAGTTCTTTTTAAAAATAGTTCCTCAAACATTATTTATGTTTCTTCAGGGGTCCCGCAAGGAAGTCACCTTGGTCCGATTCTGTTTTTACTTTTTATAAATTACTTACCTTCTGTAATAAATTAATCAAAAATTTTATTGTATGCTGATGATGTAAAGCTTTTTAGATCGTATCGTTCTGTTGAGGAAAGGTCCTTACTATAAGCGGGTTTAAATAGCAAGACTAACTGGTGTGAAATAAATTACATGTCACTAAACTTTAAAAAATGTAAAGTAATGTGCTTTTCTCGCAGAGCAGTTCAACCAGCTTCCTATGACATATGTAACCATAACCTCAAACAAGGGTTTAACTAGGTTGATATTGGAATTTCAATGGACCCGAAATTTAATTTTAATCTTCACATAAATGTTACAGTTAACAAAGCCAAGGGTGTTTTTGCATTTGTAAAACGGTGGTCAAAAGAATTCAATGACCCTTACATCACGAAGGCTCTGTTCACAACGTTAGTGAGGCCCATACTGGAATATTGATCTGTTGTTTGGAACTCGACCGACCGAATAGAGTCAATTCAAAAACAATTTCTGCTTTTTGCTTTAAGGAATTTTCGTTGGGATTGTCAGAACAACCTGCCGCCATATATAAGTCGTTTAAAACTCATCAATCTTCCTACACTTGCTAGTCGCAGAGAAATGCTAGGCATTGTATTTTTGGTCAAGTTACTGACAGGCTTGATCTCTAGCCCATCTCTTTTTAGCGAAATAAAACTAAACGTTCCCTCCAGAATTTCAAGACATTTCCGGCCTCTCTCTGAAGCCATGTAAAAGTAATTTTGAGTTAAATGAGCCACTCCGTAGTTTGTGTCAGGATTTTAACACTCACTTCGGTTGTAATGTTTGTTGTTGGTCAAAATTTGTTTTCCTAACATTCATCGTACAAAGCGCGACACGCTATATGTTGTAGGCCACCAGGCCGCTCTTATGAATAATAATGTCCAAACGGTTAAGCTTGTAAATTATCATTGACTTTATTTTAAAAAATGTTGTTCTTATATACTAATTTCCTCACAGAGGAACTTATTCATAATTCTTAATTAACCAATGGGAAATCAACACAAAGTTTCAAATACTTTCTCACGCATTGATTTCACACGGTACTAAATAAAATATGATTAGGGTAAAATGCACTTAGTATTTGTTTTATTTATTGGTCTTCAAATTGCCGAAATGCAATGACAGCAATTTGATGCCGGAATGCCTTATGTGTTTTTGCTAAGCGGTCAATCACCAAAAGTACTTGCACTTGTTGTGTAATGAGCTCGCTGTTCTGCGCCCAGACATTTGGTTTTATGTTGCACTTTGTGTGTGGTGTCTTGCGCGCGTGCAGTGTACATTATACGTGTGTGTGTGTCAGTATGTTTCATTATGTGCTATGTGCATTGTGTATGTTTGTATATCTGTATCTTTGTTATATTGTGCGCAATGTGTATTGTGTGTGTGTATCAGTTATGTATGTGCATACTACATATATTTCAGACTCACTTTTTTACATAAAGAAAACTATACTCAATGCTCTCAATAATTGATACATAATACATATATATTACTATTCGATCAGCTGATGAGCATTTGTTCTGTAGCTGAACAGTTTTAGATCTCGACACTTAACCAACCTCTGCATTTCATGACTCGGCGCAACAGATATGAAAAAAAAAACAAAACAAAATCTTTTTTATGTTTATATGTATATCCGTGCGTCATGCGAATGCGCCCCTCGCGTCGGTCGGGCGGGTATGGAGGGATAAAACCATTGGGATTATTATTGTTATTATTATATATCTCTGGAAATCCTGTATCGATTTTGCCCAAATTTAGTACAGATATTTTATTATGTCTAAATAAGCAGTATTTTTAAAATCACTAAAATTTTACCGGTCCCAGTAAGTTTTTGAAACCCGTAAAAATCGGATACTTCTGTAACTAGTGAAGTTAATTTGCTCAAATTTGGTATGTGGTTTTGTATTAAATCAAGAAATCCGACTATATGAACATTTTGGAAAAAAAGGCTTACATCAAGTTCGCTTTTAGCCGAACTTAGTCTCTGCTTTATAAATTAAAAAATTCAGTTGAAAGCGTGCGGGGGTATATAAAGTTCGATCGAACTAAGCCACTTCTTTATTTAAAGTTGAATTTTCGGATTGTTAAGTTACAAGTTTTAATTTTTGATGGAATGTAAAACTCTTTATCATCAGAAGAAGTGTCCCTAGCAAATCTAGAGACAAAAATCGATTTTCTCAGAGGGACTACAACCAGCTTCTTTGCACAGCAGTCAGTCTCATCCTAAGGTGCTACAGGTTTTGCAACAATAGGAGCAGATTGAGTAGCTGGAAGCGATTGAGTTGGTGATTGACCCACTTCAGGTGAAGATACCTGTAAGTTAGCATGTTCAGAATTGCTTTTAATAGAGGAAGAAGCTCGAGTGCAGATAGCCCTTGACGAAGTTGATGAAGACGGACCCTGAGCTGGAGGGACAGGAGATAAATTTGTTCAATTTGTTGGGGTTGGAGCGCAATTATATTTTTCTGGGGGCACTGTTGGTCCGTTTGCGTTTGGTCTCTCTTCCAGGTTGATTATCTTACACTTAAATAATTTAAACACCTTTTCATAAAGTTTAAATTTATCATTACATGCCCAAAGTTGCCGATTTCGAAAAATTCATTTCTCGTTTCTCTAAAAAATTTACAAAGTTAAACCTCAGTTGATCTGCATTATAAATAAGACCAACGAATACCTCTTCCTTCATTTATTAAGTATAGGACTCTGACAATCAATCTGGCACATTGGCATGCAAAAGAGCGTTTCTCTTTATCGGTTTTTTTAAATTTAGAGTTGTCAAAAATACAAGACATAATTTAACAGTATTAAGTAAAAAAAAAACAATATGAGAAAAAAAGATGGTGTCAATAAAACAAAGAAGAAAGCAGTTTGCAAGGTATTGCTAGTTTATAATGATTTAAAGTTGGAGAGCTATCAATATAACGAACAGTTTTAGATGCACAGTATTAGACACCTAAAAAAACTAAACGCAAACAGCTGATTTAAGAATGACAATCAAGAGAAAAGAAAAAAATGCTCAACAGATATTAAACTTAGCTTTAAATGCGCACAGATGAAACTAATTCTTTATATCCTTCGATTATTAATTCATAGACAAAAATACCACAATTTCAAAAAGAAAAAAGGAGCACAGCAAAAACACCACTTTACAGCTTGACGTTTTCAAATTCATTTTCAAATATAAAGTATAAACAAAATTAAGCGTTAAAAAGTTATATTTTAATAAATTTCTACAAATAAAGAAATATTTCCAATCAATAAAAACTTAATTCATACTACATATTGCAATAGTTTTTATTAAATTTGCTTATTTTTACTAAAACCACATACCTTTCACATTAAAGTGATAAACTATTTATTGTGAATGTACATATTAGTACCCTGCACAAGGCGTCTTGATTTGCTTTGGACACAGTGTGACACATTGCCATCGTCAATGTTTCTTTTGATTCAGTCGCACACACAGTCTTGAACTAATCAAAATATGCGAGTTTAAGGGTTGAACTGCAATGCAATGCGCTCTTCTCTTTTTTGGCATGTCTTGTATATGTTTTCATTATTTTTCGATGCAATCTAACTCACTAACAGCAATATGGTTTAATAACCCCAAATCATTCGGAGGTTTGCTCCTTCCGAGGTCTTGCTTTGCGTTTTGTTCATTCTTTGATGTGAAAATAAATAAATTAGACGTCGTAGTGGAAAGAGACGCATGTTTATTTTCATCACGAAAATCTTAAATTTTGCCATAAAATTTAAAAAAATATAATTTTATTTTTCGCTAACGTTTATTGGCAATTTGAGTATGTATTTGTTTTTGAAAATATCTGCAAGAAGTTAGCACAGCATATACTTGTCGAAGATAAAGTGCTATAGCTTTCTGAGTATAAATATGTAAGAGAAAAAATATGTGGTTTGTAAAATGTACGCGTATTTCTTTAAGATATTTTAGGACACATGTCTAAGCGTAGAAGTTTACATCTGTACACTCGGGCTGGCAAAAGGACGTTTAGTTAAAAATATTTCTGATAAATTAGAGCGAGTGAATACAGAAAACAGGTATGCATATCGCTCATTTACTTCAAAAGTGTCTTAATCCAAAAACATGAAACTCAAGTTAAACATGCAGAAATCACCATCTTCTATGTTGTGCAAGAAAAAATAATTTCTCCACTTTTTACCCGACGTTTCGCTAACTTCAGGGGTGATTTATGGACATTTGACACAGATCTTAAATAGTTGAACACATTTGCAAAAAAAAGAAAAATTAAAATAAAATATAATTACTGAACACATTAAACATTGAAAAAATTAAACATTTTTTGAATTTACTTATAGAACTAAAACATTGATACCATCTTGTGTGGTACTTTGTATATATATAAATATGTATTTATTTAGTTTTTGACGAACACGTCAATTCAAAACTTTAAAGCCGTTTTCTCAGTTTTTCGTTTTTTAAGTAATAATTGAATAATTGAGCGATATCGCCAACTAACGCCGGTAGATGGCACAACTTCCACCACATAATTACGCATACACACCTACACAAACACACATCCGCTCACATTTGACACCCCAGCAAAAAATCGGTAATCACTTTCATAAGCATTACTGGTAATGTATAGTAGAAGGTAAGTAAGGTAAAACAGGGTTAACGCCAAATGACATGCCCATTTAAAGTAATGAAATTCAGAAGCGAAGGGGTAAGTGCTTCCTACTGTTTATATCGATTCCACTTTTTCTTCTGTGGTAATCATGTGGCCGCTGTGGTCGAGTGGGTAGCGGTGCGTGTTATAACTCGAGTTCAAGATTCGAATCTCTGCCAGGGCAACCATAGAACACGGTTTTTTCTAATAGCGGTCACTCCTCGGCAGGCAATGGTAAACCTCCGAGGGTATTTCTGCCATGAAAAAGCTTCTCATAAAATACATCTGCCGTTCGGAGTCGGCACAAAACTGTAGAGCAACCTACCATTTGTGGAATAAAGAAAGACGCTCACCACTAATGGTACTATTATTATTGTTTACGCCAGCTGTTTACATCAGCATTCACAAGGGGATCTGCCATTGTGAATTACTATAATTCCACTTGCAGATGTCGCTGTGATAGTACGGGAACAGGGACTCGTTACTTTCTCTCCCTTTTCTCGAGTCCTGTTACCCGTCCCGTTTGATGGGTTTCGCCTTCTGCGAAACTCCTGCAGTCTTTCACTTTGTGAAGAGACGCCCCCAACGCTACACGTAAGGTTTTTGCATTAACATACTTATTTAACCCAACTTTATTTTCAGCAGTGTTGATTTTATCTTATAAAATAAATTGCTTGTCGATTTTTGCATTATAAATTTAATATAACTTGTGTGTTTTACTTGCGAGTGCAATACTGCAATCGGCTTATTAATTTAACGATCATAAATTTTCAGAAGATCGGCCTCCTACTTTTTCGAACCCCGTTGCCGTGGAATTCATGAGGAATTCCCGGCCCCTAATTCCTCCCCGCTCGAACATGGTCCTTCGAGCCGGATCATTCTGATTTTTTTTGTTAATATTTTTGTGGCTGAATTGCTGTACTCGCAAATAAAAATCGAGAAATACAAGTTAAAAACATAACCCCAAAACTGCCAAGTTGCCCACTTATCCCCCATTTTAAATATCCCGTAAAGGTGTGATTAATTAATTTTGGATAAAGAAATATATTAATATCCAATTAAACACACCTTAAAAAAAAAATTGCTTTAATATTTTCACAATCTTCTATTGTGAACGAGCAGTGGATTGCGAATTGAAATCCACAATTTGGCAGCTACCAAAAAGTTGGCAAAACAAAAAACAAAAATAAAAGAAAAATAACCTGCAAATTGATTCACACGTGTGAGTGCGGGTTATTTTCTTTTAATATATCGTGGCGACCGAGAAAACCCCGGCGACGACGTAGAGCAGAAGGGCAAGGCCGCCCCAACGATTGGAGTACAAAAATCCGTACAAGGTAATCCTTTAAAATTTAGAATTTTATTGATTCGTGTGTTTACAGCACCCGAGTTGCCCGCACTGAAGAAGTAGCGGGTGCTCCAGCAATCGGCAAAACAACTGCCGGCGTTGTTAGCGGCGCCCCGGCGGAAGCAGCTGAAACCAGGTACGCTAACGCAGCAGCGTCAAATTCGTGCGTCAACGCCCCGGCATTAATAGCCGCACCTCAGCACAACTGGCGGTAGCGCCATTTGTGTTGGTCCTATGTGTCTTTATAATTTATGAAACTCCTCTTCTTTATTAAGGCAGAGAGGATTCTGCCGTTGAATAGGCAGCCGTTAGGTTGCCGACATATTTGAGAAATAAAACGTCAGTATTTCACTGTCAGAATTATTCTGATTTTATTTGGTAAAACTTAAGTCTATTTATACTAAAATGTAACTGAAAATCATTTCCATAACTCCACCTCTTTTTCCAATGGTTTTGGTTTTCCGCTTTCCAATAATAGCGTAACCAATTAAAAGAGTACATGCAGTTAGCTATGCATTATGTGTCACTGAAATATTCTGCTGTCGCAGCGATATTCTGCTGTCGCAGCGATAGCGTTGCGCCAGTGCAGCGGTCAATGCGTTAAGCTATGTATTTGTTTATACTGCTGTATTGCACAGTCAGCGATTGTCATTTAATGTGGGTCACTACACCCTTACCCTTCAGAGGAAAAAATTTATTTCGTTCGCATAATGAAATAAATTTTTTTTTTGTGTGTGGAGATGTGCAAGTGTTTTACATGTGTATGGATATGATAATATTTTGCTTATTGCTAGGATTTTGTTATATTTAAACTATAATTTATGCTTATTATTTAATTTTGTGTTCTTAATGTAGTTCTTTGTATTTTTTTAATATGTTGTTATGTAGTTCCTTATGTTTACCATTAATATCTAATGTGGAGTTTACTCCTCTTTTATTTACAATTTTATATGGGCCATGGTATGGGCTTTGATTTTTCTTTCTATTTTCTACTTTTACATAAACTAAGTCTCCTATTTCAAAATTACTTATATTTACATTATTGTCATATTTTGTTTTTCTTTTACTTTTAACAATATTAATTATATTTCTGGCATTTTTTATTGAGGTTTGGAGTCTCATTTTCAATTCATTGGCATAATTATCAATGTCGTAAATTTTGTTTTGTTTATTTATGTTGTCACTTGGTAGAGTTGGTAGTTTACCAAAAACTAATTCATACGATGAATACAATGTGTCTACGTGAGGGGTGGTGTTGTATGCGAAAGTGTAATATGAGATCCACTTGTCCCATTCATAGTCGTCGGCAAATGAAAGTAAATTCTCGTTAAGCGTTCTGTGGTTTTTCTCAAGTGCGCCTATTGTTTGATGGTGATATGGAGTGGAAAATATTTGTCTTGTGTTGAGTAAATTACATACGTTACTCATTAGCTCGTTTACATTCTGTCCCTCTGTCTGATTTTAATGTTTTAATGAAACCGTACTTTAGAATGAGTTGTTCAACTAAAGTGGTTGCTATTGTTTTTGCGTCTTTACTTTCAATTGGGTGTGCTATTACAAATTTTGATAAGTCGCATTGCATTGTCAATATGTATCTGTAGCCATTAGATATGCGCAATGGGCCTACAGTGTCAATTGTTATGGTGTCAAAAGTTGTGGTTGGTGTGTCTGTCACTACAAGTGGTTCTTTTGTATGTCTAACTACTTTGTTTTGTGTGCATTTTTTGCAGTTGTTTATAAATTCTTTTACCATCTGTCTCATATTTTTCCAAATATATCTGTTTGAGTTTTAAAATAGTTTTTCGGATTCCTAAGTGACCTGCAATATTAGAGCAGTGAAATTCATCTATCAATTTATATTTAAGTATCATACTTTCTACTTCTCTTGGAGCTCTATATATTAGTATTTTTATTGGCGCGCGTTTATTCATTTCTAATTCATTGTATTTCCTCTTGAATGCATTCATATCAATGTTTTTAAATATAAAATCTTTGTCACAAAGGGCTAGCTCCTTTATACGTGAACTTCTTAGTGAACCATGTAGTTTCTCCAACAATGAATCTAGATTCAAAGGGTCATCGCTACAGGTTACGTGCACTTCATTATCAAATATTTCAATTGTAGTACTACTTTCTTTTTAAATATAAAATTTCAATTTCTTTATTTTCTTTACGTCATTAAAAGATGTACATTCCCAAATATGAAGTTGATCAGGCTTCTTGAGAGCTGTATTTTCTTTAATAATGCGTGTACCGGTATTTATATTCTTTTGCGCTAATTCTTTTTCTTCAATATTCCTTAATTTTGCGGCCTTGCTCCTTGTTATAACGTTAATGCTTTTAATATCTTCTTTTTCATTTTTACTTGTTGGAATCATTGCTTTAAGTATGTCACTGTTTATCATGATGCGTGCTAATGCATCTGCATTAGTGTTTATCTTGCCTTGCTTGTATACAATTTCAAAGTCATATTCAGATAAATCTATTCTAATTCTTGTCATTTTTGATGATGGGTTTCTGTGCGAAAATAGTGATACTAGTGGTCTGTGGTCAGTGACTACGATGAATTTTCTGCCATAGAGATATGTCCTAAAGTAATTAATTCCCCAATGGATTGCTAATAATTCTTTTTCTATAATTGGTTTGTTAATATCGTGTTTTTGCAACGATTTACTTGCGTATGATATTGGTAAATCATGACCTATTTCTCCTTGTGATAAAATAGCTCCTAAAGCAAAGTCAGATGCGTCCGTTGTGAGAATAAAAGGTTTGTCAAAGTCTGGATATTGTAATATCGGAGGGCTGATTAGCTTCTGTTTTAAATTATTGAATGCTTTTTCGCATTCTTCTGACCAAATAAAAGGTTTTCCTTTTTTCAATAATGAACTTAAACATTTTACGATTTGAGCAAAATTTGGTATGAAACGTCTATAATAATTACAAAATGCTATAAATCTTCTTGTTTCGTCTGGATTTGTTGGTTTTGGGTAATTGCGTACTACTTCGCATTTAGCTGGGTCAGTTTTGATTCCTTTGTCTGTTATTAAATGTCCTAAATAAATTACTTCTGATTTAAGGAATTGACATTTGCTTGCATTTAATTTAAGGTTGTAGTATTTGAGTCTTTCAAAAACTTTTAAGAGGTTATTATTGCGGTGTTTTAATGAACATCCAAAAACAATAATGTCGTCTACGTAGAGGAATGCTTCTGATTTTAAGCCGCTAAGTGCAATTGTTAACATTCTTTGAAAACTGTTTGAGGAAATTTTTAATCCAAATGGCAGACGTTTAAATTGATAGTGTCCGTCTTGTGTAGAAAAAGCTGTTAGTGGTCTTGAATCGTTTAGCAGAGGTATTTGGTGAAAAGAACTTGTCATGTCTAAAGTTGTGAAGTATTAAGCTCTTCCTAAAACGTCTAATACATCCTCTAATCTTGTTAACGGAAATTTATCGTTTACTATTTTGTCGTTTAATTTTCTGTAGTCAACTACTAAACGCCATTTCTTTTTGTTGTTTTCACTTTTCTTAGGTACTAGAAGTAGTGGAGAATTGTATGGACTGACAGAAGGTTCAATGATGTCGTTGTCAATCATTCCCTGTACCTGCGTTTGTATTTCTTCTTGTTGTGTTTGTGGTAGTCTGTAGTTTTTAATGTATACCGGTGAGTTGTCAGTTAAATTGAGTTTTTGCTTATAGAAATTATTTACTGAAAGTTTTTCTCCTTCCAAGTGAAAAATAGATTGATATTTGTGAAACATTTCTGTTAATTCTGTTTCTGTATTTCTATCTAGGTTTTTCAAATTTAATTCTTTCATTAATCTATTAAAGCGTTCATTGTTGTATGTGTTTGTTTGGTTATGTGTATTTAGTATATTGTAATTAGCTAATTTTTCCGTTAGAGGTTTTATTTCTTTAATATTGACTGTGTGACTATTAACGTTGATTAGTTTTATGTGACAAATCCCCTTGGCCGGTGCAATGGAATTTGCTAAAAATACACCTTCTTTTATTTCTTGGTTAAAAATTACGCTATCTTCTTCTATATTCAATTTAATTGGTAGGATAATCTCTGTTCTGGGTGGTATTTCTATGCATTTGTTTAAGGGTAACTTTGTATTTATTGGTAAAATGTATTCTTTGTTTTTGAGGTTTATCGTTATTGTGAATGTTTCATAGTCAATTTTACAAAGGTAGTTTACTAAAAAGTCTCTTCCTAGGATTCCATCTGTTGCAATTGGAAAATCATTATCTACTAGCTGGAAGTTGATAGTTGCTTTGTTTTTATCTATCAGAAAATTAAGATATGATGCACCTAATGAGTAAATTGCTACATTTGTTATTCCTGTTAATTTACATTTGGTGTCAGTATCAAAGTCAAAGTTGTTATTGAATGGGTTTTCGCAAATTGAAATATCTGCACCTGTGTCTATTAAGAATGTCATTTGTTTGTTGAATTCTATATTATGTATTGTTATATAGTTGGTTAAATTTTGTGTTATTACATAAATGTTATTATAATTAATGTTTTCAATTAGTCCCTGTCCCCCGGAGGAGTGGTATTGGTATTGTAATCCTCCGGGTCGCCTACGTTTCCCTGAGATTGGATAACGTTCATTTGGCGACCATTTCTGTCATGGTAACTATTTTGCTGATTTCTGGGCAAAGATCTTTGATTGCTCCTATTGTAGTGATTTGTCTGTCTTTCATTTGAATAATTTCTCTGATTATTGTTATAGTTGTTAGGTCTCGAATTGTTTGAGTTCCTATTTGTATTATAATTTTGATAGTTATTACTTTGTCTCTGGTTAGTACTGTTTCTTGTATTATTATTAAATGTTCTGGTATTATAATTGTTGTACCTGTTGCCATTATTATTCGTATATTGTTTGTGTGGGTTGTTGCGATAATTGGCGTTATTGATGTTTCTATTATTGTCTCTGATGAACATAACATTTCTACTATTGTGTTGATTTCCTTGTTCTATTTCTAGAGCAAGTTCAACAGCAGTGTCAAAAGATTTAGGTAGTGCAGCAAATACTGTTTGTTTAATATGGTCATTTAGTCCGTTTTTAAATATTGTCAGACTGTATTGTTCATTGAGTTGAGTGATCAATGATTTTTGTTCAGTTGTTGAATTTGTTCCTAGCTGTCCTATTTGCAATACATTTAGTTCTGATATCAACTGTAATATTTTATTTTTGAAATTTGCTATGCTTAGATTTCTTTGGGTGAGATTGGCGAGTTGGTTCTGTATGTGGGGTATAGTTGTTGTGCATTTGTATTTATTTGTCAGTGAATTTTTTAGTTGCTCTAATGTTTGTGGTATTTGTATTGCAGTTACGTTTGTCTTCACCGTTTGACTCAGTTTAACGTAAACCACAAAATCTATTAGTGCTGTTTTGCCTGTTTCGGTTAGGCTGTTATAGATTATTTCAATAATTTTTAGAAATGATTCCAAATCTTTGTGATTTCCAGAAAAGCTCGGAATAGCTTTCATAGCTGTTTGTAAACTAAACTCAGACATTGTAGTTATTTGTTGGCTGGACTCAATGTTAAAATTTTCAGTTAGGATTATTATTTGTGTGTTGATTGTATGTGGTATATTTATATCTAAATTGTAACTAGCTAATATTTTAAGTAATTTGTCCCTATGTGACCAAAATACTCCTAGTCCAATTTCTTTATGTTCTTTGGTTAACGTAGTTATGTGAACATTAAGTATACTTCTAATGGTCTCTAGTGATGTAATTAATGTTCTTAAATGCTTATTTAGTGTTTCTTCTTTGACCTTTATTGTTTTATTTAAACATTTGTAGGATTTATTAAAATTTTCTTTTTCTACCTCTATCTTTTCGACAATTTTTAACCAATGTTCCATAATATTTTTTTTAAATTTGGTCTTGTTTGATATTGTAGGTGATATTCTTTTTTAGCTTATTTCTTTATATTGAGTGTAGCTTAATGACAAAATCTGCAACTAATATTGTTGTTATTATAAGTAATAGCAATTCTACCATTGTTTGTTTATGATCATCTTCAACTGTTACCTCATTTATTACATTTGCTTTTGGATCGCTTATTTTAGATTCTTGGCCTCCCATAATGCTAACAATCTTATTTGGTAAAATTTAAATTTATTTTACTTTTTTTTTTTTTTTTTTATATAATTATGATATTTAGTGTAAATTTTTTATTTGTTGCAAAGCGATATCGTCAACTGATTGCTTCGACTCGAGTTCGAACAGCGACAACCAATCGGTGGGCTTCAAACTACTCGACACTGTATTGTCCTTGTTCTTGCCATGTCTGGGCGATGCGCTGGCGACGGCCACAGGTAAAGCCACGAAATAGAAAATCTTTAGCGGATTCATGTTGATCGCGTTTGTATGTCAGTATGCCATGAATACAATCTTATTAATTTTTGTGATTGGCAGTATCGGCATGGTCCTAGTAGTCTGGCAGTAAATGGTCCTAGTAGTTTGGCAGGATCGCCATAAGTTGGTCCTATGTGTCTTTATAATTTATGAAACTCCTCTTCTTTATTAAGGCAGAGAGGATTCTGCCGTTCAATAGGCAGCCGAAATGATTTGAGAAATAAAACGTCAGTATTTCACTGTCAGAATTATGCTGATTTTATTTGGTAAAACTTAAGTCTATTTATACTAAAATGTAACTGAAAATCATTTCCATAACTCCACCTCTTTTTCCAATGGTTTTGGTTTTCCGCTTTCCAATAATTGCGTAACCAATTAAAAGAGTGCATGCAGTTAGCTATGCATTATGTGTCACTGAAATATTCTGCTGTCGCAGCGATAGCGTTGCGCCAGTGCAGCGGTCAATGCGTTAAGGTATGTATTTGTTTATACTGCTGTATTGCACAGTCAGCGATTGTCATTTAATGTGGGTCACTACACATTGTAAAATAAAAACTTAATATAAATTAAAAATAAACCACAAACTAATTAAATTAAAAACCAAAGTGAAAATAAATTTCTAAAGTAAACTAAAATAAATTATTTTAATAAAATTCGTAAAAAACGAACAAAAGTGAAAATAAATTCAAAGATAAAATAAAATTAATTTAATTTAATAAAATTTGAACACAAAAAACAAACGGAAATTATAAATTAAAAATAAAAATTACAAATTAATTAAATTAAAAATAAAAGTGCAAAATAACATACTAAAATAATTAAATTAAAAATAAAAATGAAGTGAAAGTGAAGAAGAGTGGCTGCACCGGTACACGATTAGTGCCACGAAATAAGGTGCAACCATTTTTAGTTGTGTGCAAGTGTTGACCGCCGGCACTAGGTGCCACGAAGTCAGGCGGCAGTGCGCAACGAGTTGCTGCAAGGCCCCCACCAGCGGCCCAACGATTTGCTGTAAGGCCCACACCAACGGCCCAACGGTTGCTGCAAGGCCCCCATCAGTGGCCCACCGTGCAGCAAGGCCCACACCAACGGTCCAACGAGTTGCTGCAAGGCCCCCACCAGCGGCCCAACGAATTTGCTGCAAGGCCCCCACCAGCGGCCCAACGTGCAGCAAGGCCCACACCAACGGCCCAACGTGCTGCAAGGCCCCTACCAACGGCGCAACGAATTTGCAGCAAGGCCCCCACCAACGGCCCAACGAATTTGCTGCAAGGCCCCCACCAGTGGCCCAACGTGCAGCAAGGCCCACACCAACGGCCCAACGTGCTGCAAGGCCCCTACCAACGGCCCAACGAATTTGCAGCAAGGCCCCCACCAACGGCCCAACGAATTTGCTGCAAGGCCCCCACCAGTGGCCCAACGTGGAGCAAGGCCCACACCAACGGCCCAACGTGCAGCAAAGGCCCACACCAACGGCCCAACGATCAGCAAGGCCCCCAACAGTGGCCCACCGTTCAACGAAGGCCCACATCAACGGCCCAACGGTTCAACAAGGCCCATACCAACGGCCCAACGGTGCAGCAAGGCCCCCACCAGTGGCCCATCGTTTCCACAACAACAACAGTAAGCAGTAATACAAGGTAAGCCGTTGACATTCACCACGTTTATTCGTGAGGGGGCGAACGTGAGAAAGTTGTTTGTGATTAGTCTCAGGGATTTCCCCCGACTAAATATTGAAATCAACTAAATAAGATAAAATAAAGAAAGAAGAAGAAGAGCGCAAAGAGCTCTTCAGAGAATTTCTAGAATTAAATAAACTTTGGAAAAAAAACAAATAAAAAATTTTAAAAGTAGTGAAAATTTATTTAAGTTTTGGAACTTTTTGGGTGTAGTTTTATTACGGTACGACTTTCACTCTGTCAAAAATTAGTGGTATATTTATTTCAATTAAATTTTTGTTTCTTCGTTTGGGTTTTTTTTTTAATTTTTTTTTCTTTTCCATTTGACGGAGTTTAAATATTGATTCAGTGTGACAAGACGCTTTGCCTTCCACTTGTACGTTTTCTTTGCGTTATATAAAATTAATTGGTTTTTTCCGGTTGTGCGATACACGGAAATAAATCAAGCCAATTAATTTTCTGGATTATCGTTTTGTCGAACGTGGATTTTTCCCGCGTTAGAATCTTTACAATTAACGATTTTAAATAATTTTATTTTATTCGTGCGAGCTATTTGGAAGGCCTTCGAAGAAATTAAGTTATCGCCAGTGGATCATAACACTGAGGGAAATAAATTAGATTTTTTTTGGATTTTTATTTCCGGCTTTTCCGTGATTTTCCCCAGTGGTGCCTAACACTGAGGGAAATAAATTCGATTTTTTTTTTTGGATTTTCATTTCCGGCTTTTTCCGTGATTTTCCCCAGTGGTGCCTAACACTGAGGGAAATAAATTCGACTTTTTTTTTGATTTTCGGAATTTTAATTCCCGGCTTTTTTTTCGTGATTTTCCCGAGCGAAGCGTTAGACTGAGAAAAATAAATTTACTTTAGTCTCTGACTTATTTTTTCTCGTGATTCAATCGGGATTTCATTCAGTGGTGCGATACACTGAAACAATCTTTACAACGTCTTGTTTTTCGAAACATTTTTCAAACGTTGGAGTTTGAAAACTTGAAACTTTTTTTCGTGGATTAGTCTTCACGGCATTATCTTTAAATCGTTTGCTTTTTTCGAAAGATTTTCAAGAAAAATTTCCTAAGCTTTTTCGTGACATGGCCACACTCAACGATTTTTCGCGCGCATGCGATGCGCTGCTTGAGTTTGAGTCGGGCTATAACACGATGCCCAGTAACTGCCATTCTATCTTCTCTCTGGAAATACAGAGAGAAGAGCTTAAGACGTTGTGGGTCAAGGTTAAAGACGAATTTGATAAGTACTCAAAGACCTTGTCCGACAACGAAAGCGATCAGTCCGCTCTTCGGTTGGCCAAGTGCCGATACCAGCACTGCTACACCGCATACTTGACTTGCGGTGCGCTTATAGGTGAGACTGCTCATGGTCTCACTTTTGCTCAACAAAGCAGTTCAACGGTCAATCACGGGCTTCATGAAGTTGAACTGCCTGCTCATTCAAATATCCGTTTACCTCCATGTGATACGGAGATATTTTACGGTGACTACATGTCGTGGCCATCGTTTCGAGATTTATTCACAGCGATTTACGTGAACAATTCGCGCTTATCCCCGGTCGAAAAGCTGTATCATTTGAATCAGAAGACCCGGGGTGAAGCAAAGGATATAGTTAAAAAATCCCCTCTGACTAATGACGGCTTCGCCACAGCGTGGCAAAATCTATCGGAACGATATGAGAATAAGCGGATAATGGTCAATAGTCAGCTGAAGATCTTATTTAATTTACCATCGGTCACGGTAGAACGCGGAACCGATATTAAGAATTTACAACGATCGGTCAACAATTGCATCTCAGTGTTAGAAATGTACGGTATTGACATTGAGAACTGGGATGCAATTTTCGTGTTTTTGGTGTCGAGTCGGTTGCCAGACACCACCCTAGCGCTATGGGAACAAGGGATTGTGAGGAAGGCGGAAATTCCGAGGTGGGAGGAATTAGACAGCTTTCTCACAAGCCGGTTCCAAACGTTGGAAACTGTTTCCGACATTCGGGGTGCTAGAGCGGTAAAGCCGACCGTCAGTCGACCACCCGCCGCAAGCTATGAGAGGCGAGTGTCGGCACACCATGGGCAGTTTTCTCAACCTACCTGTAGGTTATGCCCTGAGCAAACCCATGTATTGAAGGGTTGCCCCAAATTTTTGGCAATGAAAGTTGACGATCGCGTCACTGTTGCCAGAAAACATAACTTGTGCATGAATTGCCTTGCACATTCCCATATGGCAAAAGATTGCAAGAGCCCTTTCTCTTGTTGGAGTTGTCACCAAAGACATCACTCCCTTCTACATCGACCTTCTGCGTTACACTTGCCCAGCACGTCTGCACCACAACCGTCACCCCGTAGTAAGGTGCCCCGACCCCCACAACCACGATCAGCACAACCCAGAAGCGCATCGGGTTGCCAACGAAAGTTGCTGATACTCAGGTAACAGGGATAAGTGCCACATCGAGCTTGGTAATTTTAATGCCGAAATGCCTGAGTGCGAAGAGCTTAAGAATATAGCCGACAGGAAAAGCGAAAATTCTTTCAGAAAGTACGACGGCTAACAGAAGGTTTCAAGACCGGGGCAAATTCCTTACATACTTAGTTCATTGAGGAAGCACTTCTTCAGGTTACTTAATGGTGGCAGCAGAGACCACTTTGGGCAAGCTGATGAACCCAAAACCCCATTAAATGACGAAGGAATTGTTGTTTCGTTACCCCACTGTTCAGCAAGAGCAGACCTTGAGATTTTTTGACGTCCCACTCAGGCCACAAGGGTTTGGAATTGATGCAGGTATTACCGTTATTCCAGCGACTCTCTGCTTCCTTAAGGGATGAGTCCCTTAGAATGTACTGACAGGTAGCGAGCGACATACCTAAACCCTTCCAGCGTGGTGAAAGCGGAATGGATTTACTCCTCTTGCAAGCTCGTCCGCTGTTTCATTTCCCGGTATGTTGCTGTGCCCTGGCACAAATACCAGGTAAAAAACAAAGTGCTCCGCCATCTCGTTGCGGCAGGTTGCCATCGTTTTTGAGTTGCAGCTGACAGAAACAAAAGCCCTTAGCGGTGCTTGACTGTCGGAAAAAATTACGATTTCTTTGTGTTCAACTTCTTTGGTTCTTAAAAAGTCCACCGCCTCCTGTATTGCAGCGACCTCAGCCTGAAAGACACTGTTGTGATCCGGAAGAGGGAAAGACCTTTTAAAACCTAGCTGGTCTGAGAAAACAACCCCTCCCACCCGGTTCCTAAGCCCCTATTGGGCAACCATTGGACCACCAGTCTTTTTGAGGTATTAGCATTTTGCCCCGTACAGCAAGATTGGTATTACCACAGCCGTGTAGATTCAGTACATGATTTAAGGGGATAAGCCCAATTCTCTTCCGATAGCTCCTTTACAACAGTACAGGGCAACCGTTGATTTTTTAACGCGCTCTTGAACATTAAGTGCCCAAGATAGACTTTTGTCTAGTATCACGCCTAGGTATTTGGCGAAGTCCCCTAGCCTTAGCGTTTTATTCTCCAGGAGAAGTTTGAGTGTGTCCTTCCCAGACCCTGTTCACGTCCCATCAGACCTCAGTGGGTGAGTAGAGAGGCCCCTCCTCAGCCTTGATCCATCATCAGACACAGATTCCAACTTCTTAATTGCGACTTGTAAATTTGCCATTGTGCGTGGGATGCAATATAAGGAAAATGTCATTAAAAGTATCCTATCGTGGGAAAGTATCGAGCCGGATTCGGTGTCTGTGAATTTTGTCATTGTTTTACTGTTTGAATATATGTATACGTGAGTGCAAGGAAAAGAAAAACCAAAAGTTCCGTTTCTTTTCGGTTACTTTGAGTGTACAAGAGGGCTGGTGCAAGATTATACGAGTATGATAGGATTTCCAACAGTGAACATTCATAGTAAGTTGTGCATATTTCGATTTTGTATAAAATATGCATCCATTCAAAATTTTCTACAGTAGTAGGTAAGTTAATACAGTCCACTTAGTGTGCTAGTAGGTATGTATGCAAAACACATACGTACGTGGATACGAATGAAATGTTTGCCAGTGTAAAGAACAAGTTAAAATGTGTGATAGAATGAAAAATAAAGTAGAAAGATTAAAAAGTTTAAGTGAGCTGCTACTTTAGATGAGCATGTTGGTGCTTGTTCAGAAATGGCAAGACACCCCAATGTAGCATTGTGGTTGCAACTGCCAGAAAATTCTATTGCGCAGCATGCAAAAATAAAAATAGAGTGCGAGAAATTTGTCTTTTACTCGACACTTAACAAACTTCTACCTTTCATGACTCGGCGCAGCATATAGGTATGAAAAAATTTTTTTTTTATATATCCGTGCGTCATGCGGATGGGCACCTCACGTCGGTGGGGCGGGTATGGAGAGATAAAACCGTTGGGAGTGTTATTATAGAAGCAGTATGTAGATATGTATGTAAGTACATAAGACAACAAATACAATGGAATGTAGGTGCGTATGTGTGCTAGAAAATATTGGTGCATATTGATTATGAATGATGGCAAAGAAAAATATTAGAGGGCTAGAAAACCTGCAGGTGGTGCTTGAAGACTTCTAACGAATGTCATGTTTGAATGGGTGCTAGACACAAGGGGCATGGTTTTAAGTGAGCAAGAATATTATTAAACACATATGCCAGTTGGAAGCAATGGTGCATAGTACGATCCACAGAAAGATTTGAAGGAAAATAGTGGTGGTGCATGTTTCTGTGAGCTAGATTAAAGATATTCGAAAAATTGTGTGCAAGAATGAAAGTGAAAATTGATCTTACTTACATATGTACATTATTTCTGTGGTTGCTGTTGTGTGTTTCTGTTCTTTTTAGAATGACATCAAGCAAAAAAATAACATCGTGTGCTTCGAACATAAAGCGTGCGCTAGATTTTGCGAAAGCTGTGGAATTTCAGCAAGTATCAGTGGGTCAGGTAAAAGTGCGCTAGAGTCCGTGTGGCAGGCATACAATGCTGAGCATTCGATAGTAATTGAATATGTAGATGTAGTAGAAGCTTATTATTTTGAGGCGCATGCACTGAGGAGCCAATAAGAAGCGATCAAGCGATCAGTGTGCAAGTGCAGATGCCTGGGTTTCCGTGACAGTTTCGTGCGGATGTGCTTGATAATGAGAAGATTGATCCAGCTTTTAAATTTTTATATTTGACAAACTCATTGATTGGGCGAGCTAAGTTAACATTTGGTCAATGGCAGTTCTCATCTGATAACTATATGCAGGCATGGGAGCGTTTTAATCAGATGCATGATCAGAGTTACCTTGTAGAGCGTGAGCACTTGCGAAATTTTATAAGATTGCCAGAACTAAAGGGGCAGGGGAAAGAAAATGATTTGCGCCGTATGTTTAACGTGAAACATGAGGTACGTCGGCAACTAAAGGCGCAAGAGCTACCAGTGGAGCACTGGGCCTTTTTTATGGTGCATGTGCTGCATGAGCGCTTAGATAGAGAAACGGATAAGCAGTGGGAATTGGTAAGGCAAAGCGATACATATATCGATAACATTATCTCGCTAAGTTCTAGTATTGGAGATAATGAGCTTTGCGTTCTAGGAGACTTTAATCTTAGTAATATCTCTTGGCGTTATTTAAATAGTTTGTCTTTTTTAACTCCAGTAAACATGTCTAAGGACAGTGAAATTCACGTTACTGATAGCCTCTCAAATATCGGTCTATCTCAAGTTAATTCATTTGTTAACCAACATAATAGACTCTTAGATTTAATATTTTTAAGCAATAATTTACACTTTCAATTAAGAATATGTAGTTCTCCGATCTCGGCAAAAAATATGCACCATTTTCCGTTAGTAATTAGTTTACAGTTTTATGAATTTTTTACTGCTCCACAAGTCGGTTCATGTTTTAAATTTAACTATAATCTATGCAATTTTACTGATCTGAATTCTATTATTCAAGAATATAATTGGTCTGATTCACTTTCGAAATTAGATACTGAGTTGGCTTTTAATCTTTTTAAGTCATTAATCTTTAATTTATGTGTTGATACTGGTCCAACTTTTCCAAGAAAAACTTATAAGATACCGTGGTACACAAAAAATCTAAAACATCTAAAAAATCGAAAAAATAAATACCATAAAAAGTTTAAAGTAACTAATTTGCCATTTTATTATGAACAATATCATTTATATTTAAAGAAATTTAATGACTTAGACAAAATACGCTACTTAAAATATATTAATAACTATGAAGTTAATATAAAAAAAAATCCGAAAGCATTCTGGAGCTACATAAAATCCAAGAATACAAAGACAAATATTCCCTCCTCAGTCGTTTATAACGATAAACGTGCGAGTAGCGTTAAAGAATCAGTTAACATGTTTGCTGAGTTTTTTTCCTCAAACTTTGTGTCTGACTTGGATCATAATAACGCCAATGTCTTCATTCCTGAATGCACTCTTTCGTTTGGATCGCTGGTATTGTCTGAAGATGATGTCAGTAGAGGTATCGATTCAATTAAATCCTCCAACCGAATGTGTTGTTAAGGAGAAATTATTATTCTCTGTAAGTAGCTTAATTTGTCCAAATCAGCATGGTTTTGTTAAGGGCAGGTCAACAATCTCTAATCTTGCAATTTTTACCGAAGACTGTATAACTGCTTTTCAAGAAGGCTACCAAGTTGACACAATTTATACTGATTTCTCAAAAGCGTTCGACAGAGTTTCCCATAATGTATTAGTGTCAAAATTATCTAGCATGGGCTTCCATTCTAAATTTCTTCAATGGATAAAATCTTATTTGTCTGATAGATATTGCGTGGTTGCATTTGAGGATGTTTACTCACTGCCTTTTATCGCTACGTCAGGCGTTCCTCAGGGTAGTGTTCTGGGACCAATTCTCTTTATTTTATTTATAAATGACATTGGGTCTTGCTTCTCTTCATCTAAATACCTTTTATATGCTGACGATCTTAAAATATACTCGGTCATTAGGAACAGGCATGATTCCAGTGCACTCCAAAATGAACTTCATGAACTGCATTCATGGTGTGTAAAGAATCAGTTACATCTTAATATAAAAAAATGTTCACATTGTATTTTCACTAGAAAGCTTATACCGCTTCCAACGCGTTATGATATTTCTGGATCGTTACTTAATTGTGTAACTGAAGTTAAGGACCTTGGTGTTTATTTCGACAGAAAATTAAGCTTTTCCACACATATAGACTATATAGTCAGCAAGTCTTACGCAATGTTGGCATTTGTTCGTCGTAATAGTGTTTCGTTTTCTGACCCGTACACCATAAAGATGCTTTACATTTCCCTAGTAAGATCTAGATTAGAATATGCCTCTTTTATTTGGAGACCATATCACAACTCTTACCTAATTCGCCTAGAGCGAAAACAGAAAAAATTTATCAAATTCGCTCTTCGTTCTTTAAATTTTAGTGAACCCAGTCCCTCATATGAATCACGCTGCCAACTTTTAAACTTAAAAACTCTTAATAACAGATATGCTTATCTTGCTTGTTCTTTTGTTACCAAGCTCTTGTGTGGTTTAGTTGACTGCCCTAACCTCTTAGAAAGAATAACTTTTAATGTTCCTATGCGTAGTCTACGCAGTGTTCCAGTCTTTTACCTCGGGTTTACAAAATCTAACTATGCAAAGTATGCTCCCTTAATGAGGACTCTTTCGGAACTAAATGATGTTCAAAACTACGAACCGTCCTTATCTTGTGGAGCAGTACATAGTTTATTGTATACTTACTTCAATTAGTCTTAAGTCATTTTGTCTTATAGTCAGTAAGAATTTATTGTTCAATTGACTGAAATAAATAAATAAAATAAATAAAATAAAAAATAAATAAAAGTGGACGAGATGCTGTCGTTTTTAGACAAGCAGGCATTGGCGCTAGCAAATTCATCGGATAATCGTAGGCGCATAGAGTCTGCAATTGTTGTGCCAGAGAGGGCTAAGAAAACAAGGAGCAATGAAAGTGGAGCTAGGCATGGTGCATCAACGTCGAGCGCACTGGTCAGGTTAATGTTATGTAAGATATGCAATGAGTCGCATATGCTATACCATTGCCCAGAATTTATGGCATTGGCTTTCAGAGCACGCAAGGACTTTATTGAGAGACGCAAACAAAAGGTAACTTAAATTTAAAGCCTGTTCACAAACACAGAAATATATTATATGAAAAGTTTGAACAGTGTTGAGCAAGAATTAAAAAATAAAATGAAATTCAATTGTTTCAATTAAATATATTTAATGCATTTTAGTGGTGGGCAAGACCAATCTAAAACATTGCTGCCAACAGCAATGATTAAGATTGTGGTAAATGGTTAAAAGTTGGGGCCTGTGCGTTGTAAATCGGAGCAAGAAATCAAAGCGAAATTTTGGGTTTTGCCAAAAGAGAGGCAATGGTGCTAGAATGGTTCATATACAGCATTCATCAGGTCCAGAGTTGGTTGATCCAGACTACTGGGAACCAAAAGAGGTACATGTGTTACTGGAAAAGTTAATTATGAAATTCTTTGAACTTCTACCACATAATTACGCATACACACCTACCCAAACACACACCCGCTCACACACACATACATATGTGTATGGTTACTTGTGAAAAGTCGAGTTTTGAAATCGTCCTCTAAATAAAGCAAAATTAAAGTGAAAACAGGAAGCCTTAAAGAGGGATTCGCCGCACAACTTACCTGGGAAGTTCCTGGTGATCCGTTTTTAAGCTCCAAGTGTGCGGGTAATACAGGTTTTCGACGGAAAACCAGAAACAAACATTCCTTTTGTTTTTTTTCTTTTTTACCCCCTTTTTTTAGAAAACGCGCGAAAATAACTTTTGTGAAATTAAAAAAGTGAAACAAACAATACAGCTAAAAGGCAAACGTGCTTAAAAAAGTTGTCAAATACAGCCGAGCTTCTCTTCCAAGAGCAGGAACAGCTGTTAGCAACGAGAAACTCAGTGACAGTTGCGAAAGCACTGTACTTGTGCAGTGACTATTAAACACGCCTCTAAGCACTGGATCAATAGGGTGGGTCTTAAATACTTAAAATAAAAAAAATAAAAAATAATAATATTTTAAAAAAGTATATAAAAATTAATATAATTGTAATATAAATAACGGTAAATAATATTAACAAAATTAAACGCAATAACAGATAATAACTAACAATAATAATAATAGCTAAAAATAATATTAATAAAATTAAACGCAAAAACAGATCAAAGTAACCAAATAAATTAAATTGCAATAATATTTATTTATACATTAATAAATTAAAACACAACATATAATAACTAACTTCATCAATAATAAAAGAGATAGCAAAAACAAATTAGTAAACGCAAAAATATAACTTATATTAAACTAAACAAAATAAAACCGAAATAACATAATTAAAAAAAAAAAATAAATAAATAAAAAAAAACACAATAATCAATAATAATAATAACAAATCTAACCGATAATAACAATAACTAATAACATAGATATATATAATCGGACACTACTAAGAATGACAGCGTGTCGTTAATAAATCCTTTCGGGAAGCGTCCCCGGTTAATGCTACAGGAACCAGAAGACGCCCCACAGGGGTCCCAAGAGGTCTTAAAGCCACACTCAGCGCCGAAAAGATGGTTGTAAATACGCGTTCGCATTCCTCCCCGCCAGACATTAGCCGCGTTGAGTCACACATCGTAAACATTCCAATAGATGCAAAAAACCCCATGAAGGAGTTGGGGGCAAAAATTAACTTGCTATTAAGCATGATCGGCGGGGGAAGAAGAACTATCCACCAACCAATGCGAGACCTTGTTGGAGAAACCGCCAAACTGCACAGCCAGTCAGCGAGCCAGCCCAACAAACGCAACAAAGGTAACACCAGCACAAGAGACCAGCATGTGCAAACAGAGAAAGAGGTGAAAAAGAGGGGTTTGAACGAAACCGTCGCAGACGCAAAAAGCTCCAGCAAAGAACCCAAGGCAAAGAACCGTGACACGGGATAAAAACGAGCAATGGACGTTGGTGAAAAATACAAGAAAACTCAGCAAGACGGCAAGGAAACTGTCCAGGCCCGACGCGCTTATCTTTTCGAAAATGACGTATGCGGACATTATCCGGCAAATGAAGCTACAACCAGATATGAAAGAACTAGGCGAGAGCGTAAACCGAATCACAACAACAGCGAAAGGAGATTTACTTGTCCAACTCCGTGATAAATCTGGTCAGATGGCGAATGAATTCAAAGAACGAGCGTCAGCAGTGCTTAAAGATGCCGCAAATGTTAGGATCTTGAGCCACACAGTAAATGTTGAAATCCGTGATGTGGATGTTGCCTCAACAGAAGAAGATATTGCCAACGCTATAAAATAATAATTTCCGGAAGTGAATTACGGAAAACTGGTTGCAGTAAAGTCCTTGAAGCCGACACGAAATGGCACGCATACTGCGACAGTAAGTGTGAGACACACAATCCTGTTGGAGCCCGGACGAATTCGTGTGGGCTGGGTTAACTGTCGAATACGGGAACAGGTCAGTCCCCTAAGGTGTTTTCGATGCCTCGACTTTGGACACATCGCAAGGCACTGTAAATCAACAGAGGACCGTAGTGGCTCATGTTTGCACTGCGGAGAGAAAGGCCACCTTGCCACCGTGTCATCTGCAAATCAGGGACTGGCGTTTCACAGAGACATCCCACAGGAAGCTTCAGATGTCCGGCGTATAAAAAAACAGTAAACCAACTGAAGAAATGACGAAATGCCTGCAAATAAATCTTAGCCACTGCGAAGCGGCACAATACCTCCTGAAACAGTTAGTCTTCGAGCAAAACATTGACGTCGCACTCATCAGCGAGCAATATAGAGCGCCGGTCACTGAAGGAAATTGGCTGCAGGACAAAAGAAAGAAAGCTGCAGTCTGGTCGTTATTCAACAGAATTAAATCGAAAGTCTCTGAGAGCCCAAGTCTACTGGTGGTATGAAGAAATCGCAAAACTGCGCTCTGAGTCCCTTAAACTGCGGCGACAACATCAAAGGCAGACAGCCAGGAATTCCCCTGAGTACCTACGCCTCCAAACCGCATATAAGAGCAAGCGACGGGCTCTAAGATAAGCTATACAGCAAAGCAAACGTCAGGCCTTCCTAGAATTAATAAAGGACGTTGACGACAACCCCTATGGCAGTGGCTATAACATTGTGCTAAGCAAATTGAAAGGGAGCAAGGCCAAGCCAACCGTGTGTCCTACAATTCCCAAATGGGATTCTGAAATACATTATTAAGAAGCAAACATAACTCTTTTGTGGATTATACACGAAGTGCATCCAAGAAGGCATTTTCCCAAAGAAATGGAAGCGACAACGGCTAGTCTTACTGCCCAAAGGCAACAAGCCACCGGAAGAACCATCGTCACATAGGCCCCTGCGCATGCTGGACAGTGCAGGCAAAATACTCGAAGCAATAATCTGCACGCGGATTCAAAAAATCACGGAAGGTGATCAGGGCCTTCAAGGTGGCAATATGGCTTCCGGAGAAGCGTTCAACTGTCGATGCAATATCGGCCGTCTGTGAGATAGCGCGAAAAGCCCTCGAAAGCAGGAGATGATTTGAAGGAGCAAAGCAGTACTGTGCTGTAATCACGTTGGACGTAAAAAACGCTTTTAATTCTGCCAACTGGAGCCGAATAATAACTGCGATGATGGCAATGAACATTCCGCACTATTTAGTTCGAATAATTAATAACTATTTCAGTGAAAGAGAGCTCTTCTACGACACCAACGAAGGACCAAAAAAGTACCATGTTACTGGAGGTGTGCCCCAAGGGTCAGTCCTTGGACCACTTCTTTGGAACATTATGTATGATGACATCCTGAGAATAGAAAAAGCAGAAGGAGTGTCTATTATAGGATACGGTGATGATATCGCGATCGTAGTTGTCGCAAAACACTTAGTCACGCATATGCACCGACACCATAGCCTCTGCCAAAACTTGGCTTCAAACAGCAAGACTGGAGTTAGCGGAACATAAGACCGAAGCGCTGCTAATGACCAGCCGGAAAAGAGTTGAAAACATCCAAATAAGAATAGGAGGCCACAATGTAGATTCCAGCCCAACCATCAAATATCTCGGTGTCATTCTCGACCGTCGTCTGAGCTTCAAGGATCATCTTAATTATGCCAGCAAGAAGGCGAGAAAAGTCAGCACAGCACTAGTAAGACTCATGCCAAATATAGGAGGTCCGAAACAACATAGAAGAAAACTGCTTGCGTCGGTCAGTTCGTCCATCCTGACGTACGCAGACCCAGTATGGGAAACCGCTACCTCTGTAACCTCATATGTATATGAGAGCACCAGTTTCAGTGCACAGACTATCGTCTTTAAGAGTATGCTGCGCGTTCGGGACAGTGTCAAAAGAAGCAGCAAATTTGCTAGCTGGAAGATGTCCGATGGACATATGCGCCAGAGCTGCAGCAGAGATCAAGCGCAGTCCAAGCGAACGCAGCAAAATAATGCAACAGAGCATCGACGATGGACAAAGAAAATAAACCCAAATGTAGGTGAATGGATCAAAAGAAAACACGGAGATGCTGATTTCTACCTAACGCAGTTCCTCGCCGGGCATGACTGTCTTCGCCAAAACTT
Source organism: Philophylla caesio (assembly GCA_963971545.1). Lineage (NCBI taxonomy): Eukaryota > Metazoa > Arthropoda > Insecta > Diptera > Tephritidae > Philophylla > Philophylla caesio. The sequence goes on along the minus strand of OZ020609.1, from coordinate 25,831,114 downwards.
ACATAAGTTCAAACATGCCGATCATCCCCACTGCTTGCTGAAAGCGATGTTGACTGAAGAAAACGTATGGAAAAAGTGTGCAGATATTATTTATTTATTTATTTATAACCCAACGGAAACCCACTTTCCCGCCCAACCGGCACGAGGGGCTCAATCCGCATAACGTACGGATGTTTTTTTAAATATACAAATCTTAGGTGCCGAGTCGTGACAGAAGAAAGTTTGTTAAGCGTCGAGATCCCAAGCTGCTCAGCTACAGAATAAGAATTCATCAGCCGAATACAAAGTTAGAGAAATGCAAAGTAAGAAAATTGGATCGTTAGCTGTTATTAAGAGAGGATAGAATAGTTCTTTTAATTATAAAAAGTGAGTCCGATACATCAAAGGTGCTGGAATGATTGTTAAAGTCTTGGCATAAACCCCGAAACGGTTCATTCAACTCAAAGTTAGTTCTGCATAGTTTCAAGAAAAGTGGTTTAAAGTTTCTCGTTGCACGGGAGGGTACATTAAAATTAATTTGCTCTAGAAGAAATGGACTTGAGATCCACCCATTGACTAATTTTACCAGAAATATTATACCTAACATTTCTCTGCGACTCGAAAGAGTAGGAAGATTAATAAGTTTTAAACGACTAGTGTAAGGGGGAAGATTGTATGGCGAATCCCATCGAAGATTTCTCAAAGCAAAAAGTAAGAATTGTTTTTGTATTGACTCTAGTTGGTCTGAGTGGACCTGATAACGAGGATTCCAAACTATGGAACCATACTCCAGTATTGGTCTTACCAATGAAGTAAAAAGTGTTTTAGTTATATACGGGTCGCGGAATTCCTTTGACCAACGCTTTACAAAAGCCAGCACACCCCTTGCTTTATTAACTGTGGAACTAATATGAAAATTAAAATTGAGTTTACAATCCATACCAACACCCAGGTCAACAAAACTGTTTACATGTTCTAGGACGTAGCTATTTATTTTGTAGGAGGCCGGCTGAATGGTTCGTCGAGAAAAGCACATGAATTTACATTTGTTAAGGATAAGCGGCATATAATTAATGCTGCACCAATTGACTATGCTGTCCAAATCTTGCTGCAGCAAGGATCTTTCTTCAGCCGAGGCATAAGTCTTAAAAAGTTTAACATCATCCGCGTACATCATTATTTTAGAATACTTTACTACTGTAGAAATATCGTTTATGAATAGCAGGAACAGAATCGGTCCGAGGTGGCTGCCCTGAGGAACTCCCGAGGTCGATCATCCCAGAATGAAAATTTTTAAAAACTATCTTTTGCGTCCTACCGGAGATATGAGCCCTTACAGAAGCCATGTTGGAAATTTGCTATTATTGAGGAAATCGGATAAGTCATTTGATTGGTAACAATAGCTTCAAACAACTTAGAGATAGAAGAGAGTTTAGCTATACCACGATAGTTTTCAATAGAAGACCTGCTTCCAGATTTATGAAGGGGGATTATGTAAGACTGTTTCCATATTGACGGAAAAACTCCTTGCTGGAGGGACAAATTAAACAAGTTCGATAATGGCAGGTACAGGTGCTTTGCACATTTTTTTAGGAAACATGTCGGGATCATATCAAGGCCGTACTTGAACGATTCTTTTAAAGATATTAAATAATGAAAAACATCATCTGATGATATGACTGGAATATTAATAGAGTTATTGGGGCTCAGCTTGTATGGATAGGAAATACAGTTATATTTAAATTGAGTGGTGTAGTTAGATTTAAAGAACTGGGCAAATAGATTGGCAATAATCTCGTTATCACATGACACAGTATTTTGATATTTCATTGCGGAAGGGAATGCATTTACTCTGCGCTTAGAATTAACGAAACCATAGAAAGCTTTCGGGTCGTGGATAATGTTCATTTTAATTTTATTCAAGTATTTTTCATAACTGTTTTTATTTAATTCTAGATATTTATGTCGCAAGACTGAATAATTAAGATAATCCACATGACGACCAGTACTTTTATATATTTTAAAAGAACGCGATTTTTTATTTTTTAAAGTTCTCAAGTCTTTAGTGAACCATAAAGGGGCTGATTCATCACGAATACAAGAACCTTTAGGTAAATGTTTAAGAAATAAGTTGTATAAAGTGTTGTTGAAGTCCAAAACATTACGCTCAATATCGCCATTGTAGTAAGGCCAAGTTATTTTAGATAAGTCACAATTTAATTTTTTAAAATTAGCTTTTCTAAAATCGAAGCTGTCATTAGAATTAAAAGCTTTCGATCCAGAAACCCGCTCTCCGTCTATGATCTCGTATGACAATTCAATCGCAGGATGATATACATCCTCAGGTAAAACCAATGGATCACATCGATTTAAGGAGGCCCTGTACATGTTGTCAACAAAAACCAAATCCAAGACCCTCCCCAACTTGTTTTGTAGGGTACTAACTTGGTTCAGACAAAGTTCAGTCATCCCTCCAGAAAGGCGTTGTTAATGGAAGGCACGATATGACCATCAATCATATTCCAAGAAATGTTTGGGAGATTAAAGTCACCCAACACAATCAATGAGTCGGGAGGCCTAAGCATTGAGTCCACAATCCCAAGTAAAGAAATATAATCACTATATACCGACAAGTCAGACTGAGGAGGTATAAAGCAGAGGGCTAAATAAATATAAGACTTGCTTAATTGCACTCGTATGCACTTAAATTCAGTAGACTCAATGATAGGGACGTTAACCACTTCAGATGGTAATGAAGAATGGACAGCAAAAAGAACACCTCCACCGATCCTGCACTCTCGATCATTTCTGTAAATATGATATTCACTGCAAGGAATCTCCGAATCAAAAACGTGAGGTTAAAGCCAAGTTTCAGTGAAAGCTATAATTACAGTGATAACTCTTCAAAAGCAAGTCAGTTAGTTTTGTATTCAAGCCTCTAACATTTTGGTAATATATATCAAGTTTAGTTTTTATCAGTTTTTTGACTCCGGATTAGGATGAGAAATTTTTGCTAAGTTTTGATTATTTATGTTGGGTTTAAACTCGAATTCGCGAACAAAAGCCCCAGTCGGCCAAAAAGAGCTATTTAAAAGTATATTAAAGTTTTCGGAAGTTACATCAATTTTAAATGAAGAAATGTTTCTCTTGTAATTAAAGTTAAATTTCCTGATAGTTATGTCATCAGTCTTAACCTTAGATGAAATGTGAAACTTGATATCCTCAACTGTGGTATCACTGGAAAATCTTGATATAAAAATAGATTTTCTCTGAGGAACCACAACCAGCCCCCTAGCAAGCGCCACAGAAACCCCAGCAGAATTTTTGCTTTCGCTGCTTTCCTTTTGAACTGATCTCTGTGCAGCAGGTTTTGATGTTGAAGGTTCAACAGCCTGAGGACAAGGTGAGGAGAAACTAATCAACTCCCCTGAGGGAGAAGAAATAATTGTCGTCGGAATAGGATTTGGCTCAGCTTCGTCAGACGAACTCTCAATACGTTTCCGTTTACTATTACGGCTATTAGGAATACTCGTATTCTCTAAGCACTTATCACGGCGGTAATGAAACGGTTAAGAATAGACGAGCGCAACGCGAATCGCGCAAACTAAGAACGCACGCTGAGTGAAGACGAAGAATAACGTCCAGTGCCTGCCCTGCGAAGTAATATCGGAATTGATAGTCCCGCGGGGGTGCCACAGGCCCAGCGTACGAAGGAGGTTGGGTTTAGTCCGTAGGTGCCAGGAGGCAATTTGGGCATGCGGGCAGTACGGGCTGCTCGTATCTATGAAGATTCCTCCCCCCTGGTCGTAACAAAAAAAAAAAAAAACCCGCTCTCATTTGACACCCCTGCAAAAATCGGTAATCACATCAGCATTACTGATAATGTATAGTAGAAGGTAAGTAAGGTAAAATAGGGCTAACGCCAAATGACATGCCCAGCGCTTCCTACTGTTTATATCGATTCCACTTTTTCTTCTGTGGTAATCATGTGGCCGCTGTGGTCGAGTGGGTAGCGGTACGTGTTATAACTCGATATGCCGCTGAGTTTGAAGTTCGAATCTCTGCCAGGGCAACCATAGAACACGGTTTTTTCTAATAGCGCTCACTCCTCGGCAGGCAATGGCAAACCTCCGAGGGTATTTCTGCCATGAAAAAGCTTCTCATAAAATACATTTGCCGTTCGGAGTCGGCACAAAATAGTAGGTCCTTCCATTTGTGGAATAAAGAAAGACGCTCACCACAAATGGTAGGAGAAACTCGACCAAACACTGAGCAATATAGTGTAAGCGCTAAATTATTATTATTATTACTAAATCATGTTTTCTGCTGGGACATGACTTCATCACCTGCATATGGTACACACACACCCGCACACAATTGTAAACATAAGCAAACCAATGCTTCCATATTCCGCTACCCATTATCTCTGTAGCATATACACACACAGATCAACACTTTATATGTCATTTTAAAGAAAACTATAATCTTTCCTTTGTAAGCCCGAGCGGGAATGTCCCCCTGAATTTGTTAGAAAAATAAAGTCTGAAATAAATATCGAAATTACAACAAAAGCGTGTCTTCTTTATTTCGAATTAAATATTGAAGACTATGCAACTAAAGATCGCTTGATTTGATTTATTTATTGATTTCATTTGATTCGATTCATTTATTGATTTTATTTATTATTGATTTCATTTGATTTATTTATTGATTTCATATGATTTATTTATTGATTTGATATATTTATTGTTTTGATTTGAATTATTTATTGATTTAATTTGTTTAATAATTTGATTTGATTTATTTATTGTTTTGATTTATTTATTGTTTGGATTTGGTTTATTAATTGATTCGATTTGATTAATTTATTGACTTGATTTCATTTATTTATAGTTTTGATTTGATTTATTGAATTGATTTGATTTTTTTATTGATTTGATTTGATTTGATTTATTTATTGATTAGATTTGATTTTATTTATTTATAGATTTGATATATTTATTAATTTGATTTGATTTATTTATTGATTTGATTTGATTTACTTATTAATTTGATTTATTTATTGATTTAATTTATTATTGATTTGATATGAATTATATATTGATTTGATTTGATTTATTTATTGATTTGATTTATTTGTTGATTTGATTTGATATGATATATTGATTAGATATGTTTTATTTATTGATAATATTTCATTTTGATTTGATTTACTTATTAATTTGATTTATTTATTGATTTAATTTATTATTGATTTGATATGAATTATATATTGATTTGATTTAATTTATTTATTGATTTGATTTATTTATTGATTTGATTTGATATGAAGTGATTTATATATTGATTAGATATGTTTTATTTATTGATAATATTTCATTTAATTTATTTATTGATTTGATATTATTTTATTTATTTATTGATTTGATTTATTTATTGATTTGATTTGATTTATTTATTTGATTTTATTTATTTATTGATTTCATTTTATTAAATTTGATTTATTTATTGATTTGATTCGATTCATTTATTGATTTGATTTATTTATTGATTGATTTATTTATTTATTGGATTTGATTTATATATTGATTGGATTTGATTTATTTATAGTTTTGATTTATTTATTGATTTGATTTGTTTTATTTATTGATTTGATAAGATTTATTTATTGATTTGATTTATCTATTTATTTATTTAAGTTTTTGAATTATAATCCTAACAAATTATGAACTAAAGTAGCTTAATACAAACTTTTCCTATACATATTACCTACACTTCAAAATAACTACAAGACAGAATCCAAATTTTTTAAAAAAGCAGCCCTACAAAGTGAAAAATTAAGATCAATAATAATATTATTATTAATGGAAATTAAAAATGTCTTCATTAAACAGGTAGAAATTACGAAGAGACCGCTGGAAAACATTTAATCTAACCCTTTTCAATAAGTAAATCCAATCAATAACTCCAATTATGATATTATGAGTAAAGAAAAGTCACAGTATGTACCTACGATTTTCTAACGACTTGAGCCATATAAGCATAAGACGAGCAGGATATGATAGTATGGGATCACTAAAATTCAGAGACCGAAGGGCAAATTTAAGAAAAATTGTTTGCACAAGTTCAATTCTTTTGATAGCTTTTTTAATTATTCGGACTCCAAATAAAACAGCATATTCTAAGTAAGACTATACAAATGATGCATAGACTAATTTGTTAGTATAAGGATCAGAGAATTTAAAGGCATTTCGCCTAGACAATGACACAAGTCGAAATACTGTACGTAAAGGGTAAATTGTTAGATAATTTCGAGTATGTCCTTTAAAAGCATTTGGACAAGTTGAGTAAGAGACGACTTTTAACACCACAGGCAAAGCCTATCAGTCTGAAACTTAGTGGCATCCATCGGGGTCTGAGAAGATTTTTAAGTCATCATAAGTAAAAATTTAGCTAATGAAAAGCAATTTCTGATATCATTAATATGTAATACAAATTGTTGAAGATTATTTTCAGAGGATATATCAAAGCAGGAGAATTTTTAACTAAAACTGCTAAAAGTCCATCAAAATCATTTTAGGAAGAGGTGTTCTCCATAGGCAAAATTAGATTTAAAAAACACAGCAAATAAATTTGCCGCATCAATTGAGATTCGCGCGTATGTATTATCTAAAAAAGATGCCGTAGTATTCCCGGCGCATCTTCTTTTAGGTTTTATGTAATTCCAGAAGGTTTATAGAGAGATCTATTAAAATAGTTGAATTCCCTTAAAGATCGTTTAAATTTAACAAAATAAAAATGGTTCTTTGACGATTTCAACTGTTTAAAATAATTGATTTTAAGATTTTTAAGCTTTTTAAATCTTTAGAAGATCATGGCAATTTTTAAATCTTTTTCCTTTCTCAGCGGAATATTATCAAGGCTGAGTTTAGACAAAATGGACTTGAGTTTTCACTAATAAATATTTATTTATTTTATTTGTTTATTTCATATGGTCTACAAAGTAAACACTTTTTACAGACTAGTTAAAAATACAAAACAAATCTAACTTAAATCTATACAAACTAGTGTTAAAATTGAGAATATTGCATAGCTTGTTGAATGCTCATCCTCAATATATAGCTTACTAAGTTCAAGATCCGGTGAAGGAATATATCGGTTGAATAAATTGGTTAACTGTTAACAAATTATATTGCCGCTGATTATATTGAAAACAAAAATTATTGAAAAGCTAATCCTTTTATCATGCAGGGCCAACTTGCGCCTGCTTATATATAGTGGGAAGTCATCAGGCCATCTAAGCTTGTTTACAGCGTATTTTGTAAACACTTTATGAACTCTCTCAATTTTGTAGAGTAAATATCGTAGTAAGGATTCCAAATTATTGAACAGTATTCTAGGCGGCTTCTAACTAATCAAATGAAAATTGTCAATAGGTCATAGGATCTTTAAAATTTTCAGTATTACGTCTGATGAAACCAATCATGGCAAAAGATTTAGCACAAATGTAATCAATATGGTTAGAGAAAGAAAGTCGAGACTCAATGACTCCCAAATCTTTCATTTCACGACAGCGATGTAGTGAATAACTGGTTAATATAAAATCGAAAAATGTAATATTAGGTTTTCTTGAATAAGTAACCACTCAACATTTATTTGTATTCAATAATTTCCATTGCACCACCTATTGAGGGCGTCTAAATCATGTTGAACGTTGATGCAATGGTTTATGGTGTCGATTTGTAAAAAGAGCTTTACATCATCAGCAGATATAAGACTTTTATGTAGCAAATTTGAATTGATTTGGTATGAAGATGAGAAAAAGCAAAGGTTCTGTTTGATAGAAAACTATATAAAAGTTCTAAAAGCCTACTATTTATTTCATTTGATTTAAGCTTGAGTAGGAGAATGGAGAGATCAACTTTATCAAATGCTTTTGAGAATAATCGAATAGCTTAGCCCCAGTACTCTGTTTGACTATTGATCTGCAGTTGGAGATATCTTTGCGATCACCACATTTATATATTGGGACTACAGAGTAAAGCTTCCATGCTTCCAGGCTTCCAAAAATGTTCCGTTATTCAAGCATTCTTAAAAGAGTTTTGAAATTGGCTTAGCAATACTATGCTAACAAAGTTTGTAAAATATCGGAGCAAATCCTTCAGGGTCCGGTTTTGCACTAGATTTTAACTTAGAAATTGACATGAGAATATCATCTTCCGATATTTCGAAAAATGAAAGAGCTGGTAATGAAGCTGAATAAAAGTTTTGAATTTTAGCCCTGAAGTACCTTCTATAGACTTTTTGGTAAAGTTAAGCGAACAAGTTACAAGCGTCTTGCGTATTATTATCTGATATCTCACAATCATATTGCATAGTTGTCGGAAAACCATTAGTACATTAGTATTACATGCCAAAAGCGGCGGACTAGTTTTTAGTTCAGATTCGATTTTAAGCATATGTTTTCCGAAAATAAATGTATTAAGGCAAAACTATTCTTAAGAATAAGGTAGCTATGGCGATCGACTTTGCTATTGCCCTTTTTATACCTTTTCATGGCCTTATTTTTAACATTCTTGAGATAATTTATTAAGTTTAATGGTTTATTGCTCGAAATTTGTTTCTTCAAGGGAATAAAGCTAGAAATAGCTGACAAGAAACGCCGATAACGACCAATCAATATCTAGTCTTCAAATATACCTCTCTCCTAACGTCCTCCTGTTAGAAAAAACGAAACTAAAACTTATCAAAAAACTAATCAATGATAATATAAAGATTCCTTTTAATAATAAACTTGAACATGTATTCACTTCCCTTAAAAAAAGCGGCCTTCAAAATTTTCAGTGATTAAAAGATCATTTCTAAAAAACGACAACAACACAATTTCACAGATACTTTAAAAAGCTGGCCTAGATTGCAGTCTAATAGACAAAAACCTTACAGCTTGCAATTACACCATCAAAAATAGCGAAGATATACCCGAAGTAGTAGGTTTTAATTTTTAAGCAATCCAGTCTTTAAAACAGTGCAAACCTGATAATCTCTCCCACTTACATATGCACGAATGCTTCAATAAGTTTCTAGAAACAAAAACTTTATCCGACAGCCTTCGAGCGACCAAAACAAGCTTTAATGACATCAAACGAGCTAATTATTTAACCTAAGGCCAAACATAAACTTAATTTTTTCGTTACAATGAACTCTCAGATATATTTTCCATCTTTTAAGTAAACTGTTTAATAGGCTTAGACCAAATTCCTAATATCATTTCAAAAAACTTATCCCAGAGCTAATTTCAGAATATTGCACGCTGTTCAACAACATGTTGAATAATGCCTACTCCCTTTTGATTGGAAAACAACTAACCTGATGATGATACCGAAAAAAGAGAAGGAGAAAAATAGTCTTTAAATCTTCGGCCAATCAGCTTGTTACCAAGCATTAGCTAGGTGTTTGCAGTCGTAATCAACATCAATATAAATAGGGTTACTGAAACCAATAACTTAGAGAATCCTAAACAATTCGGATTTATATAAAGGCACATTATATGCAATAAACCTTTTGGTTTCCGAAATTAACTGGATCTGGAATAAAAAACATGTTACAGGAGCATGCTTCTTGGGCACTGAAAAGGCCTTTGACCAAGTGTGTATCTAAGGGCTGATATCTAAACTTATTGGCTATCAATTCCCGTTTTATCTTACTTTGCTCATTTATAACATGTTGTACAAAAAAATGTCAGTACATATGTATAAGTAATGTAAGCAGTATTCGTGAATTTAATGTAACAAATGGTTTACAACAAGGGACAGTAAATGCCCCAATTCTCTTCAATCTCTTCATATTTGACTTACTGCATAAAATATACAACAGCATTGCCTATGCTGTTGATATTGTCATTTACCACACAGACAGAACGATTGACGCTATTAATAGAAACCCGACATTGACATTGTAGAAGACTTTACAACAAACTGGCATATTAAAATAAATACTAACAAATGCGAAGCCATCAAAAAACGCAACCAAAATGTAATAAAGAACTGGAACAACTTTAATATAATATCGAACGAAACCGGAAGCCATTTTCTGACCGCGTAATCAAATATCTCGGTATTCTCCTTGATAAGTTTTTATACTATAAAAATCACATTAATTTACAAATCGAGAAGACCGCAAGAGCCTTCTTTGGCTACAAAAAACGTTTTCGTCAAAAATTATGCATAAGAAATTAAAAATAGTAATATATTAAACTCAGGTGAGACCAATACTCACATATGGAAGCTCAATTTGGTACAACATTTTGCCCTTACATATGTAACATTTAAGGAAGCTAGAGGGAAATTTGCACCTCTGGAATCTTCCCTGTGCCTCGACAAACAAAATTGTATACAAAACGAAAACCACACCTCAATAATACGAGTATACCACATATTTAGAAGAGCGAATAATAAAATAGCCACATCAAAAACACTTAACGGAAATAATCAACGTTTTGATACATACATTTCAGTCAGGGACAAGACCGAATCCATCCTTACCATTAAGAATTGCTAGTGGTTAACAAATGACAGGTAACACTAACTATCGCCGTCTGTCTGGTTTGACTGTTTTCTTTTACTCTCTATAAATCTTTTATTATAAACAATCATCTATGCATCGCTTTTGTTCCCTTTTTCCCTGCAACAAATATAAAAAATATTCCAATAAGTTCTAACAAAAAAAGTTACTCGACATTAAATAATTTAGGTACTTGAGCGCTCGTCTAGAGACATTGTACGTCACATAATTACATTTTATTATTTGTTGTAGTATTTAATATCATTAACTGTAAATAAATAAATAAAAAAAAACCGCCTTCACAATTCATATCCGAGTTAAGGCTTGACCGTAATCAGGTCCGTTTGGACAGCTACGACAGAGGATGATTTTAACGAAACAAAAAATACTCTACAGCGTTCGAAGTAAAGAGAATATGCGGGCTGAAACGGACTTATGGCATCTGCAAATTCAGTGCCGCTCTGGTACTCGTTCGTCGGACCACAGGCACAGCTACGACAGAGGATGATTTTAACGAAACAAAAAATACTCTACAGCGTTCGAAGTAAAGAGAATATGCGGGCTGAAACGGACTTATGGCATCTGCAAATTCAGTGCCGCTCTGGTACTCGTTCGTCGGACCACAGGCACAATGTGTAGTGAAGTAAGAAGTTGCTCGGAAGCACGTCCATTCCGACAGCTTTGACAGAAGAAGTGTTTTAAAGATTTAGATAATGTTCGGAATTAAGTCTGTTCCGAGAGCATCAACAAAGGTAGACTTCTACGATACCGTAAAGTCGAAAAGGTAAATAAGTTAAGAGTAGTTGAAGGGTACAAAAGTGAAGAGAATATTTTATTGTATCCGGAAAGTGAGGGGGGCTCTGAGACTCGTCCTTTCGATTGCCTGACCAACATACAAGTAATTTGTGAGAATGGCTGTTCCGAATCTTGTCCTGATATATATAATTTAGAATGTAGTACTATAAAACCATAGCCATTAAAAAAATTTCAAAAAACTTACACATTGCTGTTCAATTTCTTGTTGCCTTTCTCTTAGTTCATGCTCATTAACAATTTCCGCAAGTTTCAATCTGGTTAAATTTTTTTCCATATCTTCTTTGATGAGTCTAAAAAAATTATATAAATACATTATTTTAGAGATTGTATCAGATATTATACTTATTCAAATATGTTTGTAATTCGATCTCTTGATAAATCCGTTTTTCTTCTAACAAACTCCATCGCTTTTTTCTGGCTAGCCGCAACTGGGAAGTAATATCGTCGCCAAAATTTTGTTTTTGTTCTTTTGATAAATCAAAGGCTGAAAATATATATATTTGCAATATATATTAATGATTTCCTATTCAGATACGTAAGAAATTTTTAAAAAGTAATCTTGAATATTTTTGCCTGAATAAATTGACTGAAATCCATAATGTGTATTCCTGTCTGCAGGCCATACCAAAAATTCGTTTATTTCACTCGAATAACTGAATGTTGTGTATGTCGTCGTATAGGATAAACCACGACACGTATTATCACCTTATTGATCTTTTTTTTTAATAAGATTACCGGAACCAAATAAAAGGGAAAATCTTAAAATAGCGTTATTTCAAAAATTTTTAAATACGATAAAAATATAGATTTGACCATTAAAGAAAAAATTATATTACTGTCCAAGTATAATATAATATAATTTTGGCGCTTACACTATATAGCTCAGTGTTTGGCGGCGCTTCTTCTACCATTTGTGGTGTGCGTCTTTATATTATACCACAAATGTAGGGACCTACTGTTTAGTACCGACTTCGAACGGCAGATGTATTTAATGAGAAGCTTTTTCATGGCAGAAATACCCTCGGAGGTTTGCCATTGCCTGCCGAGGGGTGACCGCTATTAGAAAAAACTTTTTTTTTTATTAAGATTTCGCTTGCCCTGACTGAGATTCGAACCTCGAACTCACCGGCATATCAAGTTATAGCACGCACCGCTACCAACTCGACCACAGCCACCGCCCAAGTTAGGGTTACATAATATCATTACAATCTTTCCTAAACTGTCCAAAGCTATACAATGTTTTTTTATTATAATTATTTTTATTTAGTTTAGTTACATAATTACAATAATTACCCTTATCGAAAAGTAATTCACCCGAAATTTTTTCATTCGCCCGGATTGAATACGCCTATCGCGAAAATTCGAACATGGAAATTACAACTCTGAAATATGTATACTTGAAGTGAAAAATTATCAAATAATTCAAATTCAATAGTAATTTGACATAGTTTATCAGTTTTCCAGATCTTTGATATATAACAGTCAATAAGTTCAAGTATTTATTAGGTCTGCAGTGGTTAAAAAGCTTTTGGCCTATCCAAGTCTATTTTTGATAAAAATGTATTCTATGCACATTTAAGTTAAAAAATGTTGCCCCTTTCTATTTGGACCCATTTTTCATTGCAGGCCTCAAACTATTAAGTTTTTTTCATAACTCAGCTACAGTTTCCTTGTTTTCTTTGACAAATCATCTTGCAATGTCCGGCATTTCCTGTATTCTACCGAAAAGTATCTCTCTTTGAATTTTGTTAATTGTTTTGTTCCCGGAATGGGCAATTCTATGTACACAAATTTAAATTTAATTACTTACATTTTGAATCCGCGTATATTTTTCGCCTCTCAAAAAATAGTGAACAAATTCTATGAATCCGCCAACTATTTCCCCCCAAAATAAGTGTTGCCTATAAGGGGAAACAATGTGCGAAAGCGGATAGGGGTGAATATGTTTTGGCAATTTTTTTATATTTTTACTTTTGCCGTTATTAAAGTACTTTTTATTTTGCAAGTATTTGCATAATACCTTTTTTATTTCAATTTCATTTCACTTTTCTGATCTTAACTTCTAATGTATGTCGGGATGTCTGTATATTTAAAATGATGTTAATTGTTCGAATGTTCAAACACAACTGAAGAAAGTGGTAACCAAAGAGAAATGATCATTTAAAAGGAAACGAATAAGAATGTATAGCCAACATAAAAAACAAAAATAACATTTAAGGAGTTCACAAGCCTGTTATATGTCGTATTTCGTCGTATTGTGTATTGTAATACAACAGTTGTAAACTTGTTGCTATTGTTTCACATGTTAAATTTTCGCATTTCAATACAACTCTGAAAGGTATGTTTAGTGTGTTATTTTTGTGTGTTATTCGTTCAGCTCTTTCTGTTTATATTTATTTTAGGCTTATTTTTGTTTTAAAAATGTTAAATAAAGTCAAATGGTAATGTACGTACTTATACAAGGTGGCGCAAAAGTAAACTTCCGATGTTTTTTGTCTGCAATTTAAAGAAAAAATGAAAAAGTTTGATTCTTCTTGTGGATTATTTTTATTTGGTCTTTTAATTTTTTTTACATCAAGTCGAGAATATGATGTCATGTAAATGGCCGCCGCCACAGTTGATTGTCATTTGAGCCCTTTTTATGGCATTTTCCATCACTTTGGCCAAAACTTCCGGCGATAGGTCCTCACATTCTTGACGGATATTGTCTTTAAGAGTTGCAAGAGTCTGAGGCTTGTTAGCATAAACACGCGACTTCAAAAAGCCCCACAAAAAGAAGTCTGGAGCGGTCAAATCAGGCGATCTTGCTGGCCAGTGCAAATCGCCATAACGGGAGATTAGGCGCCCGGGAAATGCATCCTTCAGCATATCGGTTGTGGCACGTGCAGCTAAGATGGAAATGGGCCTCATCACTCATGATTATTTTTGATGAAAAATCATCTTCCTCTTGGTGGTGATTAAGGATGGCTTGAGCGTATGTTAGACGCGATTGGCGGTCAGCAGCTAACAGCTGATGCACCGTCTGGACTTTGTACAGAAACATCTTCAAATCTTGTACCAAAATTCGCTGTAAAGACCGTCGACTGATACCCATTTGCGTGGCACGTCGTCTGGTCGATGTCGACGGCGCTTCCATGACATCCTCGGCTACAGCAGCAATATTCTCTGCAGAACGGCTACTCCGGGGTCTGCCACGCCTGGCAGCATCTCGTGACAGCCTCTTCGAGGCGAGCGGCTAAACGTCGCAGTGTTTCACCAGTAGGAGTTGGACGGCCAGGAAATCTGCGACGAAATTCACGTTGTGCCAAAGTCACCGACCAATTATTGGTCAAATAAATAGTCATCAATATTCCGCGTTCTGGAGCAGTGTAGCGTAACATTGTTTATTAACGTGTATTTCGCATGTGTTTACTACACAAATGTCAAAACAGAACTGAAATTAGGGACCAATCGCAAAATTTATAGCATTTTCTGATAGGATTACTTTTGCGCCACCTTGTACATACTTAAAAGAAACCGACCGCTCAAGTTTATTAGAAGTGATTTTTTGCACATTCACACGTTCCACTGTTATTTCAATAAGTCACTAAAGAAATACGACAAATAACACGGCGTGTGAACTCCCTAATTAATTCAGTGAAACCACATAGTAATATTCATGTAATATAATGCAACTTAAAATCTAAGATGACAGGCCGGCCCTTCCTGACGAAAACTCAACCCAAATTATTTAAGTACATCGCTGCTTGTTCTTAACGTTGAATCTACTTTCCAGGAAACGCGTGCTGACTCGATATTTCCAATAGCATTCGACCGCCGATTATTCAATGTTAGTTGTTCTTGATTAACTTCATCATGCACTGTAGCAAGTATTTTATTGCCACTAATAACGCGTAACGGAAAGTCGTATATATATATAAAATCCAATGCTGAGTATTTAGTGGTCGCATTCACGTGTGTGTTGGGAGACTACTGGAGATGGCGCAAGTCGTCGTCCCACGTTTTGGGATTTGTTGTAGTAGTTTTTAGGAAACTCAGCACTGGCTGGTTGATTCGTTCAGCCAATTCATTCGATCGTAAAGTTCGAAAAGCTATTTTGATATGCCCAATATAGTGGATTTAGCAAAATTCTTGGAACAATGAGGATGTAAACGATGTTCCTCGATCAGTGATAATATTCTTAGGCAAACCAAAATACAATGTCAATTGATTTAACATAGATGCGTTAAATCAAACAGGTTTTGTTTTTGTAGATTTCACTGCAACTAATATCGTATACCGCATCAATGCTTCAACAATCACGAGGATGTTCTCGTTACCGTGTCGAATCTATAAAAATGGCCCAGATGATCCATATGCAGTAATTCAAATAGCAACTTGGGAGCCTCTATACCGAATAGTGTACATTCCTTCTTTACCGGCTTACGGCCGAAACAGAACTCGATACACCCTTTAACAAAATTACGACTTCGTGGGAACCAAAAGTGCTGTGCTGTTCGCTTGAGGGTACCATCAACCTCTTGATTCCCAACTTCGTAGTGACATAACTTCACAATTCTCCAGCGCATGCCACGTGGAATAGCCAAAATAAATTTTTTGATCACATTTTTTTAAAGTCGGTGATGTTTGATAACATAATCTTTCTCGTACATCTTTATTTGGTTTGATTTGGTTTGCGCAGCAAGGATATTCACAATGTCTGTGTAGTAATGACGAATACTATAGTGAACGGGGTTCCTTTTGCTTATTTCCGAACGGATTCAAACACCTTTATTTAGATTTAAAATATGTACAATTTTATTTTTACTTCAAGTTACAAATTTGGTGAATGCGCTTCTGATCGCTGCTTAATCGTATCTGTCTTTACACTCTTGTAGTGCTGCTTTTCTGCTCTAGTGACAAGTAGTGAAGAGCGAAGACAAAAAAATACGGAGCGTAAATATGGAATAAAACTGATACTTAGCAAGTACTAGTTGTTGGGACAGGTGCTTTATAAGAGTACCAGTGTGGCTGCCGAGTTCTTAACTTGCGCAGTACAGTAAGTGGCAAATATGTTCACTACAAATTGTACATGCCGGCCTCGATGCTGACTCCAGCATAAGTGACGCAATCGATAGTTTGTTAGTGTTGATAGACATTTTATTGCGATACTCCAACTGTCTACAAAAAATACTAATTGGGTTAGTGAGGTAGGCTGTCAACCTCGGAAGTTGGAATTGGTAATCTGCAAATTTTAGAAATCGATCGCTTATAAAGCCCGTTTTGTGTGCGAACCGTGGCTACACGAACAAGCTTGTCTGACCCTGGATGAAGGTCCGTAATACGCCCCAACAACCATTGATTGGGGGGTACCCGGTCATCTTTTATCAATACAAGTTCTCCGTCTGATAGATTTGGCTCTTGCCGTCTCCACTTAGGACGCGCTTGAAGGTGAGAGAGCCAATCCGAAGACCACCTTGTCCAAAATTGTTGAACTAATCGTTGGAGCTCAAAATATTGAGAAGATAACGATTTATTTTTAGCGAAAGTTTCCGGTGGAGACAGTAAGGCATCTCCTATTAAAAAATGCCCGGGTGTAAGCACCAAAAGATCATCCGGGTCGGAGGTAAGTGGACATAACGGCCTGGAGTTTAGGCACGCTTCAATCCGAATCAAAACGGTAGATAGCTGCTCATATGTATGTCAATCGGGTTCCACCGACAGCTCGCTTCAAATGGTATTTGATAGATTTCACATTGGCTTCCCACAGCCCACCAAAATTGGGAGAATGTGGTGGATTAAAATGCCATTGTATTTGTTGGTCGCAGAGTTTTGGGATAACTTCACGTTCCAAATCGGCTCGGAATTTTTGATAACAGGTTTTTAGAATTGCGTCGGCACCAATAAAGTTGGTACCACAGTCACTATAGATGTCTTGGCACAATCCACGTCGCCCGATGAAACGCTGTAAGGCCCACAAGAAATGTTCGGTAGACAGGCTGGTGACGGCTTCCAGGTGTACTGCTTTTGTTGCAAGGCATATGAAGATGGCTATATAACCCTTGTATACCGTGTGCCCCCTATATCTCGAAGCTTTTATTTCGATAGCGCCCGTATAGTCGATTCCAGTTGCAAGAAATGCTCGTTGAGGTGGATTTACCCGTGCAGCGGGCAGGTCTCCCATCAACTGCGCGGCTACCAAAGGTTTGTTCCGGAAGCAAGTGATGCAATGCCGCAGATGATTTCGCACTGTTTTCTGGGCGTGGATAATCCAAAACTTTTGACGGATGTATGCAAGCGTCAATTGCGGACCACCGTGTAAAGTAATTTTGTGAGCAAAGTCAATCAGAAGTTTCGTGAAGTGATGATTGTTTGGCAAAACCATTGGAAGTTTTTGTCCATATTGAAGATTTGCATGCTTTAAGCGACAGCGAATGCGAATAACTTCATTGGCGTCTAAGAACGGTGTCAAACTGATTAATTTGCTCTTGGTAGATAAATTGACGTTGGATTTAATACATCGAATTTCAGGTCCAAAGGCTTCCTGTTGTACCAAGTGAACAATCCGGGAAAGACTTCGCTGAAGTTCGTTAGTGGTTAGCGATCCACTATTGCGGTCTTCGATCTGTCCTGTGCGAAGATTATGATAGAACCGTAGTAGCCAGGCTGTAATCCGTATAAGTTTGATGTAGGAAGAATAGCGAAGGAGGAATGCAGTCTGGGTGGTTGTTGAATGAGCCAAAACTTTAGTCGGTTTTGTTTCCAGAATGGTGCTGTCGATATCTTCGTGGTTACTCAAGGAAGAAGGCCAGGCCGA
The DNA here is from genome assembly GCA_963971545.1 of Philophylla caesio. Lineage (NCBI taxonomy): Eukaryota > Metazoa > Arthropoda > Insecta > Diptera > Tephritidae > Philophylla > Philophylla caesio. Next base: position 25,812,963 of record OZ020609.1, on the reverse strand, counting down.
TTTAGGTTTCCGAAGCCAAGCAGGACCGACCCACCAAAGATCGAATTGTTGAAGCTGAGTTGGAGTTAATCCTCTGGTCGCACAGTCGGCCGGATTCTCATGAGTTTGAATGTGATTCCATTGGATGGGTAAGCTGACTGACAAAATTTTAGCCACACGATTCGCCACGTAGAGTTTCCATCGATTTATGTCGCCGGCGATCCAATGTAGCACGATCGTTGCGTCGGTCCAATAAAATATCGGAATATCGCCACAGCGTGGTTGCAAGTGTTGATGTGCCCATTTGGCAATGGTTGTGGCTAATACCGCTCCACATAATTCGACTCGTGGAATCGTAATTGGGTTTTTGGGTGTGACCTTGGCCTTGGACGTGAGCAGATGAGTGTGGATCACATCGTGTTGGTATTGTATGCGAAGATACACGGCAGCTGCATAAGCAGATAATGAGCCATCGCAGAAGCAGTGTATTTCGATTGAGTAAATCTGTGGTGTGTAATGAAGCCAGCGTGGTATCGAGATGTTTTCAACATTTGGTAGCTCAGATATAAAATCGCGCCAAGTTATAATCAACGATGGAGGCAGCTCTTCATCCCATTCTAGACCAGTCAATTTGTTGTCCCCACGCTTTACTTTCGTTGTCCAAATTGTTTTAAGAATAATTTTCGCAGCGATAGTTATCGGACTTAAGAGTCCAAGCGGATCAAAAATCCGTGCGATTGTGGCTAGCACAGATCTTTTAGTGGTTTTTTGTAAAACTTTAAAATTTAAGGAAAATGTAAAAAAATCGTTATTTGGCTGCCAATGCAGTCCAAGCGTTTTGATGGTTTGGTCTTCGTTGAGCTGCCAACTTGAACTAAATGATTGATACTCGATAGGGATGGATTGCAAGAGATCAGGCGTATTGCTCGACCACTTCCTCAGTGCCATACCGGCAGACTGTAAAGCTGACATAAGTTGATCGCGTATTTGTATTGCTTTAGAGATGGTGTCACTCCCGCTTAACACATCATCAACATAAACATCGTTCAGCAATACCTTTTCGGCAAGGGGATAATGTTCCTTTTCGTCTTCAGCGAGTTGGTGAATGACTCGTATTGCGGTGTATGGAGCTGAGGCTGTGCCAAAAGTTACCGTGGTTAGGCAATATTCGTGAATGTTTCCTTCTTTATTCCGCCAAAGAATTCGTTGGTATTGCGCGTCATCGGGATGCATATCAATACAGCGGTACATCTTTTGTATATCCGCTAGAAAAACATATCTATGCAAGCGCCAATTTAAGATGACAGCTGGTAAATCATTTTGCAACGGAGGACCAATGCACAACATATCGTTAAGGGAACGCCCATTCGACGTTTTTGATGAGGCGTCATACACAATGCGCACCTTAGTGGTAGAGCTGTCGTTTTTGATTACTGCGTGATGTGGCAAAACACATGAGGTTACAGTGGGCTTATTAAATGGGGTCAGTGAATAATGTTGTTTTTCAGAAGATGTCGCCGGAACAATTTGATTGCAGCGGAAATAGTCCTCTATACCATCCATATATTGAGCATGTAGAGTTTTGTCTTTCTGAAACTTGCGCTCTAATTGTAGTAACCGATTGAGCGCAATTTGTTTGGATCTTCCCAACGTTTGACTAGGATCGTAAATTGATTTTAACGGAAGTCGAACTAAATATTTTCCGTTGTCTTGCCTTACGTGGGTTTTGCAAAAAAACTCCTCACACCACTTGTCTTGCTCTGACATTGCGGTTTCAGCAGGCACCTGTTCACTTTCGTAGAATCGTTGTACAAGGGCCTCTAGTTCAATATTTGCATGATGGCACCGAACCGTAATAGCCGACGATCGCGGGGAATCGATTCTGCCCAACAATATCCAGCCGAATCGAGTTTTTTGCGCAATTGGCTGGTCATGCGCGCCGATTCGCATTTCTGGTAATAGAATTTGAGCGGCCATATCAGCACCCAGAATGAGGTCGATCTTCTTTGGCTGATAATATAATGGATCGGCGAGGGTAAGATCGTGAATATAAGTTAATTGTTGTGGAGCGCTGTGTTGACTTGGTAACTCTGTGGTGAGCTGTTTCAGCACATAAGCGTTTTCAATAAGAGCAGCAAAATCTGTGTCATGGCCCGAGTGAAGGGTGCAGCTAACAACGAACTTTGATTGGCTTAGTGCACTTGGACCCACTCCACAGATGTCAGCAGCAGTAGGATGACGCTGAAGTCCTATACGCTGAACAGCATTTTCGGAAATAAGGGTACCTTCCGAACCGTGATCTATGAGCGCATAAAACATCGAAGATTGGTTAGTCGCTTCGTTACGTAATAAAACCAACGCTGTAGCTAGCAGAACCTGTCTGGGTGTATTGATAACAGACGATTGTAAATCAACATGTGCAGAATTTGATGCTAACGTAGCGTGAGCATTAGTTATCCTCCTTGCATCCAAGACAGGGGTAGACATAGCATGTAGATGTGATGGGGCTACTTGCCTGGGTGTTGCAATCGCATGTTGAGCTGGTGGCAGCGTAGCAGTATTTGTTTGTGAAGTCCGTGGAAAATGTAACAACGTGTGGTGACGTTGACCACATTGAATACAGTTTTTGCTGCTTGTGCATTGTGATAATGCATGAGACTTACTTAAACAGTTGATACAGAGCTTGGCCTTGTCAGCAATGCTTTTCCTTTCATAGGAGTCTTTGGAAAGAAACATGGGACAACGACGTAGTATATGTGTTTGTCCACACAACACACAGCAATCTTGAGAAGTCATGTTGACTTTAGTAGCTGCATGGTGTGTTTTAACATTATGTGTTAAACGCGCAGCTGGTTTAAATTTGCTTAGATGAGGGTGTTTATTATCGTTAGTCAGCGAAACTAAAGACGCCGCATTAAACGTGGAGTTACGATTTTCGATAGCGTCGATTGTAAAGAGACGATTGGTTAAAAACTCGTCAAGGTCTGAAAAGGTGGGGATGTCTATTTTGCTTCCCAGATGACGTTCCCAAGCTGCATGTGTTTCAGTTGGTAATTTGGTTGTTAGGTAATGAGCAATCCAATGATCGCACTCAGTAATTGGAAGTTTAAGGCGTTTAAATTCATTCACGCACACACTGGCCACATTAAGTAGGGTCTTTATGTCGTCTGAACTTTCTTTGACGAGAAGTGGTAAATTGTACAGCGTATTCATATGATGTGGAAATATGATGCGTGGATTATTATAGCGTTTTACCAACAGATCCCATGCAGTAACGTAATTTTCTTCTGTTAAAAGCATTTGTTGTATGTCAAGATCACGCTGAAGTGGTAAAGCCTGCTTTAAATAATGAAATTTTTGGATGGAACTTAACTCAAGGTTGTTGTGAATAAGGCGATTGAAGGAATCGTGGAAGCTAGGCCATTCGGTGAACTTGCCCGAAAACGATGGGACTGGTAAACGCGGGAATTGCGTTGGGGCGATCAACCGAACCTGTGAATCGGTGGACAGTGTAGACTTTGTATTTTCCCTTTCAGACGCAGCGGGAAACAGATCTTCTTGACATTGTTTTAACAAACAAAAGAGTTCCAGATAAATTTCTTCGAATTGGAAGGCGACATCAGTCGAAAGGTATTCATCGTCGGCTTTGATGTCCGAACAGACAATCGATTTGTGCGTAGCACGAAATTCCTCCTTAAGTTCATCAATGCGCTTTAATCGATGTTTAAAGTACGTTTTGGTCTTTCGCGCCACTGAGTCCTTCTTAAAATTGACAAGAATTTTCTCAAGGGCCGAAAGTCTATTGGTTTGCAGCTTAATTAATGCCGTATCACCCATAATTTTATTTACTGATATTCAATTGCATGCGATAAAAGTATTTGTTTAAAACTTACGTTTGTGTTTCTTTAGTTGATGTGCGTTTGTATGTACGAAAAGCACAGCACAGGCAAATTTAATGCTGAGTTTAGCAATCAAACGTTATAACAGCAAAGCGGGCAGCAACGAACTCCAGCGACGCAATGTGAAGCCGTGAGGCCGAAAGTGTTTGCGTTTCTTTAGCTGATGTGCGTTTGTATGTACGAACAGCACAGCACAGGCAAATTCAATGCTGAGTTTAGCAATCAAACGTTATAACAGCAAAGAGGGCAGCAACGAACTCCCGCGACGCAATGTGAAGCCGGCGAAGATTTTGGCGATGTTAGCAGAACGATGCAAATGTGAAGTACATACGCTGACTGCGAACAGCAACTGTTGACTGCAGTTTGTCGAAGGTGGAATGCGTGCGTTATAGATGGTCAAGTAAATTTTGTTGACCGCGAACTGCGACGATGCCCTTGAATTGCAAACAGCGGTCACAGAATTCTCGATTCACAAGTGAATTTAATTCTTTTTTGGAAGGTTCCCCTCATGGGCCACCATAAAATGTGTAGTAATGACGAATACTATAGTAAACGGGGTTCCTTTTGCTTATTTCCGAACGGATTCAAACACCTTTATTTAGATTTAAAATATGTACAATTTTATTTTTACTTCAAGTTACAAATTTGGTGAATGCGCTTCTGATCGCTGCTTAATCGTGTCTGTCTTTACACTCTGGTAGTGCTGCTTTTCTGCTCTGGTGACAAGTAGTGAAGAGCGAAGACAAAAAAATACGGAGCGTAAATATGGAATAAAACTGATACTTAGCAAGTACTAGTTGTTGGGACAGGTGCTTTATAAGAGTACCAGTGTGGCTGCCGAGTTCTTAACTTGCGCAGTACAGTAATGGCAAATATGTTCACTACAAATTGTACAATGTCATTTAAATATGGATCTTATTTGTGCATTGTAAAGATCCAAACTTCTAAAGAAATGAAAACTGGCCTCACACATGATGTTACATCTTCTGAATGATAGATAGATAGATATAAGTAGAGGTACGCACTGGGACCAATTGGTCTATTGTGCCCTCAAAGCTCATCACAACACTTCAGCCAGCCCCAGGACCTCCAGAAAACTCAGGATGGTCGCCGGAGTTAGGGAGTGTATGTATTCCTCTTGCGGCCATGGCCGTCCCCCATCTGTGCGCCACAGCCTCACACTCGATAAGTAAATGCTGTGGATTCTCCCCTGCCGAGTCACAAAAACGACAGATATCGCCCGAGCAGATCCGTAGCTTGTGCAGGTGACCTTTTAGTATACAGTGACCCGTCAGAAAACCTGTAACAATTCTCAGTTTCTCCCTCGGAAGGTCAATCATAAGCTTGTATCCCCAAGGAGGCATTTTGACTGTCTGAGACCGGCGACACTGTGCCTGAACAGGTTCCTCACCCACCTTGTCTCTTTCCTGAGCTCCTCTCTTATAGCACCAGGTCCCATCGCAAGAAATAGCTCGGGTCAAATTGGAATGGAGGCTGCCGCTTTTCTGGCAAGCAGCTCGGCTGCCACGTTGGTGTCCACCCCCCTGTATCCTGGTACCCAAAGAAGTAGGATCCGGTTTCTCTCAGTCTCTCTATGCACTGAAGAACTAGCGAAGATTTTACTTCGTAAGAAGAGAGAGATATAAGCGCCGCCTGACTATCGCTTGAAATTAAAATTCTCTCACTGTTGCAGATTTACGCAGGTTTATCTTTGCGCACATGCTGATGGCAAATACCTGCACTTGGAAGATGCTTGGGTAGGCCTCCAGTGGAACCGAGACATTTGATTAGGGCCTATGGACGCCCGCTCCAATACCCTCCTGAGTCCTTGAACCGTCCGTATACCACCTCAGAGTACTCCTCTGGAAGTGATAATCCATAATTGAAGCGCTCCAGGTGGCTTTGCTTTGTATTTCTGCCTCTACAATTTTTTTGAAAGTTATTAGTAAGTCATCTCGGGGGAAGCACGCCAGCGGGAGCTGAGTGGCTAGCATCTCCCCAGCCTTGGATGATACCACCTTATCTCTGCCAAATCCCTCCTTAGTGAAATTCAGAAGAGTTCTCTTTGCCATGTGATCAATGGTTAAATAAAGCGATTCCAGCTCCAGAATCACTTCTAGCGCGGCTGTAGGGCAAGTGCGCATCACATGATTGCATTATCACAATGTCATCCGCTTATCGCTGCTGGCGGATTCGATTTCTTGTAAGAATTTGCAAGAGTTCTACCACCACTAAGCTCCACACTTTGGTTGTCTGAAACTGCACTGTGCCATCGCCACTGTTTACTTCACCTGTTCTGCTCTGCAGCAGCCTCTTTATCCACTTACGGATAGTTGGCTGCACTTTCCTCAGCTCTAGTGCTCTGTCCACACCTTAATGACAGGTGTTGTCAAACGCCCCATTGACATCGAGGAAGGCACAGAGCCCTGTCTCTCCACTCTCAAGGGCATCATTAATAACCGTGGTCATCACGTATAGAGCAGTCTCCGTAGATCGGCCCACCCTGTACGCATGCTGATCTAGGTTCAGAGGTGACGCCTTCAGAGCGTTGGATCTGGTATCCTGGTCGATAAGTCTCTCCATTGCCTTTAGTAGGAAGGAGGTGGAGCTTATCGGCCTAAAGGATTTAGCTAAGGAGAGATCTCTCCTGCCTTCTTTCGGGATGATAATAACCCGAGCCCTCTGCCATAATGCTTGTATGTGCGACAGCGCTAGACTGTCTCTTATAATGCTTACGAGATGTGTAAGCAAAAGATCCCTGCCGTGCCTAAGCAGAACTGGACTGACGCCATCCATCCCCTGAGCCTTATACTGGTGAAACGAATCCAGTCCCCAGCCGACCGATGTTCGGGGGAAAATACCCCTGGCCACCTTCCAGTCGGCCGGAGTCGGACCGGTATCGCAGCACATGGCTTCCGGCGATATCGTAATGGCATCAGGGAAGTAAGCCGAGAGCAGAGAAATGGCCTCCATCTTCTCGTTGCTAGAAAAGGATCCGTCAAGCAATTTTAATGCCACATTGATCACTGGAATTTTTATCGCTAAGGCCTTATGAAGCCTGGCAGCCGCAGGAGTAGAGCTAATGCACTCGCAGAAGGTCCTGAAGCTGCTACGGGTTGTCTTCTTATCTCCTTGATGTACTTCGTTAGGCAAGCTGAATACTCCTCCCAGAACCCCGTACGCTTAGATATATTAAATAGTTTACGCACTTCTTTACGGAGCACTTATAGCTCCCTACACCACCAGTTGGGTTAGGTCCTACCCCAAGGCTTTGTCGCGGTACAACTGGAGTTAAAGGCATCCATAATACTACCATTCAGCCTACATACTATGTCCTATAGTTTACTACAGCTTGTTCTTTTGTGATTATGCTCTGAGCCCGTTAAATTTGCTTTCCGAATACAGTTCATTTTACTGGGGTTCCTCTGCTCCGATCCGAGAGGGAAGGTTCAGATGAGACCCTCCATCCCAAGATCAGAGGACAAGCCATCTCATTGCTAATAGTGACGTCCAGTACTTCCTGTCTTGCCCTTGTAACGAACGTTGGATATGTCCCACGTTCTGAATACATAGGTTTTCACTTATAATAAATTCTAAAAAAAACTCACCCCTGTGGTTCGTATCAGTGTTGTGCCACTCCTCATTGTGGGCGTTCGCATCGCAGCTTATAATAAAGGAGAGCCGCCTCCATCGACAGAACCCCACCAGCTGCTGAACTTCAAGGGGGGCACGTTCGTGTTGTCCCTTGGGAAATAGGCCGCTGCAAAGACGACCTCGATATTGGCATTGTCTAACATCATCGTCGCCTGTACCGCTACCAAATCTTGCGATAAAAACTCTGAGTGTTTAATGTTACTCTTAAGCACTTCACATGCGCTTGGACCCTCACAGGAGACGTCCCAAATTACCTTATTATTGATTCAGGCCCCTTACCTGGCCACTGTACACCCACGGCTCTTGTATTAGTACTAGGCCCAGGTCGTCCTAGCAAAGCGGTCACAGCATGGTGAGGGTTGACCTGGGCTACTGACAGACGTGGAGAGCTCATAGCTCGGGCTCTTCCAGGTCGGAGAGCAATAAATCACCCGCGCTTCCTCTGTCGAGCGTTCGCAGGTCGAGTTCGTCTAGAACTTTTTCGCTGTAAGGACCATCGTCCTGTGCTGTTTACGGCTGTCCCGTCGCACTCAGTCGGGCAGGCGTCTGAGCCTCAGGCTTCAGATTCGTTCGAAACCCCCCGGAAGGCCCGTTCGTGGGAGGATCGGCTTCGCCAACGACCCCAACTTTCAGAGCACACTGTGCCGCCTGCTCTTTGTTGCCGGCAGGCCACCGCCTCCACGGCCTCACCACGACCTTGCCGAACCTAAAGTGTAGCAGGAAGTCCTTCTTGATCTCTCTCAGCTATGCCCAAGTTTATTCTAAGGCCGCCGCACGCCGTGCTGCTTGTGATGACTCTCCACAAGCCCTCGTTCAGAGTTTTAAACAGTTGCAGCGCGTACTCCGCTGGTTCATCATCGCTTCTCGGTAGGAACACCGTGGCATTGTGAAGCGGAGGAATATCATAACAGACATCACGGGTCCGCTCCATCGCTTTCAATCTTCGAGAGCCCCTCTACCGTCCCCTCGTCTTTACAATCAACGAGTTAGGTCGGCAGAGTTGAGTGCCTCTTAAGGCACCCGAGTGGCTGGACTGCTTCGCTCCCTGCACTCACGCTCCTCCTTCACCACCTCCATCCTTCTCCACCTCCATCCGCACATCTGCCATGGCCCGATCCTTTCGGTTCTTGTCGTCGAGGGCACCCGGCTGGCCCCGTTGAAAGAGTGGAGGAGGTTTCGCGCCACGGTGCTACGGTGGTCTAAAAAATAGCTGGGATCTCAGTCGTCCGCCGCGCCAGCGCCCTATAGCGCTGTAAGACCGCAGTTTCTCCCCGATGCGGCCCGGTGTCGAGAAGGCGCCGTTATAATACAGGCGGTTGTCCTCCTGGTTGCAAACCTTACAATGCACAATGAGACAGAATGCGTTTTTTTTGGCTTAAACTCTAAAAACTTACTCAGTGCCTTGAAATTCGGTACAGATACTAAACAACGCATATAAATATGAAAAATAAAAAATAAACCCGATGACACACCCCCTACCCCCAAAAGAGGCAACCCCTTATGGAATCAAAGCTTGAATTCAAAAAAATACATTAATAATTGATTGATTTTGTTTTAACTTCATTCCAAATCTTCAATTACATCTAAATCAATTGAATAATCATTAAACATATCCAAATCTGCCATTTCGTCATCATCAGAGAGTCTATCTTCATCTTCATCAATTGGTGCTTCTGGTGTAATTGCAATTTCCGGAGCTTCCAAAAGCGCCACCACTTCTTGCGGGAGCATTTTTTTAATTTTTTTGTTTTCTCTTTTGTTGATGCAAACTTGATATAAGAGGATCTGAAGAATCCATAGCTCTATGAAAAACGTCGGACAAATTATATGCTCTGCTACTTTTTCTGGCATGTGCATTTCTATCCTTCTTATAGAACTTATTTCGAGCCTCTGCCGCATTTTCTCCAAGACAACCGACAGGTACTACTGAAGCTCTTATTATCTCGGAACCATGGACTAATATTTTGTGGACGGTTGCTGACATAGGAAACCAAGAGTACTTTTCCAAATATAGTAAAGCAGTTTTACTGCAAAAAATTTCGAATTTTTCAGCATTGATCTGGTATTCGCATGAAATTGAAATTAATATAAAATATAAATTCTTCAAAATTTCAATGTCAAACTCCAGAATTGATGCAAAGGTCTCAGTATTTGTAAATGCTCTCCTCGCCGTATTTCCATCACTTGTGCTTCCACAGCCATTCTGTTTTGGTTTATCAACATGTAGCCCCATTTCTTCCCACAATTGTTTTTGAATTTTCTGTTTTCTAATTTTCATATTAAGTTTATCTATTGCATCCCTAACCTGCCACTTTTTTATGTCAATTCTATATGAGTTCTTTAATACGAATTCTAGGAATCTAATCCACGCATGCAAAGGACTTACACCATATTGAAGTGCTCCAGGTTTTTTCTTGAAAACGCTGGATTTCAAATCCTTCGTTGCTAAAAAGTCTTTAGTTTTTGCACCACATACTGGGCAACACTGATTGGAATTTGTACCAGTTAATATATTTAACACCTTACCATCTAAAGGGTGTTTTTTTTACAGGTTTGTTTTTCGAATAGAGATAAAACTGGCATTTTGTGGTCAAATCTGGCAACTCTAATGTCATTTATGTTAAGTTTGGTTTGCCATTTCATCATGAACAGGTTGACAAAAGAACAACGCTTGCAAATCGTGCAAATTTATTTCGAAAATAATGGTTCAGTTCGCGAAGTTTACCGTGAGCTCCGTCCATTTTATGGTTCAGTGATGAGGCTCATTTTTGGTTGAATGGCTACGTCAACAAGCAAAATTGCCGCATTTGGAGTGAAGAGAATCCACATGAGACCCTTGAAACGCCATTATATCCACAAAAACTGACTGTTTGGTGTGCTCTATGGGCTGGTGGAGTCATTGGGCCATACTTCTTCCGCAATAATGCTGGAGAGGCAGTTACCGTAATGGAGACCGGTATAGAGCCATGATAACCGACTATTTTGTTCCCGAATTGGATGGCATGAATGTGGATGAGTTGTGGTTCCAACAAGACGGCGCTACATGCCACACAGCGCACGTCACAATCGATTTATTGAAGGAAACATTCGCTGAGTGCATAATTTCGCGGAATGGACCTGTCAATTGGCCACCAAGATTGTGTGATTTGACACCATTGGATTATTTTCTTTGGGGATATGTGAAGTCGCTCGTCTACACCAACAAACCAGAAACGTTAGGGGAATTGGAAGCCAACATTCGTGGCGTTATTGCCGACATACGGACCCATATGCTCGAAAAAGTGGTTGAAAATTGGACCTGTAGAATTGGCTTTATTCGAGCCAGCCGCGGCGGCCACATGCCCGAAATCATATTTAAACATTAATGGCATAAAATTATCCTTCCAATAAAGCCAAATTGATGGACCTTAAAACGATTTTCTTGTGTTTTATTTCAATTCGAAGTTCTATACCCCTAAAAAAAACACCCGTTATTAACGTCATATGCAGATCATAGCTTACAGTCATGTGTTCACCATTAAGGTTGTATTCGAGAGGTGTCAAACTCTTAATTTGTGAATCCAAATTTGCTTTTTCAGCTAATATTTGATTTTTAGTTTCTTTGCTGAATTCGATTTTAATTGGCCTGCAAAATCTTACGAATTGTGGAGTTCGATTTCACCAAATTACTCTGTCTGAAGAATCAATTAATTTTAGTGGTATTAAAGTTGTTACAAATAAAGATTCATCCAACGATTCTGGTGCATCTCCTTCAAATTTCTGTTTGTACATGCTCTGTCCTGTTGTTCCATCGAATCCATAGCTAGCAATTAATTTCATTTCATCTATATTTGCAATCTGATTTATAACATCTTCCTGCATTAAAATAATACGCCCAGCCGTGTGGTCAAGTATGTTTTGCAAGCTAACTTCCGCATTAGTTTTCGAAACAGTTATGCCAATTGGTCTGCATTTTAATTTCGCCTCATACACAGTATGATAGCTTCAATATATGTTGCAATGTCGATTTTTATTTAACAATCTAATGTTAATGTACTGCTGTTTACTAAACGAATTTTCCAATAACAAAGTTAACGCTTCATCCGGAGTGAGTTGAAGTGGTTCAATGAAGCGAAGTTTTTTCCTTATTTCACTTGCTCTTGAAGATGATGATGAGCATACCTTTAAAACATACGCCGTGTCGCCTTTACTTGATTTTTTTGCTGAAACTGCAGCAGCATGAACAAGTAGTTGGGTGTTGTGCTCCCGCTCTGTTGATAATTCAAAGGCCAATTTACGTTTCAAACGTTGACCTGCTTCATCATAATTTAAATGTGGACGTCCTAGCTTGCTGGCAGAAGCCCTCTTACAATCTTTGTTTTCAACTACCAATATCATTTTCGACGCAAGCCATTCAGAATGTTTTTCTTTGAATCTGCTCAACAGTCTGTTGCAATTTGGTAAATGTTTTCTAATAAAGCTACAAAAATTTACAACTTTCTTTTTTATTTCTTTGTTTTTGTCTTCTTTTAACGTGTCTCTATTAATTTTTTCATAAATGTAGTTCAAAATACTGTCATCTTTTCGATCATTTGACTCCCATATTTGCAGCAATTCTTCATTTGAGAATTCATATTTTCCTTAAAAAATCCAATTTTCGAAAAAACGAGCAAAAATGAGCAAATAATTTGTATGACACATTTAAGAAGACATAATCACAATACATTTGGAACAGGTTTTGAGCAGAAGGCAGCGGAAGCCAAGAAGTTCTACTTCACGGAAAACAAATATTTGTTAATTTCTATGGAAGTAAACAGTACCACAAAACATAAAGTATGAATACACAATAGACAAATATACACACATTTTCTTTTTACAATATGCATTTACATACCTTGTTGATTGATTTCAATGATTTAAAAATAAAGTTTTTAGTTCACTTAAAATTTCACAGCTTTGCAAGCTTTAAATTACATGTATCATAAACAAGCAGTTACAATCAGCTGATTTTGAAAGCGCGCCAAAAATGTAAGGATGCCAACAGGCTGTTTTATTGTTTTATTTTATATATATATGGATAATCTACGAATAGAAAAATAACTTATTTTACAGGAATAGATATATACAAATTTTGACTTTATGCCAAAAAAACGCAATCTGTCCCATTGTGCAAAGGGCACGTCAAGCTCAACAACGAGAGGTCCAGGAAGCCTGGCAGCCGCAGGAGTAGAGCAAATGCACTCGCAGAAGGTCCTGAAGCTGCTACGGGTTGTCTTCTTATCTCCTTGATGTACTTCGTTAGGCAAGCTGAATACTCCTCCCAGAACCCCGTACGCTTAGATATATTAAATAGTTTACGCACTTCTTTAAGGAGCACTGATAGCTCCCTACACCACCAGTTGGGTTAGGTCCTACCCCAAGGCTTTGTCGCGGTACAACTGGAGTTAAAGGCATCCATAATACTACCATTCAGCCTGTAGACTATGTCCTATAATTTACTACAGCTTGTTCTTTTGTGATTATGCTCTGAGCCCGTTAAATTTGCTTTCCGAATACAGTTCGTTTTACTGGGGTTCCTCCTGCTCCGATCCGAGAGGGAAGGTTCAGATGAGACCCTCCATCCCAAGATCAGAGGACAGGCCATCTCATTGCTAATAGTGACGGCCAGTACTTCCTGTCTTGCCCTGGTAACGAACGTTGGATATGTCCCACGTTCTGAATACATAGGTTTTCACTTATAATAAATTCTAAAAGACACTCACCCCTGTGGTTCGTATCAGTGTTGTGCCACTCCTCATTGTGGGCGTTCGCATCGCAGCTTATAATAAAGGAGAGCCGCCTCCATCGGCAGAACCCCACCAGCTGCTGAACTTCAAGGGGGGCACGTTCGTGTTGTCCCTTGGGAAATAGGCCGCTGCAAAGAGACCTCGATATTGGCATTGTCTAACATCATCGTCGCCTGTACCGCTACCAAATCTTGCGATAAAAACTCTGAGTGTTTAAAGTTACTCTTAAGCACTTCACATGCGCTTGGACTCTCTCAGGAGACGTCCCAAATTACCTTATTATTGATTCAGGCCCCTTACCTGGCCACTGTACACCCACGGCTCTTGTATTAGTACTAGGCCCAGCTCGTCCTAGCAAAGCGGCCACAGCATGGTGAGGGTTGACCTGGGCTACTGACAGACGTGGAGAGCTCATAGCTCGGGCTCTTTCAGGTCGGAGAGCAATAAATCACCCGCGCTTCCTCTGTCGAGCGTTCGCAGGTCGAGTTCGTCTAGAACTTTTTCGCTGTAAGGACCATCGTCCTGTGCTGTTTACGGCTGGCCCGTCGCACTCAGTCGGGCAGGCGCCTGAGCCTCAGGCTTCGGATTCGTTCGCAACCCTTCGGAAGGCCCGTTCGTGGGAGGATCGGCTTCGCCAACGACCCCAGCTTTCAGAGCACACTGTGCCGCCTGCTCTTTGTTGCCGGCAGGCCACCGCCTCCACGGCCTCACCACGACCTTGCCGAACCTAAAGTGTAGCAGGAAGTCCCTCTTGATCTCTCTCAGCTATGCCCAAGTTTATTCTAAGGCCGCCGCACGCCGTGCTGCTTGTGATGACTCTCCACAAGCCCTCGTTCAGAGTTTTAAACAGTTGCAGCGCGTACTCCGCTGGTTCATCATCGCTTCTCGGTAGGAACACCGTGACATTGTGAAGCGGAGGAATATCATAACAGACATCACAGGTCCGCTCCATCGCTTTCAATCTTCGAGAGCCCCTCTACCGTCCCCTCGTCTTTACAATCAACGAGTTAGGTCGGCAGAGTTGAGTGCCTCTTAAGGCACCCGAGTGGCTGGACTGCTTCGCTCCCTGCACTCACGCTCCTCCTTCACCACCTCCATCCTTCTCCACCTCCATCCGCACATCTGCCATGGCCCGATCCTTTCGGTTCTTGTCGTCGAGGGCACCCGGCTGGCCCCGTTGAAAGAGTGGAGGAGGTTTCGCGCCACGGTGCTACGGTGGTCTAAAAAATAGCTGGGATCTCAGTCGTCCGCCGCGCCAGCGCCCTATAGCGCGGTAAGACCGCAGTTTCTCCTCGATGCGGCCCGGTGTCGAGAAGGCGCCGTTATAATACAGGCGGTTGTCCTTCTGGTTGCAAACCTTACAATGGGCACGTCAAGCTCAACAACGAGAGGTCCAGGAAACGAGCCGTTTCAACAGGGTCGGACCATAGGGAGAGGGGGGTTAGTTGAGTGGGTTTGGCCGGGCATGTGAATAGGTGATTGGTGTCGTGCGGAGACTCTCCACATGCCGGGCAAGTGTTGGGGGTGTCGGGGTTGATCCTGGATAGGTAGGAGTTTAAGCTGCTACAATATCCAGATCGGAGTTGAACCAGAGTGACGCGCGTCTCCCGAGGCAGCTGGAGCTCCTCTGCCAATATTGTCAAGGTTGCTTTTGTATGATTGCATTTAACTCTCTATAATTAACACATAGGCGATATTCTCCATTCGCTTTTGAAACCAACACTATCGGTGATGCATACATCGATTTTGATAAACGGATAATATTTAGATTTAATAGTTCAGGAACTATATATTCTACAATTTTCTGCTTCGTAATCGGTATTGGATACGGGTTTTGTCGACGTTTGAGATATTTGCCTTTTAGATACACTACATTTACCTATCTCTCGCAGTTCTTCACCGAAACAAATTGGAAACATTTTTAAAACTGTTTTTATCTCGACTTGTTCATTTATTGTAATTTTATTGCCGATATAATTTTATTTCCATCAATTAATTCGACATAACACTGTTTATTCTCGATTACAACACGATTTTTCAACAAAATATTTATCAGGATTATTTGTTTATTTATTACGAGTATTAATTCAGCCAGTGAATACAAAATTCTTACTGACTATGCCAACTAAATGAGTAACATAAAACTATGTATGACTAATACAAAGGTAGATAACTTGTAAATTAAAGGAACTCTAAGATTAAATTTTTCAACACCAACGCTGGGAGCGATATGTCAATGTCCCCTACATGATTAAGATCATTTATCTCTCTAAGGGCACGACAAACTGGAGCATTCATAAAGTACAGTGACTTCGAATAAGGCAAATAAAAAAGGTCAGAATGTCGTAAATTTCGACTCGGAATATTAAAAGGTATTCTCTGCAGAATATCAGGGTAATGAACAACTCCAGAAATAACATTAAATATAAAGGAGCACGAGTATAATTTCCTCCTATCCTCAAGTAAATTTAACTTAATGAGCTGACAGCGTGCGGGGTTTGAAGGTAACGGCTCAGCAAATTTGAGATCATCAACGTACAGAAGAAATTTCCAGAACAAAAAACAGGAACTTATGTCATTTATAAAAACAATAAACAGAAGGGGGGCGAGGATAATACTTTAGGGGACACCAGAACTAACATAAAAAGAACCTATATTTTCTAGTGCAACCTTACTATACCTATCGCAGAGATGGGAGCTTATCCAAGCAAAGAAATTCGAAGGCCTTACAGAAGTTGGTATATATTGTATCGATTTGAAACCCTGATTCAAAACTCGTAAGGCAGTCTTCGGAGAATATAGTCAGATTTGAGAGAGTAGATCTGCCTTGAACAAATCCATGCTTGTTTGGGCTAATTATAAATATTCTGTACAGCATGCCACATTTTTTCCTTAATAATGCATTCAAAGAGTTTGGCAACCGAAGTCAATTTTGCAATAGGTCTATAATCAGATATATATTTTGTTTCCACTTTTATAAATCGTAGTAATAAGAGTTATTTTCCAGTCTTTAATAAAAGTACCCTGGGATAGGGATGAGTTAAAGATAAGCATTAATGGTTTAATTAGAGCCATACATTTTTTGAAAAGGATAGGCTAGAATCCATCGGCATCTGTTTGCGCTGATGCCTTAAGATTTAAGATGCCTTTTAAAACATCTTCTTCGGTTAGTGATAGACAACCAAAGGACTGACAATTTTCTGTAACATCTCTGATAACAGCATCAACAGTGTCAGTATCAGATATAAAATTTTAGCTAAAAATTTGAATTTAAAATTGCTCTCGAAACCACCAATGTATTTTTTCCGCAAAGACTGGTCAAGAGACTTAAAATCAAACAAGCAAGATTTGTACGCATGGTAATTAAAAGAAATTTTAAATAGATTAAAATTTTTATGCAACCTATTGCAACGATTTTTAAGTCGTTTAAGCTCTGCGTTGTATTACGGAAACTTATACTTCCGATTCGAATAAACTGGAACAAGTGCAAGACACAGATTACGCACCGTCGCTTTAAAAATATTAAAGCACCTAAAGCATCCTCGTTCGAGAACAAGCGATTCCAATCAAACTCACACAATCGATTATTTAGAGGATCAAAGTTACCTTTGTTGAAATTTAAGTTGTTTATAACGCTCCCAGAAGAGGCATTCAAAAATTCATAGAATTCTAAGTCTAACTCTAATTGAAGATGATGTTGACAAGCAGGCGATATAGGAACTCAGCACTCACTGAATTTAAAATTCAAGTTATTGGATAAGAAAATTAAGTCCAAAATTCTATTAAGCTTGTTACAATAATAATTTACTAGGTGAAGAACTAAACTTGC
Source organism: Philophylla caesio (assembly GCA_963971545.1). NCBI lineage: Eukaryota > Metazoa > Arthropoda > Insecta > Diptera > Tephritidae > Philophylla > Philophylla caesio. The sequence continues at coordinate 25,795,837 of OZ020609.1, read as the reverse complement.
AAAAGATTCAACAAAATATTGCTCGAAAGATCTACATACATTTGAAGGGTTTAAAGACGCTAAGTTATCTAAAAACGACCATGAAATACTACTTAAATTGATGATGTCCAATTCTCGAATCTAGTGATATAACGTTATCAATATGGAATTTATATAGCGATTCATTACTGTTTGGCGGTATGTATGAGATACAAATGAAGAGATCAGACGACATACTGCGAAAGCGTACGCATAATTGATCTAATAGCGAGTCTTGATTTTCAAGGCAATGAGCTGAGGCACGAAGGTTGCGCTTAACAGCAATAAGAACACCTCCACCTCTACTACATTGAGTTTTAATAGCATCGCGATCTTTACGGAAAACATCAAAAAGGTTCCCTGCATTCACTTTCGAAATTTGACGAAAAAGGCGAACTGTTACATCAGAAATCGACGGGAAACCAGAACATTCGCCAGAAACTACTGTATTGGTATTGCGGAGCGAACCAAGCTTTCTGTTATTGTTTTTGTAGCGAGAAATTGCAGTAGCTGCCAAATTTGCGTATGTGTTAGGAGTGACAGAAGTAGCAGAATAGGCAGAATCCGAACGGAGAGCAGAATTAGTATTGTGAACCGAAGTCAGCGGTGATTTATCTCAAGCGCTCTTTTTGAAGTTATTAGAACAGCAGACATTAGCACGAAGATCTTTGACTTCAGAAGAGAGCGAATAGAATGCAGAAACGATCTCTTCGAAGTGCAGTTGACTCCTAAGTGTATGAGTATGACATCATCGCCTTCACTTCATTATCAATAATCAAAAGCTCACACAAAGTCTTTGTTATCAATATTTACTAGCGTATTTATTAATTCGCGGCACTGAAACTAACCTTCCGCAACACCATTTGATATTTAAAAGTTTGGTTAATTTCGAAAAAAGTTCTCTTTTGAATTCAGTTCCTAAGTCGGATTTAATTGAATTCATTATGCCATATGTTAATATAAAAGTTTCGAAGATAGCTGAAGCAACTATTTTAGCAGATTTATCTGGTATAGCTACTGTTACCAGGTATTTTGTTAAATCGCAAATCATAGTAACTGCGAACCTATTACCAAATTTAGATTCTGGTAGTGGGCCTATCGTGTCTATTACTACTATATCAAATGGTCTAATAGGAGTTGGTGTTAAAATTAAATTTTCTTTTATTTTAGGTTTTACTTTGTTCAAAAGACATTTATTGCAATTTTTAACGAATTTAGCAATGTCGCGGGTCATGTGTTTCCAAAAATACTTTGTTCGAATTTTTGCGTATAGTTTTTTCATTCCGCAGTGCCCGCCTGCAATTGGGTCGTCGTGGTAGATTGTCATTAGTTTTAGTTTTTTGTCGTCGTCAGTTACAGTTTCTACAGTGTCTGTAAGTATAATTTATAAGGATTTTAAATGTTTATTTCCGCTTGTTTTTAAATTTGTAATAGAAAAATGTTTGAAAGCATAGTCATCTTTAGCCAATTCAATAATTTTAATGTTGCGTTTGCTGGCTTCTTGTTCTACCCTCGAAAGTAATACATCTTGATTTATTATTTCGTTAGCATTCTCAACATTAATAAACTCGAGTTTCTTATGTTTTATGTGTGCACATATTTTTAAAGTGGAAATTTTTTTATTTTTATCGTAAACTATTAATGATCTAAGTGGAAATTTTTTTATTTTTATCGTAAACTATTAATGATCTAATCCGCGGTACCTTTTTTGAAAAATTGTAGGCAAATGTATCGTAAACGTTTATTGTCTGAGTTGTATTTTCTGTGTTGTCTTTATTTTGTAAGTCTTCGCCGTAACATTGTTTCGTCATAGTTCTAGTTTTAACTGCAAGAACTTGTTTCGTAGATTCTCTGATATCGTCGAAATGAATGCGTGAAAGTGCATATGCGCCTACGTTTGTTTTACCCTTAGTGTACTCGATGGTAAAGTTATATTCTGCTAATTCAAGACGTATCCTTGCTAGCTTTGAGGATGGATCTTTCATATTGAATAAATAAACTAAAGGCCTATGGTCCGATTTAACAGTAAAGTGTGTTCCGTAAACGTATGGTCGATAATGCTTGATTGCAAAATAAATAGCTAAGAGTTACAGTTCTATAATTGGTTTTTTCTGTTCTGCTTTGTTGAATGCTTTAGAAGCATAACATATAGGCAAATCGCTCCCTTGCTGCTCTTGACTCAATATAGCACCGCACCCATTTTTCTAAGCATCGACAGTAATAATAATTTGTAACAGTCTCTGACTAGCAGTCATTCTATACGGTTGTGTGCATATTGTTTGTTAATTCTTCTTTCTACCAATTCGTACAATTAGTAGTTCAGCAACAAACCGATTCATTTGCTTTGTGAAAACCGGACAATAAATACTTACACGCGTTTGAATAAAGTGAAAATCATAGCCCCTGGGCCCCCAAACCTCGGGGATAATAGATTCGCCCTATTATCCCCACCCACCCGTGTCAAACGAAAAAAAACTATGAATATTAGTGAAGAGTTTCCCGAGCTCCCAGTGTCAAAAAAAGACGATCCTAAATTCCTAACAATAAAACCAAAAGACGCAAACAAATCATTCTCTGAATATTCTATATTTGCTTTACACAAATCGCTTCTTTCCATAGCAGATTAACTCTATTTCCCAACAATCAGTCTAATAATACTAGTAAAAAATCGTGAATACGCGAAAAAGTTTATTGAAGCTCGCCAACTTCCTGGACTTTGTGCAATCACCGCCAACTACCACGATAACCTCAACTGCGTGAAAGGCACCGTGTATGCTCCTTTTCTCAATAACGTTCCCGAAAACGAAATCGTTGACGGCTTAAAAGACTATAACGTAACAACCGTTTATAAATTTCCACGTATCACCGATGGAGTCCCCAAACCCACTGCAGTACTATTCATTTCTTTTGACAACTACTTTCTCCCGGACAAGATTGATATAGCATAAATCACCACCAAGGTACGTCCATTCTACCCGAACCCTATGCGCCAGAAGTTAGGGCACACGCTCAAGTTATGCAAAAATATGCCAGCTTACCAATCATGCAACCTTCCTCCCCACACACCTACGCCTTGCATTCGTACGTACTGTGCTAATTGCGCAGGCGATCATGCAGCTTCATCCTACTCGTGCCAGAAATATCAGCAAGCCAAAGAAATAATGAAAATTAAAACGCAAGAAAAATGTACTCTACGCGAAGCTAACAAACTGTACAAAGCCCGGAACCCCCTCACCCCGAATTCGCTAACATCACGAAAGCAACCAGCCCAATTGTTAATCACATTAATCAAATAACAAAAGAAACGCAAAATATCAGCACCAACCATAGCCCTATCACTCAAGTAAATTCATCAACAACAGCTTCATCTACAACAACAACACCAATCAGCAGTCCCACTGTCACAAAAACCAGTTTTTCGTCCACCTACCCCACTATCAACAATCATACACAGCCAATTGGCACAGTAGAACCAACAACAGACTCAGCAGTTTTTGGTACAACAACGACAACACTAGACGATCTAGTTCGGGTTACAGCTCTTCCTTCTCTCCGCTGTGATAACGATTCAGTCGCTTTTAGTATTCAAAATCTCTCCCCATACAAAAACTCAAATATAATGGAATTAGAATCAACACGACAATCAACTCATAATTATTTTTCAACGAGTAATATGCACCTTACCAACAATTCACATGATTTAATCAACTCGTCTACGTCATCAGCAGTCAAAGAATACATTACATCTAAAGATGTACATTAGGGTGACAGTTAATTTCGAAAGTGATATTTTCTTTGGTCTTAGTATTTTTTTGTGTGTAGTTTTATTTAAAAAAAATTCTAGTAAAATTTCAAGGTCGTAGGAAGAGGATTAGGGGGCGCGTCGGCCCCCCAAAGTTACACAAAATACGTTTTTTCACGCAAATTCTTACTTTGACTGCTTGTAACTTTCTCTGTGTTTTTTTTTTTTAAACATTACTGGCGAAAGATGTTCATTAATATGTCTACAATAACATCTGTCAATAACATTTTTGTCTAATGTTAATATTTAATGAAAAAAACTTAAATATAGGAGAAAAAGTACGCCTCAATGTCGATTTATTATACTTAAATAAAACTACTTATGTATATGATTTCTCTTTTTATTAATATTGTTTAAAGCACTTGAGACAATGTCTTTTTATTACAGTCCGGAAACCGATGGCGGTAATCGCTAACAATTTTTAAAACAAATTGTTTTTGGCGTTCATTTTTGGTAAATAGTTTATTATACTCTTCCATCAATTTAACCCCCCTTTCGGCAGTGTCATTTGTAACATTTAATTTTTTCATCAGTTCAGCCGCTTTACAATAAGATTGGTCCTGCTCCCATTTGTCTGGGTTTAATTTAAAAACAATCAGTATTTATTTGAAATCTTTCAAATAATGCTTTTGTTTCGGCAGAGACGAACTGTTCAATTCCGTCATGGAATATTTCAACGATTTCTCTATCATTTATTGTAGCTCGCTTTGTGTTTTGCTCTTGTTCAAAATCATTTTCCAAAGCCGCCACCATTTTTTGTTTTGAAAAAAGGGATACGTTGCTGTCAAAAAATGCAAGACCAACCGCCTCAGGGCTTAAACACCACAAGTGGTTCCTGAACTTTTTAAGAGCAACATAAGATATAGCAGCATCAATTTTTTTGAAGTTTTCAAGTTTTTGTAAAAATAAAAAATCTTGATATGGCGCTTTAATGGCCAAAGGAGCAGAAAACCACGCTTCGACATAGACTTCAGCAATAAAAACACAAATTTGACGAAGCCCATTTAATTCAGTTGCTGAAAGCTGGAACTCGTTACGGAATAAAAATATTTTTAGACAGTAAATCGCTTTTGCAATCCACCTTGCATGGTGAACAGCTCCTGGCGATCGAAACATTAGGCTGTTTGGATGTGTCTTTTCTGGTTTTTGACCCAGGAAGAGCAAAGTGAGTTCCAAGAATTCTTTATAGTATTCCCTGGGTTGTTTTTCTTCCAAGATATTATTTACTGCACCGATAATGCGAACAGCAGACTCTTTCATGTACGTCTTGACAGTTGGATCGTTGATGCCATACTCATAGTTTTTAGCATCAATCTTAGCCCAAGCATTTTTAAATTTCTCAAACATTTTAACGTTTGGACTTCCATAACAGCTTATTTTTTCTTCGAAAACGCATCTTAAAACAATCTCGTATATATGATGACGGCATGGTAACCATAAAAGTTGTCTTTGTAAATTATTTTCAATTAACGTACAGGTACCATTGAAACGCCCAGTATTGACCGCTGTTGTATCAAACACTAAAGCTTTGATGTGATTTTGCAGACCATATTCATAAATAGCATCGCATACAGCGGATGCCTGTTCTTTTCCAGTACCGGAATCAAGTGCAGGTATTTCAAGAAGCTGTTCAACTTTACCGCTCGATATTATTATAGGCAACCTATCAACTTTATCATTTCCCGTCAGCGCCGGCAAAAGTTTACCATCCCAATGAAGGCAGATAGCGTCGAGCTCATTTAATTTTAATTTATTTTTTAATGCTGAAATTCTTTCTTCACGGATTTGTTCCCTTTCCTGGTGTACAGACGTTCGGTTTAAAATATAATCTTCAACATTATTACCCAGAGCTTCAACGACTGCGCTTATTAGATGAACCGCATGTCTGTCACTGATTTTACAGACATCGAGTGCGGCCGCCAGTTTTGGTGTTAGTATTTTATTTGTTCCCCTACATTTTTTGGCTGGAGGTTGACTACAACGTGGGTCACATTCCATATCTGGAAAACTGTTATCATTCTCTGAAGATTCAGATGACAGCAACTCTGCAGTTTCATCTAATAAAAACGACTTAATTTAAAGAAAATAAAAAATAAACAATAACATACAACGAACCAATTAATGCAATTTCACGATTATTCCGCTCCACTTGTTGTAATAAATTGTTGTTGCGTTCTTCAAGTCGGCACTCTCGGCGTACTTCTTCGTAATCGATACCATACATAAAGCCTGGGCGCCCCGTTTTTCGTTGACTTATCAAGAAATCAATATCTTCTTGATTCGACATTATTTTTAATGCACTTGCATGCGCCACGTCAAAAAGCATATCCAATTTTTCTTTCCACGTGTTTACTTTGCTCTTATGGAAATTAGAAGTCTTCTTTGAATCTTTTTGAAAGCTTTGCCATTCTTTATACAATTTCTCTACATTTGTAATGCAGTGTTGTTTATCCTTGACCGGAATGCGGGCATTTTCCCAGAACACGAATAGTTCTTTTACAATTAATCTGAACTTTCCCGTAAATTTTTTTTTACTACACGTAAATTGAAAAACAAAACTTTCAACACTTCTATATTGGAGGGTAGTTTACTTCCCGTTAATGAGTTGGTACAATAACCAATTAAATATATGCGTTCACGTAAATTTCTAGCAGACATTTTCGACTTTTCACATTCAAATATTCACTTCGAATGATTTTTTTGCAAATTTAATGCTATTAAAAAATGTTTGCGGCTGCTGCATATAACTGTAAAATAAGAATCTATTTTCCGAGAAACATTGGTGCTGATTTTTTGTCGGTAGCTTACGCAAGCATTGAGAATAATATTGTTGAGGTTGTAACGGGAATATTCTCGGTCACAATTGTCAATATTATAGATCGCTTCAGCATACAGGCAAAAAAAATTTGAAGCAAACTTTTAAAGACAATTCTTACACTTGAAAACAAAAGTAAACAAAAAAAGTCTGAAGTTCGGACTAGCGAGGTCTTACTGTATATAATTGTTGAAGCTACGCTTACGTAAATCATAAGGAATTTTCTATATGAATCTTTAATTAAATAAATCTGAACAAAATCCAAAATTTGAATCATATAAGTAATTTTATTTAAGTATAATAAATCGACATTGAGGCGTACTTTTTCTCCTATATTTAAGTTTTTTTCATTAAATATTAACATTAGACAAAAATGTTATTGACAGATGTTATTGTAGACATATTAATGAACATCTTTCGCCAGTAATGTTTAAAAAAAAAAAACACAGAGAAAGTTACAAGCAGTCAAAGTAAGAATTTGCGTGAAAAAACGTATTTTGTGTAACTTTGAGGGGCCGACGCGCCCCCTAATCCTCTTCCTACGACCTTGAAATTTTACTAGAATTTTTTTTAAATAAAACTACACACAAAAAACACTGAGACCAAAACAATAAAGAAAAAAAAAATACTCCATACATTTAATTGTCACCCTAATGTACATACATAACAACAATAAGTGAACACATACTTAACCAAATTAAATATTTTATACAAACCAGCATCACTTGCATACACATATACACCTATCGTATATACTTATTTATTTAATATTACGCTTAAAATAGTACAGTGGAATATTAGAGGATATTTAAATAATTATAATGATATTGACTTAATTATCCGGGATTTTAAACCCGACATCATATGTTTGCAGGAAAGCAAGATTCCTTTAAATTTAAAAAATGTGATAGTTCCAAAGCCTTTTATCGGCTCCTTTACAAACTCTCCACAAAACATCAATCCCAAAGGAGGTGCAGCCACTCTCGTTAAACGCAACATTCCACACAAGTTAGTTTCTCAATTTAATACAGTCCAAGCAATTGCAATAGAAGTTAATATACCCGCTCCTTTAACCCTCATCAACGCCTATATTTCACCAACACAAAACTTTACTGAATCTGATATTTTCTCCATACTCCCCCGATCGCATATCACCTTAATAATTCTGGGCGATTTCAACGCCTGGAGTCCATTGTGGGGATCAAAACAGTCTAACAATCGCGGTACAACAATAGAAAACGTTATTATGTCAAATAACCTTTCTATCCTCAATGACGGCTCCCCCACCCATTTCTCCACCCATAATTCCTTTACCCATATTGATCTTACTCTTGCTTCGTCCAAATTAATCCCCAAATATAATTGGAAAACGATTGACGACATGTATGGAAGTGATCACTACCCGTTACTGACTAAAGTACTTTCTAACCTAGCACCTAGTAATCTAATGAAATCTCCAAAATTCAATACCGACGCCGCTAATTGGAATCATTATCAATCTTTATGCGAAGTAAATTTCAAGAAATGGAACACTACCAATATCCATAAACTCACAGCCAATATTACCAAAGCCATCAGATCGGCTGCCAACATCGCCATCCCTCAGAGTAACACTACCTCCATAAAAAACTAGATCTGCTCGCCCTCAGGGTTAACAAGACTCTGGCACTCATACAAAATTTCCCCATCTGTAGATCTGCTCGTGGCCTACAAAAGAACTAATGCTCAGTTTAAAAAATCGGTAACAGAAGCCAAAAAGCGATGTCCAACTTTACCGCCGATATCAATCCATCTTCTAAGCCAAAGGCAGGCCACCGCCTCCACGGCCTCACCACGACCTTGCCGAACCTAAAGTGTAGCAGGAAGTCCCTCTTGATCTCTCTCAGCTATGCCCAAGTTTATTCTAAGGCCGCCGCACGCCGTGCTGCTTGTGATGACTCTCCACAAGCCCTCGTTCAGAGTTTTAAACAATTGCAGCGCGTACTCCGCTGGTTCATCATCGCTTCTCGGTAGGAACACCGTGACATTGTGAAGCGGAGGAATATCATAACAGACATCACAGGTCCGCTCCATCGCTTTCAATCTTCGAGAGCCCCTCTACCGTCCCCTCGTCTTTACAATCAACGAGTTAGGTCGGCAGAGTTGAGTGCCTCTTAAGGCACCCGAGTGGCTGGACTGCTTCGCTCCCTGCACTCACGCTCCTCCTTCACCACCTCCATCCTTCTCCACCTCCATCCGCACATCTGCCATGGCCCGATCCTTTCGGTTCTTGTCGTCGAGGGCACCCGGCTGGCCCCGTTGAAAGAGTGGAGGAGGTTTCGCGCCACGGTGCTACGGTGGTCTAAAAAATAGCTGGGATCTCAGTCGTCCGCCGCGCCAGCGCCCTATAGCGCGGTAAGACCGCAGTTTCTCCTCGATGCGGCCCGGTGTCGAGAAGGCGCCGTTATAATACAGGCGGTTGTCCTTCTGGTTGCAAACCTTACAATGGGCACGTCAAGCTCAACAACGAGAGGTCCAGGAAACGAGCCGTTTCAACAGGGTCGGACCATAGGGAGAGGGGGGTTAGTTGAGTGGGTTTGGCAGGGCATGTGAATAGGTGATTGGTGTCGTGCGGAGACTCTCCACATGCCGGGCAAGTGTTGGGGGTGTCGGGGTTGATCCTGGATAGGTAGGAGTTAAAGCTGCTAAAATATCCAGATCGGAGTTGAACCAGAGTGACGCGCGTCTCCCGAGGCAGCTGGAGCTCCTCTGCCAATATTGTCAAGGTTGCTTTTGTATGATTGCATTTAACTCTCTATAATTAACACATAGGCGATATTCTCCATTCGCTTTTGAAACCAACACTATCGGTGATGCATACATCGATTTTGATAAACGCATAATATTTGGATTTAATAGTTCAGGAACTATATATTCTACAATTTTCTGCTTCGTAATCGGTATTGGATACGGGTTTTGTCGACGTTTGAGATATTTGCCTTTTAGATACACTACATTTACCTATCTCTCGCAGTTCTTCACCGAAACAAATTGGAAACATTTTTAAAACTGTTTTTATCTCGACTTGTTCATTTATTGTAATTTTATTGCCGATATAATTTTATTTCCATCAATTAATTCGACATAACACTGTTTATTCTCGATTACAACACGATTTTTCAACAAAATATTTATCAGGATTATTTGTTTATTTATTACGAGTATTAATTCAGCCAGTGAATACAAAATTCTTACTGACTATGCCAACTAAATGAGTAACATAAAACTATGTATGACTAATACAAAGGTAGATAACTTGTAAATTAAAGGAACTCTAAGATTAAATTTTTCAACACCAACGCTGGGAGCGATATGTCAATGTCCTACATGATTAAGATCATTTATCTCTCTAAAGGCACGACAAACTGGAGCATTCATAAAGTACAGTGACTTCGAATAAGGCAAATAAAAAAGGTCAGAATGTCGTAAATTTCGACTCGGAATATTAAAAGGTATTCTCTGCAGAATATCAGGGTAATGAACAACTCCAGAAATAACATTAAATATAAAGGAGCACGAGTATAATTTCCTCCTATCCTCAAGTAAATTTAACTTAATGAGCTGACAGCGTGCGGGGTTTGAAGGTAACGGCTCAGCAAATTTGAGATCATCAACGTACAGAAGAAATTTCCAGAACAAAAAACAGGAACTTATGTCATTTATAAAAACAATAAACAGAAGGGGGCCGAGGATAATACTTTAGGGGACACCAGAACTAACATAAAAAGAACCTATATTTTCTAGTGCAACCTTACTATACCTATCGCAGAGATGGGAGCTTATCCAAGCAAAGAAATTCGAAGGCCTTACAGAAGTTGGTATATATTGTATCGATTTGAAACCCTGATTCAAAACTCGTAAGGCAGTCTTCGGAGAATATAGTCAGATTTGAGAGAGTAGATCTGCCTTGAACAAATCCATGCTTGTTTGGGCTAATTATAAATATTCTGTACAGCATGCCACATTTTTTCCTTAATAATGCATTCAAAGAGTTTGGCAACCGAAGTCAATTTTGCAATAGGTCTATAATCAGATATATATTTTGTTTCCACTTTTATAAATCGTAGTAATAAGAGTTATTTTCCAGTCTTTAATAAAAGTACCCTGGGATAGGGATGAGTTAAAGATAAGCATTAATGGTTTAATTAGAGCCATACATTTTTTGAAAAGGATAGGCTAGAATCCATCGGCATCTGTTTGCGCTGATGCCTTAAGATTTAAGATGCCTTTTAAAACATCTTCTTCGGTTAGTGATAGACAACCAAAGGACTGACAATTTTCTGTAACATCTCTGATAACAGCATCAACAGTGTCAGTATCAGATATAAAATTTTAGCTAAAAATTTGAATTTAAAATTGCTCTCGAAACCACCAATGTATTTTTTCCGCAAAGACTGGTCAAGAGACTTAAAATCAAACAAGCAAGATTTGTACGCATGGTAATTAAAAGAAATTTTAAATAGATTAAAATTTTTATGCAACCTATTGCAACGATTTTTAAGTCGTTTAAGCTCTGCGTTGTATTACGGAAACTTATACTTCCGATTCGAATAAACTGGAACAAGTGCAAGACACAGATTACGCACCGTCGCTTTAAAAATATTAAAGCACCTAAAGCATCCTCGTTCGAGAACAAGCGATTCCAATCAAACTCACACAATCGATTATTTAGAGGATCAAAGTTACCTTTGTTGAAATTTAAGTTGTTTATAACGCTCCCAGAAGAGGCATTCAAAAATTCATAGAATTCTAAGTCTAACTCTAATTGAAGATGATGTTGACAAGCAGGCGATATAGGAACTCAGCACTCACTGAATTTAAAATTCAAGTTATTGGATAAGAAAATTAAGTCCAAAATTCTATTAAGCTTGTTACAATAATAATTTACTAGGTGAAGAACTAAACTTGCAAAAGATTCAACAAAATATTGCTCGAAAGATCTACATACATTTGAAGGGTTTAAAGACGCTAAGTTATCTAAAAACGACCATGAAATACTACTTAAATTGATGATGTCCAATTCTCGAATCTAGTGATATAACGTTATCAATATGGAATTTATATAGCGATTCATTACTGTTTGGCGGTATGTATGAGATACAAATGAAGAGATCAGACGACATACTGCGAAAGCGTACGCATAATTGATCTAATAGCGAGTCTTGATTTTCAAGGCAATGAGCTGAGGCACGAAGGTTGCGCTTAACAGCAATAAGAACACCTCCACCTCTACTACATTGAGTTTTAATAGCATCGCGATCTTTACGGAAAACATCAAAAAGGTTCCCTGCATTCACTTTCGAAATTTGACGAAAAAGGCGAACTGTTACATCAGAAATCGACGGGAAACCAGAACATTCGCCAGAAACTACTGTATTGGTATTGCGGAGCGAACCAAGCTTTCTGTTATTGTTTTTGTAGCGAGAAATTGCAGTAGCTGCCAAATTTGCGTATGTGTTAGGAGTGACAGAAGTAGCAGAATAGGCAGAATCCGAACGGAGAGCAGAATTAGTATTGTGAACCGAAGTCAGCGGTGATTTATCTCAAGCGCTCTTTTTGAAGTTATTAGAACAGCAGACATTAGCACGAAGATCTTTGACTTCAGAAGAGAGCGAATAGAATGCAGAAACGATCTCTTCGAAGTGCAGTTGACTCCTAAGTGTATGAGTATGACATCATCGCCTTCACTTCATTATCAATAATCAAAAGCTCACACAAAGTCTTTGTTATCAATATTTACTAGCGTATTTATTAATTCGCGGCACTGAAACTAACCTTCCGCAACACCATTTGATATTTAAAAGTTTGGTTAATTTCGAAAAAAGTTCTCTTTTGAATTCAGTTCCTAAGTCGGATTTAATTGAATTCATTATGCCATATGTTAATATAAAAGTTTCGAAGATAGCTGAAGCAACTATTTTAGCAGATTTATCTGGTATAGCTACTGTTACCAGGTATTTTGTTAAATCGCAAATCATAGTAACTGCGAACCTATTACCAAATTTAGATTCTGGTAGTGGGCCTATCGTGTCTATTACTACTATATCAAATGGTCTAATAGGAGTTGGTGTTAAAATTAAATTTTCTTTTATTTTAGGTTTTACTTTGTTCAAAAGACATTTATTGCAATTTTTAACGAATTTAGCAATGTCGCGGGTCATGTGTTTCCAAAAATACTTTGTTCGAATTTTTGCGTATAGTTTTTTCATTCCGCAGTGCCCGCCTGCAATTGGGTCGTCGTGGTAGATTGTCATTAGTTTTAGTTTTTTGTCGTCGTCAGTTACAGTTTCTACAGTGTCTGTAAGTATAATTTATAAGGATTTTAAATGTTTATTTCCGCTTGTTTTTAAATTTGTAATAGAAAAATGTTTGAAAGCATAGTCATCTTTAGCCAATTCAATAATTTTAATGTTGCGTTTGCTGGCTTCTTGTTCTACCCTCGAAAGTAATACATCTTGATTTATTATTTCGTTAGCATTCTCAACATTAATAAACTCGAGTTTCTTATGTTTTATGTGTGCACATATTTTTAAAGTGGAAATTTTTTTATTTTTATCGTAAACTATTAATGATCTAAGTGGAAATTTTTTTATTTTTATCGTAAACTATTAATGATCTAATCCGCGGTACCTTTTTTGAAAAATTGTAGGCAAATGTATCGTAAACGTTTATTGTCTGAGTTGTATTTTCTGTGTTGTCTTTATTTTGTAAGTCTTCGCCGTAACATTGTTTCGTCATAGTTCTAGTTTTAACTGCAAGAACTTGTTTCGTAGATTCTCTGATATCGTCGAAATGAATGCGTGAAAGTGCATATGCGCCTACGTTTGTTTTACCCTTAGTGTACTCGATGGTAAAGTTATATTCTGCTAATTCAAGACGTATCCTTGCTAGCTTTGAGGATGGATCTTTCATATTGAATAAATAAACTAAAGGCCTATGGTCCGATTTAACAGTAAAGTGTGTTCCGTAAACGTATGGTCGATAATGCTTGATTGCAAAATAAATAGCTAAGAGTTACAGTTCTATAATTGGTTTTTTCTGTTCTGCTTTGTTGAATGCTTTAGAAGCATAACATATAGGCAAATCGCTCCCTTGCTGCTCTTGACTCAATATAGCACCGCACCCATTTTTCTAAGCATCGACAGTAATAATAATTTGTAACAGTCTCTGACTAGCAGTCATTCTATACGGTTGTGTGCATATTGTTTGTTAATTCTTCTTTCTACCAATTCGTACAATTAGTAGTTCAGCAACAAACCGATTCATTTGCTTTGTGAAAACCGGACAATAAATACTTACACGCGTTTGAATAAAGTGAAAATCATAGCCCCTGGGCCCCCAAACCTCGGGGATAATAGATTCGCCCTATTATCCCCACCCACCCGTGTCAAACGAAAAAAAACTATGAATATTAGTGAAGAGTTTCCCGAGCTCCCAGTGTCAAAAAAAGACGATCCTAAATTCCTAACAATAAAACCAAAAGACGCAAACAAATCATTCTCTGAATATTCTATATTTGCTTTACACAAATCGCTTCTTTCCATAGCAGATTAACTCTATTTCCCAACAATCAGTCTAATAATACTAGTAAAAAATCGTGAATACGCGAAAAAGTTTATTGAAGCTCGCCAACTTCCTGGACTTTGTGCAATCACCGCCAACTACCACGATAACCTCAACTGCGTGAAAGGCACCGTGTATGCTCCTTTTCTCAATAACGTTCCCGAAAACGAAATCGTTGACGGCTTAAAAGACTATAACGTAACAACCGTTTATAAATTTCCACGTATCACCGATGGAGTCCCCAAACCCACTGCAGTACTATTCATTTCTTTTGACAACTACTTTCTCCCGGACAAGATTGATATAGCATAAATCACCACCAAGGTACGTCCATTCTACCCGAACCCTATGCGCCAGAAGTTAGGGCACACGCTCAAGTTATGCAAAAATATGCCAGCTTACCAATCATGCAACCTTCCTCCCCACACACCTACGCCTTGCATTCGTACGTACTGTGCTAATTGCGCAGGCGATCATGCAGCTTCATCCTACTCGTGCCAGAAATATCAGCAAGCCAAAGAAATAATGAAAATTAAAACGCAAGAAAAATGTACTCTACGCGAAGCTAACAAACTGTACAAAGCCCGGAACCCCCTCACCCCGAATTCGCTAACATCACGAAAGCAACCAGCCCAATTGTTAATCACATTAATCAAATAACAAAAGAAACGCAAAATATCAGCACCAACCATAGCCCTATCACTCAAGTAAATTCATCAACAACAGCTTCATCTACAACAACAACACCAATCAGCAGTCCCACTGTCACAAAAACCAGTTTTTCGTCCACCTACCCCACTATCAACAATCATACACAGCCAATTGGCACAGTAGAACCAACAACAGACTCAGCAGTTTTTGGTACAACAACGACAACACTAGACGATCTAGTTCGGGTTACAGCTCTTCCTTCTCTCCGCTGTGATAACGATTCAGTCGCTTTTAGTATTCAAAATCTCTCCCCATACAAAAACTCAAATATAATGGAATTAGAATCAACACGACAATCAACTCATAATTATTTTTCAACGAGTAATATGCACCTTACCAACAATTCACATGATTTAATCAACTCGTCTACGTCATCAGCAGTCAAAGAATACATTACATCTAAAGATGTACATTAGGGTGACAGTTAATTTCGAAAGTGATATTTTCTTTGGTCTTAGTATTTTTTTGTGTGTAGTTTTATTTAAAAAAAATTCTAGTAAAATTTCAAGGTCGTAGGAAGAGGATTAGGGGGCGCGTCGGCCCCCCAAAGTTACACAAAATACGTTTTTTCACGCAAATTCTTACTTTGACTGCTTGTAACTTTCTCTGTGTTTTTTTTTTTTAAACATTACTGGCGAAAGATGTTCATTAATATGTCTACAATAACATCTGTCAATAACATTTTTGTCTAATGTTAATATTTAATGAAAAAAACTTAAATATAGGAGAAAAAGTACGCCTCAATGTCGATTTATTATACTTAAATAAAACTACTTATGTATATGATTTCTCTTTTTATTAATATTGTTTAAAGCACTTGAGACAATGTCTTTTTATTACAGTCCGGAAACCGATGGCGGTAATCGCTAACAATTTTTAAAACAAATTGTTTTTGGCGTTCATTTTTGGTAAATAGTTTATTATACTCTTCCATCAATTTAACCCCCCTTTCGGCAGTGTCATTTGTAACATTTAATTTTTTCATCAGTTCAGCCGCTTTACAATAAGATTGGTCCTGCTCCCATTTGTCTGGGTTTAATTTAAAAACAATCAGTATTTATTTGAAATCTTTCAAATAATGCTTTTGTTTCGGCAGAGACGAACTGTTCAATTCCGTCATGGAATATTTCAACGATTTC
Source organism: Philophylla caesio (assembly GCA_963971545.1). Classification (NCBI taxonomy): domain Eukaryota; kingdom Metazoa; phylum Arthropoda; class Insecta; order Diptera; family Tephritidae; genus Philophylla; species Philophylla caesio. Next base: position 25,779,750 of record OZ020609.1, on the reverse strand, counting down.
TCTATCATTTATTGTAGCTCGCTTTGTGTTTTGCTCTTGTTCAAAATCATTTTCCAAAGCCGCCACCATTTTTTGTTTTGAAAAAAGGGATACGTTGCTGTCAAAAAATGCAAGACCAACCGCCTCAGGGCTTAAACACCACAAGTGGTTCCTGAACTTTTTAAGAGCAACATAAGATATAGCAGCATCAATTTTTTTGAAGTTTTCAAGTTTTTGTAAAAATAAAAAATCTTGATATGGCGCTTTAATGGCCAAAGGAGCAGAAAACCACGCTTCGACATAGACTTCAGCAATAAAAACACAAATTTGACGAAGCCCATTTAATTCAGTTGCTGAAAGCTGGAACTCGTTACGGAATAAAAATATTTTTAGACAGTAAATCGCTTTTGCAATCCACCTTGCATGGTGAACAGCTCCTGGCGATCGAAACATTAGGCTGTTTGGATGTGTCTTTTCTGGTTTTTGACCCAGGAAGAGCAAAGTGAGTTCCAAGAATTCTTTATAGTATTCCCTGGGTTGTTTTTCTTCCAAGATATTATTTACTGCACCGATAATGCGAACAGCAGACTCTTTCATGTACGTCTTGACAGTTGGATCGTTGATGCCATACTCATAGTTTTTAGCATCAATCTTAGCCCAAGCATTTTTAAATTTCTCAAACATTTTAACGTTTGGACTTCCATAACAGCTTATTTTTTCTTCGAAAACGCATCTTAAAACAATCTCGTATATATGATGACGGCATGGTAACCATAAAAGTTGTCTTTGTAAATTATTTTCAATTAACGTACAGGTACCATTGAAACGCCCAGTATTGACCGCTGTTGTATCAAACACTAAAGCTTTGATGTGATTTTGCAGACCATATTCATAAATAGCATCGCATACAGCGGATGCCTGTTCTTTTCCAGTACCGGAATCAAGTGCAGGTATTTCAAGAAGCTGTTCAACTTTACCGCTCGATATTATTATAGGCAACCTATCAACTTTATCATTTCCCGTCAGCGCCGGCAAAAGTTTACCATCCCAATGAAGGCAGATAGCGTCGAGCTCATTTAATTTTAATTTATTTTTTAATGCTGAAATTCTTTCTTCACGGATTTGTTCCCTTTCCTGGTGTACAGACGTTCGGTTTAAAATATAATCTTCAACATTATTACCCAGAGCTTCAACGACTGCGCTTATTAGATGAACCGCATGTCTGTCACTGATTTTACAGACATCGAGTGCGGCCGCCAGTTTTGGTGTTAGTATTTTATTTGTTCCCCTACATTTTTTGGCTGGAGGTTGACTACAACGTGGGTCACATTCCATATCTGGAAAACTGTTATCATTCTCTGAAGATTCAGATGACAGCAACTCTGCAGTTTCATCTAATAAAAACGACTTAATTTAAAGAAAATAAAAAATAAACAATAACATACAACGAACCAATTAATGCAATTTCACGATTATTCCGCTCCACTTGTTGTAATAAATTGTTGTTGCGTTCTTCAAGTCGGCACTCTCGGCGTACTTCTTCGTAATCGATACCATACATAAAGCCTGGGCGCCCCGTTTTTCGTTGACTTATCAAGAAATCAATATCTTCTTGATTCGACATTATTTTTAATGCACTTGCATGCGCCACGTCAAAAAGCATATCCAATTTTTCTTTCCACGTGTTTACTTTGCTCTTATGGAAATTAGAAGTCTTCTTTGAATCTTTTTGAAAGCTTTGCCATTCTTTATACAATTTCTCTACATTTGTAATGCAGTGTTGTTTATCCTTGACCGGAATGCGGGCATTTTCCCAGAACACGAATAGTTCTTTTACAATTAATCTGAACTTTCCCGTAAATTTTTTTTTACTACACGTAAATTGAAAAACAAAACTTTCAACACTTCTATATTGGAGGGTAGTTTACTTCCCGTTAATGAGTTGGTACAATAACCAATTAAATATATGCGTTCACGTAAATTTCTAGCAGACATTTTCGACTTTTCACATTCAAATATTCACTTCGAATGATTTTTTTGCAAATTTAATGCTATTAAAAAATGTTTGCGGCTGCTGCATATAACTGTAAAATAAGAATCTATTTTCCGAGAAACATTGGTGCTGATTTTTTGTCGGTAGCTTACGCAAGCATTGAGAATAATATTGTTGAGGTTGTAACGGGAATATTCTCGGTCACAATTGTCAATATTATAGATCGCTTCAGCATACAGGCAAAAAAAATTTGAAGCAAACTTTTAAAGACAATTCTTACACTTGAAAACAAAAGTAAACAAAAAAAGTCTGAAGTTCGGACTAGCGAGGTCTTACTGTATATAATTGTTGAAGCTACGCTTACGTAAATCATAAGGAATTTTCTATATGAATCTTTAATTAAATAAATCTGAACAAAATCCAAAATTTGAATCATATAAGTAATTTTATTTAAGTATAATAAATCGACATTGAGGCGTACTTTTTCTCCTATATTTAAGTTTTTTTCATTAAATATTAACATTAGACAAAAATGTTATTGACAGATGTTATTGTAGACATATTAATGAACATCTTTCGCCAGTAATGTTTAAAAAAAAAAAACACAGAGAAAGTTACAAGCAGTCAAAGTAAGAATTTGCGTGAAAAAACGTATTTTGTGTAACTTTGAGGGGCCGACGCGCCCCCTAATCCTCTTCCTACGACCTTGAAATTTTACTAGAATTTTTTTTAAATAAAACTACACACAAAAAACACTGAGACCAAAACAATAAAGAAAAAAAAAATACTCCATACATTTAATTGTCACCCTAATGTACATACATAACAACAATAAGTGAACACATACTTAACCAAATTAAATATTTTATACAAACCAGCATCACTTGCATACACATATACACCTATCGTATATACTTATTTATTTAATATTACGCTTAAAATAGTACAGTGGAATATTAGAGGATATTTAAATAATTATAATGATATTGACTTAATTATCCGGGATTTTAAACCCGACATCATATGTTTGCAGGAAAGCAAGATTCCTTTAAATTTAAAAAATGTGATAGTTCCAAAGCCTTTTATCGGCTCCTTTACAAACTCTCCACAAAACATCAATCCCAAAGGAGGTGCAGCCACTCTCGTTAAACGCAACATTCCACACAAGTTAGTTTCTCAATTTAATACAGTCCAAGCAATTGCAATAGAAGTTAATATACCCGCTCCTTTAACCCTCATCAACGCCTATATTTCACCAACACAAAACTTTACTGAATCTGATATTTTCTCCATACTCCCCCGATCGCATATCACCTTAATAATTCTGGGCGATTTCAACGCCTGGAGTCCATTGTGGGGATCAAAACAGTCTAACAATCGCGGTACAACAATAGAAAACGTTATTATGTCAAATAACCTTTCTATCCTCAATGACGGCTCCCCCACCCATTTCTCCACCCATAATTCCTTTACCCATATTGATCTTACTCTTGCTTCGTCCAAATTAATCCCCAAATATAATTGGAAAACGATTGACGACATGTATGGAAGTGATCACTACCCGTTACTGACTAAAGTACTTTCTAACCTAGCACCTAGTAATCTAATGAAATCTCCAAAATTCAATACCGACGCCGCTAATTGGAATCATTATCAATCTTTATGCGAAGTAAATTTCAAGAAATGGAACACTACCAATATCCATAAACTCACAGCCAATATTACCAAAGCCATCAGATCGGCTGCCAACATCGCCATCCCTCAGAGTAACACTACCTCCATAAAAAACTAGATCTGCTCGCCCTCAGGGTTAACAAGACTCTGGCACTCATACAAAATTTCCCCATCTGTAGATCTGCTCGTGGCCTACAAAAGAACTAATGCTCAGTTTAAAAAATCGGTAACAGAAGCCAAAAAGCGATGTCCAACTTTACCGCCGATATCAATCCATCTTCTAAGCCAAAGGCAGGCCACCGCCTCCACGGCCTCACCACGACCTTGCCGAACCTAAAGTGTAGCAGGAAGTCCCTCTTGATCTCTCTCAGCTATGCCCAAGTTTATTCTAAGGCCGCCGCACGCCGTGCTGCTTGTGATGACTCTCCACAAGCCCTCGTTCAGAGTTTTAAACAATTGCAGCGCGTACTCCGCTGGTTCATCATCGCTTCTCGGTAGGAACACCGTGACATTGTGAAGCGGAGGAATATCATAACAGACATCACAGGTCCGCTCCATCGCTTTCAATCTTCGAGAGCCCCTCTACCGTCCCCTCGTCTTTACAATCAACGAGTTAGGTCGGCAGAGTTGAGTGCCTCTTAAGGCACCCGAGTGGCTGGACTGCTTCGCTCCCTGCACTCACGCTCCTCCTTCACCACCTCCATCCTTCTCCACCTCCATCCGCACATCTGCCATGGCCCGATCCTTTCGGTTCTTGTCGTCGAGGGCACCCGGCTGGCCCCGTTGAAAGAGTGGAGGAGGTTTCGCGCCACGGTGCTACGGTGGTCTAAAAAATAGCTGGGATCTCAGTCGTCCGCCGCGCCAGCGCCCTATAGCGCGGTAAGACCGCAGTTTCTCCTCGATGCGGCCCGGTGTCGAGAAGGCGCCGTTATAATACAGGCGGTTGTCCTTCTGGTTGCAAACCTTACAATGGGCACGTCAAGCTCAACAACGAGAGGTCCAGGAAACGAGCCGTTTCAACAGGGTCGGACCATAGGGAGAGGGGGGTTAGTTGAGTGGGTTTGGCAGGGCATGTGAATAGGTGATTGGTGTCGTGCGGAGACTCTCCACATGCCGGGCAAGTGTTGGGGGTGTCGGGGTTGATCCTGGATAGGTAGGAGTTAAAGCTGCTAAAATATCCAGATCGGAGTTGAACCAGAGTGACGCGCGTCTCCCGAGGCAGCTGGAGCTCCTCTGCCAATATTGTCAAGGTTGCTTTTGTATGATTGCATTTAACTCTCTATAATTAACACATAGGCGATATTCTCCATTCGCTTTTGAAACCAACACTATCGGTGATGCATACATCGATTTTGATAAACGCATAATATTTGGATTTAATAGTTCAGGAACTATATATTCTACAATTTTCTGCTTCGTAATCGGTATTGGATACGGGTTTTGTCGACGTTTGAGATATTTGCCTTTTAGATACACTACATTTACCTATCTCTCGCAGTTCTTCACCGAAACAAATTGGAAACATTTTTAAAACTGTTTTTATCTCGACTTGTTCATTTATTGTAATTTTATTGCCGATATAATTTTATTTCCATCAATTAATTCGACATAACACTGTTTATTCTCGATTACAACACGATTTTTCAACAAAATATTTATCAGGATTATTTGTTTATTTATTACGAGTATTAATTCAGCCAGTGAATACAAAATTCTTACTGACTATGCCAACTAAATGAGTAACATAAAACTATGTATGACTAATACAAAGGTAGATAACTTGTAAATTAAAGGAACTCTAAGATTAAATTTTTCAACACCAACGCTGGGAGCGATATGTCAATGTCCTACATGATTAAGATCATTTATCTCTCTAAAGGCACGACAAACTGGAGCATTCATAAAGTACAGTGACTTCGAATAAGGCAAATAAAAAAGGTCAGAATGTCGTAAATTTCGACTCGGAATATTAAAAGGTATTCTCTGCAGAATATCAGGGTAATGAACAACTCCAGAAATAACATTAAATATAAAGGAGCACGAGTATAATTTCCTCCTATCCTCAAGTAAATTTAACTTAATGAGCTGACAGCGTGCGGGGTTTGAAGGTAACGGCTCAGCAAATTTGAGATCATCAACGTACAGAAGAAATTTCCAGAACAAAAAACAGGAACTTATGTCATTTATAAAAACAATAAACAGAAGGGGGCCGAGGATAATACTTTAGGGGACACCAGAACTAACATAAAAAGAACCTATATTTTCTAGTGCAACCTTACTATACCTATCGCAGAGATGGGAGCTTATCCAAGCAAAGAAATTCGAAGGCCTTACAGAAGTTGGTATATATTGTATCGATTTGAAACCCTGATTCAAAACTCGTAAGGCAGTCTTCGGAGAATATAGTCAGATTTGAGAGAGTAGATCTGCCTTGAACAAATCCATGCTTGTTTGGGCTAATTATAAATATTCTGTACAGCATGCCACATTTTTTCCTTAATAATGCATTCAAAGAGTTTGGCAACCGAAGTCAATTTTGCAATAGGTCTATAATCAGATATATATTTTGTTTCCACTTTTATAAATCGTAGTAATAAGAGTTATTTTCCAGTCTTTAATAAAAGTACCCTGGGATAGGGATGAGTTAAAGATAAGCATTAATGGTTTAATTAGAGCCATACATTTTTTGAAAAGGATAGGCTAGAATCCATCGGCATCTGTTTGCGCTGATGCCTTAAGATTTAAGATGCCTTTTAAAACATCTTCTTCGGTTAGTGATAGACAACCAAAGGACTGACAATTTTCTGTAACATCTCTGATAACAGCATCAACAGTGTCAGTATCAGATATAAAATTTTAGCTAAAAATTTGAATTTAAAATTGCTCTCGAAACCACCAATGTATTTTTTCCGCAAAGACTGGTCAAGAGACTTAAAATCAAACAAGCAAGATTTGTACGCATGGTAATTAAAAGAAATTTTAAATAGATTAAAATTTTTATGCAACCTATTGCAACGATTTTTAAGTCGTTTAAGCTCTGCGTTGTATTACGGAAACTTATACTTCCGATTCGAATAAACTGGAACAAGTGCAAGACACAGATTACGCACCGTCGCTTTAAAAATATTAAAGCACCTAAAGCATCCTCGTTCGAGAACAAGCGATTCCAATCAAACTCACACAATCGATTATTTAGAGGATCAAAGTTACCTTTGTTGAAATTTAAGTTGTTTATAACGCTCCCAGAAGAGGCATTCAAAAATTCATAGAATTCTAAGTCTAACTCTAATTGAAGATGATGTTGACAAGCAGGCGATATAGGAACTCAGCACTCACTGAATTTAAAATTCAAGTTATTGGATAAGAAAATTAAGTCCAAAATTCTATTAAGCTTGTTACAATAATAATTTACTAGGTGAAGAACTAAACTTGCAAAAGATTCAACAAAATATTGCTCGAAAGATCTACATACATTTGAAGGGTTTAAAGACGCTAAGTTATCTAAAAACGACCATGAAATACTACTTAAATTGATGATGTCCAATTCTCGAATCTAGTGATATAACGTTATCAATATGGAATTTATATAGCGATTCATTACTGTTTGGCGGTATGTATGAGATACAAATGAAGAGATCAGACGACATACTGCGAAAGCGTACGCATAATTGATCTAATAGCGAGTCTTGATTTTCAAGGCAATGAGCTGAGGCACGAAGGTTGCGCTTAACAGCAATAAGAACACCTCCACCTCTACTACATTGAGTTTTAATAGCATCGCGATCTTTACGGAAAACATCAAAAAGGTTCCCTGCATTCACTTTCGAAATTTGACGAAAAAGGCGAACTGTTACATCAGAAATCGACGGGAAACCAGAACATTCGCCAGAAACTACTGTATTGGTATTGCGGAGCGAACCAAGCTTTCTGTTATTGTTTTTGTAGCGAGAAATTGCAGTAGCTGCCAAATTTGCGTATGTGTTAGGAGTGACAGAAGTAGCAGAATAGGCAGAATCCGAACGGAGAGCAGAATTAGTATTGTGAACCGAAGTCAGCGGTGATTTATCTCAAGCGCTCTTTTTGAAGTTATTAGAACAGCAGACATTAGCACGAAGATCTTTGACTTCAGAAGAGAGCGAATAGAATGCAGAAACGATCTCTTCGAAGTGCAGTTGACTCCTAAGTGTATGAGTATGACATCATCGCCTTCACTTCATTATCAATAATCAAAAGCTCACACAAAGTCTTTGTTATCAATATTTACTAGCGTATTTATTAATTCGCGGCACTGAAACTAACCTTCCGCAACACCATTTGATATTTAAAAGTTTGGTTAATTTCGAAAAAAGTTCTCTTTTGAATTCAGTTCCTAAGTCGGATTTAATTGAATTCATTATGCCATATGTTAATATAAAAGTTTCGAAGATAGCTGAAGCAACTATTTTAGCAGATTTATCTGGTATAGCTACTGTTACCAGGTATTTTGTTAAATCGCAAATCATAGTAACTGCGAACCTATTACCAAATTTAGATTCTGGTAGTGGGCCTATCGTGTCTATTACTACTATATCAAATGGTCTAATAGGAGTTGGTGTTAAAATTAAATTTTCTTTTATTTTAGGTTTTACTTTGTTCAAAAGACATTTATTGCAATTTTTAACGAATTTAGCAATGTCGCGGGTCATGTGTTTCCAAAAATACTTTGTTCGAATTTTTGCGTATAGTTTTTTCATTCCGCAGTGCCCGCCTGCAATTGGGTCGTCGTGGTAGATTGTCATTAGTTTTAGTTTTTTGTCGTCGTCAGTTACAGTTTCTACAGTGTCTGTAAGTATAATTTATAAGGATTTTAAATGTTTATTTCCGCTTGTTTTTAAATTTGTAATAGAAAAATGTTTGAAAGCATAGTCATCTTTAGCCAATTCAATAATTTTAATGTTGCGTTTGCTGGCTTCTTGTTCTACCCTCGAAAGTAATACATCTTGATTTATTATTTCGTTAGCATTCTCAACATTAATAAACTCGAGTTTCTTATGTTTTATGTGTGCACATATTTTTAAAGTGGAAATTTTTTTATTTTTATCGTAAACTATTAATGATCTAATCCGCGGTACCTTTTTTGAAAAATTGTAGGCAAATGTATCGTAAACGTTTATTGTCTGAGTTGTATTTTCTGTGTTGTCTTTATTTTGACTTACAATTGTTTCGTCATATTTCTAGTTTTAACTGCAAGAACTTGTTTCGTAGATTCTCTGATATCGTCGAAATGAATGCGTGAAAGTGCATATGCGCCTACGTTTGTTTTACCCTTAGTGTACTCGATGGTAAAGTTATATTCTGCTAATTCAAGACGTATCCTTGCTAGCTTTGAGGATGGATCTTTCATATTGAATAAATAAACTAAAGGCCTATGGTCCGATTTAACAGTAAAGTGTGTTCCGTAAACGTATGGTCGATAATGCTTGATTGCAAAATAAATAGCTAAGAGTTACAGTTCTATAATTGGTTTTTTCTGTTCTGCTTTGTTGAATGCTTTAGAAGCATAACAAATAGGCAAATCGCTCCCTTGCTGCTCTTGACTCAATATAGCACCGCACCCATTTTTCTAAGCATCGACAGTAATAATAATTTGTAACAGTCTCTGACTAGCAGTCATTCTATACGGTTGTGTGCATATTGTTTGTTAATTCTTCTTTCTACCAATTCGTACAATTAGTAGTTCAGCAACAAACCGATTCATTTGCTTTGTGAAAACCGGACAATAAATACTTACACGCGTTTGAATAAAGTGAAAATCATAGCCCCTGGGCCCCCAAACCTCGGGGATAATAGATTCGCCCTATTATCCCCACCCACCCGTGTCAAACGAAAAAAAACTATGAATATTAGTGAAGAGTTTCCCGAGCTCCCAGTGTCAAAAAAAGACGATCCTAAATTCCTAACAATAAAACCAAAAGACGCAAACAAATCATTCTCTGAATATTCTATATTTGCTTTACACAAATCGCTTCTTTCCATATGTAAGCAGATTAACTCTATTTCCCAACAATCAGTCTAATAATACTAGTAAAAAATCGTGAATACGCGAAAAAGTTTATTGAAGCTCGCCAACTTCCTGGACTTTGTGCAATCACCGCCAACTACCACGATAACCTCAACTGCGTGAAAGGCACCGTGTATGCTCCTTTTCTCAATAACGTTCCCGAAAACGAAGTCGTTGACGGCTTAAAAGACTATAACGTAACAACCGTTTATAAATTTCCACGTATCACCGATGGAGTCCCCAAACCCACTGCAGTACTATTCATTTCTTTTGACAACTACTTTCTCCCGGACAAGATTGATATAGCATAAATCACCACCAAGGTACGTCCATTCTACCCGAACCCTATGCGCCAGAAGTTAGGGCACACGCTCAAGTTATGCAAAAATATGCCAGCTTACCAATCATGCAACCTTTCTCCCCACACACCTACGCCTTGCATTCGTACGTACTGTGCTAATTGCGCAGGCGATCATGCAGCTTCATCCTACTCGTGCCAGAAATATCAGCAAGCCAAAGAAATAATGAAAATTAAAACGCAAGAAAAATGTACTCTACGCGAAGCTAACAAACTGTACAAAGCCCGGAACCCCCTCACCCCGAATTCGCTAACATCACGAAAGCAACCAGCCCAATTGTTAATCACATTAATCAAATAACAAAAGAAACGCAAAATATCAGCACCAACCATAGCCCTATCACTCAAGTAAATTCATCAACAACAGCTTCATCTACAACAACAACACCAATCAGCAGTCCCACTGTCACAAAAACCAGTTTTTCGTCCACCTACCCCACTATCAACAATCATACACAACCAATTGGCACAGTAGAACCAACAACAGACTCAGCAGTTTTTGGTACAACAACGACAACACTAGACGATCTAGTTCGGGTTACAGCTCTTCCTTCTCTCCGCTGTGATAACGATTCAGTCGCTTTTAGTATTCAAAATCTCTCCCCATACAAAAACTCAAATATAATGGAATTAGAATCAACACGACAATCAACTCATAATTATTTTTCAACGAGTAATATGCACCTTACCAACAATTCACATGATTTAATCAACTCGTCTACGTCATCAGCAGTCAAAGAATACATTACATCTAAAGATGTACATACATAACAACAATAAGTAAACACATACTTAACCAAATTAAATATTTTATACAAACCAGCATCACTTGCATACACATATACACCTATCGTATATACTTATTTATTTAATATTACGCTTAAAACAGTACAGTGGAATATTAGAGGATATTTAAATAATTATAATGATATTGACTTAATTATCCGGGATTTTAAACCCGACATCATATGTTTGCAGGAAAGCAAGATTCCTTTAAATTTAAAAAATGTGATAGTTCCAAAGCCTTTTATCGGCTCCTTTACAAACTCTCCACAAAACATCAATCCCAAAGGAGGTGCAGCCACTCTCGTTAAACGCAACATTCCACACAAGTTAGTTTCTCAATTTAATACAGTCCAAGCAATTGCAATAGAAGTTAATATATCCGCTCCTTTGACCCTCATCAACGCCTATATTTCACCAACACAAAACTTTACTGAATCTGATATTTTCTCCATACTCCCCCGATCGCATATCACCTTAATAATTCTGGGCAATTTCAACGCCTGGAGTCCATTGTGGGGATCAAAACAGTCTAACAATCGCGGAACAACAATAGAAAACGTTATTATGTTAAATAACCTTTCTATCCTCAATGACGGCTCCCCCACCCATTTCTCCACCCATAATTCCTTTACCCATATTGATCTTACTCTTGCTTCGTCCCAATTAATCCCCAAATATAATTGGAAAACGATTGACGACATGTATGGAAGTGATCACTACCCGTTACTGACTAAATTACTTTCTAACCTAGCACCTAGTAATCTAATGAAATCTCCAAAATTCAATACCGACGCCGCTAATTGGAATCATTACCAATCTTTATGCGAAGTAAATTTCAAGAAATGGAACACTACCAATATCCATAAACTCACAGCCAATATTACCAAAGCCATCAGATCGGCTGCCAACATCGCCATCCCTCAGAGTAACACTACCTCCATAAAAAACTAGATCTGCTCGCCCTCAGGGTTAACAAGACTCTGGCACTTATACAAAATTTCCCCATCTGTAGATCTGCTCGTGGCCTACAAAAGAACTAATGCTCAGTTTAAAAAATCGGTAACAGAAGCCAAAAAGCGATGTCCAACTTTACCGCCGATATCAATCCATCTTCTAAGCCAAAGGAAATCTGGGCTAAGACCAAAGCTCTTACTGGTATCCCAACACCTGCCATAAAACTTATTCAACTAACAACCCGGTCCCTCACAGCGATATCAGAAATAGCTAACGCGTTTGCCACTACCTGGGCAAAGTACGCGGAAAACTCAAACTTCCCAATCGATTATACTAACCGCAAAACATCAACATTAGCTCATCACTACAAACCATCAAATGTTTCTAAAGATGCAACCTTTTTGGAAGCCGAATTCACCTACGTCGAACTCGAGCTTGCCCTTCAGCATGCCAAAGGGAAAACGCCAGGTAAAGATCGCATTTCTTACCCTATGCTACAAAATCTTCCCAAATCTGCCAAAAATGCATTGCTGTCATTGTACAATAAAATACTTGATGCCGGTACCTATCCCCATTCGTGGTTATCCGCTTCTGTCCTTCCGATTCTGAAACCAAATACATCCCCCCAACTTATAAATAGCTATAGACCTACATATATCCCTCCTTTCATGTGTGGCAAAAATACTAGAAAAAATGCTAACCCAACGACTTATGTGGTTTATTTTCAAAAACAGCTCGGTAAGCCATAACCAAGTGGCCTTCAAAAGAAAACATGGCGTCCTAGACTGTCTACTTCCTCTTCAACATTTTATTACAGACGCACTTTCAACCAAGAACCACGTTACTATCCTCTCTACCGATTTCGAAAAAGCCTTCGACCGTATCGGAGCCCATGTCGTTTTAGAGCAACTGTCCAGCTGGCGTATCGGACCAAAGGTATACAATTTTGTAAAATCTTTTCTGACTGGACGAAAATTGCAAGTAAAAATTAACGGCGAATCCTCCTACCCTTTTCCCCTTGGAAACGGGATTCGACAAGGCTCACCACTATCGGTTGTACTTTTTATAATTGCCTTCGAAAAACTCAACAAAATAGCAGGCAATTTCAAATCAATAGACTTCCGAATCTATGCTGATGATGCGATTTTTTATACTAAAATAAAAGATCTTCCAACAGTCGAAAGGGATTTTTCCAACTTAATACACGATATAAACGCTTGGGGAAACTTCTCAGGCACTACACTGACTTACAGCAAATGCAAGGTACTACACATATGCCGAAAACACAATTGTCAACCCATAAACATAAGCGTAAACAATGCGGGGATAGAGAACGTAGCCACACATAAAATTCTGGGTATAATTTTTGATAGCAAGTACACCTTCAAACCCCACTGTTCCACACTAAGAACTAACCTCTTCACCAGGCTAAACATAATAAAGTATTTGTCTTCGAAACACCTCCGCATACATCAAAACACACTTATCAATATTACCCGTTCTCTGGTATTATCAAAAATTGACTACGGTCTCCCAATATACGGCTGGTGCGCCAAACAACATCTCACCCTGCTCAATGCTCCTTATCATTCAGCGGTCCGACGAAGCCTTAACGCTTTTCCTCCGCCATTAAATGTGTTCTAGCTGAAGCTGGACTTCCTTCCATCACCGAAAGACGTCAAACAACTACTCTCAAACTATTACCCAAACTTTTAAATACCTCAAACAATCTGCTTTTCAACACCTTTAAAACCGCCTCCCGGCATAAACGTCCTTTCAAAATCTGTTCGGCTATCCGCCGTTGCGTTTCCAACTGTAACTCCCTCGGAATTTCCACACCGGCTACTTGCCCGATTGTGAGTTTGCAATGTCCATGGAAACTCCACCCTGCATCAATTAATGTAGAGCTTCATACCCATAACCTTAAAGGGTTGGTTACCGATTTTCACCGACGGATCAAAAACGGACCATAGCACAACTTTTGCTGTAGTACAAAATGACGGAAGCCTAATATCCAATGGTTGGCTGACTCCTAATTGCTCTATCTTTTCTGCCGAGGTATTAGCTATCCTCAAAGCGTCTGAGTATGCAACAAACAATAGCGGCAAATTCCTTATCTGCACAGATAGTTTGTCGGTCTGCCTAGCACTAAAAAACATATATAACGCCGATCAGACCGTATGTATAATCAGGGATAAATTAATAAAACACCCCAACAAAATAAAGATTGTTTGGGTACTTAGCTACATGGGCATCCCTGGAAATGAAAAGGCAGATTCAACAGCCAGAAATACATATTCCCACCCCTCCATCTCCTTCGAAACGTTATCCACCAATGACATACATAAAATAATCAAAAACTTTTTTTAAAACTTGAAAATTTAATTAAGGAAATGTCGACTTGCGTGTCGACCAAAAATGTATATAATTTATTAGACCCGGAAATTTGCAATTGAATAAAATCTGAATAATTTAAATTTAAGCAATAAACGCCTTTTGTTGAAGAAAAATGGATTAGTTGTTCATCTCTTGCTCCTCTAGTGTTCGCTCCTGAGGGGCGTGAGTGTTTAAAGCACGGACATTTGCATTTCTACTCCTATTGTTTGAAGATCCGCTATTATTGTGGTTGCTTCTATTGCTACTCAAATTATGGTTAAAACGGTTATTATTACTGCTGCCTTGATGGGTATTTCTATTAGCTGGTCGATAACGTTGATTTCCGTAATTGCTTGAAGAAAACCTGTTCCTATAACCAGTAAAATTGCGACTTGGGTTGTAGTAACTATGACCACGAAAACTACCCCGAAAATTTCTAGAAAAGTTACTGCCACGTGTTCGAAATGCTAAAACTTGACGTTCTTTTACTTCATTATTTTGCTCGACTATCAACTTCGCTACCACGTCTTTGGAATCGGAAAATGTTGTTGAGGCAAGAATTGACTTTACTAGGCCCGACTTGGTATTTAATCTACAAACATCGACTGTTTGCTCTACGGCCATTTCGTGAGCTTTATGTTGGGTCATTCCTTCGATATTTAAGGAACGCTCCAAAGAGTCGGCTAGTTCTTCTACACGTTTAGCAAAATCTGTATAGTTATTATTGTTGACGTGTAACGCCGAAATTTTTCCTGCAACAACTTTTGAATTATCAGGTTTAATCCTGCCGCGAAGGGCAATTTTGATGTCGTTAACTGATTCTATCTGCGTCGGTAATGCTTCGCGAGCTTTTCCTTCTAATTTTGATTTTAAAAATGCTATCAATGTACTGGTTAGGTTTTCTTCAGCTAGGTGTTCTATCAAACTTATTTTATCTAGAAAAGAATCGAGCGCTAAGGGATCCCCGCTATAATTTTCTTTTATTATTGATGAACATAGGGAAATAAATGACTTTTTTTGTTCTACGGTAGCCATCTTGTAAAAAGTTTTAACATTGTTTCGTCATAGTTCTAGTTTTAACTGCAAGAACTTGTTTCGTAGATTCTCTGATATCGTCGAAATGAATGCGTGAAAGTGCATATGCGCCTACGTTTGTTTTACCCTTAGTGTACTCGATGGTAAAGTTATATTCTGCTAATTCAAGACGTATCCTTGCTAGCTTTGAGGATGGATCTTTCATATTGAATAAATAAACTAAAGGCCTATGGTCCGATTTAACAGTAAAGTGTGTTCCGTAAACGTATGGTCGATAATGCTTGATTGCAAAATAAATAGCTAAGAGTTACAGTTCTATAATTGGTTTTTTCTGTTCTGCTTTGTTGAATGCTTTAGAAGCATAACAAATAGGCAAATCGCTCCCTTGCTGCTCTTGACTCAATATAGCACCGCACCCATTTTTCTAAGCATCGACAGTAATAATAATTTGTAACAGTCTCTGACTAGCAGTCATTCTATACGGTTGTGTGCATATTGTTTGTTAATTCTTCTTTCTACCAATTCGTACAATTAGTAGTTCAGCAACAAACCGATTCATTTGCTTTGTGAAAACCGGACAATAAATACTTACACGCGTTTGAATAAAGTGAAAATCATAGCCCCTGGGCCCCCAAACCTCGGGGATAATAGATTCGCCCTATTATCCCCACCCACCCGTGTCAAACGAAAAAAAACTATGAATATTAGTGAAGAGTTTCCCGAGCTCCCAGTGTCAAAAAAAGACGATCCTAAATTCCTAACAATAAAACCAAAAGACGCAAACAAATCATTCTCTGAATATTCTATATTTGCTTTACACAAATCGCTTCTTTCCATATGTAAGCAGATTAACTCTATTTCCCAACAATCAGTCTAATAATACTAGTAAAAAATCGTGAATACGCGAAAAAGTTTATTGAAGCTCGCCAACTTCCTGGACTTTGTGCAATCACCGCCAACTACCACGATAACCTCAACTGCGTGAATGGCACCGTGTATGCTCCTTTTCTCAATAACGTTCCCGAAAACGAAATCGTTGACGGCTTAAAAGACTATAACGTAACAACCGTTTATAAATTTCAACGTATCACCGATGGAGTCCCCAAACCCACTGCAGTACTATTAATTTCTTTTGACAACTACTTTCTCCCGGACAAGATTGATATAGCATAAATCACCACCAAGGTACGTCCATTCTACCCGAACCCTATGCGCCAGAAGTTAGGGCACACGCTCAAGTTATGCAAAAATATGCCAGCTTGCCAATCATGCAACCTTCCTCCCCACACACCTACGCCTTGCATTCGTACGTACTATGCTAATTGCGCAGGCGATCATGCAGCTTCATCCTACTCGTGCCAGAAATATCAGCAAGCCAAAGAAATAATGAAAATTAAAACGCAAGAAAAATGTACTCTACGCGAAGCTAACAAACTGTACAAAGCCCGGAACCCCCTCACCCCGAATTCGCTAACATCACGAAAGCAACCAGCCCAATTGTTAATCACATTAATCAAATAACAAAAGAAACGCAAAATATCAGCACCAACCATAGCCCTATCACTCAAGTAAATTCATCAACAACAGCTTCATCTACAACAACAACACCAATCAGCAGTCCCACTGTCACAAAAACCAGTTTTTCGTCCACCTACCCCACTATCAACAATCATACACAACCAATTGGCACAGTAGAACCAACAACAGACTCAGCAGTTTTTGGTACAACAACGACAACACTAGACGATCTAGTTCGGGTTACAGCTCTTCCTTCTCTCCGCTGTGATAACGATTCAGTCGCTTTTAGTATTCAAAATCTCTCCCCATACAAAAACTCAAATATAATGGAATTAGAATCAACACGACAATCAACTCATAATTATTTTTCAACGAGTAATATGCACCTTACCAACAATTCACATGATTTAATCAACTCGTCTACGTCATCAGCAGTCAAAGAATACATTACATCTAAAGATGTATGTACATACATAACAACAATAAGTAAACACATACTTAACCAAATTAAATATTTTATACAAACCAGCATCACTTGCATACACATATACACCTATCGTATATACTTATTTATTTAATATTACGCTTAAAACAGTACAGTGGAATATTAGAGGATATTTAAATAATTATAATGATATTGACTTAATTATCCGGGATTTTAAACCCGACATCATATGTTTGCAGGAAAGCAAGATTCCTTTAAATTTAAAAAATGTGATAGTTCCAAAGCCTTTTATCGGCTCCTTTACAAACTCTCCACAAAACATCAATCCCAAAGGAGGTGCAGCCACTCTCGTTAAACGCAACATTCCACACAAGTTAGTTTCTCAATTTAATACAGTCCAAGCAATTGCAATAGAAGTTAATATACCCGCTCCTTTAACCCTCATCAACGCCTATATTTCACCAACACAAAACTTTACTGAATCTGATATTTTCTCCATACTCCCCCGATCGCATATCACCTTAATAATTCTGGGCGATTTCAACGCCTGGAGTCCATTGTGGGGATCAAAACAGTCTAACAATCGCGGTACAACAATAGAAAACGTTATTATGTCAAATAACCTTTCTATCCTCAATGACGGCTCCCCCACCCATTTCTCCACCCATAATTCCTTTACCCATATTGATCTTACTCTTGCTTCGTCCCAATTAATCCCCAAATATAATTGGAAAACGATTGACGACATGTATGGAAGTGATCACTACCCGTTACTGACTGAAGTACTTTCTAACCTAGCACCTAGTAATCTAATGAAATCTCCAAAATTCAATACCGACGCCGCTAATAGGAATCATTACCAATCTTTATGCGAAGTAAATTTCAAGAAATGGAACACTACCAATATCCATAAACTCACAGCCAATATTACCAAAGCCATCAGATCGGCTGCCAACATCGCCATCCCTCAGAGTAACACTACCTCCATAAAAAACTAGATCTGCTCGCCCTCAGGGTTAACAAGACTCTGGCACTCATACAAAATTTCCCCATCTGTAGATCTGCTCGTGGCCTACAAAAGAGCTAATGCTCAGTTTAAAAAATCGGTAAAAGAAGCCAAAAAGCGATGTCCAACTTTACCGCCGATATCAATCCATCTTCTAAGCCAAAGGAAATCTGGGCTAAGGTCAAAGCTCTTACTGGTATCCCAACACCTGCCATAAAACTTATTCAACTAACAACCCGGTCCCTCACAGCGACATCAGAAATAGCTAACGCGTTTGCCACTACCTGGGCAAAGTACGCGGAAAACTCTAACTTCCCAATCGATTATACTAACCGCAAAACATCAACATAAGCTCATCACTGCAAAACATCAAATGTTTCTAAAGATGCAACCTTTTTGGAAGCCGAATTCACCTACGTCGAACTCGAGCTTGCCCTTCAGCATGCCAAAGGGAAAACGCCAGGTAAAGATCGCATTTCTTACCCTATGCTACAAAATCTTCCCAAATCTGCCAAAAATGCATTGCTGTCATTGTACAATAAAATACTTGATGCCGGTACCTATCCCCATTCGTGGTTATCCGCTTCTGTCCTTCCGATTCTGAAACCAAATACATCCCCCCAACTTATAAATAGCTATAGACCTATATCCCTCCTTTCATGTGTGACAAAAATACTAGACAAAATGCTAACCCAACGACTTATGTGGTTTATTTTCAAAAACAGATCGGTAAGCCATAACCAAGTGGCCTTCAAAAGAAAACATGGCATCCTAGACTGTCTACTTCCTCTTCAACATTTTATTACAGACGCACTTTCAACCAAGAACCACGTTACTATCCTCTCTACCGATTTCGAAAAAGCCTTCGACCGTATCGGAGCCCATGTCGTTTTAGAGCAACTGTCCAGCTGGCGTATCGGACCAAAGGTATACAATTTTGTAAAATCTTTTCTGACTGGACGAAAATTGCAAGTAAAAATTAACGGCGAATCCTCCTACCCTTTTCCCCTTGGAAACGGGATTCCACAAGGCTCACCACTATCGGTTGTACTTTTTATAATTGCCTTCGAAAAACTCAACAAAATAGCAGGCAATTTCAAATCAATAGACTTCCGAATCTATGCTGATGATGCGATTTTTTATACTAAAATAAAAGATCTTCCAACAGTCGAAAGGGATTTTTCCAACTTAATACACGATATAAACGCTTGGGGATACTTCTCAGGCACTACACTGACTTA
The DNA here is from genome assembly GCA_963971545.1 of Philophylla caesio. Taxonomy (NCBI): domain Eukaryota; kingdom Metazoa; phylum Arthropoda; class Insecta; order Diptera; family Tephritidae; genus Philophylla; species Philophylla caesio. The sequence goes on along the minus strand of OZ020609.1, from coordinate 25,760,345 downwards.
CAGCAAATGCAAGGTACTACACATATGCCGAAAACACAATTGTCAACCCATAAACATAAGCGTAAACAATGCGGGGATAGAGAACGTAGCCACACATAAAATTCTGGGTATAATTTTTGATAGCAAGTACACCTTCAAACCCCACTGTTCCACACTAAGAACTAACCTCTTCACCAGGCTAAACATAATAAAGTATTTGTCTTCGAAACACCTCCGCATACATCAAAACACACTTATCAATATTACCCGTTCTCTGGTATTATCAAAAATTGACTACGGTCTCCCAATATACGGCTGGTGCGCCAAACAACATCTCACCCTGCTCAATGCTCCTTATCATTCAGCGGTCCGACGAAGCCTTAACGCTTTTCCTCCGCCATTAAATGTGTTCTAGCTGAAGCTGGACTTCCTTCCATCACCGAAAGACGTCAAACAACTACTCTCAAACTATTACCCAAACTTTTAAATACCTCAAACAAACTGCTTTTCAACACCTTTAAAACCGCCTCCCGGCATAAACGTCCTTTCAAAATCTGTTCGGCTATCCGCCGTTGCGTTTCCAACTGTAACTCCCTCGGAATTTCCACACCGGCTACTTGCCCGATTGTGAGTTTGCAATGTCCATGGAAACTCCACCCTGCATCAATTCATGTAGAGCTTCATACCCATAACCTTAAAGGGTTGGTTACCGATTTTCACCGACGGATCAAAAACGGACCATAGCACAACTTTTGCTGTAGTACAAAATGACGGAAGCCTAATATCCAATGGTTGGCTGACTCCTAATTGCTCTATCTTTTCTGCCGAGGTATTAGCTATCCTCAAAGCATCTGAGTATGCAACAAACAATAGCGGCAAATTCCTTATCTGCACAGATAGTTTGTCGGTCTGCCTAGCACTAAAAAACATATATAACGCCGATCAGACCGTATGTATAATCAGGGATAAATTAATAAAACACCCCAACAAAATAAAGATTGTTTGGGTACTTAGCTACATGGGCATCCCTGGAAATGAAAAGGCAGATTCAACAGCCAGAAATACATATTCCCACCCCTCGATCTCCTTCGAAACGTTATCCACCAATGACATACATAAAATAATCAAAAACTTTTTTTAAAACTTGAAAATTTAATTAAGGAAATGTCGACTTGCGTGTCGACCAAAAATGTATATAATTTATTAGACCCGGAAATTTGCAATTGAATAAAATCTGAATAATTTAAATTTAAGCAATAAACGCCTTTTGTTGAAGAAAAATGGATTAGTTGTTCATCTCTTGCTCCTCTAGTGTTCGCTCCTGAGGGGCGTGAGTGTTTAAAGCACGGACATTTGCATTTCTACTCCTATTGTTTGAAGATCCGCTATTATTGTGGTTGCTTCTATTGCTACTCAAATTATGGTTAAAACGGTTATTATTACTGCTGCCTTGATGGGTATTTCTATTAGCTGGTCGATAACGTTGATTTCCGTAATTGCTTGAAGAAAACCTGTTCCTATAACCAGTAAAATTGCGACTTGGGTTGTAGTAACTATGACCACGAAAACTACCCCGAAAATTTCTAGAAAAGTTACTGCCACGTGTTCGAAATGCTAAAACTTGACGTTCTTTTACTTCATTATTTTGCTCGACTATCAACTTCGCTACCACGTCTTTGGAATCGGAAAATGTTGTTGAGGCAAGAATTGACTTTACTAGGCCCGACTTGGTATTTAATCTACAAACATCGACTGTTTGCTCTACGGCCATTTCGTGAGCTTTATGTTGGGTCATTCCTTCGATATTTAAGGAACGCTCCAAAGAGTCGGCTAGTTCTTCTACACGTTTAGCAAAATCTGTATAGTTATTATTGTTGACGTGTAACGCCGAAATTTTTCCTGCAACAACTTTTGAATTATCAGGTTTAATCCTGCCGCGAAGGGCAATTTTGATGTCGTTAACTGATTCTATCTGCGTCGGTAATGCTTCGCGAGCTTTTCCTTCTAATTTTGATTTTAAAAATGCTATCAATGTACTGGTTAGGTTTTCTTCAGCTAGGTGTTCTATCAAACTTATTTTATCTAGAAAAGAATCGAGCGCTAAGGGATCCCCGCTATAATTTTCTTTTATTATTAATGAACATAGGGAAATAAATGACTTTTTTTGTTCTACGGTAGCCATCTTGTAAAAAGTTTTAACATTGTTTCGTCATAGTTCTAGTTTTAACTGCAAGAACTTGTTTCGTAGATTCTCTGATATCGTCGAAATGAATGCGTGAAAGTGCATATGCGCCTACGTTTGTTTTACCCTTAGTGTACTCGATGGTAAAGTTATATTCTGCTAATTCAAGACGTATCCTTGCTAGCTTTGAGGATGGATCTTTCATATTGAATAAATAAACTAAAGGCCTATGGTCCGATTTAACAGTAAAGTGTGTTCCGTAAACGTATGGTCGATAATGCTTGATTGCAAAATAAATAGCTAAGAGTTACAGTTCTATAATTGGTTTTTTCTGTTCTGCTTTGTTGAATGCTTTAGAAGCATAACAAATAGGCAAATCGCTCCCTTGCTGCTCTTGACTCAATATAGCACCGCACCCATTTTTCTAAGCATCGACAGTAATAATAATTTGTAACAGTCTCTGACTAGCAGTCATTCTATACGGTTGTGTGCATATTGTTTGTTAATTCTTCTTTCTACCAATTCGTACAATTAGTAGTTCAGCAACAAACCGATTCATTTGCTTTGTGAAAACCGGACAATAAATACTTACACGCGTTTGAATAAAGTGAAAATCATAGCCCCTGGGCCCCCAAACCTCGGGGATAATAGATTCTATTATCCCCATCCACCCGTGTCAAACGAAAAAAAACTATGAACATTAGTGAAGAGTTTCCCGAGCTCCCAGTGTCAAAAAAAGACGATCCTAAATTCCTAACAATAAAACCAAAAGACGCAAACAAATCATTCTCTGAATATTCTATATTTGCTTTACACAAATCGCTTCTTTCCATATGTAAGCAGATTAACTCTATTTCCCAACAATCAGTCTAATAATACTAGTAAAAAATCGTGAATACGCGAAAAAGTTTATTGAAGCTCGCCAACTTCCTGGACTTTGTGCAATCACCGCCAACTACCACGATAACCTCAACTGCGTGAATGGCACCGTGTATGCTCCTTTTCTCAATAACGTTCCCGAAAACGAAATCGTTGACGGCTTAAAAGACTATAACGTAACAACCGTTTATAAATTTCAACGTATCACCGATGGAGTCCCCAAACCCACTGCAGTACTATTAATTTCTTTTGACAACTACTTTCTCCCGGACAAGATTGATATAGCATAAATCACCACCAAGGTACGTCCATTCTACCCGAACCCTATGCGCCAGAAGTTAGGGCACACGCTCAAGTTATGCAAAAATATGCCAGCTTGCCAATCATGCAACCTTCCTCCCCACACACCTACGCCTTGCATTCGTACGTACTATGCTAATTGCGCAGGCGATCATGCAGCTTCATCCTACTCGTGCCAGAAATATCAGCAAGCCAAAGAAATAATGAAAATTAAAACGCAAGAAAAATGTACTCTACGCGAAGCTAACAAACTGTACAAAGCCCGGAACCCCCTCACCCCGAATTCGCTAACATCACGAAAGCAACCAGCCCAATTGTTAATCACATTAATCAAATAACAAAAGAAACGCAAAATATCAGCACCAACCATAGCCCTATCACTCAAGTAAATTCATCAACAACAGCTTCATCTACAACAACAACACCAATCAGCAGTCCCACTGTCACAAAAACCAGTTTTTCGTCCACCTACCCCACTATCAACAATCATACACAACCAATTGGCACAGTAGAACCAACAACAGACTCAGCAGTTTTTGGTACAACAACGACAACACTAGACGATCTAGTTCGGGTTACAGCTCTTCCTTCTCTCCGCTGTGATAACGATTCAGTCGCTTTTAGTATTCAAAATCTCTCCCCATACAAAAACTCAAATATAATGGAATTAGAATCAACACGACAATCAACTCATAATTATTTTTCAACGAGTAATATGCACCTTACCAACAATTCACATGATTTAATCAACTCGTCTACGTCATCAGCAGTCAAAGAATACATTACATCTAAAGATGTACATACATAACAACAATAAGTAAACACATACTTAACCAAATTAAATATTTTATACAAACCAGCATCACTTGCATACACATATACACCTATCGTATATACTTATTTATTTAATATTACGCTTAAAATAGTACAGTGGAATATTAGAGGATATTTAAATAATTATAATGATATTGACTTAATTATCCGGGATTTTAAACCCGACATCATATGTTTGCAGGAAAGCAAGATTCCTTTAAATTTAAAAAATGTGATAGTTCCCAAGCCTTTTATCGGCTACTTTACAAACTCTCCACAAAACATCAATCCCAAAGGAGGTGCAGCCACTCTCGTTAAACGCAACATTACACACAAGTTAGTTTCTCAATTTAATACAGTCCAAGCAATTGCAATAGAAGTTAATATATCCGCTCCTTTGACCCTCATCAACGCCTATATTTCACCAACACAAAATTTACTGAATCTGATATTTTCTCCATACTCCCCCGATCGCATATCACCTTAATAATTCTGGGCGATTTCAACGCCTGGAGTCCATTGTGGGGATCAAAACAGTCTAACAATCGCGGTACAACAATAGAAAACGTTATTATGTCAAATAACCTTTCTATCCTCAATGACGGCTCCCCCACCCATTTCTCCACCCATAATTCCTTTACCCATATTGATCTTACTCTTGCTTCGTCCCAATTAATCCCCAAATATAATTGGAAAACGATTGACGACATGTATGGAAGTGATCACTACCCGTTACTGACTGAAGTACTTTCTAACCTAGCACCTAGTAATCTAATGAAATCTCCAAAATTCAATACCGACGCCGCTAATAGGAATCATTACCAATCTTTATGCGAAGTAAATTTCAAGAAATGGAACACTACCAATATCCATAAACTCACAGCCAATATTACCAAAGCCATCAGATCGGCTGCCAACATCGCCATCCCTCAGAGTAACACTACCTCCATAAAAAACTAGATCTGCTCGCCCTCAGGGTTAACAAGACTCTGGCACTCATACAAAATTTCCCCATCTGTAGATCTGCTCGTGGCCTACAAAAGAGCTAATGCTCAGTTTAAAAAATCGGTAAAAGAAGCCAAAAAGCGATGTCCAACTTTACCGCCGATATCAATCCATCTTCTAAGCCAAAGGAAATCTGGGCTAAGGTCAAAGCTCTTACTGGTATCCCAACACCTGCCATAAAACTTATTCAACTAACAACCCGGTCCCTCACAGCGACATCAGAAATAGCTAACGCGTTTGCCACTACCTGGGCAAAGTACGCGGAAAACTCTAACTTCCCAATCGATTATACTAACCGCAAAACATCAACATAAGCTCATCACTACAAAACATCAAATGTTTCTAAAGATGCAACCTTTTTGGAAGCCGAATTCACCTACGTCGAACTCGAGCTTGCCCTTCAGCATGCCAAAGGGAAAACGCCAGGTAAAGATCGCATTTCTTACCCTATGCTACAAAATCTTCCCAAATCTGCCAAAAATGCATTGCTGTCATTGTACAATAAAATACTTGATGCCGGTACCTATCCCCATTCGTGGTTATCCGCTTCTGTCCTTCCGATTCTGAAACCAAATACATCCCCCCAACTTATAAATAGCTATAGACCTATATCCCTCCTTTCATGTGTGACAAAAATACTAGACAAAATGCTAACCCAACGACTTATGTGGTTTATTTTCAAAAACAGATCGGTAAGCCATAACCAAGTGGCCTTCAAAAGAAAACATGGCATCCTAGACTGTCTACTTCCTCTTCAACATTTTATTACAGACGCACTTTCAACCAAGAACCACGTTACTATCCTCTCTACCGATTTCGAAAAAGCCTTCGACCGTATCGGAGCCCATGTCGTTTTAGAGCAACTGTCCAGCTGGCGTATCGGACCAAAGGTATACAATTTTGTAAAATCTTTTCTGACTGGACGAAAATTGCAAGTAAAAATTAACGGCGAATCCTCCTACCCTTTTCCCCTTGGAAACGGGATTCCACAAGGCTCACCACTATCGGTTGTACTTTTTATAATTGCCTTCGAAAAACTCAACAAAATAGCAGGCAATTTCAAATCAATAGACTTCCGAATCTATGCTGATGATGCGATTTTTTATACTAAAATAAAAGATCTTCCAACAGTCGAAAGGGATTTTTCCAACTTAATACACGATATAAACGCTTGGGGATACTTCTCAGGCACTACACTGACTTACAGCAAATGCAAGGTACTACACATATGCCGAAAACACAATTGTCAACCCATAAACATAAGCGTAAACAATGCGGGGATAGAGAACGTAGCCACACATAAAATTCTGGGTATAATTTTTGATAGCAAGTACACCTTCAAACCCCACTGTTCCACACTAAGAACTAACCTCTTCACCAGGCTAAACATAATAAAGTATTTGTCTTCGAAACACCTCCGCATACATCAAAACACACTTATCAATATTACCCGTTCTCTGGTATTATCAAAAATTGACTACGGTCTCCCAATATACGGCTGGTGCGCCAAACAACATCTCACCCTGCTCAATGCTCCTTATCATTCAGCGGTCCGACGAAGCCTTAACGCTTTTCCTCCGCCATTAAATGTGTTCTAGCTGAAGCTGGACTTCCTTCCATCACCGAAAGACGTCAAACAACTACTCTCAAACTATTACCCAAACTTTTAAATACCTCAAACAAACTGCTTTTCAACACCTTTAAAACCGCCTCCCGGCATAAACGTCCTTTCAAAATCTGTTCGGCTATCCGCCGTTGCGTTTCCAACTGTAACTCCCTCGGAATTTCCACACCGGCTACTTGCCCGATTGTGAGTTTGCAATGTCCATGGAAACTCCACCCTGCATCAATTAATGTAGAGCTTCATACCCATAACCTTAAAGGGTTGGTTACCGATTTTCACCGACGGATCAAAAACGGACCATAGCACAACTTTTGCTGTAGTACAAAATGACGGAAGCCTAATATCCAATGGTTGGCTGACTCCTAATTGCTCTATCTTTTCTGCCGAGGTATTAGCTATCCTCAAAGCATCTGAGTATGCAACAAACAATAGCGGCAAATTCCTTATCTGCACAGATAGTTTGTCGGTCTGCCTAGCACTAAAAAACATATATAACGCCGATCAGACCGTATGTATAATCAGGGATAAATTAATAAAACACCCCAACAAAATAAAGATTGTTTGGGTACTTAGCTACATGGGCATCCCTGGAAATGAAAAGGCAGATTCAACAGCCAGAAATACATATTCCCACCCCTCGATCTCCTTCGAAACGTTATCCACCAATGACATACATAAAATAATCAAAAACTTTTTTTAAAACTTGAAAATTTAATTAAGGAAATGTCGACTTGCGTGTCGACCAAAAATGTATATAATTTATTAGACCCGGAAATTTGCAATTGAATAAAATCTGAATAATTTAAATTTAAGCAATAAACGCCTTTTGTTGAAGAAAAATGGATTAGTTGTTCATCTCTTGCTCCTCTAGTGTTCGCTCCTGAGGGGCGTGAGTGTTTAAAGCACGGACATTTGCATTTCTACTCCTATTGTTTGAAGATCCGCTATTATTGTTGTTGCTTCTATTGCTACTCAAATTATGGTTAAAACGGTTATTATTACTGCTGCCTTGATGGGTATTTCTATTAGCTGGTCGATAACGTTGATTTCCGTAATTGCTTGAAGAAAACCTGTTCCTATAACCTGTAAAATTGCGACTTGGGTTGTAGTAACTGTGACCACGAAACCTACCCCGAAAATTTCTAGAAAAGTTACTGCCACGTGTTCGAAATGCTAAAACTTGACGTTCTTTTACTTCATTATTTTGCTCGACTATCAACTTCGCTACCACGTCTTTGGAATCGGAAAATGTTGTTGAGGCAAGAATTGACTTTACTAGGCCCGACTTGGTATTTAATCTACAAACATCGACTGTTTGCTCTACGGCCATTTCGTGAGCTTTATGTTGGGTCATTCCTTCGATATTTAAGGAACGCTCCAAAGAGTCGGCTAGTTCTTCTACACGTTTAGCAAAATCTGTATAGTTATTATTGTTGACGTGTAACGCCGAAATTTTTCCTGCAACAACTTTTGAATTATCAGGTTTAATCCTGCCGCGAAGGGCAATTTTGATGTCGTTAACTGATTCTATCTGCGTCGGTAATGCTTCGCGAGCTTTTCCTTCTAATTTTGATTTTAAAAATGCTATCAATGTACTGGTTAGGTTTTCTTCAGCTAGGTCTTCTATCAAACTTATTTTATCTAGAAAAGAATCGAGCGCTAATGGATTATTATTGATGAACATATGGAAATAAATGACTTCTTTTGTTCTACGGTAGCCATCTTGTAAAAAGTTCTAGAAAAATCGGTAATATCAGGTGAGCTGGTAGCTGCTGGTGAAGCGTTATCTACAAATAATGAGTTCTTTAAATCTGAAAGTGACGTGCTTCTTTCGATACAAAAATCTAACGATGCTTCTGACTGAGCATCAGCGAATTCTTCTGATTCCGAATCGACAACGTTCGTTTGGCATATAAGGCTTAATGCGTCCTTCGGAATTAGAATACGGCAATCTAACTTAAAAAACACTTCACTAATATCTCCTTGCAACGTGCTAACTTTGCTTGTACTTCTTTGCAATTATGTATTGATTTGTTATCGGTTACGTGCAACACAATTTCGTTATAACAAGCTATAAGAGAATCTTTATATTCTTTGAGTTTAAATACGTTTGTTGACAATGGTCGATTTTGCAAAATTCGCTTAGTTATTTTAACAAAATTAGCTTGGTATTCTATAAATTTCAAAACCTGACATAAGCGAAAACTTCAAAAAGTTCAAGCACTTAAAGCTGCAACCAGCTACCACTCACCGCACCCTAATGTTGGCAAAAAAATATATACATACATATATGTCTTACAGAAAAAGTCAAATATTGCAGTCCGTTGAAAATATGTCATGCGAGAAAAAGGTGTAAGCATGCAAGAGGAACGGGGTGTTTTTTCACATGCAAGCAAAAGACAGCAGTTTGTGTTAAAATATTTTTGTTAAATGTTGTGAAAAAGTTTGCAAAAATGTCAATAAAATGAAAGATATAATTTACATGTATAAGCTCGAAAGGTTTTTGATGAAAATGTAGTTTGCAAAATTATGAATGAAAAGTGGTTGAAAAATTTAATTTTAATTTACATATATGTATAATTACGACACATTTTTTTAACTATGCAAACAATAGAAAAATTTTATTTACATATATGGATATATAATTGTTTAAAAATCTATTTGAAATAATTTTTAATTTTATTTTTTAAAAATGTTGGTTAATTATTGCACACTGTGCATCATACGCCGCTGCTACTCGTCTCGCTGCTCACTCTTGCTGTTTGTTGTAGTCCCGCGCTGGTATACTGTTAAACATGTTGTTGTTGCTTTTCTTTTCGCTGTTGTAATGTAAAAGATGTTGTTGTTGTTTTCGCTGTTATTCCCTCGCTGCAGTCTGTACCAAAAAGTAAGTTGCCTAACGGCGCTTTTTATGCCGTTATGATTGGATGGCGTGATTTTCGCATAGCGGCTATTTCGCATAACTGTATTTTATTTAAAACGTGGTTTTCTTTTTTCCTTTCCTTTTGATATTTTTCAAATGTTTATATATTGTTCCGTAAAAATGTGGTTTTCTCTTTTCCTTTCTTTTGTTCGTTTAAAAATGTGGTTTTATGTTTTCCTTTTTTTTGAAATTTGTAAAAGCTTGTTTAACATATATTTTTTTTTTTGTTTTCGTCGCCGACTCCAGCGATAAAGTTTATTAAATAATTTTAGTTCATTTAATTTTTGAATTTTAAGTAAAATGAAGGAATTTAGTTCATTTTAGTTAAAATTTTTTTTTTTTAATTTGAAGTTCATTCATTTTTCACCACCACCAATTTGCACTTAGTGCATTTTAAAACATATTTAGTAACCCTTAGTAGGCTTTTAATGTTTTCATTTTTTTTGGAGTTTACAGTTTTTTTTTTCTCGTTTAAATTCAGTTCATGTTTGTTTTTTTTTCAAATGTTATATGCAAAGCCACTGCCAGGCTAGGCTCAGGACCAACAGGAGCGGAGGCCGCCGCCGTCCTGGCTAGCAGGTCAGCAGCTTCGTTTCCAGCCACCCCTTTGTGACCTGGTACCCAGAGGAGTTGAATCTGGTTCTTCACAGCCAGGGCGTTCAGTCTCTCAAAACAATCCATGACCAACGGCCTGGCTATCGCTCGAAATGAGAATCGTCTCGTTGTTGTATTTCCTTCTCATGTTTATCTCAGCGCACACACTGATTGCGAGGACCTCCGCCTGGAAGATGCTTGGGTAGGACCCCAAAGGAACCGAGATATCGATCTGGGGCCGTGGACGCCTGCCCCAACACCCTCAGGGGTCTTGGAGCCATTAGTATACCAATGCAGAGTACTCTTCCGGATGTGGTTATCCAGAATGGAGTCACTCTAGGTAGCCTTGCTATGAATCTCCACTTCGAACTTTCTATCAAATTTTATCTCTTTGTGAATCTCATATCTCGGGAAGCTTACCAGAGGAAGCTGAGGTTCTAGTCTATCCCTAACTTTGGACGACATCATCTTACCCCTGCCAACACCTTCCTTAGAGAAGTTCATCAGGGTTCGCTTAGCCACATGGTCAATGGTGATATGCAGCGTCTCGAGCTCCAGAGCCACCTCCAGCGCTGCTGTAGGGCACGTGCACATCGCTCCCGTAATGCACACACGTGCCAGACGTTGCAGCTTGGAAAGAGTTTGTCTCACTGTAGACAGGCGACCCTGGACCCCCAAGCCACCGTTCCATAGGTGACCATTGGCCTCACTATCATGGTGTACATCCACAGCAGGATTTTGGGGCTGCAGCCCCATGATTTACCCGCTAGTCGTCTGCACACCATCAGTGCTCTCCTAGCCCTGGAGACAGCCGCATCGACATGAGCCTTCCACAGGAGCTTAGAATCTAGGATGAGTCCCAGATATTTCACCTCTGTGGTGGCTTCGACCCCGACCCCCTCCAAGGCTATGACTCTGCTACCGAGTAGTTTTCTCTTCCTGGTAAAGGGAACGATAGCAGTTGCACTATGTCAAAGAGGGTGCTCACGAACTTGCCTCTTGCAATTATCACCAGGTCATCCGCATATCCCTGGCAGCGGATGCCGTTGTTGGAGAGAATGTGAAGAAGCTCGTCCACCACTAAGCTCCACAAAAGCGGGGATAGTACCCCTCCTTGCGGGCATCCTTTGGTTGTCTGCAGTTGAACTGTACCTTCGCCAGTGTCAAATTCAGTTAATCTGCTCTCTAGCAGCCTCTTTATCCATTTACGAATAGTAGGCTGCACGTTTCCCTGCTCCAGGGCTCTGTCCACGACTGCATGTGAGGTGTTGTCGAAGGCTCCCTCGATGTCTAGGAAGGCATAGAGCACTGTTTCTCCGCTCTCGAAAGCGTCCCGAATGTCCGAGGTCAGCGCATACAGAGCCGTTTCCGTCGAGCGGCCGACCCTATAGGCATGTTGATCCGAATGCAACGGTGAAGCCCTGAGAGCGTTTGATCTTATCTCCAGGTCGATCACCTTTTATATTGTCTTCAAAACGAAGGAGGAGAGGCTGATCGGCCTGAAGGATTTTGCTGAGGATAGATCTCTTCTACCCACCTTCGGGATGAAAATAACCCGAGCCCTTTGCCATATCTCGGGAATGTGGGCCAGTGCCAGACTGTCCCTCATAGTGCTTACGAGATACGGAAGAAGGAGTTCCCCGCCCCGCTTAAGCAGACTTAAAAGAGTCCAGAGCCCAACCGATTGATCTTTAGGTGAATAAGCTTCTAACTACCTTCCAATCGGCCGAAGTCGGACTTATATTTCGAAAAAAGTTTTTTTTTATTTTTTTTTTTTTTTTTATTTATTTTTTTTTTTTTTTTATTTAATGAAACAACCACCACCATTTTTAAATAAGTTGAAGTATTTTTTGTTTTTTTTTTGTATTCTTGATTAATTTAATAAAACATTTTTAAATAATTACTAGTATTTTTGAATTTTTCGCTTTTTTTTTTAATTTTCATTGGTGCTTTTTCCGGCGCTTTTATATGGCGTGGCTTCATTTGCCTGGGGCCATTTTGTTAGCCCCTGTCACGGTCGCCATGTGGAACGCCAGGGCTCCGCTAGCACTCGCTGCTGTTGTTGGTACTGCTGTCGTGCTGCTGCTGCTGGGTATCGGGTGACGCACTCCGGTGCGTTTAACTAATCCGAACGTATGGCGGCCACTTGCCGGTCGATGAGACTTTGGCAAAAAATTAGAAATTGGCAAATTGATGTAAAAGTAAACTAAACGACTGTTCGGTTTTAAGTGCGCGCAAAGAATGGCTTTATTTTATTGTTTTCTTTTATATCGTAATGTGGGCTGCGATTGCACTTTTAGTACAAAATGAGGTGATGATTGGGGGGATGCCAGATTTGACATTACATTATGTATTATATCTAATCGCTTTCATTATCATTATGTATTTTGCGGTCATTACGTATTTTGAGAGAGAATTCCATCTACATATGTACTTGTATGTATCTTTCTTTGTAGGTATATATCGTAAATTACAGTATTTTCAGCGAATGTACATTTGACTGCTCATATGGAATATATCCATATGTATATATTGTAAAACTTTCGTCCGTATTGGTGTCGTGCCAATTGTTATCTTGTTTGGTCTCATATATATTTGTTAAGCAAATTTCACATTCTTGTACTTTAATTTTTGTTTTGTAACATATTGTATGCCTTGCATTTCTAAATACATTTTGTGACGAAATTTTAACAAGGTTATTTTCTGAGTAATTTCTTACTATTTGATTTCTAAAGTTGTTTAAATGATTTTTTACTCTTTTCAATTTATCAATTCGTGAGCTGTGTGCAGAGTGTTGAGAATTTGAAGAAGTATTATTTATTTGTTGGTGTGATAATGCGTCGGTTACAGCATTTTGTTGTCCTGGTTTATACACTAATTTTGTCCCATAGAGATAACTTCTGAGCTTCTGCAATGCTTAAACTATTGCCAATAATTATTTTTCGTTTGTTGAATAATTCTCTTCTGTTTGGTTTAAGGGTCTTGAAATAAATGAAATTTTGATTTTGTTTTGTGACAAAACTGCACCAATTGCGAAATTGCTGGCATCTGTCGTTAATTCAAATGGTTATGAAAAATCTGGTTGAAATAATTCTGCCTGCGATTGTAAAGCGTCTTTAATGTTTTCTAATGCTTCTAAGAATGATCGCAATTAGTTTAATGTTTTGGTATGGGATAATTTTTTATGGTTTCTATTTTTGAAGGATCTACCGTAATTTTGTTAAGTTTGATTATGTGTGCTAAATATTCCACGGATTCTTGGAAAAAATGGGAGTGCAGTGCGTTTATTATTATACTCATGTGCTCCATATGTTCTTCGGGTGAGGAAGAATATATAAGTACATCGTCGATATAGACGTATGCGAATCTTCTAATATCTTTGCTTTTCCTAGATTTTGTATGGTCATTCCTACATTACGAATTTGATATACATACATATATCCTTAATTGTCTGCGCGTTCAATTTTTGAAAATCTACAACCATTCGTCGCTTAGGTTTCCCTTTTTCGTCAGTACCTGTTTTCGCTACAGTCCATAATGGTGAATTATATAGGCTTTTACTTTGTTGGATTATATTATTTTAATTTAATTTCTTTATTAATAAATTCATTATTCCGTATCCTATGGAAATTGTTTTGTCCATATAGGATATTCGCTTCTGGTCCTAATGGTTGCTTGTATCGTTGTAGTGAACGGTTTCGTTTCCTCATTTCTTTTTATTATTTTATTAATTTCTTGTTGGTAATTTTCATTATTTATTGTGTAATAAATCTTATCTCGTTAATTCATTTTTTTTAACATTATATTTATATGTTATTTTATATTCAAACAAATCTTTAGCTTTAATTATCCTAAGCCCTTGTTCTCCTAATCACATGTCAAATTCTCTAACGCATCAGTTTTAAAAAAATGGTAAATGATGATTACTCAACGTATTCACTTTTTTGAAGTAGCTATTGAATAACCATATAATGTTTTCACTTTTACAGAAGGTATTGGTATTGATTTGCCTTTCTTACACTTTTTACTAATATAATTGCTAGTAATATTGGATGCCTGTACCCCTACAAGTACTCTGTAGACACGGCAACCCATTTACCTACCATTTACTACCTGTTTCATAAGTTTCATCGTCATCAAACTGTGGATTGGTTGATTGCAGTTCTTCTGCAATTGTCTGATGAACGCGTTAAATTTTGTTCGTGTTATAGTGGCGGGAGGATACGAGATCCTATCCCTTTTCTGCGTTGCTCCTCTATTTTGATTTATTGGCGGCAATCCCTGTTGTTGGCGCTCATAATTGGTTGCTGGTGAGGATTGTGCTGCGTCGGCCTTACGAACTGGTTTGATCTGTCTACTTCCATTGGTTCTAGTGGAGCTCTTGGTTGCGTGTAATGTACGTTTACATTTGGTCGATATTGGCGTTGAGGTTCATGTCGACGCTGGTTTCCGAAATGCCTCTGTGGTTCGTAGTGTTTTTTTCCTTGCGTTTGTTAAGTGTCAAAGTGTAAATGTTCATTGTCATGCTGAGTTGTGGTGGCTATAGCGTATGTCGTCTGCAAATCCTTAGGCTATATAGCATTCCGCAAATTTGCTATTCATTCCCATAATGAATGCTCTCAGTGCTTCTTGATTTGCGTGTATATTCATCATGGAAGTATGATCTTCGCCACTCATTTCTTTTATTCTTCTTCTTTTATGGCGCTACAACCGTTTGTCGGTTTGGGCCGAGATCAAAAAGCTTCGCCAATTCCCTCTTTTCTTTGCGAGGTTACGCCAATTACTCATACCAAGTGTAGACAGGTCTTTCTGTACATGGTCCTTCCCGTGTGTTCTTGGGCGCTCTTGCCTTCGTTGCCTACCCACGGGTGCCGATTCGAAGGACTTTTTCAACGGAGCATCATCATCCATGCGAATGACATGGCCAAGCCATCGCAGTCGTTGAATTTTTTTGCGTTTGACTATGTCCATATCATTATACAGCTCATACAGTTCGTCATTCCATTTTCTTCGGTACCCGTCGCTTACGCGAACATGGCCATAAATCTTGCGAAGAACATTTCTTTAGGAAGCCCCCAATGCCTGCTCATCGCTGGTCAACATCGTCCATGTTTCTGCGCCATATAAAAGGAATGGCATGAACAGAGATTTCTGTTCGTCGAGTAAGGGCTCTGCTTTTCAATTGCCTACAGCTTCTATTCGTGCTATCAAAAGCGGCTTTGAAGTCGACAAAAAGGTGGTGTGTGTCGATTTGCTTATCTAAGGTCTTCTCCAGGATTTGTCGTGCTGTGAATATCTGGTCGATGGTGCATTTACCAGGCCTGAAACCGCACTGATTAGGTCTAATCAGCTGGTTCATATACGGCTTCAGTCTTTCACACAGTATCGTCGATAGGACCTTAAATGCTATAATTAGAAGGCTTATCCCACGGTAGTTGGCGCAAACAGCAGGATCACCCTTCTTATGGATTGGGTAGAGAACACTAAGGTTCCAATCTCCTGTTATGTACTCGTTGGACCAAATTGTGCTCAACAGCTAGTACATGCTTCCTACCAGTTCTTCGCCGCCGGCTTTGAACAGCTCAGCCGATATACCGTCTGCTCCAGGCGATTTGTTATTCTTCAGCCACCTTAGTGCTGTTCTCACCTCGCCTCGTCGAGTGGAGGGATTTGTTGTTCATCCCTAAAGATTGTTCTGGGCTCCTCTTCTTCAAACTCCTCACCAGAGTTCGCATTTAGTAGCGTTGAGAAGTGGTCCCTCCATACCTCAAGTGTCTCTGAATGTCCGTCACCATATTTCCATACTCGTTTTTGTAGGAACCAGCCCCGGTTTTAAAACAACTTGTTTGCTGCCTTATTTGCTGATAGAATTTTCGGGCCCCATTCCTGCTTCCTAGCATCTCAAGCTCTTCCCACCTCCTCTTCCGGTATTGCTCAATTGTTGCACGCGTAGTAATTGGCTGCAAGGTGGCTTTGTGTGCTGCGTATTTCTCTGCAGCAGCGACGCGGTAGTAGCCAACCACTTCCTTCGCTGCGGCACGAAGAGATTGGGAGATGTTATCCCATTGCTCGTTAATGTCGGGGCGATAAGGAGTTGCTTGCCTTAACAGGATCGAGAGTCAAGATTTAAAATTCTCCAAAAATTCCTTCTTTGCCCACCTTAGCGTGAAAATTGCCAATCACAATTGTTAGTAGAACTCATCCTTGGTCCCATCATCCTTCGCCTCCGTCGGGGCGTGCGCACAAATCAAGCTGATCTTATTAAATTTAGCTTTGATGTGGATTGTGGCAACTCGATTACTGAGTGGGTGAACCTGAAGACAAGATCTCGCAGTCTCCGCCCAACCACAAATCCAAAACCAAATTTGTGCGCCGCCTCATGGCAGCTGTAGTAAACGTCGCACGATGCATATTTCTTGCATCCATGCCCCGTCCATCGCATTTCCTGGACTGCAGTGATGTCAGCCTTATATTTATATTTCTATTTTTGCCAAATGGGGTGCAATGGGGTACAGTGGTGCTTCTGGGTATGCAGATACAGTTGCGCGGCTGTACTCAATCTTGGAGCAAACGGCTCGCTATATAAACGAATTTAAAATTTCAACCCCCAGCAATGGGTTGTGCGCAGGGCTTGGAACCCGCCGCGTAAAAAACAACTTCCAATGAAAAGCAAAGCAACGCTTCGGACAGGACCCCCCTTTTTAGATGACGACCACGGCAAACGTTTTAAGGACCACGATTTGAGGGCAGGCACCTGGAATGTCCGAACCCTTAATTGGAAAGGTGCCTCTGCCCGGCTGGTAGATGTCCTCGGTAGAGCGAAAGCTGACATCACCGCCATCCAAGAAATGCGATGGACGGGGCAAGGGAGGAAAACGGTAGGCCCTTGTGACGTATACTACAGCTGCCATGTAAAGGAGCGCAAATTTGGTGTCGGATTTGTGGTGGGAGAGAGACTTCGCCGTAAAGTACTGTCGTTCACTCCGGTGGACGAACGTCTCGCCGCAATCCGCATAAAGGCGAGATTCTTCGACATCTCCCTGATTTGCGCCCATGTCCCGACGGAAGAGAAGGACGATGGAACCAAAGATTGCTTCTACGAACTCCTGGAGCGCACGTTCGAACGCTGCCCCCAACACGATATAATGCCAAGGTGGGCAAGGAGGGCATCTTTGGTTCCACAGTCGGAAAATTCAGTCTCCACGAGGAAACGTGTGATAACGGATTGAGACTGATCGACTTCGCCGGGGCCCGAAACATGGTAGTTTGTAGTAGCAGGTTCCAGGTTCTCCAGATGGTAAGACACGAAACCAAATCGACCATGTTGTGATAGACGGAAGGCACGATTCCAGTGTCCTAGATGTGCGCACGATCCGAGGAGCCAACATCGACTCGGGCCATTATCTTGTCGCAGCCTAGATACGCACGCGCCTCTGTGCGTCAAAAAGCGTGCGGAAAGGCACACAAGGAAAGCTCGACGTCGAAAAGTTGCAATCACAACAGCCAGCCACGCACTTCGCTACTCGACTCGCACTCCTGCTCTCTGAGAGCTCTAATCAACACAGCGATATTTCAGAGCAATGGAACCACATCTCTTGCTCTTTACCTACCGCCGCTGAACAATCTATTGGTTTCCAGCGAGCTCGGAAAAATGACTGGTACGATATCGTGAGTTGAAGAAGGAAGCGAGACGCATTTTTCGAGAGAAGAAGAGAAAGGCCGAAATTCGTGAGTGCGAAGAGCTTGAAATGCAGGAAAAGCGCCCGAAATTTCTTTCAGAAAGTACGACGGCTAACAGAGGGTTTTAAGGCCGGGGCGAATTCCTGTAAGAACGACAACGGCGACCTGGTAACTGACGTTCAGAATATACTTAGTTTATGGAGGGAGCACTTCTCCACACTACTTAGTGGTAGTGACAGAGACCACCTTGGAGAAGATGATGATCCCGAAACCCCAATCAATGACGACGGAATTAATGTTCCGTTACCCGACTGCGATGAAATCCGTATAGCAATAGCCCGGCTCAAGAACAACAAAGCGCCCGGAGTTGACGGGCTGCCAGCTGAGTTATTCAAATACGGTGGAGAAGAGTTGGTAAAGCGCATGCACCAGCTTATCTGTAGAGTATGGTCGGACGAATGCATGCCTACTGATTGGAATCTAAGTGTACTTTGCCCAATCCATAAGGGTGATACTGCAATTCGCGCCAACTATCGTGGTATCAGCCTTCTTAACATTGCATATAAGGTTCTGTCGAGCGTATTGTGTGAGAGACTAAAGCCCACCGTCAATGAACTGATTGTACCTTATCAATGTGGCTTTAGACCTGGTAAATCTACTATCGACCAGATATTCACAGTGCGCCAGATCTTGGAAAAGACCCAAGAAAGAAGAATCGACACGCACCACCTTTTTGTCGACTTCAAAGCCGCTTTCGACAGCACAAAAAGAAGTTGCCTTTATGCCGCAATGTCTGCATTTGGTATCCCCGCAAAACTTATACGGCTATGTAAAATGACGTTGAGCAACACCACCAGCTCCGTCAGGATTGGGAAGGACCTCTCCGAGCCGTTTGATACCAAACGAGGTTTCAGACAGGGTGACTCTTTGTCGTGTGACTTTTTTAACCTTATGCTGGAGAAGATAATTCGAGCCGCAGAACTAAATCGGTCAGGCACTATCTTTTATAAGAGTGTGCAGCTGCTGGCGTACGCCGATGACATTGACATCATCGGCCTTAACAAGCGCTCAGTTAGTTCTGCCTTCTCCAAACTGGATAGAGAAGCAAAGCGAATCGGTCTGGGCAAGACGAAGTATCTCCTGTCAACAGTCGGCACATTCACGACTGGGATCAAACATCACTGTTGACAGTTATAACTTTGAAAAAGTAGAAGACTTCGTTTACTTAGGAACCAGCATTAACATCAATAATAATGTCAGTCTCGAAATCCAAAGGAGGATCACTCTTGCCAACAAGTGCTACTTCGGACTGAGTAGGCAACTGAGCAGTAAAGTCCTCTCTCGACGGACAAAAATTACGCTCTATAAGTCTCTCAATATGCCCGTCCTGATGTATGGCGCAGAAGCATGGACGATGAAGATATCTGATGAGAAGGCTCTGGGAGTGTTCGAGAGAAAGATTCTCCGAAAGATTTATGGCCTTTACGCCTTTGCGATGGCGAATACCGTAGAAGATGGAACGATGAGCTGTACGAGCTTTATAACGACATAGATATAGTGCAGCGAATTAAGATTCAGCGGCTTCGCTGGCTTGGTCATGTCGTTCGAATGGATGAAAGCGCCCCAGCTCTGAAAGTATTCGACGCGGTACCCGCCGGTGGTAGCAGAGGAAAAGGGAGGCCTCCTCTGCGTTGGAAAGACCAGGCGGTAAAGGACTTGGGTACGCTTGGTATTTCCAACTGGCGCCAGTTAGCGAAAGAGAGAAATAACTGGCGTGCTGTGCTAAGCTCGGCCCAAATCGCATAGGCGGTTATCGAGCCAATGAAAGAAGAAGAATTTTTGCCAAAGCTAAATTCCATGCTTTGCTCATTTCGCTTAATAATAGAATAGAAGTTATTTGGTGTATTATGGTTTATTAGCACGTCTACTACTGTTTTCTTTCGCCCGTGGAGTTTTGGAAGGTGCTTAAATGTATCGAGGTTAATTTGAGATGCGGCGGTAATGTTTGGGCTACATTCCGTGCAGTGGCGAACGCAGGAAAAAAATTTGGGGGGGGTTTTAGGTAAAAAGACAATGTTTCATTATTTTATTCACAAATTGAAGTCTAATCTTCTTTTATTTTGGGCCATAACATTTAAAATCTCTTCCTCCGTCACGTCTATATCTCTATGGATATTCAAGAGAGCCATTCCGTTCAGGCGTGCTTCTCCAGTTTTATTTCTTAAATATGTTTTAAGCCTGCGAAGTGAGGAAAACGAGCGTTCACTTGAAGCGACAGATATAGGGATTGTTGCTCCAATCTTTAAAAAACGATGCACTGTTTTGAAAATTTTTGCATCGCAACAATTCAACGCGTCTAAAAAAGTTTTGGATCTCTTCGTTTGATTTAACCAGTTCTTGAAAATATATTCAAAATTTTAGTTAGAAAATATAATCTGAAGAAAAGATTTTTAACCTTTTCCACATTCTAAATTCAGCAACGAAATCATCGGGATCTTCTACATCAGCGGACCATTGCTTTTCTAAAACACGAACAGTCTCCTGCATCTCAATAACGTCAAGATTTATGCATTTATTTGGCAAAATGTTTTCAATTTTGGAAAGCAGCTCTCGATGTTTTAAAAATCGTTCATTGATTTGGTCCAAAAAATGATCTAAAAACGGTATATAAATTGATCTGCGGTAATATTCTTCCGGTTCGCCTTCATAATTGTCGCGATTAGTTTGCCGTTTCGCCAAACGCGGAATTTTGATTTCTAAATCTAATTCTGCGGCTATTGTTTTAACTGATTCAAAAATTAGTTTAAACGATTGTTCAGAATCCTTACGCATTTCACTAATTTCAGCATACAAATTATTTGCATAAGCAACGCAGCTGCTCAAATCACAGTCTATTTGCTGCAAACATAGGCTTATGTGTTTTGATAATGCAAAAATTGGCTTTAGTATCGCCATAGCAATAACAAATTGAGGTGATTGGATTGCAGTCAACAAAGCATGTGGCTTTGATAAATCACTTCTTAATTTTTCAGTATCAAGCTCTTCCAACGCTGTACAGATCAATGGGAATAAATCGTTAAATAAAGAAAGAGATTCTAAATGCTCCACCCAACGTGTTTCGCAGAATTTAAGTAACCTCACTTGCTTTGAGTTTGGAAAGGATTCAAGAATAAGATTTTTGAGCAGTGTGCCTGCTTTAGTTGACATCCGAAAAAGATTTACGGTCTCTTTCATGGAACCAATACAATTTCTTATAGCAGGTATTTTGCAAGTCGTTGCGATGGCTAAATTTAAGCTGTGATTAGCACAGTGCACATAAAGAGCCGCTGGATATAAATTTTGTATGACACTAGCACAACCTTTGACATGTCCACTCATCGACCGCGCTCCGTCATAACCTTTAGAAAGAAAAAAAAGTATAATTTAATTGTCCCAAAAATAGAAGAGTTGAAAACTCACCTTGACCCCTTATGTGTGCAAAACTAAGTTTAAGTTCTTTTAATTTATCAATTAGCACATTCGCAAGACCGCTGCTAGTTGTATCCTCAACAGGAACAAAACATAAAAAGTCCTCTCTCAGTTTTTCCTCATTCTCAAAACGATCAACATACCGTATACAAATTGAAAATTGCTCAATGCCACTAACATCCGTGGTTTCATCAGCAATTATTGCAAAGCATTGAGATTTATTAATACGGTTAATAATTTTTTTTTGTATTATTTGTCCTGCTATTTCAATAATTTCATTTTGGATGCGCCAACTGAAATAATTAGCATTACGTGCTGCAGTTTCAACATGCTTTTTTAAATTTTCGTCGCCACTATCTATTGCTAAACGCAAAAGAACCCTGAAGTTCCCGTCGTTTTCAGCAGGCATTTCTAAAGAAAGATTTCCTTCGTCACGATGGCCTCTTAACGCAAGCCCTTGCCTCCCGCAGACAAGCAAAACACGGATTATAGGATGTAATTTTGCTCGATTTTCAAGCTGTTGCTTTTTGCGGCCATGATCAATTTCTGTTAATATATTGTTTCTTTTATTTTCAAAAATCAGCTTGAAATTGGCTGCGTCTTCCACTGCTCTGCGGTGATAATCCTTCTGCTGATGTTCTTTGCATTTCTCAAGTGCCTTCTTCCAAGTTTTAAAAGCAGTTTGAACAAAAGCATTTGCCTTTTGGTGACTACCATTTCCAACGTTTTTCCAAACAAAAGCAACGCAATATAGACAGTAGGCACCATCTTGGCTAGGCGAATATACTAACCATGGAAAAGACTTCAGCCACGACAACTGAAATTTTAAGTTTCGATCACCAGACGACGGAAAAATAAATGATAAATCAGGCTGCCACACATTCGTTAAAAGCTCATATGTCTGCTTTTCGTCAATTTTTTTGCAAAAATTAACGATATCATTTGCAAACTCCTAAAATTGACGAGATATTTGTACATAGGTAAACGAAATATTTTTTTTATTGAAAATAAAAGTAAACACTTACTGCCACTCGGGTGACCTTAGGTGCAGCGTTTTCTTCATTAATTATAACGGGAGAATCACTTACGCGTTTTAAAACACTACTTTGAAAATATTTTTTAATCGAAATTTCACTCATTTTTACAACTTAGTACTTTCTTCAACGACCACTTTGTAATGACGCCAATTACTGTGTAGTACACATTGTGTACAATAAGCAAATACATTTCATTGACGCTACTGCGGTAACGGTACATTAACAGTCAAAAAATTCGTTTGTGAGGGAGAATCGACAGTTAAGAGAGAAATCAGAGAGCTTTTTCATCTCTGCTTACTGATGCTCAAAAGAGTTACAATGATTAATACGAATGCAAAAATATAAGGAAAATGCAAAAACGGCACAAGAACAAAACACACGTACGCTCATAATTCATTTGTTCTATTCTCATTCACGCTCTAATCATTAGTGACAAGTGTTGCCGCGAGCTAAAAAAATTAAGTATATGTTGCCAAGCAAAAAAAGTATCAAAAAGTATCAAAAGCACAACCGTTGTTTTAAAAATTTTCATTTGAAAAACAAATAATAAGTAAAGTTGTGTATCTAATTCAGACCAGTTTTTTCTGGCTGTTTTTATTAAAAATATAGACATTTTAGTTAAGACACTCAAGTATTTTTTTGCAAATAGCATACTTTTTTTTAATTTAAATTTATTTCACAACAGTTTGCTCATGGAACGAAAACTGAAAGTCATAATAAATGAGTTTTTATTTTTCCTGTATTATGATTAACAATAAACTCTAAAAAAAATAATAGAAACCTTATTGGTGACTTTTCAGTTCAGAACTAATTTTCAAAAGAAGTCCATTTTCGAATCACAATTTCCCTTAAATCTAAAAAAATCCAGTTGAGCAGCCACAGAGTTATAAGGCAAGCTCATTACTTTGAAGCAAATTAAAAAAATGTCTCTGTCCAGTTTATATTTTTCTGGGTTTTTTAATTGGCTTACATTCCCACAACTTTTTAATACTATCCAGATACAATAGGTTTGTTTTTAGTTTAACATTTTCATAGTTTCAAAAAATTAAATTCTATCAGCAGAAAAGTATCAAAATAGGCCGTTTGTGAACAAAAAAGTATCAAATCACAAAATTTAGAAAAAAAAGTATCAAAAAAGATACAATTGTATCAAAACGGCAACGCTGTTAGTGACTAATGTATTCATTTATTTTACATATTCATACATCGTCGGCAGAAAGATTGCTTTGAAAACAACAAATTACAATTTTTCAAATGACTATGTAGAATTAAATTCTATTATTTAAAAATTCAATTACTTTGGGTGGGGTTTTAACACCCCAAAACCCCCCACCTGCGTTCGCCCCTGATTCCGTGTATGCTTCCGTTACCGATACATTAAATTATTGCGTCTGTGCTTGTCTCAGCAAGGACAATTCGTTGCTGGTTGCGGATAGTTGAGCTGTGATTGCTGCTAGCTGAGCTCTCATGTTAGCGATCTCTTGGTGTGCCATTTCGTCCAAATCAGGTTTGTTTACTGACCGTATAGAGTTGAATATCATTTGTCGCATTTTTCGTGACTCAAGCTTCTACTTTATTCACTGTTCACTTTTATTTTCGATTTATATCCCTAGGATTATCCGTATTTCAGGACCTATCCTTTATTTCAGGTAACTTTTAACCGTTTTGCACTTTTTTCACATTCCCAGGAAATGTTTGTTGCTATTCTTCAGAGTCGTGGTATATCGTGGTTAATATATTTGATATCCTTTGCAGGTTATGGCTGTACTTGTTTATTATACAAGAACGGTTATTCTATTTCCATAGAATTGAATAAAAAAATTATTTTTTTGCTGCTCCGTGATGTGGTTGCTTTTTTGATATAATTTTAAGACTACTTACATTTTGTATGCTTCGTGCTATTTATCGTCACCTATATAAGAAAATGTGCTAAGTCGTGTTTTTTTAAAAAGTATATTTTGATACAGTTTTAGAAAGTAATTAAAAATACATCGTATAAAAAAAAAAAATTGTTTTTACGTGCTGCTGGCAATGATGTGTAAATGTGTCAAGTTGTCAGCTGTTGAAAACTGTGCGATAAGTCGGTAATGTTAATCTGAATTGCTAGTCATTTCTTTTTTTTGCGCGCATTATTATTATTGCGAAACGTATGGAATTTGTGTTATATTTTAAGCATAAAAGGTGAGGGGTGAAGTTTATTAACTAATTTTACCAATATATTATAAAAAAAAGCAATTTTTTAGTAAATACCGATGGCTTTGGATAACAACAATAATGATGCTACACAAGCGATGATGGTGTTATTGCACTTGTGCCTTATGGCTTTCATACAGACTCAGACCACGGCTTACCTGTAACATCCAAAAAAAGAAATTCAAAATCGCAAGTGCAAAATGATGCATGGTTTGTGGCACAAAATAAAAGGCGAAGAGAGTGCGGTAAACAGTATCTGGGAAGACAAAAGAAGGATGGTTCGTGGAAGTATAATGTAGTGAGGGAAGCAAAAGCCATAAAAGAAATATGCAGATGTAAAAAAAAGTGGTACTTCTACAATGAAATGCGCCTGGGTAACGAATGCTCAAAGGCAAGAGCTGTTTAAAAACTTTTGGCTTATGGACACAAATCAAAAAAAAAAAATATACGTCATACATTAGTTGATACTAGTCAACCTTCCAATCCTCGAAACCGTCAAAATCCCGATCAATCTAGAAGATTCCGCACTTTAAAATACCACTTTGAAGTCGATAATGGATGGATGCGAGTGTGCAGAACATTTTTTATTAACACCTTATATGTACATAGGTAGACGCTGTGTACTTGATTGGGTGAATAATCCTCCGGTTGCCCACAAAAATATGTCGAAGGTGTTGAGCAAAACTGTTCCGAAGCGAAAAGATGTTTGCATTTATTTTTTGATTCGCTTCCAGTAATGGAATCCCTTTACTGTCGATAAATTAGAAGAAGCAAATATTTTCATAGGGGATCTGCAAGCAGTGCTTATTGCCCCAAAGTCGCAAGTAAGCAGCTTATATTACCGAACAAAACTTCAGGTACACAATTTGGTTTTCTATCACCTCATTAATAAAAAAGCCTATTGCTATCTATGGAATGAAGCAGAAGGAGGAGTGAATGCTGAAGAATTTGCTAGTGTTTGGGTGCATTTTATTGTAAATAAAGTTATTCCAAGCATTAGCTGCAATGATTGCCCTTCTAAAATAATATTTTATAGAGATGGGTGCACATTCCAAAACCGGAATTGTTCTATGAGCAACGCACTTCTCAATGTAGCTATGAAGTTCACATTGCAATAGAGCAAAAAAATTTAGAGCCAGGCCATACGCAAATGGAGGCAGATAGCGTCCATTCAATCATTGAGCGTGCAATGCGAATGTATCTGCCGAATATATTGAAATATGCAAAGAACCGCGAAAAAAACCTGAGCCATATGATGGTGACTTATTTAAGTTATGATTTTTTCAAGAAATTTAACAAAGTAGGATTTTGTAAAAGTATTCGTACTGGAATTGGCAAGGGCGACGCAAAAGTTACAGATATTCGCGGCTTACGATACACACCAACTCAAGAAATTTTTTATAAATTACGCTTCTCAGATTCTTGGACAATATTACCCCAAATAGTGGACAAAAAAGTGCCTGCCTGTTTATATATGTTCCTATATGCAAATAAAAATGTTCCTTTATATTTTAAAACTGTTTTTGAGGTTCTATGGAGAAACATATAGAGTAAAAAGTCCTAAGTCAGGAGAAGAAAATTATTTTGAGTGCGGAAATTGTGCTAAGTCATAAATAGGTGCAAGGTTAGCATACAAGACTTTCATTTATCTTTTTCAAAGCTGTTACATAAAAAAGTAACATAATTGAGATATATTCATTCAGAGTTAAAAAAAAATGTATTTCAAAATTTATTCGGTTTTTTGTGTCTCCTGTAAAATTCGAAAAACACGACTTAGCACATTTTCTCATATCGGTGACGTTATAATATTAGGATGCTGTGGCTGGAAGATTAAGTTGCATAGAACATGTTCTATTGTCAAAAAATTTACTGTTTTCTGCAATCTCGGTATTTGAATAGACATATCCCGGGATATTCGGGAGTTAAAAAAGGCCGGGATCCCGGAATTGACATACCTAATACGAGTATATTATGTTTGGAGCACCCTGCTTTGAAATGTAAAATCTTCACTTATTCACTTTCCATGGCAACTATTAAACCAACATATACCGATCAGCCGTTGCCCGAAAACCAGTTGAATAAAAATGCCTAGGCAATAAAAACGACAAAAAAAATTGTTTTTAAAGGTGCTGCATGAGCACTAAGATGTTTTTCGTACAGACACTTCAGTTTTATTCTGTGTTTTGTGCAATTGTTAAGTTAACGCAGACAGAATTCTTAAGGTCAAGCAACATTTGGATTTACAGAAGCTCCTATCTGCTGTAGAAAACCGCAAAAAATGAGCTTCTCAGAAATTTCTTACTGAATTTAAGGACAACTATGTTAAAGACACGGGGTGTAATGGGGTGCAGTGGTGCTTCTGGGTATGCGGTTACAGTTGCACGGCTGTACTCAATCCCTACTCTAACGTCCACGTTCGTGCACCCTGGGCAACGTGAGCAACCCATGTGCGAGATACGGTAACCAATCCGTGTGGAGCCATGGGTCACGGCTAATAGAGAGGGAGCTTTAGCGGAGCCACTCCGACATATTCGGTTTAAGGGTCCACTAAAGTCCGCACCGTCTGTCCACCAGGAGGTGCGGCTGCAAGCGGGCGTCTGTCTTGGAGCAAGCGGCTCGCTATATAAACGAATATAAAATTTCAACCCCCAGCAATGGGTTGTGCGCAGGGCTTGGAACCCGCCACGTAAAAAAACAACTTCCAATGAATAGAATGACAAAGCCTCGGATGAGACCCCCCTTTTTTGATGACGACCACAGCAAACGTTTAAAGGACAATGATTTGAGGGCATGCACCTGGAATGTCGGAACCCTTAATTGGGAAGGTGCCTCTGCCCGGCTGGTTGATGTCCTCAGCAGAGCAAAGGCTGACATCACCGCCATCCAAGAGATGCGATGGACGGGGCAAGGGAAACAAGTGATAGGCCCTTGCGACATCTACTACAGCTGCCATGTAAAGGAGCGCAAATTTGGTGTCGGATTTGTGGTGGGAGAGAGACTGCGCCGTAAAGTACTGTCATTCACTCCGGTGGACGAGCGTCTCGCCACAATCCGCATCAAGGCGAGATTCTTCAACATCTCCCTAATTTGCGCCCACGCCCCGACGGAAGAGAAGGACGATGGGACTAAAGATCGCTTCTACGATCTCCTTGGCCGCACGTATGAGCGGTGCCCCCACCACGATATAAAAATCGTGCTTGGCGACTTCAATGCCAAGGTGGGCAAGGAGGGCATCTTTGGTTCCACAGTCGGAAAATTCAGTCTCAACGACGAAACGTCCGATAACGGATTGAGACTGATCGACTTCGCCGGGGCCCGAAACATGGTAGTCTGTAGTACCAGGTTCCAGCATAAGAAGATTCACCAGGCTACGTGGCTGTCTCCAGATGGTAAAACACGAAACCAAATCGACCACGTTGTGATAGACGGAAGGCATGCTTCCAGTGTCCTAAATGTGCGCACGAACCGAGGAGCCAACATCGACTCTGATCATTTTCTTGTGGCAGCTAAGATCCGCACGCGCCTCTGTGCAGCAAAAAGCGCGCGCAAATGGACACAAGGAAAGCTCGACGTCGGAAAGCTGCAATCGCAACAGACAGCTACCCACTTCGCCACTCGACTTGCACTCCTGCTCTCTGAGAGCAATAATCAACAGAACGATATTTCCGAGCAGTGGAACCATATTTCTCGCTGTCTACATACCGCCGCTGAAGAATCCATCGGATTTCAGCGAGCCCGAAAGAACAACTGGTATGACGAGGAATGTCGCGCTGCTACGGAACGTAAAGACGCTGCTTACAGGGCCACACTGCGATCGGGCGCAACGTGAGCTGTGCGGGAGCGTTATCGTGAGCTGAAGAAGGAAGCAAGACGCATTTTTCGTGAGAAAAAGAGAGAGGCCGAAATGCGTGAGTGCGAAGAGCTTGAGATGCTGGCCGACAGGAAAAGCGCCCGAAAATTTTTTCAAAAAGTTCGACGGCTTACAGAAGGTTTTAATACCGGGGCGAATTCCTGTAAGAATGAAAACGGCGACCTGGTGACTGATGTCCACAGCATACTTAAATTATGGAGGGAGCACTTCTCCACACTGCTTAATGGAAGCAACTGCAACCCTGGAGATGTTGAACCCGAATCCCCAATCAATGATGATGGACGCAATGTACCATCACCCGACTGTGACGAAATTCGGCTGAAGAACAACAAAGCCCCGGGGCCAACGGGTTACCAGCTGAGTTATTTAAGTACGGCGGAGAGGAGCCGGTTAAGTGCATGCTAGAGCTCATCTCTAGAATATGGTCGGAAGAACGCATGCCTACTGATTGGAACTTAAGTGTGCTCTGCCCAATCCACAAAAAGGGTGATCCTGCAGTTTGCGCCAACTATCGCGGGATTAGTCTTCTTAACATCGCATATAAGGTTCTGTCGAGTGTATTGTGTGAAAGACTTAAGCCCACCGTCAATGAACTGATTGGACCTTATCAGTGTCGCTTTAGACCTGGTTAATCTACCACCGACCAGATATTCACAATACGCCAGATCTTGGAAAAGACCCGAGAAAGAAGAATCGACACACACCATCTTTTTGTCGACTTCAAAGCCGTCTTCGACAGCACGACAAAAAGTTTCCTATATGCCGCAATGTCTGAATTTGGTATCCCGGCAAAACTTATACGGCTATGTAAAATGACGTTGAGCAACACCACCAGCTCCGTCAGAATCGGGAAGGACCTCTCCGAGCCGTTTGATACCAAACGAGGTTTCAGACAGGGTGACTCTTTGTCGTGCGATTTCTTTAACCTGATGCTGGAGAAGATAATTCGAGCCGCAGAACTTAATCGGTCAGGCACCATCTTTTATAAGAGTGTCCAATTGCTGGCGTACGCCGATGACATTGACATCATCGGTCTTAACAACCGCGCAGTTAGTTCTGCCTTCTCCAAACTGGATAGAGAAGCGAAGCGAATGGGTCTGGAGGTGAACGAGGGCAAGACGAAGTATCTCCTGTCATCAAATAGACAGTCGGCACATTCATGACTGGGATCACAAATCACTGTTGACAGTTATAACTTTGAAAAAGTTGAGAACTTCGTTTACTTAGGAACCAGCATTAACACCAATAACAGCGTCAGCCTTGAAATCCAACGGAGAATCTCTCTTGCCAGCAAGTGCTACTTCGGACTGAGTAGGCAATTGCACAGTAAAGTCCTCTCTCGACGGACAAAAACCATACTCTATAAGTCTCTCATCATGCCCGTCCTATTGTATGGTGCAGAAGCATGGACGATGACAACATCAGATGAGAGGGCTCTTGGAGTGTTCGAAAGAAAGATTCTTCGAAAGATTTATGGACCTTTGCGTCTTTGCGACGACGAATACCGCGTTCGATGGAACAATGAGCTGTACGAGCAGTACAATGAATTAGATATAGTGCAGCGGATTAAGAATCAGCGGCTCAACTGGCTAGGCCACGTCGTACGAATGGATGAAATAGCTCCAGCCCTGAAGGTTTTTGACGCGGTACCCGCGGGTGGTAGCAGAGGAAAAGGAACTACTCCTCTGCGTTGGAAAGACCAAGTGGAAAAAGACTTGGCTATACTTGGGATTTCCAATTGGCGCCAGTTAGCAAAAGATAGGGACAGCTGGCGTGCTTTGTTGACCTCGGCCAAAATCGCTTAGGCGGTTGTTGCGCCAATTAAGTAAGTAAGTAAGTAAGTAAGTTAAAGACTTGGCAGCGATGGCCTTAACAAAAGCCCTTTTAGAGACTTTAAGGTAATTTTTTGTAAAACTCCTGAATTATACACTTCCGAGTGAAAGCATTTTATGCCAAAAATTCATGCCTCAACTGTATAATAGACACACTTTAAAAATTGGTCAGTTTATTCTTTGATATACAAGTTAACTCTCGTTATAAACGAGAGGATAAAAAATTAGAGTTGCGGCGAACCAACTCGTTCGCCGACTTGGAAAATCAAACAATTATTTCAACACGTTATAAATTTATTAACTGTGCGTGTTGCGCACCCCAGAAGAACTAAGTTTACAATTCTAATTTGCTTACAAGCTAACTTCTTAACCTAGCGGTCCCAATAGTAACTTCCACAACTCAAACACTGCTGACATTGCGGTTCTCACGCTTTAAGTGCGACGCGCCGGATGCGCGTGTGTCATGTCAGCGAAAGTTCGGCCCGTGAGAATGCAAGTTGTGTAATAGCGTTCGCTCACCTGCTTTGCAACGTGAGCAAGTGTACGGACCGTGGGATAGCATAACGATAACTCCTGCCCCTGGAGTTTCTTCTCCACTGCGTCGGGATTTGAACAGGTGGCAGGTTAAGCTTTTTTGTGTAACATCTCCATAGCATGACCACAATAAGGATTATAGCACATATCGAAATTGCTTCTGTAACGATAGAAAAATTGATCTTTTCGTTAACGTACCCTAGATACTTAACGTTCCCCATCGTGATGTCGTGGACGTATTCCAGGTTGACTGTCATTGTGTGGTTTTTTACGTTTGATAGTTCCGCTGGCAGGGCTTGCGCTGAAATGGCCTCGCCGCTGTAGAACACTCGATCCCCAATCATGATCGTTTCGTTGTTGAGCTGGATCACGTAGGTGCCATTGATAGCATGTGTGGCGTTGCTACTCTTAACTTCACCTTGGAAGTTCGAAACGAAAACCGTGTTATCATTTATTAGCTCGATTAGTGTACCATTTCGCCTAGTGAACTGGCAACTAGATTCTTCATCCTTCAGCAATCGTGGTAAGCCACCGTTTTCTTCTAGTTTGCTTATGGATTCCGAGCCACATACCGTAGATGAACCGATTAGTAGGCAATCCTTTGTCAGTCCATAAGTTTCCTCCTGGTTCACTAGCATCTTGTTAAATGGTAGGTCTAGTTGTTTCCCGTCGTAGATACCAGCGCGTGTCACCAATCGATTATATTTATCGGTTTTTACCTTTGGCATGGAGAGAATGTAGAGAAGCAGCGTCCCATTTGTGTATATTGATGGCTTGCCGTATTCGATTGCTTCGATCATGTTCTGGTATGGCAGTGTTTCCATTTCTGACAATATCTGGTTGACCTCATCAGTGTCGAGTAGGTTGGTGTTCACAATTCCGCGCTTTGCCAGCTGGCATGCCCGGACCATTTCGTTCACCTCTTCGCGAAGAAGGATGATATTGTGAAGTGCGTTTCTTTCAAATATTTCCGCTTCAGCTTCCCTCGCCACGAAATTCACGCGGTCCACTACTTCATTGATTTTCAAAACCTCTTGAGTGGCCGTGAATAGCTTTTCGTTGACCCTGTATTGGTGGTTGTTGTTTTCGATGACTTGGTTTTGGCTGTGGAGAATATTGCTCCAGTCTGTTGCATCTGGTGACCCTGCCAGCCATTTCCATGCTGACCCTATCCAGTCAATAGAGCGGGTATGCCTAGCCTTACTTATGCCTCCCGTTAGTTCTTCGAGACGTTCCATCGTTTGTTTAATGTAGAGCTGTGCAAGGAGCTTGTCATCAGACTGTTTGACCAGGCGGCTCGACAAATCTTTCATCTGCATCATAGTTGTGGCGTATTGTTGAAGGTTGATGACGTGGATCAGCTTGAATGTCCCGCTGATAATCAATCCGCTTCCACTTTGGATCGTTACTACTGGAGCCTTGTAGTGGAAAATATGAAGACCACTGATGGCTGACGCCAGCAGAGGCAGTCTGTAATGCGAAGTGTTACCTCTAAATCTAATGTTGTTAGTGTATCAGTATTTTTAAACAATTTTCCTCTACAAATTCTAGTGGTTATAAATAAGTTAGTAGTGTAAGGCATAATAGGGTGTAAACGTGTGCATGTACGTAACTAGACCTTAAGATTTCGCTGTTAAGAAGTAAATGTAATTAGATGTAACTACCGCCTAAGACTCGTTGTAATACTCGTAAGTAAGACTCGCTGTATTTTATTCGTAGGATAATATTCCAGGCATAACGCCATTGTAAAAAGAAATAAAACGGCAATCAGCAATTATACACAGAACCGAGCGGTCTTAATTCGCATACATTTAATTCGCATACATTTCATCAGAAGTGGTCTTTGACCCAGCATAAATTTTAATTACATAAATACCGGCTAATTTGTGGAAACGGATCGCAATGTATTGCCAAACGGAGCACGAGTTGATTAACGCGGAGAAATACTCCCTCATGCAGCTCAAAGCTTGGTGCGCTGCTGTGGGCGTCAACGCTAGCGGCGCCAAAGCGTCGTTGGCTGCAAGGCTCAGTGAGCTGTCCGCAGAAGCGCGCGGAATTTGTCCAGGCACGCAAAGCGGCGATGTTCCGGACAACGAGAGTTCGAGTGATGGTGAAAGCGCAAACGCGGGTGGACAACAACGACGTGGAAAAGGCAGAACGGCAAGTAAGAAAAAATGTGCAGATAGCCATGATGGCGACAACGACAACGTAGCGGTGCGAGATGTACAAGAGGTACAAGAAAAAGACAACGGCAGTAACGACGGCAGTGACAACGGCAGTAACAACGGTGCGAACAACAAAAACAACAACGGTGCGGACAATGAGAGGAACGATGGAAGCGAAACAAACAACGGCAACGATTCCAGTAGCGGTTTACAACGGCGTAGTACAAATGGGGCAACGGGTTACGACAACGACAATGGCGTGATTTTGCAAAGCGGTGTGGCGCACGTTGGTAGCGGTAGTTTTGGTAACCTGCCGATAAGGTACGTGCAAGACGGTGAGAGTAATATGGCGGACAGACCTGTAACAGGACACGTTGACATCGAAATGGCGGCAATTAAGTTAAAGCTTGTCGAAAAAGAATTGGAACTGCTAAAGCTTCAAAAGGATTTGCTAGAGAAAAATCAAACGGTAGCGACAAACAAAAGCAACGAGAATATCCCGTTTGACACTCTAAAAGAGATAATACCATCTTGTGACGGCGGCGACGGGTTTGTGGTGTGGCTTAATCAGATAGCACACTATCGTAACGTCTTGAACATTAACGACGCCATGTTGGGCGTAGCCATCCACCTCAAGCTAAAGGGAGCTGCACTAGCGTGGTATAACGCTAAAATTTCATATCCCAAAAATGTAGATGAACTCCTAAACGAAATGAAGTCAGTTTTCAGGTCTGGCGAAAACGCACTTGCACGCCGCCGCAAATTCGAAAAGCGAACATGGTCCAACAAAGAAAGTTTCGCAAACTATTTCAATGAGAAATGCGTACTTGGCAGTGAACTAAACTTAAGTGAAGAAGAGTTTGCTGACTACTTGGTCGACGGCATTCCCGACGAACAACTTCAAAACCAGGCACGGCTTCAAAATTTTACTTCGCCAAACGACATGCTGCGCGCGTTCCGGTTCGTTACTTTACCCGAGCGTCCAACCCCAAGAGTCCATACTGAGGAGAGGCTGAGGTGCTATAACTGTAACTGCACCGGACATTATGCCAAAGATTGCAGAAAAGCTAAGAGGGAAGCTGGATCCTGCTATGCGTGCGGAGGCCTAGGACATTACGCCACGGAGTGTAAGCAGTACAAAAGGAACAAGAATACTTTTGTAAGTTATTTTAAAATAAGCGTATGTGCACATGTTAATAATTGTATGTTTATAGAGTGCTTAGTTGATTCAGGAAGCCCAGTTAGCTTAGCAAAACAAGAGGTAATACCGTCAGGAGTGAAGTTAGAAGAAGTGACAGAGTCGTACTATGGGTTAAATAATACTCCTTTAAATATTCTCGGAAAAATCAAATGTTATGTTGAAGTCTTGAATAAAAACCTTTTAGTTGAACTTCTAGTTGTTCCTAGTGGGTCGTTTGGGTATTCAGTGGTACTAGGTAGAGATTTTATTAATGCCAGCGACGCAAAGCTTAAGATAGGAAGTGTTGAGTTCATGGACAGAACAATAGACAAAGTAGACAAAGAAGACGATGGTGTGAAGGCAAGTATATCAAACGTGGTCGGTTGTAAACTTAAAACCGTGGTGCAGTCTTGTGACGAATCAAGCCACTGTAGAATCAGGGGATTCTATGCGTCAGGACGGCCGAGTTGTAAGGCATAATAGGGTGTAAACGTGTGCATGTACGTAACTAGACCTTAAGATTTCGCTGTTAAGAAGTAAATGTAATTAGATGTAACTACCGCCTAAGACTCGTTGTAATACTCGTAAGTAAGACTCGCTGTATTTTATTCGTAGGATAATATTCCAGGCATAACGCCATTGTAAAAAGAAATAAAACGGCAATCAGCAATTATACACAGAACCGAGCGGTCTTAATTCGCATACATTTAATTCGCATACATTTCAGTAGTTAAGTTTTTTATAGATTTTTTATCTCTGGATGTAAGTAATTTTTTAACAATTTTTCTCTACTAATGCTATTGATTATAAATAAATTAGTAATTTAATTTTCTTTCACCTTTTTATCCCTAAATTTGATATTGTTGGTAGGTTAGTAATTCTTAACGATTATTTTCTACTAGTGCTATTGATTACGGATAAGTTAGTAGTTCAATTTTTATAAAGGGTTTTATGAAAAGAAAACACAATTAACTTTTCATGATTAAATTCTTATGCTTTCAACTGACTGTTAGTGGGTTAGTAATTAACTAAACTAGAGCTTGTAAAGCTATTTCGTACAATAGTTTAAGCGTGCACTAAACTTCTAAACTACTACTACTACAAGCTTATTGCAATTGTTTCTTTTATTCTTTAGTAAAAAGGAAAAAAAAAATGTATACTTTTATATTGTTTTGCAATGTAGGCGCAAAAAATTGACAATGTAAAAAAAAATTTTTTTTCTTCTTCACATTCTTCGCGAAACCTTTTTCAATTCTTTTGTTTTTGCGGATTAGGCGCAAAAATTCTTTTAAAATTCTTTTAATTATTTCGTTTTGCGGATTAGGCGCAAAAATCTTTTTATTCTGTTATTTTGCGGATTAGGCGCAAAAATCTTTTAATTATTTGTTTTGCGGATTAGGCGCAAAAATCTTTTTATTCTTTTGTTTTGCGGATTAGGCGCAAAAATCTTTTTATTCTGTTGTTTTGCGGATTAGGCGCAAAAAACTTTTTATTCTGTTGTTTTGCGGATTAGGCGAAAAAATATTTTAATTATTTTGTTTTGCGGATTAGGCGCAAAAATCTTTTTATTATTTAGTCTTTTGGACCAGAGATGCCAACCTTTATCGAACCAGCTAAGGGGGATCGTGGGTATCCGTTTTGGGAGCAACGTAGCCATTTGTCAAATTCGATGGCGCCAATTACAAGCCCGCTCTTGTCGTTAAGCACCCATAGAGTACCTTTTTTTTATTATTTTTGATTTATGTGGTAGTATTATTTGTCCTGCGTTTTACATTTTTTATGTAATTTGTGAATTTTCTTGCCACTAAGTGTGGTAACTGTAACTCTGTTGTCATTAGCAACGATTTCTTTCTTGTAAAGCGGTTTTTGCTTTCCTTTTATCTGTCTATCCTTTACGTATATAACATCGTTCTCGTCATTACGCTCTGGTAGGGCATTTTTCTTGTTGTGTCTTCTGATTTGGGACATTTGTTTTTCTTCTAGTATTGTTTTCATTCATTGAATTATTATAACGATCTACCGCGATATTAACGAGCTCCTTGGGCCTGAAGTCGGGATTTTCCGCCTTTAGGCATCTAAATATTTCAATTAAGGTAGAGTGAAATCTTTCGATTTGTCCATTCACCTCACTTCTCTGCGATGGTGTGCGGTAAAGTCGGATTCCTAGTGATTCTAGCAGATTTTGGATTAGTGGGCTAATCAACCCGCGTTCGTTATCGGTTACTAGGACCCTTGGAGTCGTAAAGTAATGCAAAAGTTTTATCATTTTGTCTTTAAGGTGCAAACTTGATTTGTTTCTTATGAGAAAAATTTTTGCAAATTTTGCGAATTTATCTATACAACTTAAAAATTTTTGTCCTTGAATCTCAAAAATGTCTACGTGAATTATCTCACATGGTCGCGAAGGAATTGGTGTAATCTGCAGTTCCGGTCTGTTTGGGTGCCTATCATATTTATTAAATTTACATGTTTCACATGCCAGTACATATTTTCTAATCTGGCTGCTCATTCTCGGGAAGTAATAGTGCTGTAAAATCTGTTTCCTATTCTCATTGGCGTTGCGATGTGCCCTCTTGTGCTCTTTCATTATTACCCCGCACACCACGTCAGGATTTCGTAAATCTTCTACGAGCGTTTGAGCTACCCGGACCTTATAATTGCAGAAATGCTCTAAGTATGCCCTCTGAAGTAAGCCTAAATGACTCTCTGGCATTTTAATTCCGTTAATGATGTTTGGTCTTAATTTTTCTTTGAGTACACTAACAAGTTCTCTTTCGCCCATACCCTCTATTCCTACCTAATGCCGCGAGTAACCAGGGTGGGGCTCCTCGCAGATCTGAAGCCTACCACCGAATACGATTTGATTTCTGAAGACGTTCAGCGGCACTTCAACGAATGGAATTAAAACAGAGTTATCCTGTTCTGCGCTGTGAACCGTATCGCACTCGCTTGCGGTGTCAGTCGATGATCCTGTGGTTGCATCTTGGCTAGCAACCTCTGAAGCAGACAAAGTTGACGCTGTTAGCTGATTTACCTGAGTTTTTAGGCGAGAAAGAGCATCAGCCATGACGTTGGACTTCCCTGGTTTATATATGTATAAGTTCGTAGTTATATTCTTCTATCCTAGATTTCCAACGTTTCAGCTTAGCATTGTAGTTACGGTTGCTAAGCGAAAAGGTTACTGGCTGATGATCTGTGAATATACGTATTTTTCTCGTGCCGTACAGATAATTTCGGAGATTGTCCAGTGCCAAAACGATAGCAAGCATCTCCTTTTCATTTGTCGCATACCCTTCCTCTGTGGATTTTAAACTTCTTGATATAAACGCTATTGGCTTGTCCTTACCGTCATAGTCCTGAGACAATACCGCGCCAATGGCGAAGTCGGAGGCGTCCGTCGTTAGGTTGAAGGCCTTTTCGAAATTGGGAAAGGTTAGGACCTCTGAGGTTGTCAACACTTCTTTGAGGTCCTCAAATGCCTTTAGGGCTTCTCTGGTTAAAGTAATTGCCACTTTCTTAGATTGAGTTGCCTTTACTTGTGCATGCTCTCCTCTTGTAAGATTGGTAAGTGGTTTGCGATTTTTGCATAATCGCGAATAAACTTCCTGTAATAGGAGGTTAATCCTAAGAAACTTTTGAGCTCCTTTAAATTTGACGGTGGTAGCATATTTTTTATTGCAGATTAACCTTAAGGTCTGCGGCCGAGAGTCTACAAAGGATCGTTTCAATATCCTTTAAGAGGGTAGCCTCGTCCTTACTAAAAATAATAATGTCGTCAATATAGACGAAACATATGCGCCCTATAAACTCCTTGATGACATCGTCTATCATACGCTGAAAGATAGAAGGCTCATTTTTAAGTCCAAATGGAAGTCGCAAAAATTCATATTTGCCATTCATAGTGGAAAAGGCGGTTTTTGGAATATCGCGCTCTTTCATAGGGATTAGGTGGAATCCCGAAGTTAAGTCAAGCGTGGTAAAATATTTGGCATTTCCGAGGCTAGCAATGGTGCCGTTTATGTCTGGAATGGGGTATAAATCTGGAATGGTCCGTCGTTTAGGCTTTTAAAATCTATGACAATTCGGTATTTTTTCTCTCCGTTCGGCTGGGATTTTTTGGAACAATCCATATGGGGGAATTGTAAGGACTTTTTGAAGGACGAATAATGCCTTCTGAAAAGAGTTCCTGAATCTGTCTATCGACTTCCCCACGCATATTAACAGGGTAAGGGTAGCTTTTTGTATAAGTAGGATCTTCGGTTGTCGTTTTTATTTCCGCCTGGACGTCGGTCTCAATTTTTGTCCTACGGTCGACTGGGCCAAAGAGTTGTTCGTGTCTGTCCAGTACTTTTTGAAGCTCTTCCCTCGTATGTTGGGCAATGCAAGGATCGAGATGAATGTCTGCGCTGATATTACATTCCTGTGCTTTTTTCCGTTTAAGGGGCAATACAGTATCTGGTTTTAAAATAAGAAGATTAAATTTCCTATCTAGAACTGCTTTGATTTCTGTAAGTGTGTCATCCCCCAGGATCCTATCAAAGGACTTAAGTCCTGGAAGGACAAAAAATGTAGTGGTAATGTCTCGTCCGACAAACTTAAAAAATTTTCCACAAACTTTCTTCTCAATTTTGATTTTCCCCCCGCGGAAGTTACATGAAATGGTTTTTCCACTGGCATAGCTGTTTGCGCTACGCGTTCACTAATATAGTTTTTGTTAGCCCCCGTGTCCACCAAAAATTCTAGAGTGCCTTGATTTGGCGTAACATACTCTAAATATGGTACGCCGGACACGAGGATCCTATTGTAAAATTTATTTGATCCCCATCACTTTGCCCCTGATGGGATACAGGCGGAGTCTTTTCTTCTTCCGCTTTATCCAACGGTACTAAATGAAATAATTTCTGTTGTTTGGTTGGGTTTTTATTTGTTTGCCCCGAAAATTTTCATACTTTTGAAATTGGCCGGAATTATTAAATTGCCGAGTTTGACCGGAAGGATAGTCTCTCCAGATCTGCACTAAGTCCTTGGAAGGACTCTGAGCTGTCTCTAGCCTCTACGCATTGAAGACGCGCTTCGAAAATTTTTAGTTGTTAGAGAACGGCATTTACAGCGTCGTTCATCTCCGTTAGAGATTTCCTCATTTCTTCTGAGTTCATTGCGAATGGATTTCTTTCCTGAAAGGACACAAAAAAAAAAGAACGAAAATTTTTTGTTGTTATTCACTTACAAAACCAAGGACTTTATCCGGATTCGGCCCTTCTATGCTTTCACCACTTTTATTCGCCTTTTTTGGTTTTGTGGAGCAAAGGCTATCGCTAGGATTTTTTCCTAAATATGTGGTCTCCTTTTTTTTTTTTTTTGTTTTTTTTTTCAAATTGGAAACAATTTTCATCAATACACACAGTTTAATAGTTTCATTAAATGATAATAATTTATGGTGCTTTACACATTTGTTTTTTTATTGTAATTTTAATTTTGCTTTTTTCTTCACTGTCACAAATTGACTTAACACAGTTTGGCAGTTTCGTTAGATTTTTTAATTTAAGTGCTTTAATTTATTTTTTTGCAAACTAACTTTCATTTATTAACTTTTCACTGAAACAAATCACTTTGCAACCCGCTCGGGCGCCAGTTAACTCTCGTTATTAACGAGAGGATAAAAAATTAGAGTTGCGGCGAACCAACTCGTTCGCCGACTTGGAAAATCAAACAATTATTTCAACACGTTATAAATTTATTAACTGTGCGTGTTGCGCACCCCAGAAGAACTAACTTTACAATTCTAATTTGCTTACAAGCTAACTTCTTAACCTAGCGGTCTCAATAGTAACTTCCACAACTCCAACACTGCTGACATTGCGGTTCTCACGCTTTTAGTGCGACGCGCCGGATGCGCGTGTGTCATGTCAGCGAAAGTTCGGCCCGTGAGAATGCAAGTTGTGTAATAGCGTTCGATCACCTGCTTTGCAACGTGAGCAAGTGTACGGACCGTGGGATAGCATAACGATAACTTACATACGTTCTCTCACATATATTTTTTTTAATTTTTAAAATCATGCAAACATGATTTTTCAGCAAATTGTTTTGTTTTTTTTTTAACAAATGTATGAAAAATTTTATTTAAAAATAAACAAAATTTTGTTTATAAATCCATGACTTTTTGCCTGTAAATAATTGTTTGATAGAATTAATATTTTGCGAGCTATGAAGTGATAAACAGTGGCTTATACTGAGACACCTTAGATTTTTAAAGTCGCATAACTTTTGAAAAAGTTTTTTTTTATTTCCGGTCGTTCTGTCATATCTTATAAGTTTTTCAACAACATACTCAATTTACATTAAAATCAAAAACAAAACTCGATTTTTCATTGAAATGGTACATAATGCCTCATATGCCATTTTCGTTTATGCCTGACCTACCATTCGCAATTTCATCACGCATCATGCTCTAAACTGTTGCGCTTGGCGGCGACACTGCTGGCCACAACACGGCACTTGTTGTTGTAACCGTTGTTGTGTAATTCGCTTCTCTGCTGCACATACAGGTAAACTGTATGCAGTCGACGTTCCACTCATATACATTAAGGGTGGAGTTTCGTATTGCGCACCAATACTTTTCGTTTGCGCACATGCTTGCGCCTGCTCGGGCTATTCACCGAATATGCAAAGGAATTTTCTGGATCAAAATGCTGCACTGCCGTCGTGTGACTTACCAGCATCGATGCGTCTAACACTGCTTTAATCTGACGAGATACCGTCTCTGTTGTACGTTGAAGCTCGCTTACCTCGCTGCGCAATTTCATCTCCTCAGCGTCGTCGTGCGCTGCTGGAACGTTCACTGCCTGCTGCAGTTGATCTGCATCGTCAGTTGTTTCGCTGAACTTGCTCTGCCTTTGAACTGAAATTGTTGCAGCCATGCAACTAACTCTGCTTTATTGCCCGTTGTTTTTCCGTCTACTTTTCGCAATGCGTGTTTCAACTCAACTATCGTAAGTTGTTGCACACTCATTCCCGCGCGACGCTTCTAATCGATTTTATTAAGTTTTTATTATTATTTATTTATTTTTCTTATGTTTATTGTTCGAATGTTCAAATACAACTGAGAAATGTGGCAACCAAAATGAAATGATCGTTTAAAAGAAAACGAATAAGAATGTATAGTTAACATAGAAATGACATTCGAATAAAGCCTCTAGTCTCAAAATAAAGTCTCTCAATTATGGTCAAGTGATAAGCACGTCACAAAAATTTTTTTATTTATTTATTTATACAAATATTAGTTTCAAATTAAAATTCTAAACTAATAATGTTGCGTTTAAATTAATTTTAGAAATTCTGTTGTCTTTTCAATGTCGCCTGGATTGGAAGAGGAAATAAAGGTTAGGGGATCGGCGTTTTGAAATATCAAGTGATTTATGCTGATGCGGTCAGAAGTCAGAAGTGATTTCCCATAAGCTAGTATTTTTTGTGCTGTAGAAGCGTTTAATATAGTTTGATATGTCGGCTGTTTTATAACTGTTGGTTGTTTCTACAGCGGATGTGATGCTTATTTTGCAGATTTATCGGCAATTGAATTCAGGGATCCAAAGTAGCTTGATGCATGGGTAGTGCCTAATAAGTGCATTTCTGATTGTTGGTGGGTAATAATCATTGTTATCAATATTTCTTATAGCATTTATAGCTGACAAAGAATCTCTGAAGAAGACAAAGTTGGAGTTTATTGTGGAAGCATGATTGATGTCTTGATGTATCGCGATGATTTCTGCTGAAAACACTGATGTATATATTGGTAAGTTTGAGATTTTAATAATCTCATTTAAAGTGATTTTACTGAAAGATACTGTGTTGTTCATTTTT
Source organism: Philophylla caesio (assembly GCA_963971545.1). Taxonomy (NCBI): domain Eukaryota; kingdom Metazoa; phylum Arthropoda; class Insecta; order Diptera; family Tephritidae; genus Philophylla; species Philophylla caesio. The sequence continues at coordinate 25,718,229 of OZ020609.1, read as the reverse complement.
GATCCATCGGTGTAGATAAAATTATAGTTTGGGTGTTATTCTTTGTTTTTTTAAAGAGGATTTGAAATATCTTTGGACTTTAGTCAATTTTTACATATCTATTTAACGAGGTATTAATTACGGAGGTATTAAGTGTCCATGGTGGGTAGGTATCTGGTATAGGAGTGAGTGTTAGGGTTGGGATATCGAGTTGTTTGCATTGTATGAATCTGTATAGAGAAGTTGGGTTTTTTTTTGGTTATGTATGTTTTGCTGGTCTCTGATAGCGTTCTCTAGCAGGCTATTGTGAGATCTCAGAAGTGTTTTAAAAAGTTTTGCTGTTGTGAGGTCTCTTAGATTTTCGATTGTGCTTAGATTGGCTTCAAAAAGTAGGTTATTGGTTGGTGTTGACCTGAAAGCGCCAAGTGCGGCTCTAACCGCACTTAAGTGGAGTTTTCAGTTTATTAAAAGTGGATTTGGAGCAGAATCCATAGAGATAAATTCCGTACCTAAAGAGCTTTGATTACGTTAATAATACTTCTGGTGTTGCAGTTTAGCTTATTGCAATATAAGTAAAATCAAGGAAGGCAATAATATTCAACTCAGACCATAGTCTTAACTTTTATATCTTGAGATTATACCAAATTACTGAATTTCACATTGAGAAAACTGAGCCAGCTATAAGGCATTATTGTCAGTAAGGTGTTATAGAATTTTTCAAGGTTTTCCTGTCGATATTCGAAAAACCAAGATTGCAAAAAAAACCTATTCAATCGCTCTAGTAAAAAACGACGGCGGAATTTTATTTTGTGAACCGCACGAGAAGCGACACATATTGGCGTCAATGTGATCGGTTGTGGTTTGTTTTGCTCCGTTTTTTTTCGAAGGTTTTCTTTGGTATAAGCTATTTAATAACTCTGTGCGAGATAAAATTGGTTCTAAAAATAACCAATTTTGTTTGTTTATGGCGAGACAGTGACTCTATTGATATAATATAGTATCATTAATTTATTTTCATAAACATGCCTTGTGTTTGCGGTCAAAAGGCTGATCGCTGTTAAACTAAAATTCAGTTTGCCAAGTGTAATGAGTTTTTCCTTTTGGATTGTGTTGGCATTTTGCCTGCGAATGTGGACTTTTTAGTCGGCTCTAACAATAAATACTTGTGCATTGAGTGTGCTGCGGTACGCCGCAGATCCTTTCGGTCTCCTCTGCCCTCCGATAATCGTATTGAAAGTCTTATTGCTAAATCTCTATCTAATGCTAATTCGCCGATTATCAACGCTAATAACTCTCAACAACAACTGCGCACACCGAGTTTAACCTATTTATAAAATGAGAACGCGACTGATAACACTGTGATAGCTTTTTTTAAACAAAAACAAAAAAAAAAAAATAAGACCAAACTCGACGGTTTCCCCCTATTTCGGGTCCTACGAATCGAACTGCATCATTACTTTTTGGAGTTACAATCATGGTTTCATACAAAATTTTTTGTTGAAGTTTTTCATCAAAGTGGCCCATTGTAAGAGAAAGGCAATTTTTCTTTGGTCTCTTAACTTTTTTAATGTTTTCAGAATAAGTCCGTCTTTAAGTTCTTAGATGACTGTAAACCCCAAAATCAATGTTTTGGGTGTCCTTATAGCCAATATGTCGAAAAAACTGAAATTTAACCCATTTTTTTAATGTTTTTTCCCTCACGTTTCGTCAATATTTTAATTTACCCTTTGATACTTATACATTAAGTGACATCTTGTAATAGTAAGAAACTTAAGCAAAGACAACGTTCTGAGCAAACTAACCATTAGAATGCAATGGTTTATAGCGGTCATAACGGGATTCCAGGCAATTTTTTCATTTGGCCTTAAAAATTCTCCGAATTTTGCGATTCATAAGTTTTCTTATATCGGGGCCATTGAGAACACCTGAAAATAATGTTATGTTGATTTAGTTCTATTAAAATACTTAAAATACCTTCTTTTATTTTCGCAACACTTAGTCTTGGAAATATTTCTGTCAAACATTTAAATGCTTCGGCATCTCGATTTATTGCTTTTATGAAATTTTTGACAATTCCCACTTTTATGTGCAGTGGTGGTAGCGAAGCACATATTTTTTGTGTATCCTGTCTGCAAACCAGTAAGCAAGGCGATAACTTTTAAATCCGCACATATCTTCCATTGATGCTGCTGATACTGAACTCTGTCCAAAATTAATTTCATTGCTTCGTATGTTTCCTTTGTATTGGAGCTTATGGCGATTGGAACCGGATTTTTTGTGTTGTCCACATACAGCAATAGTGCTTTCAAACTATTTTTCGACGAGTCAATAAACAAGCGCCATTGCTCTGGTTTGTACTCACAGTTCATGTATTGCATAAGACCAGGAATATTTTTACAATACGAAAAAGTATTGTCGCCATTAACCTCAAAGAAATCTAAAAGCTCCTCCTGTCATTTGCGGTATCCATACACCTTCACATCTTTAGACAATATATTTACCGATCGAAGATGATGTGCTAGGCAAATCGCTTGTCTTTGCGATAATTTCAGCTGTCGTACCAGCGTATTCAAACGGGCTTGGGAAATCTCCAAGTGACGACATGGGCTTTCAACTTCGGTTGGGTTATACATTGAGTAGATCTGTAGGTTCGGTGGCAAATGTTGGCGAAATATATCTCTCAGTTGGACTTGGACATCTTGGTATCGGAACATTTTCTGAGTGAGATACTGGTAGCTGTGCAGATTGAACACTTTTGTAAACTGTGTTTTTTGTTGAGTCTTGCAGTATGAAGCCCTTGTGGATCTATCCAAATCATTGGGATGCCGAACCCCATTTTTAGGCACAGTCTTTTTGACCAGTTATGCAGGTTGTTGTTGCATTGCGTGCAAATGGTATTTGACACCCAATCTACGTCTCTTATAACGGGCAAATCGAAATATTCCTCGTAGATGCCGGCAGTTCCAGAAGATATTTTGCTTCTACTCCGAGAATTTTCCACATACGTAGCAGAACAACGATAGCCCAATTGGACACTATTTCATTTTAATTTATTTTCTTAATATACAAGGCACTAAAACAATGTTCTTTCCGCGAAGTCGAAATCAAATTAACTACTGCAATCAATGCTTAAATTTTGACTCTTAGGCAAGCATTAAACGGTTCTTTCAAACGTTACTTGTTGTTATTTCTTATCAGTGCAGTGGTTAAAAGCTTGACTAGTTGCTTGCTGATTTGTGTTGGACATTGATAGATGAGTCTTATTAAATTTAATTTAAATATTGTGTACAAATTTATGATACTTATTAATAACACTTATAAGATACAAAAAAAAATAAAACAGCACACAAACATAGTTAGTGTAGCTTTTTTAAAAAATACAAATTTTGTAAAGTTTTTTTCTAATGGTTAGTTTGCTCAGAACGTTGTCTTTGCTTAAGTTTCTTACTATTACAAGATGTCACTTAATGTATAAGTATCAAAGGGTAAATTAAAATATTGACGAAACGTGAGGGAAAAAACATTAAAAAGATGGGTTAAATTTCAGTTTTTTCAACATATTGGCTATAAGGACACCCAAAACATTGATTTTGGGGTTTACAGTCATCTAAGAACTTAAAGACGGACTTATTCTGAGAAGCTTTGCCAAAGAAAGTTTACCAAAAAAGTCAACATTAAAAAGGTTAGAGACCGAAGAAAAATGTGTCTTTCTCTTACAATGGGCCACTTTGAGGAAAGACTTCAACAAAAAATTTAGTATGAAACCATGATTGTAACTCAAAAAAGTAATGATGCAGTTCGATTCGTAGGACTCGAAATAGGGGGAAACCGTCGAGTTTGGACTTGTCTTTTTTTTTTGACCATCACAGTGTAATAATACCATACTTATCATAATAAATATTAAAAAATCGAGATTTAATAAAGTAAAAAAAATATTTAAAAAAATATAAAAAAATAAGCAAGATAAATGTAAAATACAATGACAACTTTTAGTGGACAAATGATTTTGCGTATTTGCGTAAAATGCGTATTTTTTAATTTCTTCGTTTTTCGTAAAAAGTTTGATTTTTTAAAGGGTGGACAAAAGAAATTTTAACATGAAACAGCGAGCGACATATTTTTTCTCGCAAAACTGCAATTGTAAATAATAGAAAAAAAATCAATTTTAAATAAAAAAAATTTTTACGAAATGAGAAATGAGAAAAATAAAAAGTTAAAAATAAATTAAATTAAAAAGAAAAATGTAAAAACAAAAAAAATATTAAATTAAAAAATAAGAAAATTATTTCGTAGCACGAGATTTGAACCAGTGACTAACAGGCAGCCAAGCAAATTCGCATTGTTTCATCGAGTTCGGCTGTCAACTCGTAGGTCATGGGTTCAAACTCTGAGGCGTGGGCACTTTCTTATTAACTTTTTTTAAATTTTATTTACCTTTTTTTATTTTTTATCAATTTATTTTTTAATATAAATTATGTGATTAAGCTCTCGTGCTAAAAATTAGACACGGTCAAAGTGAAGTACACGTACATAAATACGTGTACATACGGACATAAGTGACTAAGATTTTTTAAGTACCAAACTTTAAGATTTTTAGTTATATTTAAAAACGTGTAAAAACAAAAAAAAAATGTGTTATTGCCATTTAACTACATATTTATATTAATAATTGCTTAGTCATGCAATAGGCGTAGTCAGTAAGGTAAAGTCAGATCGAAAGCAACCAAATATACATATGTATATACATAGGTATACGAGGTGTGTTCAAAAGTTAAGCAACTGGTTTTAAAGAAAATGTATTTATTTCATCTTACTGCTACTAAAACTTTTAAAAAATGTTACTCAAATCATCTTACCAGAAAATTTTCCAAATTTGCCACTTTCAAAAAGATAGTGGTTTTTAAAATTGTAACCGTAGCGAACAGGCGTTGCGACAATGATTTTGGCACAAATCACGTCTTGCCATATGCCGGGTAAAAAAGCTTTATACACCTGCACGGTAAATTTTCCTTTTGGTTTATTGTAACTTTTTCGATTTCTTTCGATTAATAACGCGTCAGTTTTCGTCAATGTTATAATGTAGGTGCGAGCGATATTGATATCATCTTCCAAAGAATTCTGGAGCGTGTCATTCACACTGGATACAAAGCTTTCACATAAAAGCAAAGTGTCGGATTTCGTAGCTCCTAATTTTTCCCGATTTGGCCGAGACATATGAGTAAATAGATAACGCCGAGATCTTCCTTTGCAGATGATCAGATAGTCTTTGCCACACAGGATTGCTTTTTGCAACAATGCTACGGTCTGCATTCACAATGTTGTCCGCATACAGTAGTACTGCGTTAACAACATTTCCTGCCTCTAGAGTAGACGGCCGCCCACGCTTCATAGTTCGCACAACACCACAAAACAACTAGGCACTCAAAATTTACTCCTGTTAAAAATTTTATATTTGACACAGAAAAATTTACTCTAATGAATTTTTACACACTATACTAAACGGCAAAGAATTTACTTGCACTTAAATGCGACGCCTTCACTTGGCTTGATGTTCGACAGAATAAATGGTCATACGTCCTTGTTTGTTCTAATTTGCATCCGCATGATTGTTTCCAGTATTGCCGACTCTATTTATGCTCATTAATTTTCTTAATAAGTCAACAAATAAGCAACAAATTAGCTGCAAATTCCCCAATGAATTGTTTTTGATTTTTTAATTTTATTGGAATATTTTTGCTAACTTCACGTCAAGTTAGCATAATTAAAATTTTTTTGAATTTTTTTGACTTGACTGAAAGTTAGCATAATTGGCTTTTTTCAGAAACGGCTAAAGCAAAAAAAATTTAAATAAGTCAACATATAAGCAACAAATTAGCTGCACATTTCCTAATACATTTTTTGCTAGCTTGACTGAAAGTTAGCATAATTTGATTTTTTAAGAAACGGCTAAAGCAAAAAAAATTTAAATAAGTTAACAAATAAGCAACAAATTAGCTGCAAATTCCTTAATAAATTGTTTTTTATTTTAAAATTTTTTTGAATTTTTTTTGCTAGCTTGACTAAAAATTAACATAATTGGATTTTTTCAGAAACGGCTAAAGCAAAAAAAAATTTAAATAAGTCAACAAATTAGCTGCAAATTCCCTAATAAATTGTTTTTGATTTTTTAAATTTTTTAAAATTTTTTTTTGCTAGCTTGACTGAAATTTATCATAATTGGAAACGGCTAAAGCAACAAATTAGATGCAAATTCCCCACTTAATTAATTAATTTTTTGCTGGGGATACCATGCTAACTTGACGGACATGCCACATTTAATACTAATTTATTCAACTTTATATGACGGTTTCTTATTTGTACATATGTATATCTGTTACGCATTGTAAGTCTTCGAATTTCCTACGAGTTATTGGTCTTCTTTTTTGGTACAGCTGCTGTAAATCACACCACTTTAATGGAACTGTAAACTAAGCACATTTACATATCATTGCCAACAACAAGTAAAAACGATAAATATTTTAAAATTTGTATTTTCTATTTATCTGTCTAACTGCATCAAAATCTAATTAAAAAAAAAAAATTACTTGGCACATTTACATGTGAAGCTAACGACCTATGTAGGTACATATATATCTCTCTTCACATGTGCTTTTACGTCCACTTTAGAAGTTCAAAAGAACCCCAAATCACTCACATATTAACCAACAAATATTTAACTTCAAATAACAACTTTGAATTTCGGTTTCCAAACCTAGGAAAATGCTCAAAGACATTTCCACGTAATTATATTAATGAAACCCAGATGGGGGAAGATGGATATCCAACATATCGCAGGAGAGCTCCTGAAAGTGGAAGTCTGACAACAACTGTTAACGTGCGCGGAGTAATGACACTATAGACAATCCATGGATTGTTCCATATTCTCCAATCCTTGCTCGATGTTTTTCGGCTCACATAAACGTTGAGTATTGCCACTCAGTAAAGACCATAAAATATATTTATATGCAAGTATGTCAACAAAGGTTCAGATTAAGCAAAATTTTCCTTTGGGCGAAATACTGACGAAATTGAGACATACGTAAATGGTCGTTATTTAAGTGCATCGGAAGCTTTTTGGGAATTTTTTGATTTTCCCATACACTCACGGTACCCGGCTATGATTCATTTAGCGGTCCATTTAGAAAATGGACAAAGAGTATATGTATTTTACTGCAAATAATATACAAGAAGTTCTACAAATTCCACGTGAAACTACCCTTACTGCTTTTTTTATAGATCCATTTGCAAAAACACTGTTTTATAACGAAGTACCTGCATTTTACACGTGGAACAATAAAGTGTTTTCCCGTAGAAAACAAAGGACTCCTGTGGAAGGGCATCCTGGCATAAAAAGAGATACAGCTATGGGAAGGGTTTACAATATACACCCAAATCAAACAGAATGTTTTTATTTACGTATGCTGCTTCATCACATACGAGGACCTACTTCTTTCAAAGATTTACGAAAGGTTAATGGCACTGAATGTCCAACCTTTCAATCTGCTTGCCAAGAGCATGGTCTGTTAGAAAATGATGAGTATTGGAACGATACCCTCTACGAAGCTGCCTTATTGCAGTCGCCATCACATTTTTCTATAATAATCGTTTTTGCCTGCCTGCAAACTGTATGTCATTATGGACCACATTTCGCGAATACTTATGTGAAGACATTTTGTACAACGAACGTCAGAGGCTCGATGAACCTCAGTTAGCAATATGCGATCGCATTCTTAATAAAGGCTTAATTCTAATTGATGATAAGGTTATCGCGCTTAGCGAAAAATTTCTAAGCAGCTTTGGTATACCTTCACCAGAAAGAAGTCGACAAAGTGCTGAATCCATGCTTCAAATTAATTTACGATACGAATGCGACAAAAATGTTTTACAAGAATGTTTGCGGACAAATGAGCCCCAGAGCAACGTTCGGTATTTGACGAAGTACTTAATAGTATTAACCATAATAAAGGTGAAGCACTTTTCCTCGACGCCCCAGGTGGTACAGGTAAAACAGATTTATTTTAACTAATGTCAGACTGGATGGACGTGTAGCAATCGCTGTAGCATCACCGGGGATAGCAGCAACTTTACTTGCCGGTGGAAGAACAGCTCATTCCACGTTCAAGTTACCACTAAATGTAAATTGGCAAGAGCAAACGTTTTGCTGTATTCGAAAAAAGCCGTATTCATGGTGTGGGCTGAATGCACTATGAGTAACCGAGCTCATGTGGAAGCAGTTGATCGCACGTTAAGAGATTTAAGATCCTGTGATAAGCTTTTTGGAGGGGACTTTCGACAAACTTTACCGGTCGTAGCAAAAGGCACTCGGGCCGACATCATCAAAGCGTGCTTTAAAGCTGAGGACCAATATGAGAGCACATCTTAACGGCGTTGGTACTGAGTTTCCTCAATATCTGCTTAGTATTGGAGATGGCAATATTGAAAGTGTCGATGGATACATCACCATTGATTTCAGAATTGGTAAGGTGGTGCATACTGTACATAAATGATTTAATTAGTGAAGTGTATCGTGTCACCAAGAAATACAACTGTTGATGAAATTAACATTAAAGAATATGCTTCCATTGACACAGTACTTCACCTTGAAGATGCCGTCCACTATCCCACAGAGTTCCTAAATTCGTTAAACCCACCTGGGTTACCACCTCATAAGCTTATACTTAAAAATCCCATTCCAATTATATTGCTGCGTAATCTTCGACCGCCCTCACTTTGCAATGTTTTGGAATGCATTATCATTACAGGATCAGCAGCCAGACAAACAGCGTATATTCCACGAATACCTTTGATTCCAACAGACGTGCCATTTCAATACAAACGTCTTCAGTTTCCGGGTATGGTTTCATTTGGAATTATAATAAACAAAGCTCAAGGCCAAACTTTAAATATGTATGTTGGCATTGATTTGCGCTCAGAATGCTTTTCACATGGTCAGCTATACGTTGTTGTTTCACGAACGAAATGCCCAAAATCAAACCATATTACTGCCGTTAAATGACAAAAGCAAAAATACAACATTTTTAAGAAGTTCTCAGAATTATGTAATTAAAACGTAGTGATTAATGAAAATCTGTAATAAATATAATAAATGTAATATATAACTGAAATTGTGGTTTTCTTTGAAAATATAGTGCTTATATAATTTGACAAATATAATTCGGCATTTTCCTAATTCGAAATGCCGTCGGCAAGGCGAATTCATTAAAGGTGGTGTTAATCAATCAATTGTTTAGTTGCAAAAAATCAATTGTTCCTTTAAACTACAGAAAATATCAACATATGGTTCACTATAACTTTTTGCGGTGAACCTAATAGTTTAAAAATTATTTCGCGAAAGTTAAATACAAAGGAGATAAAGTTTGACAATCACCCACCAAAGGGTTGCATTTTTAGAATCGCTACCACCTTACAACAATTCGCCTTGGCCGTCGGCAAGTCAACAAGTGCATTTGTTGTGCATTACTTCAACCCATATTCATATTATAAAAATGGTGCTGATTCAGTCATTAATTTCACAAATGCACATAAGTATTAATATAAAATTTGACAAAAATCTTTTATAATTTTGTTTTGCATTAATTTGTGCAAAATCAGCACAAAATGTATACATTTTTCTTACATTTATGAAAATACGCAACCTCACTCAGCTCTGTTAACATGCTACTCTCGCTATTTCCCCTGTTAGCCCTGGCGTGGTGGGACCAGATAACTTAAATGTAAATCAATGTTGAAGATTTAACAGAGATACTAGCAGAAATTTTAGTTTAACATTCCCTGGTTAGGTTGTTCTGTTATAAATGTTGCAAGTGCATAGTGAAACATTTATATATGTTTTAACGCATTACTGTTTGTATGTAGATATGCATATGAGTAGTCTGTCTACTTTTGTATTCAATGTTCGATATGTAATATATGAATAATATTTATAAGCCGTCTCGTTTTATGTGAAATGACCGGTGAAGTAAGCTGCTAGCTCCCTCACTTTTTGTCAAACGGCTCCCTAAGCATCGCAACCGTGTTGCTTCTTAAAAATAAAAATACTAGTAACCTGAAAACTTTTTAATACCAAAAACTAACAGGCAAAACTTTTTGTTTCCTTTGTCCGCGTAAACGGTAAGTTCAAATCCGGATTTTAAAGACAGCATTTTTTCTAATTACAAGATGCGACGGACTGGAAAGTTTTGTAATTTCAAGAAGGACTAAGTTAATGTGGCATAATGCGTTAATCATCCAAAAACATGATCTTGTAAGAACTAAATTCTTGAGTTATGAAGTTTGATTTATTTTTATTTTAATATATAAAGATTCTCTTTCTTAAATTTCGAACTATTATGGATTTCGCCAAGGGTTCGTCATAATATTAAGAATAATCCTGATGTCAATGGTATATATGTAAATAAAAGGAATAAAGCGAATACATAGCTTAAACATTTCAAGATAATGTTTTATGATCAATGGAAATTATTGCCGTTTAGTTCATGGGGCAAATAAATTAAAATTGAAAATGTATTTACTGGTCAAAAACTAAAAAAAAAATTACTAATAAGTACATAATTATGTTTTGTAAGCGTAGCTATTATATTTGTTAATATAAATGAAATACCTTCGAAATTTCTTGTATAAAAAATCAATAACATTTTTCTACTATTTTTTACTTTTTAAGAAAGGGAAAAAATTCTAACCCGTTTTCCATACAACGTAAAACAACCCTTTATAAGGGAGTGTCAAAATTCGAATTATCATTATTTACCTAACCTTTTATAATTGAATCAAGTGAAATATGTACATATGGAATTTTTATATTGGAAGTTTCTACCACATATTTTGAAAAATTAGTTTTATATAAAATATAGAGAAAAGTTACTGAGTTTTCTGTTTAAAATGCAAATTGACGACAATTTGACAAAATATAAATACTCGTATGTGACAAATGCATTTATCTACATTCTTTCTAACCAAAGCTTTTAATAAAAATGTATTATTTATTAGCACTTCCGATGCTAAATTTACATACATATGTATGTACCAAGGCGGATTTAATAAGTTGGTGTTGAGGCGCCAGCTGGTTTTTTCGCTTTGGTGAGCATTATGTGCAACTGCTTCGTTCTGATTGGCTGTCAATATAAATGTCTCATGGTATTTGACATAATGCTCACCAAAAAGCAAAAACAAAATACATGTTGGTTTTTTACTTATATGCGGTTAACGCCACCTTATTGAATCCACTTTGATATGTAATTACTTATGTATATACATACATTTGTTGCATGTTTTCATATCCATAATTAAAAAATGTTCTGTATTATCCCTATTGTTGCACTGTCTTTTACTAACTTCTATTCCGTTAAGGCTCTCAAATATTTTGCCCAGGTCCTGATCACTCATGAGCTTGAAATAAAACCGATACCAAAAAGTTAATAGCGTAAATTATATTTAACACAAGTTTTCTTTTTTAGTTACTTTTCTAGTAGAACAATCCAACATACTATATTTTTTGCACTCTACTTACATATTTTTTAATCTTAATTCTATTGTTTAATTTTTCGTAGAAATTTTTGATCTCCTTTGGTCCGTGATTCCTTTTTTGTGACGTCTCCTCCTTGATGGGTCCGTACAATTTTTATCGAACTTTAATTTTTACTCCCGAATAGTTTTTACTATTTTTTATCGAACTTTATTTTTTTTTGTTCCCGAATAGTTGGGCGCCAATTATCAATAGTCCAAATGATTCTTTATTATTATCACTTTATTAATCAGATCATGGTGTCTGATGAGTCCTCTGTTACAAACTGAAACTTACATTCTAAAGCTAATGTCTTAAATAGGTCCCTGCACCTTGTCGTAGTTGTTGGGTTTCGCAATTCGATGTTAGTAGTAGTTGTAGAGTTATTGTAGCGGATACGACGCTGACACTTGCGTTGGCAGTTTACCGCTAACGCTGTGCCTTACCCGTCAGCGTGGGAATGTGAATTCGCTGACTTAGGCCAGCTGCAAGTTTGTTGTTGACAGTGAACGGGTCGTCTTGCGCTAGCGCTGTGACTTACCTGTCAGCGTGAGAATGTGAATTCGCTGACTCAGGCCACGCGCGGACTTTATTGTTGACAAAGGGCTGCTTATGTTAACTTATACATTATCGGTTTTTAGGATAACATCATTGATTGATTCTCTATGCTTCATTATTCGTATATTTTCATTTAAAGTATTATAAAGTCTCTCTATATCAGAGTTACCTGTATGTCTATGAGGAGTTGTAAAGTGATATTGTATGTCATTTCTTTCGAGAAATTCTAAAAATGGCAGTGTTTTAAATGTTGTTTTATTATCGAGAGTTATTAATTTTGGTTTTTCCATATATTTTTTTGTTTTTGCTGAGATACCAAATGTCCATGTGGTAGTGTTCGAATGATTGTTTAGGCGTGGATTTTCTCTCATATGGCAATTTAATTGGATTTCTTTCGATCTTCCTTGAACATATTTTGCAATTGTTTATTTATCCTTTTAGATTTGGAAAATAAAGTTCTCTTCTTCATTTTTCAAACGTTTTGTCTATACCTGTATTGTATTCTTCCCTATGTTTTTTTAGGATTTTTTCGTATGTTTCGTGAATATTGTGGTAACACCTTTGTTCATTTATATATTTTATTTGTCCATGATTTAAGATTATTATATATATTTCAAAAATCTTTAAATACTTCATCATTATCGAAGTATATACCTGTATTTTTTGTCCTGCATTTGTTTAATATTTAAATTAGTTGGTCTATAAAATATTTAGGTTGTTTAAATATTATTGTATTTTGAAGTGATATCTCTTTCGTCGACAAAACTAGAATTCGTGTTTTAAACATATTAAGTGGTTTTTCACTTATTTCTACCCCTTTATTGCTATCATCTTGTGCGCTATGAATAGTCTCTAAGTCATTGGTTGCTTGTTTGCTACTTTGGTAATGTGCGCTCAACATGTGTTGTCGAAGTGTGTCTGTTCGTTTATAACGTCTCTTACATATAATGTTGCGATTTTTACAATCTTTTTCAAGTTGAACTTTCTTTTCTTCAGTTGCATGTTTAGATCTGCAATATTGGCATGCATGCATAACTTTTTTATGCCAATTAGCGCAATTGTTAAAACTATATTTATCTCTAAAAGATTTGTTACACTGTTCGCATGTTAACTGAGTACATTTTTCCTTGTGTTTATTAAAAATTCTTACTTCTGAAAAATATTTCTTACAGTTTATACATTGAAACCGTGTTCTACTGTGGTGGCAGTTTACATGTCGTTCAAATAAGTTTTTAGTAGGAAACGATTTCTTGCATTGGCTGCATCTGAAAGTATCCGTTCTTAATTGATCCTTATATCCGTCCTATAAATTAAATTATAGTTTGCATAGTTCATGAACAGTTTCTATATGTTTTTCTAGTGTTGTTTTGGAGGCAAATTTTGAATCACCGAGACTCTTGTCACACTCAAATAGATTTATTTCCTTTGAACTAATTTTTACTCTAGATAATGCATCTGCTACTTTATTCTCCTTGCCTTCTAAGTAAAATTTTCCATCTCTGAATTTTAGGGTTGGGTTCCTTTAGATTAGTTAACCAGATTTTCTTACATGTTGCATTTAAAATTTCGTTTTAAAAGAAGGCCAGCACTTTGCACTTTCCTGAAGCAGTTTTTATATTTAAGGGTTTTATACTAGGTGGGCAATTTCGTCTATTTAATAAGCTGTCTGTACTACCTGTGTCAATTAAAAGTTTGGTTTTACAATTATTTTTGATTAATCGAATATAGGGTAGGTTTGATTCACTTCCGAGGCTGTTGATCGGAAATCCTTACCGGTTTCAATATAATTTGTTTGTGACCGTCGTGTCTGTGCAGACATATATATGTCCATTGGTTCTGTTGGATTTCTTTCAGTAGATCGTGGTTGATTAAAAATTTGATTTTGTGTGTTATGCCTAAAACTGTTTTGTCTAAAAGTATTATGTTGTTGAATAGGACTGTAAGACTTTGGCTGTCATTGCATTTCTTTTATAGTTGACCACTGGCACAAATGGCTATGTATTTCTATAGCTTGTCTGGCACTTACTTATAATAATATTTATACACATACGCTGCGATTGTTCATTATACAAACTAAGAGTTTGAATAATGTCATCAATATTTGATAGGAAAATCGGGAAATCCTCTTTTCGTCCATAAAAATTTTGTAGTTGTTCAATAAACTTAAGGGATTTAAGTCTAAACTTCTTAACTGATTATTACCGATAGATGCTGCAACGTTGGCTGCTACACCGGCTGCTGCTGCTAGCTGTTCGTTTGCTGATTGTAAATTCATGGTCCTTGAAATGCTCCTCTGCGGATTTCGCAATATTAGAAGATTTACAGGATTCTTGATTGCTGCAAGCTTCAAGTAATGATGACTAAATTATTTTCAAAATGGTTGGTATTGAATGGTTGCCCAATTGTTTGTTGAAAACATTTTTGTAGGAACCGTTCTTGTCCAATTTTTTCTTGAAATTGTTTTCGCTTGAAAAGTCCTCCAATTCTTTCTTGAATAGTTATGACCGACTCCACAAAATTTTTGAATGCTAAAATTTTAGCAGAATCGGTTGCCGTTGAAAGGAGTATTTGCTTATTTTACAAAGAGAATCCTACCGACTGCGCCAGTTGTAATATAATTTTTATAAACTATGATTGAAAATTTTATTATTGAAAATTGATTCTTTATTGTTAAAATTCAAAGTTGAAAAGAACAATATTTTTTAATTGTTTCTGATATTTATATCTTTTTTTTCTACAAAAGTTTTACATTTGATTTACAGTATTCATGATCGTATTTTTACATATCGAATGGTATTTTAGCAACGTGCGCAAAAACTTGCGACTTATTTGCATAATTCATATGAACATAACTTTTCCTTCATTTTGTGGTTATATGTATATAACATGGGGACCTGCTTGCTAAACTTCAGAGAACAATCGCCGTGTGCTGTACAGGGGCATTCTCTACAACACCTGACGCTGCTCTTGATGCATTGCTGCACTTACCGTCGCTTTGTATATTCATACGTGAAGAGACCTTAAAGGCCACCTGCAGACTTAAAAGAAACGGATGTTGGTATAAAACGGAGTGGGGCGAGGCGGAAATTGTTGGCGGCAGAGTTATGGAAACTTGCATTTTTTCAATGCCGCAGGATAGTACGCCACTGTTTTTTTTTGCTGATGAGACTCTATAACGTTGAGTTCCCTGAGGCTGAATGCTGGTTCAATACCAACAATGGACACGGCCTTAAACTTTGTCGAATCTTTACTAATGGGTCCAAAACTGACTCTGGGTCAGGATCTGGAGTTTTAGTTGAAGATAATGGGGATAAGCTTCACTTTTCTCTGGAAAATAGGTGGAGGGGGAATAGTATACGTGTCTGCAGTGACAGTCGAGCTGCACTCAAGGGTGCCTGGTCACTCAGGAGTAACTGGTAATGAGACATCTGGCCATTTTGCCAGAATTGGCACGGATCAGGTGTTCCTCGGCCCGCAACCAGCTATAGTTGTCCCACCATCGACCATCGATACCACCATCAGAAACTGGGTGAATACTTCGCTCAGCAATGACTTTGAGGCGTCGAGAGGTTGCAGATGGGAAAAACTTATGATGCCTTAAACATCAGAAGGACTATCAAAACACTTGCTCTCACTTACCAGGTGAGACTGCAGACAACTTGTTGGACTGTTGACGGATCACTACACATGGCATAGACACCTGACAATGATAGTCACACTTAACAACTCCATATGCCCTTCCTGATTTGAAGAGGAAGAGACGGCGGAACACTTTCTATGCTTCTTCCCCGCCTTTGCAAGAACTAGGTATGAGCCATTTGGTCACAACGTGTTGAGAGACGAACACCTGAGCTCTTTGACACCCCAAAATCTACTAAGATTTATTCGTAAATCCTGCAGATTTAAAACAGATTATAAGGAACATGAAACCAGTACAATGGACGGCATGTAGTCTGAGTGCTGTTTTCTGCACCCGTTGTTTCGTGCCTGATTCCCACAAAAAAAGTCCAATGTTCTACAAGGCCCCCTAACTTGCAGCAAGGCCCACACTAACGGCCCAACGAATTGTTGCACGGCCCTCATCGGTGGCCCAACGTTCAATAAAGTCCCACCAGCCGCACAACGCTATAAACCAACAACAACATTAAGCACCCTTAATATTGTTAATAATAGATCTTTATTTGTTTTTTTTCTACTTTAATGGTGATTTCATTTTATAAGGTGGTCCAAGACACTTTGCTTTTCATTATTTTTTTAGAAATTAATTGGATTTCTCCGGTTGTGCGATACACGGAAATAAATCAAGCCAATTAATTTTCTTTTATTTTTGAATTTTTCTCTTATTATACCCGAGCGCATAACTTTGTTCGCATAACGGTTGTTTGTAACAGCAAAAAATAATCGAGATAGATATAAACATATATATATGTAGGAATTGTAGCAAGCACCCTATAACTGCATACGCACTACAAACATACAGGTCAGTAGAACGTACAAACACCCATCTCAGTCAAACATATGAACAGACACACATAATTAGAAAACCACTCATAAGCATCAGATTCAGTCATACACAAGAAAAGACACAAGAAGACAAACGACATACAAACAAATCAAACATATTGGCACGCGTCACGAGGTGAACGCGACAGAGGCAAAAGGCCAAAAGTCAGTTCGCGCTAACGACTTCAACTGACCGGTGGTAACTCCAGACTCTCAAGTAAAGCGAGGGTAAAGTGATTAATTTAAACTCTAGTTCCATATTAATTAATAAGTGAAATACCTACATACATAAGTATGTATCTATTTGTTTATACTAACTGCTAAAGACTAAGTGAACTATGTGTATGTGTAATGCAATTCTAAATAAATTAAACTATAACTAGTTAACCTAAGTGAACTAACTACATATGTAAAACATTCTAAATAACTAAAACCATAACTAATTGTCTAACCTAAGTGAACTACTTATGTTAAATACTTAAAACTACTTACAAATATACTACATTAAACATTTTTATATAAATCATTAAATTTATCGGTGTTTCATTATAAAACTTACAAAGTGGGGGCTCAACCGATTGAAAACTATTTGAGTGCGCGTTGAAATGTATAAAACTATTAAAACTATATAAATACATATGTGCATAAGCAAATGAAGAAATAAAAAGTATTTTATAAGGGTCATGCGGATCTGTGTACATACATATGTTAAAGTAATATTGTAAAAAGTGCATACATACATATGTATAGATATTCAAAAAATGTGTAAGGTATACCTTTGTCGCGGTTCCCCCCAAGAATACAGAAAACAAAAATTCAGAAACACATTTTTTCAGAAAACATTAGTCAGAACCCTTTTTTCAGAAAGCCAAAATTCAGAAGTCAAAACTCAGAAGTCAAAATTCAGAAGTCAAAATTCAGACGTAAAAATTCCGAAGTAAAAATTCCGCTTTTCAGAAACAAAAAGTCAGAATGAAAAAGTCAGAAAAAACTTTTCAGAAACAAAAAGTCAGAATGAAAAATTCAGGAAACTTTTTTCAGAAACAACAAATCAGAATGAAAAATTCAGAAATCACTTTTCAGAAACAAAAAATCAGAATAAAAAATTCAGAAAACACTTAACAGAAAAATGAATGAAAAATTCACAAACTTTTATTTTTTGTCAAGATATACATATACATTGTACATATATACATATGTATGTATAAAAAATAGTACAACTTAGAATTTTAAATTATGTGCAATGGCAAGCATAAAGCTAATTAAATCGCTTTCCCGTTTATCGTTTTCAAATGAAGCGACAATACTACTCAAACGATAGTCGAAATATTTATACTTCTTTTTGCGTTTTCGACATGGTTCACCTCCAGCTGAAAATTGCTGAAGTTTTGTGTCAGTTAAGGCCTGTTCGTTTTTTATTTTATTTATAAAATTAAATATGTTGGGGTGTGTTCCAAACGCACTTCGAATGGCGTTGTGCCAACCTTCAACTGAATTATTTGTTCGTGCTTCACCCAGTTTGGTTATGTTATACATGTTCCACAGCTCAATTGGAAACAATGCTTTTTTTCTACGTTGCTGTGTTCCGTGAAGTGGCAATCCAATATAAGTTACTTCGAAATAACTTAGCAAGTTTTGGATTTCGAAATTATATTCCTTTTCTTCGTCATCTTTGTAAAATTCCAGTTCGGATATCAATCCGAATGCCTCTATTACTTTCGCTTCAGGTACAAAAGCAAGCGCCAATAAATATTTCAAATTCATCGCAAAAATGGCACAGGTTTGGTATTGTATTTGAAGCCCTAAAGATTGGATATGCCCTCAAACATTTTTGGCAAAATGAAAAAAACAACCATGAACGAATGCTTCGGGAAATGAACTTTTTACTGAATTGATCGCCGATTTTTCGAAATCCAGCATAACATATTTTGGTTTAAAGGAACATTCTTTTTCTAGTATGGTCTTAAAAATGATGTTATATGTTTCTTGTTTTTTGTTACACGCTAGTACATAAACCAAAGGAACTATTAAACCATTTAAACCACCTGTATATAAAAGAAATTCTATAGAATCGAGAAGTGGAATCAAATCTATATAAATGCAGTACTTGCCATGTAAAGTGTATGTAGCAATATATCTTGTGTGTACTACTGTATAATTTTCTACTTCTGTATGTTTTTCTGAATTGCATACAGTGTACTGTGTTTCAAAAGATCATAAAAGTTTATTAAGAACATTCTCGTTTCCATTTCCCCTACAAATCTGTACAATATGTAATTTTATTAATGATAGTGCTGTTTTGCTTCAGCTTATGTGACTGTGTCTATGAAGATACATTTAGATATAAGACCTTTTTATGTTTACGTATTGTGTGTTGTTTCATTCTGATAAATGTACTGTAGTTTATACATATGTAATAATCAAGGGGGCGTTTACTTTAATGAAAATGTATTTGAAATATATTTATGATTTTACTGTTCAGAATAAAATTGTGCATTGAAAGAATCAGACGTGTAAATTTGAACACTTCTAATTTTTGGAGATCCTTACATGTATAATTGGGAAAAAAGTGAAGGAACAACAGAAAACGTGCCGTCCATATGAATCGAAGAGCAATTTGCTAAAAATTTCAAATTTTCTTCGGTGGAAAAAATGATTAGCCCCTGATCGTTTGGTCCACTGTCATACAGCAAAAATTCTTTTCCCTCCATTGTTTTGGTAAATTCATTTTCAAGAACTAATTCTTTAAGGTTATTTGGATTTTTCGGGACCAAATTTATAGCACGTGTTCGCCTGACGGTGCGCATCATTTGTTCGACTGGAGGGAGAATCGGCTTAATCGCTTCATTTGCATTTGATGTAATTTGTCCCACAATATCTCTCGAGGTGCTAGGCTCTTCAGCAGCCTTTCGTTTTAGGTTTTTTGTCAATCTATAAACTTCCACTTTTCTAGCATCTGGTGCATGTAAATGTATGCCTGTTACCTTCACCTTATTTTCACCTGCCTCCATATAGTTATATCGAATCAATCTAGCACCACACTTCGATTCACGTTTTTTACTAAAAAATATTCATGGAAGTCAAAAAGCCATTCGAATTTCATGATATACATATAACTGAGTTCTTACTCGCTACAGAAATAATAATCTGTTTCGTCACGCGACCAGTCGAATGTATGTATGTATATGCGTACCCATCAAAGAAAATTTTTTCATGTTTGTTCTTATAGCTTAAAATGCACTCCATTCTGATAATACGTGGTAACAAATTATTTTATAATATTGATATAAATTAGGGCTCCGCAACGTTTTAATGCGATTTGGACAATAATTTGCAACAGTAATAGCACTCGAAATGGATGAAACAGACTAGGTGAGAATAATGTGAAGACGAATTAGAAAAAAATCAAGCTTTGTCCTCATCTTTTCCACTCTTTAATAATTTTTGTATCAAAACGTGGTACCAACATCCCATCCCATTCATGATAATAGCTGGTTATGCTAGCGTATATACATACCCACATACTTATGTATGAACACAAGTGATAAGAGAACAATTGCAAACAGGTTTTATGCATTGCTAATATTGAAAACAAGAAAATGCTTATAAACATATTTGTGTACGCGAGAATGTACATATGTACATATATTATTATGAGCATGAAAAATTGCAATAAGCGTAACCACGAAAATTAATGATAAGAAAATAAAAATTTCAGTGATCAACAATGGATTGAAATGAGGAGTTAGTAACTTATACTACTAAATATGTACAATGCGTTTTTAGAAAGCTATCAGACGGCTGAAAAAAAGAATGTAGAAGTAAAAATTCCGAAGTAAAAATTCAGAAGTCAAAATTGAGAAAGTAATCAGACGGCAGAAAAAACATTAAATTTTGCGCTTATTGCAATTTTTCATGCTCATAATAATATATGTACATATGTACATTCTCGCGTACACAAATATGTTTATAAGCATTTTCTTGTTTTCAATATTAGCAATGCATAAAGCCTGTTTGCAATTGTTCTCTTATCACTTGTGTTCATACATAAGTATGTGGGTATGTATATACGCTAGCATAACCAGCTATTATCATGAATGGGATGGGATGTTGGTACCACGTTTTGATACAAAAATTATTAAAGAGTGGAAAAGATGAGGACAAAGCTTGATTTTTTTCTAATTCGTCTTCACATTATTCTCACCTAGTCTGTTTCATCCATTTCGAGTGCTATTACTGTTGCAAATTATTGTCCAAATCGCATTAAAACGTTGCGAAGCCCTAATTTATATCAATATTATAAAATAATTTGTTACCACGTATTATCAGAATGGAGTGCATTTTAAGCTATAAGAACAAACATGAAAAAATTTTCTTTGATGGGTACGCATATACATACATACATTCGACTGGTCGCGTGACGAAACAGATTATTATTTCTGTAGCGAGTAAGAACTCAGTTATATGTATATCATGAAGTTCGAATGGCTTTTTGACTTCCATGAATATTTTTTAGTAAAAAACGTGAATCGAAGTGTGGTGCTAGATTGATTCGATATAACTATATGGAGGCAGGTGAAAATAAGGTGAAGGTAACAGGCATACATTTACATGCACCAGATGCTAGAAAAGTGGAAGTTTATAGATTGACAAAAAACCTAAAACGAAAGGCTGCT